>OZ020310.1:36210668-37443730 GCA_963971305.1 Arcuatula senhousia
CGTTTATTTTGTCTAATCCGTAATTCTGCAATAAGCCAGGATTTTGGCTTTTGAAAAAAACGAAAGTACAATTGAAGTTTTATTTTTAAGTAGACACAATTTAAGATTACAAATACCAAAACACGGGTTGAAACGGTTAATTTGGATATGCTATATATCGATACTTCAAGGAGTAACCTCTCATCAGTAGAATTTAAACCAAAACATTGGAAGGTCAAATTCCAAAACAGTTGAAAACGAAAAGTACCCAAATCCAAACTCAAGGAAGCAAAATCCATCACCGAGGATATCGACCAATTTAAGACCTTCGTTATATTTGTATGTACTTCTTTGAATGTTCAATGAAATTCTAAATTATAAACTTACCTTTGTTTTTTCTCAAACAGGCATTTTATAATGTTCTACTCTACATTGATTTTTGTGAAGGAATTCCAATTTATCACCAGAGGGAGCGTCTATCAACACTAACGTCTATACTATCGCGCTAAGGATCATGGGAAATATTTTAATGAATCCCCGAATTCGGGGAAATTACCCGCGATAGTGATAGATTGAAAGGAAATCGTATGATCATGATGATGTCACAATTTATTAAACTTTAAAAGGCGGTATTATTTGAATTGTGTATATTTTGTATAGTGAGTTACCAAAATGGTATTTAATAAAGCGAAGAAAAAATTCTGAACTTATTCACAGTATGTAAACTTGTACGCCTGAAATGTATGGAACGCCAAATTAACATATATTCAATTAATTGTACCTATCTTCTAATAATTAAAGATATCTTCATATCAATTGAACCTATCTTCAAATGAATTATTCCTAGGTGCAATTGAATTGAAGATATCTTTATTTCACTTGAAGATAGGTCAAATTCCAACATCTCCATAATTCATTTGGAGATATCTCCAATTCATTTGAAGATATCTTCAATTCATTTGAAGATATCATCAATTCAATTACACCTATCTTCAATTGAATTATACCTATCTCCAATTCAATTATAGATATAGAGACAATTGAATTGAAGATAGGTTTAATTCAATTGTAGATAGGTTTAATTGAATTGAAGATAGGTACAATTGAATTGAAGATAGGTACAATTGAATTGAAGATATCTTTAATTGTGCTGAATTGTACCTAGGTACAAATGAATTGAAGATAGGTATAATTGAATTGAAGATATCTATAATTGAATTGAAGATAGGTATAATTCAATTGAAAGAAGCAGAGGTACCAATGGGGTATCCGAATGTCAAAAGTCCGAAAGGGCAGAGACTAAACCAGTAAACACAAACAAGAACGGGACAAAAACAGACAACACGTAAAACATGGAAACACAAAACAACTGAATATCAATCAACAACGCGAACTCCAGTCGAAACAAGAGTGAACTCAGGTGCTCCGGAAGAGTAAGCAGTTCCTGCTTGCTATAGCACACCCGTCGCGTTGCCAATAGTCCATTCAGCGTGTCAAATCCAGTAAAGGAAGACAAAACAACAGATAGGTATAATTCAATTGAACATATCTTCAATTATTTGAAGATAGGTAAAATTAATTGAATATATGTTAATTTGGCGTTCCATAGAAATGACCTAATAATGTTAAATGTATACGCTTATTTATGTTTTCGTGGGAAATTTGCAAAAGTCTCATCATGTTAGGTAGGTTTTTAATAACACTCTCCTATTGTCCAAGCGATTGCCAAATTTTATAAACTGCCCGAACAAAGCCCGCTGTTGATGCCAAAATGCAGCGAATGAAGACATGTTTTGATATTTTTGAAAGGAAAATCATATGTGAAACGAATTATATAGGAAAAGGTATGAGATCAATGGTTGATTAAAAGAAAATCGAATTGAAGAAAAGGTGAAAGTAGTATCTCCCTTGGGTTGTTTTCGTACCGCATATTGACTCTAACAAAATATTGATAGAGGGGAGCAAGTCCCTGTATATAAACTCAAATAATCAAGTTTTGTGTGTGACTTGTTCAATCCATTTAAATAAATATATATTATATTTTTACGCGAAAACCTCAACATTTTCCGGCCAAACTTTTCCCTATTGTTCACATTATTCTAAAATATAATATGGAGTAGGCATTGCCTAAATGCGAGCATAGCTAAAAGGGACTACGTTTTGTTTTTATAATGTATTTGGGGCGAGATGGTATGGGGCGATTAAGCTTCGAGACACGTTAGTTTCGTACGTGCATATAACCAAGACGAAACGAGCAGCTTATGTGTATTTATTATTTTAAGAATATTATTTTCTTGTAAAAATCGCAATTTATTATTTTTTTAAGCATTATTTCTTTTTTTTTATAAACTATTTTAACATTCACTCCGGTCCTGTAAAAATAATAACCCTTTCCGGACCATAAAAATCTAATTCAGCATTAGCAAATTTCTCGCGGAAACAAATACCGTAGAGCTCTCCGCTTGCGAGCTCTGCTCGCTATTAGTATAGATTTTGGACAAGTTAACTTAAGAAGTTTTGTTTTCGATAAATTTAAGATTAAAGAAAAACAGCATTGTGGACTTTTTAATGTGTTAATTGTTGTGCACTGTGTATCTTAATAACGTAGTTTTTTGTACTCCTTTTAACGTGAAAAACTTTGTTAGAGGTGACTCTATTGTCGTTGAATATAATCTTACTGATATAATAAACGTGTTTTATTTTTTTAAATGCGGTTAACAAGAGTTTGACGTACAATTTAGGTGTTATACACATGAAAATTATTGATGATTTAACACCCCGCTTGAAGTACTGTCTTATGCCGTCCAGGCATAGAAATATAGCTTCTACAACGCGATCGAGTTGATTATGGAATTTCTAACATCGAGAGAAATAAATTTGATTATTTTAATGGCGAGGCTTGCCGAGCGATTAAAATATCAAATTTATTTCTCGAGATGTTAGAAATTCCATAATCATCGGGAATTTAGTTGTAGAAGATTTTTCTCTAATGTTTACAGGTAAGAAATTGGAAAAGGTCGCTCATCAATTACACTTGCAATTACGCTGAGAACAAATTTCTCTCTAGAGGTGAGAAATATTTTTTTCACAACTGGTTGAGAGGTTGATAAATCGGGTGAAAATTAGAGAATGTAGGTTTTCACTTCGTCCAGTGTCTCTGAAAGATCTAACATCGACTAAGACCACCACGTGTTACATCTTCGCTGAATTAGATAGAACTGGCTTTAGTGAAAATGCAAAAATTGTTGTATCAAATGGCATGGGTTATACTAACTCTAGGAACATCTTTCACCTGTTATATGTCAAATTCAAGATGATGAAATCCTGCATGACATTTACATGAAAATAATTATTAACCTTACAGTTCTCAGCAAACAGAACAATCAAGTGGCTGAACTGGGTGGCCCTAAGCCGGTAGGGTGTGTCAGGTTTATAATACGGAAACCCTGACCACTGATCTTAGTGAACCAATGTAAAAGATCCATTTGTGGAACCTAAGTAGTGTGCCACATAGTTTTAATTTCCAACCCTACCCACCTCGACCTTTTTTAGTGGTTTTCAAAATTTACTAATCCTTTTCTTGTCCAATCTACCTTATATTTTCATGATAATTTTATTCTTATTTTATCATCCTCTTTATGCTTATCATTCTTATATAACCAATATTGTGTTGCTAGGGCGTAACACAACAACCCCCTCACTTACTTCCTGTTGTAATGCCATCTACAAACAACTAAAACAGCATGTAAGCAATATTGTGATAGTTTGTTGTTTCTTAGCAAGCGAAAACTATTCAACAAATTTTTATACATGCCTACATATTTCAAGGGAAAAACTGCATCCATGTCAGGAGAATAGCTAGTGATTTGAATAGGTTACCCCGATCTAAAATGATTGATGAAACCTTGTATGGATAAATCGAGCATGTCTGCTGCAGGATCATCTTCGTCAGAGTTTATCTCAGTTTTGAACGGGTTTCGGACCTGTATAGTTGATTTAGATATTTTAACGACTTTGGGATAAGTGTTTGTATTGTTTTGGAGTCTTTAATAACTGTTTTTGAAGATTTCCAACTAAAATGCAATATATTGGTAAACAATTGTAATTTTTTATCTAAAATTATTCAGTTCCTGGGAATTGGTGTGATAAGATGGTCGGATATATCTTTAGTTCTGAACTTCCCGGGACAAATATAGCAGCTGTTTTGTTCCTTATTACTACATATACTCTGCAAAAAAGTTACGCATAGATAGAAAATTCCCCGTAGGTTTAATGCAAATCGAAACAATTTCAAAACATTATTGCCGAGCTGTTCTGCAACCGATTTTCTTGAAATAAAATCCAGTAAATGAAAACAAAATGAAGATTCAAAATAATTAACCTCAAAGTGAAAGTCGCATGTTTTCCACTTTCATTTCACTGTTTATCCTTAGCCGCACCACCCATAGTAAACAGCATATCCCTACATTTTCCCTTTTTTTAAAATGGTACCAAATTTTTTTTCAAGTAAAATAATTATATATCTTTTAAAATCAATGTCAAAAATTGAACATTTTCAAATATGGGATGCGGAGAAAAAAAGAGAAAAATAGGGACTATATTATTGGCGTCCGTGCACCCAGGAAGTAAAAATCTTTTACAAGACTGGTACCTAAAAAGCGAAAGGAAGTGTCCGAGCGGGCATTTGACGCCCGAGACTAAACAGTTTATTCTTATCTGAAAATGAAAAATAATGGAATACATGTATAAGTTAATTGTTACAGAATTATTTAATCAATCGATATATCAACCTAAAAAAAATACCTGTACGTACGCGTGTAGAGGAAAAATATAAAATGAATCTCATCGCCATGATTATTGTTCATCCCGATTAATTTATGTAGAACGCAACGATCTGATTGACCGAGAAATTTATAATATTTTCCAATTATTCATTATTTACTCCGCGCAAGATACTCCGTTTTAATGTGATGTTTTAACAGAGAAGTTCATGTTTAATGTTTATTTGAAATTAATTTATAAGAAATATTTTGTTCAATTGGGATATAACCTTAATTGTTGCGTAGCACATTTACAAAAGTCTGCGGTCAGAAATGTAAATTTATATGATCAAATATATCTACAGTGCCGGTTCGATGTTCTGTCCCCCCTTTTTCACAATGTTTGAATTCTTATCCCTGTTATCAGACGAATTACAAAAAAGTCCCACAAAACTCTCCCATTAATTATGATTAATATTTAAAAGATTTTATATTATAGATTATATTGGTAAGTTTACTACATGTATAAAATGCACAAATAAATGTTTATACCGTCAAAAATTGTAACTTGATAAAAAAAAATGAAAACAATTTAAAATTTATCATATTGTGGTTTTTAGCCGGGGTAATCGCTAGCGATTAGCCACGGCTATAGCTACGATAGCCTTTCGGTAAGCTTGCAGATGGTTTTTCCGGCAGTTTACCAAAAATCTATCAATAGAAATATTAATACACGCTTGCAATATAGTTCTTTTTCCAGATCTGTTTTTTATTTTCGTCGCCTTACTCGCAATTATGTTATAGATTTATTTATATAGTTTTTAAACTTTGTACAAGTATGTAAGACGCCTATCTGATGCGATAGTAATTATTGATTAATAAAGAATACCAAAGCGGATTGATATTTTGTTTATGGGAGTGTTCGCCGATCTCATTAGTAATGTCATATTCACTAATTTGCATCTCATTATAAGTGTCAAACTGGATGGCAAAAACCAGTGCAATACATCTACATCGATGGGCAGGATAATAAACTAAAAGTTCAAATCCTGATAATTTTTTTATTTGATCAGATAAAATGATTATGTAAACGGTTCTTTAAAGCATATTTAAAACAATTGATTTTGAAAATAAGGCTTAAAAATAATTTTTCTGTAAAATTGTTTCTGGACCAAGTAATTTTTCATTAAAATTTTTAATCAACCAAATTTTCGTTCTTTAGAACCATTGAATATATTTATTTTCAAGATGCACTACAAAAACGATCTTTCTATGAAAATTGTAGAAGCAAAAGACGTTTTTAATTATCTTGAAAAACAAACAAGGTATTGCAATGCAAAGACTTTTTCAACACAGTTTTATTGTCTTTTTGCCCTGTTGTGATAGCGCGCCTGCAACCGAAGCTGACAAAGAAAATAAATATTGGAATGTTCGCCATCGGTAAGTTAGAGGTCATAGCAATACTTTGTAAGTGTGACTTCTGGTACTGCTTAACGGATTTCGATGAAATTTTGGATCGTTTGTCATTTCAAATTGATAAATTCTACAGGAGTTACAGGACAGATTTTACTTAGTTGTATTCATCTCAGATGTTTGTATCATAATAATATTTTAAGTTTCGAGTTGAACAAAGTCTGCATGAATAGTAAGATTATTGTCAAAGTAAATTTTTAACTGTTGTAATGTGAAGGAGGAGGACATTGGCAACCTGTAGCAATCCTGTTAATTTATATGTTCTTTCCTATAGAATGAGAATAATCAGATGCTTTTTGTAATAAACTATATAGAGTCAGAGAAAGTGGTCTGTAATGACCTGCAGAATAAACTAATCTACCAAATACATATATAAGCTGTAGCAAATGTTATCAATTCAGTTGAACCAGTGGGTCAACAACAACAAAAGTGATAGAAACACACGTGTTTTTTAATACCCCCCGCAAACAAAGTTTGGGGGTATCATATAGGAAACACCCTGTGTGTCTGTCTGTCTTTCCGTCCTTCCGTCTAGCTGTCCACATAACTCGTAAGCGCTTCTCCTCCTAACCTGCTTGAAGGATTTTGCTGAAGCTTAGAGGGCAATTTTGTAAATTTTGGCAATCACTTAGACATGAAAAAGAAAGTAAATTTGTAGACATTCTCGGGACTTTACCAATAAATGTAACGTAAAACGAAAAATTCATTTTTCTCGAGACCTTTCCTTGACGTAAATGCTAGCGATTGCCAAATTTTACAAACTGTCCGAACAAAGCTCGATTTTGAGGCCGAAATGCAATGAATGAAAATATATATTTGGGTGTTTTGGAAAGGAAAATCATCTGTGAAACGAATTAATAAAAAAAGGTATGAGATACTAGAAAATGATTTACATGTATTACAAGAAAATCGGATTGAAGAAAAGGGGGGATGTTTAAAGTAGTATCTCCCTTATGTTTTTTCGTACTGCACATTGACTCTAACAAAATATTGATAGAGGGGAGCAAGTCCCTGTGATTTTGGGTTTGTGGCTAAAAGGGGCTAAAATGGGTGTATTGACAAAACGGATGTAAAATTTTTGTCTCGCCTGCGACGAATGTCGCAAAAGGCGAGACTTAGGTATGGTGATTCCGGCGACGGCTGCGGCGGCGCCCACAATTGGTTAAAGTTTTTGCTTAAGTCGGTTTTGTGTGAAATAGTTATGTTATACCATTGATATTTGGTATGCAGTTGCATCAGCATCAGTACAGATCAGTTTTAAAAGGATTTTATCTGTATGCTCCTGCAGTCATGGTCTACTAACTTTGAAATTTTACGCTGATTTTGCCGAGGTTAACCTTTTTTCTTAAGTCGGTTCAACATGAAGCAGTTATGTTACACCATTGATATTTGGTATGTAGTTGCATCAGCATCAGTACAGATCAGTTTTAAAAGGATTTTACCTGTATGCTCCTGCAGTCACGGTCTACTGACTTTGAAATTTTACACTGATTTGGCTGAGGTTAACCTTTTTTCTTACGTCTGTTTTACATGAAGCAGTTATGGTTCACCATTGATATTGGGTATGCACTTGCATTAGCATTAGTACAGATCAATTTCAAAAACATTTCATCTGTATGCTTCTGCAGTAACGGTCTACTGACTTTGAACTTTTACACCGATTTGGCCGAGGTTAACCTTTTTTCTTACGTCTGTTTAACATGAAGCAGTTATGGTACATCATTGATATTGGGTATGCACTTGCATTTGCATCAGTACAGATCAATTTCAAAAGTATTTTATCTGTATGATCCTGCAGTCACAGTCTACTGACTTTGAGATTTTACACTTTTTAACTTTTTACTTATGTCATGAGTGTTTTATATAAAGCAGTTATGGTTCACCATTTATATTTGGTATGCAGCTGCTTAAGCATCAGTTAAGGTCAGTTTAAGGAGGATTTTTACTTCATTTTATACTGTGTCCAGTTGCGACAGGCGAAACATGTCTCTGTGTTAACAGTTTATTATTATTTATTCAATTTTGAAAATTCTTTTTTATTGAATTCTTCCAAACTCCTCACAGTTCCAGTTCCCGTTCCAAACGGTCCGTACACTAATCACTGCACCAGGCTTTCCGGGCTTCTTTTCAATGACCTCTTTTTGACCCCTACTCTCTTATTTAAAAACCATGAAAAGTACTCACATATAACATAAAATTTGATATTTCCATGGCAAACTATAGCAAAATTTTGAAAATTTATTCAAATAATTTTTTTTAAAGAATCTTGATGGAATTCATACAAGCCTGTAGCAGTGGGATAATCTTGACAAAATTGCGTAGCGATTGATTTAAACTTATCCTGCCACTGGAATTTTTTTTAATTTACAGGTGAGGTAACATACAATAAAAGATTATAATAGAAACTAATGAGATGTGGAATAGGTACGCGACTCAGCTCACATAGCAAGCGGTAATTTAGAAAAAAAAACAATGAAAAACTGACAGTAACCAAAAACTTATTAGAGTTAAATAATACCGTTACGGTAGTATCTTTAATTCGCACAACCATCTAAGGTCACGCAAATGCAATGTTTTATTGTGTAATATTTTGTAAAGCAACCAACGATTGATTTCCCCGCGAATTCGCGGGTTTTTCCTAGTAACATTTGATAATCTAAGCTTTATAATATATGATCGTTGAGTCGAGTTAAGACGTAACAAATATGGTTCCATCACAAACTCACTTTTAAATGTTAGACAAAATTGCCCTCTTGAAGTATTTCTTAGTTCAGTATACCTTTTTGAATTAATTGATCTTTTAATATCTGTTTGGCATGAGTTTTCAACCAAACAGAACATACATGTAACGAATCGGACAAAAATGAAAGAAAGACCAATTTCATTGAAGGTACTTTTAACAAATTTGATCCACTTTGTGTCTAATAAACGATTCTTGTTCAAATAATTAGTAAAAGTGCAAATTCGACGATTATTTGTCAGAGCCAATCAAGCTGTTCCAATAACAGAATATTCGACGATTAATATCAACAATCAATGGAAAACGTCCAAGTTCACCATAAACTAAGTTGTTTGGTGCTGTCGTTCTCACTTTCAGAATTTTCCTCAGAAATTGTAAATGTTCTTTTTCTATTTTATATTTTTTTTCATGACCAAACCTTCACATCCAGAAAGCAAAATAGGTCGACTTAAGCAATCAAATATCTTTAGTTGTAAATCGATTGGAATATTGATATTTCTTATCTTGTAATAAACAGAATACAATGTTTTTTTGAGCTTGCTGAACAAGTTTTCTCTTCACCCTTTCAAAATTATTATTGAAATGGAAAAGAATACCCAAATAGTTATAAGAGTCACAAATATTGAGTTCTTTATCATTAAAAATAAACTTTACATTTTGAGTAAACTTTCTTTTAGAGAATATCACTACTTTTGTCTTGTCGACATTTACATGAAGCTTCCATTCATTACAATAAGCACTAAAAGAGTTTAGCATATTTTGCATGCCTAAAACACTTTCTGAGATAAGAACAGTATGGTCTGCATAGAGAAGTAGGAAAACTCTTAAGTAATATTCTAACATATCACTACTTAAATTATCAATAAGACTTAATGATTCTACACCATTGGTTTGTATAAAGCTTTCTTAATCGATAATGAACAATGAAAATTGAAGGGGAGATAAGTTTTCTCCCTGACGAACCCCTATGTTACAAGCCAAAAAAATCGGAGTAAATGCCATTTTTTGTCACACATGATTTAACATTCTGATAAAGGTTGTATATTTCATTATAACATTTTCCTTTTATATTATTTTTGTGCTATTTTGCCACAGTCCGGATCTCCAAATAGTATCAAACGCTCTATAAAATCTACAAAATTAATGTAGAATCAACAAAAAATCTTTTTGTTCTTTGAAAGATATAAACTAATGAGTGATTGTAAAATAAAAATATTGTGAACAGTTGAGTGTGACTTTCTTAATTCAGCTTGGAAATTGGAAATAAGATTAACTGTACTGAAAATCTAGCTAATCGATCATTCAAAATACCCGTGAATACCTTCCCAAGACAGCTCATTAAAGTGATACCTCCATAGGTTTTTTTGGGGGGTTATTTTTTACTCCCTTTATTTTTATAAACCGGAGTTATAATCCCAACAGACCAACTTTCCCTTATCAAAAATAAAGTTAAACAATTTTACATATATAGGAATCATAACATGTAATGAGTTTTTTATGTATTCGTTAAATACACAATCTAAACCAGGTGCCTTATCATTTTGAAGATTCATTACAACATTTTCTATCTCTGCATTAGTTATAGGAGAACTCAGAATTTCATCATTCTCGAAATTAATTTAGTTATTTACTTTTATATCGGGAACCGCTTCATCGTCATCAGACGTATTCATTTCTTTACAATAAAATAATTATACAATTCTTCCAATGATATGTCAACAGTATCGGAGACACGATTCAAAAGCTTCCCCGAACGCATACTGGACTAAAAAAACGTCTAATTAATGTAGGGGATTAAGAAGTCTTCTAAGGGATGCTAAAGATTGTTGCCTGTTGGTTTAGAGGTATGTATTCAAATGGAAAAAGTATAAGAAAATTTCATAAAGAATAATTTAGGTATTGACTTTCACAAAAATTATAAACTTATAATTAGTTGAATATTGAACAATTTTCTAAGTGTTTTTATTTCTTGTGCTATGTCTATATTTGTGTGTGTTTATTTATTCATTTATTTATTTATCATTTTTAGCTTGAATATAAAAGTTTCAAAACAAATTTAAAGTAAAGCAAATTAACAGTTTATTTTTTATAAAGAAAAGGAGATGTTATCAAGCCATGCAATATTTGTCTCAAATTCTTAATACATGTAGCTCCCCAAAGTGTTTCTTATGTATGCATATTGTTGATACATGTAATATGTGTCTTCAAAGTTATCTTACAAAAACTCTTTTCTATACTTTTTTACGAATTACTTAACAGTCCATCTTTTAATTTGTTGTTGAAACTGAACGTTATCATGGCTCAGGAAAGCTCATTCAAACGGTACAATTTGTGTGTTTTAGATGTTATTGAGGATGAATTTCATTTTTCTTTCTCATAATTTTTTTTTGAAAACAGTATTTAAAGTCTTGTAACATGTATTATAAGGAATAATCTATGTTCTAACTTGGTAAGTTTAACTATTTCGACTATTGAAATTGAAAGGATTTAAAACAATATATATTTTAAGGCTGATTTCTGATGAAAAAATAGTTTTGCTACAAAGGTCAAGAACAAAATATCCTGAAGAGGTACATGTATCTCATATGAAATAGTTCTAATAATCATCGACCTGTATATTAGATATACAGGTCTATGTAAAAGAAAAATTCTATTTAAAATAATTGCTCAAAGTTTTTAAGAATTACTTCAGTTCTTTTTTTCAATTCATTTTATCTTATTCTATTAAAAAAACATACATTCTTATGAGATCTTATCTTATTTTCCTTTTTTTTCATTTTTTAAATCATGCAGACAAGAATATTTTATTTAGAAATAATGAACAATTATTTTAACTTTTTCAGTCGTTTTTTTTTTATTCCATTAGTATCGATATTTTACTTGTTTTCTAACATATTTTTATTATTCTTTATCTTTATCATTTTCAAGGTAAATACAGGTAGAATAATTAACGCATTCCCCTTGATAGGCCCATAATCCCCCTACCTAATTATGTGTTGTTTTTATCCAATAGGCGTTCGGGGAACACACTTTAACATAATCAAGATATTTCAGGCGCACAGGTTAACATACTGTGGTATTGATGATACTCATCCCCTAGCTCCTGACAGTTATATAGGGGACAGTATCTGTTTTCTGTAGCTACATTCGTCCATCTACCAGTTTCTATTTGTAAATGGTGATTTGTAGTTCTATACCTACACAATCTTATTGCTGCCGGAGATGATAAAATATTAAAGTATTCTTCAAATTTAAACGTCGTCTTAAACAGTTTATAGTTGATAGCTTTTGGTGATTCACTTACAGATGCGCTTCATTTTTGAATAAATTGATCAGTAAGTCGCTGTTTTACAATTGCTTTAACCCACTCTTTACTATTTATCATTTCAGTATCCCACAAATACGTTAAACCACAGTCGTTTAACGTATTTTTGATAAAACTAAACCAGTTGTAATTTCTCCCTTAATCGCTGAGTTTTCTAGAGAGTTTATATAAAGTGTATGCAAATTTAGTTTCTGCGAGAGAAAGCGACCATTCTTATTTTTATATCTATTTCAATTGAATGTCTACCAAGCTCACCGTAGACCATATAATTTGGAGTTGACTGCTTTAAATTTACAGAATTTTAGATGTACTTTCTCAAGTATATCAATATTTCCGAAACCCAGTATCTCGCATCCATATAGAAGTATCGGTTTAACGAGCCTATCAAATAGATCGAGTTGAATTTTAAATGAAAGTTTATAAGCTCTTCCAAATTTAAGAACTTCATACATAGCCCTTAACGCTTTGTCTACTTGAGATTGATTTGTATTATAAAAATTACATGTTTTTGTAAATGTAATGCCTAAATAGTTAAATTGATTAACAATCTCAATATTTTTATTCTTAGACTTAAAACTGTAATCGTTTTGTCTTCCACTACCAAATATCATTATTTTCGTTTTATCAACGTTCACCTTCATTTTCCAATTATCACAATAGTCACCAAAAGCATGAAGTTGATTTTGCAAGTCTTCCGGAGTCTCCGATAGCAAAGCCGTGTCATCAGCATAAAACAATAAGAAAAATCTTTAAAAGATTTAAAAGATTAAAAGGAAGACCTACAATATTATTCTCGTTCATAAAATCTTCGAGGTCATTTAAGAAAAGAGAAAACAGAAAAGGGGACAAATTTTCACCTTGTCTCACTCCTGTTTCACACATAAAATAGTCACACATACAGTTATTATAGGAAATGCATGATTTAATATTATGGTACATATTATTTATTATTTTATACATTTTACCATTTATTTGGTTTAAAACTAGTTTATAAAACAGACCGTCTCTCCACACCCTATCAAAAGCTTTTTCAAAGTCAATAAAAGCACAGAATAGTTTTTTTCTTTTTTGATTTAAGAATATGAAATAAAGTAAAAATTGAAAAAAATGTTATCAAGGGTTGAATAACTTCGTCTAAAGCCACTTTGATTCTCTTTAATAATCCGAAGTTGCTCTGAATAGTCTTTGAGACGAACATTAAGAATAGCAGTAAACGGTTTACCTAAGCAACTGACTATAGTGATTTGCCTGTAATTCTTTGGATCTTTTTCATTTCCCTTGTTCTTATAAATTGGTTTGATTATTCCAGTTAACCAGCTTTTCGGAAGTATGCTAGTATTAAAGATAATATTAAATAGTTTTTCGTATATGTGGATAAAACGGTTTGCCGTTCTTTTAATATAAGATAAGATAAGATAAGATAAGATAAGATATATTTATTTCCAAATTAGGTCCCCAGTAGGGCATTGACATACAGTATTTATGATTCAATATATATGACAAATAAACTAACAAACTAGAACAATATTACATTCAAGTACATTGTACATTGATATTTTAAGTTGAAAGTTAAAGTAATGCAAACATGAAGATGTAACCATTGACTATGACCAATGCGATCTAGAGATATGGAAAATGCCATCATTATGTAATATATTCTATATTATATACCTACTAATATACATGTATGACAGTGTTTTGGCATTTCTAAGATAGAAGTTTAAAAGCATTACCTATTTGCAACGGTCACCAAGGGACGTTGCTCAAGGTCTATGGACATGAATATTTCAAGATCTCATAGACCTCCTCGTGACCGATGCAAAAAGGTAAAAAGTAGTAGATACTTGTACGGTTATAGTGAATCATGTGTTGTTAATCTGCGACAGTCACCAAGGGACGATGCTCAAGGTCTATGGACATGAAGAACTTCAAGATCTCATAGACCTCCTCGTGGCTGTTGCAGAAAAGCAAGACTGATATTTGGCAAAATAAATAACTGTCTATGGATAGATATTGAAATAGGAATATTCTATTGATAAAAATTAAAAAAAAAGAATTTACATGGCTTTTATAAATTTGATAATTTATTTACTGTATTTTTGATATATAACTGCTAAGTGCAGACAGCACTGACTTTTCTTTTGTGTTCATTAGCCATATCAGTTTGTCCTTATTTTCTAGATTGATGAAGTTAGGACATTTATTAGTAATAAGGTCATAAAGGTTTTTTCGATCATCATTAAATTTGCTACAAATGAATAAAAAATGACATTCATCCTCCACATCTCCAGATTCACACTTAGTACATGTTCTGTCATTTAAGAGGGTACCCTGATAACGACCAGTCTCAATTCGTAAGTAATGAGATGATATTCTAAATCGTGTTAGTCGACTCCTTTGCTCAAAATTTTTTATAATGGTGAGATATTTTTCTTTTCCAAAATTTGTTTTAAATTTAATGTATGTTCTAAGCTTGCCCTCCGTGTGTTTAAGATGGTCTTGATGCCATAAGTTTGTGAAATATGACTTCAGTTCTTTTCGAATTTTCAATTTAAAAGTACTTATCTTATTATGCTATAATGCTAAATTTTTAATATTTGGAATTTTTTCCAATATATAATGGACACTGCCATACCAAGATGGTTTATTTAACTGAAAGAGGTCTTTTGATGTAATGTAAGCATCCTGTAAAAGTGGAAATTTTTCCAAGTGTTCCAAGCGATACCAGTAGTTCACTATGGCTTTCACGATATCATGATATATTGGGAATCTTCCTAGCTCTGATAAGACCCCAAAATTAGTAGCTTTTTTGTGAAGTCCTAATATTCGTTTACAGAATTTAATGTGTAATTGTTCACATTTTAGATTTGAATATATTTTTTCGAATGGAGGGTGTCCATTTCTAAATTTGGCTGTGAATGTATTAAAAGCACCCCATATCTCTGATCCATACAAAATAATTGGTTTAACTGTATGATCAAATACATGCAAACTTGTATTTATATCTGGATTCATAGATATGAAGTCTTTTTGCAATTTATAGTGAGCTTTTATTGATTTCTTGTATAACTCATTTTGAGCAAAGGAGAACGATCCTGATGCACTGAAGTGTAGACCAAGATATTTATAATTATGAACATATTCTACACACTGACTATCAAAGGTAAATTTCTCAGTTATGTGTCTGCCTGCTTTGTTGAAAATAAGAACTCTTGTTTTATTAGGATTTACAGTAAGACACCAGTCACTACAATATTTTTGTAATTTATCTAATCTATCTTGCAATCCATTAGCAGTTGTTGATAAAAGAACTAAGTCATCTGCATAAAGTAAACAATGAACAGGCTTATCGTTAAGAATAACAGGGTTAACAATATTCTCAAGGTATTTAGGAAGATCATTTATAAAAAGCTTGAATAGGTTAGGGCTAAGATTTTCTCCCTGTTTAACTCCCAGTTTGACTGGGAAAAATTTGGTGACATTTGACTGAATTTTGACACAAGAGTTACTTAGTTCATACATACTTTTAACAACATTATAAAATAGTGTACCTACTCCAGCAGACAATAATTTTATCTTGATTCAAGTGGGGACTACAGTGTCGAACGCTTTTTGAAAGTCAACAAAGCAGGCATACACCCTTCCTTCCTTATTATTACAGTAATTATCAAATATACTCTTAATAATAAACATGTGATCACAGGTTCTTGCTTTTTTTGTAAACCCTAGTTGACAATCATTTATTACATTATTTTTTGATAAAAAAAAATATCTAATATATCATTAAGTATACTATTAAACACCTTTCCTATGGCACTGGTTACAGTGATACCTCTGTAATTATTGGGATCTGTTATATCATTTGATTTGTGTATGGTTGTAATAATTCCATCTGCCCTAGATTTTGGGTATAATCCAGAAGAAAGACATAAATTAAAAAGTCTTTTTAGACTAGGTAGTAAAATAGAATGACCATGTTTTAACATGTTGTTTGATATACTGTCCAAGCCAGGACTTTTGTTAAGTTTTAATTTATTTAGTGCTTTTGATACTTCAGTATCTTTTATGGTTACATCTAGTTCATTAAAACATGTGGTTTTTTTCCAAGTCCACAAGCTTTTGTTGAAGTTGTTCTAATCGAGTTTTGAACTGATCTTTCACAACATTTAAATTTTGGAAATGTGAAAGCCATGTTGATGCATCAATTGCTGAACATTTTTCATCAGTTATTTTCGTCTCTCAGAGTTCATTTAATAAATTCCAATATTGCTTCGGGTTATCAGAATGCAGATTTTCTAACTGATGCATTAAATTTTGTTTGTATTGCCGATGTGTTTGTTTTTTTGCTTTATTATACTCTCTGTTTAGTTTGTAAAAATGGTTTCGTACAACTGTATCTCTAGGATATTTTGAAAATATTTTACCATAGTTTATTAGATTAGTTTTAAGTTTTTTAGATCCGAGTTAAACCATTTTTTATGATTTTTCTTCTTATTATTACGGTTTGTTTTTGGTCTTTTTTAATGACTGACATGCTGCTGTATATATTATGTCACCTAGTTCTTTGCATGCTTCATTTATAAATATAAATAAATATATTCATAAATATATTCATTTACCATACCATCCTCACTACAGGCTTTTTCGTTTTTAAGATTTTGATACATTTAAGAATTTCATCAGCAGTTATATATCTGTTGATATCTATCTTTATATCATTTGGTAAATCAATGTCATGTATTGTTGACTCTTGTTCGTCCGTAGTTGCTGAATTAAGTTCTTTGAAAAAGTTATACAGTATGCATACTCTCATAATTTTGTACTGAGTTTTGTTTTTTATATTTTCGTTTTGCTTTTCAGAACTTTTGGCGAGCGATCTTTCATTCACCGCCGAACCAAGGCTTTTGATTTTTTAGTGAGTTCTTATTTGAATTACGTTTGAAAGCTTGATTGGGCCTATACGTGCCAAATGACTTCTTAGCAGACTCAATAAAAATTGATCCTAAATCTTGTACAAGTGAATCAATATCATTAAAATTGATATCTGCTATGTGGTCACTAAGGTGAGCTAGTTTTTGGGATAGGACTCCTACTTGTTCTTGGTCTGTGTTATTTTGGAAGTCACCCTGTTTATCATTGCTCCAGGGCTTTGAATTTGTACTAGCGTTAGGGGTGGGCATGGGGCATTGATTTTCAATACTTATATTTTTGTCGGTTGCAAAAACTACATGAAGCGGAGAATGGACATCTGAATAAAGTTTGCTTGTTTCCAAAATGTCAAATTCAACTTTTAATTTTAAAAGTTCAGGACTACCTATACAATAGTCAACAATACTGGCATTCCTACATGTAAATTTACCCTTCATACAGTCATTTCCAATCTACCCTTAACAATAAACATACTACAATTTTTACAAATCTAATAAGTGAATTACCATATCTGTTTTTTTTTTATTTATCCATACTATATCTTAGAAGAGGCATTTTAAGGCCAACAAAGAGTTGTGAATAATCTTCTATAAATTCTGAAATATCAACATCGACATGTCTATTTTCGTAAAGTAAGGCTCTGTTGATGTTCTCGAGTTAAAATCTCCTAGAAGGCATATATATATTTTGATTTAGTCGAGATCGAACGAAATTCCTGCTCGATCTCATTGAAAGAATCTATGGACGAATATTTAGTATATTCAGGTGGTATGTACACAACCCCGAAATAAACAGGCTTGTCGGTTTTAAAGAGTTGTTCACTGCATTTAAACCACAGCACGTATTTGCTGTCTGTATCAACAATTTGTATGGTACTTTCTAAAGTTTCTCGATAACCTACTGCGATACCACCAGAACCTCTTTTAGCGATATCTACACGATTTTTCATTTTGAACTTATAACCAGGAATTTTTTGCTCATCGAGGTTGTCTGTTTTTGTTTCAACCAGACAAACTATGTCATAGCCTTCTAAAAGATTTAAAAATTCTGGGTATTGTGTTCTTGTTTTAACACTACAACAGTTAAGACATAAAATACTTAAACCAATATTGTTGTCAAGACTTTTTGCTGTTTTATCATTCGACTTTAGTGAATCGAAACTTCTTTCATCATTTTCTGCAGATTGAAATATAGTTCCTATTTTGAGACAATATAGTTCCATTAAAGTATTGACCCAGCTAAAACTATTGCATGCAAATCATTAAATGAGCTTTCATTTGAAAGATGAACATCTTAGAAACAATTTCAGTCCATGTTTGTTCTTATATAAGTTAAGTGTCAATTTTTAGGATTACTTTTACTTGGGGTCTCATTCTTGCCAGAAACATGACTAGAAAGTACCGGACGTTCAGGATGATTTAAACCGGGAACCAGTTTTTCCCGTTATTCAATGTAAGATGTGCTAGTTTTTGAACTGGAGTTAGCCAAATCATTTGGCATTGAAATAAGACTATTGACACTCTATTTGAACTTTAAACAAAAAATCTGCAGCATTTTAGAAATGTCCAATTTAACATAGGAATCAATGGGACTTGGAATTAGTGGTTTTATACCTAAATTAGTTTGATTATTCCAGTTAACCAGCTTTTCGGAAGTATGCTAGTATTAAAGATAATACTTAATAGTTTTTCGTATATGTGGATAAAACGGTTTGCCGTACTTTTAATATATTCATTTACTATATCATCCTCACTACAGGCTTTTTGGTTTTTAAGATTTTTGATACATTTAAGAATTTCATCAGCAGTTATATATCTGTTGATATCTATATTTATATCATTTGGTAAATCAATGTCAGGTATTGTTGACTCTTGTTCGTCCGTAGTTGATGAATTAAGTTCTTTCAAAAAGTTATACAGTATATTTATATCTAAACTTGGTTGTTGTTTTTTTTTTCTTTTGTTTCCGTTAAGAATTTTCCAGAAACGTTTTGGATCGTTTTTATAAGCATGGCTCAAATCATTTGATAGGTTATCACTGAATATTTTATATTTGCTATCCATTTTTTTTTTGTATTTCTTTTCCTCTGCATGCATACTCTCATAATTTTGTACTGAGTTTTGTTTTTTATATTTTCGTTTTGATTTTCGGAACTTTTGGCGAGCGATCTTACATTCACCGTCGAACCAAGGCTTTTGATTTTTTAGTGAGTTTTTATTTGAATTACGTTTGAAAGCTTGATTGGGCCTATATGTGCCAAATGACCTCTTATGAGACTCAAGAAAAATTGATCCTAAATCTTGTACAAGTGAACCAACATCATTAGAATTGATAACTGCTATGTGGTCACTAAGGTGATCTAGTTTTTGGGATAGGACTCCTTTTTGTTCTTGGTCTATGTTATCTTGGAAGTCACCCTGTTTATCATTGCTCCAGGGCTTTGACTTTGTACTAGCGTTGGAGGTGGGCATGGAGCATTGATTTTCAATAGTTATATTTTTGTCGGTTGCAAAAACAACATGAAGCGGAGAATGGACATCTGAATAAAGTTTGCTTGTTTTCAAAATGTCAAATTCAACTTTTAATTTTAAAAGTTCAGGACTACCTATACAATAGTCAACAACACTGGCATTCCTACATGTAACTTTACCCTTCATACAGTCATTTCCAAATCTACCATTAACAATAAACATACTACAGTTTTTACAAAAACTAATAAGTGAATTACATGTACCATATCTGTTTTTGTTTTTTTTATTTATCCATACTATATCTTAGAAGAGGCCTTTTAAGGTCAACAAAGAGTTGTGAATAATCTTCTATAAATTCTGAAATATCAACATCGACATGTCTATTTTCGTATATATTAATAAAGTCAGGCTCTGTTGATGTTCTCGAGTTAAAATCTCCTAGAAGGCATATATATATTTTTATTTAGTCGAGATCGAAAGAAATTCCTGCTCGATCTCATTGAAAGAATCTATGGACGAATATTTAGTATATTCAGGTGGTATGTACACAATCCCGAAATAAACTGGCTGGTTGGTTTTAAAGAGTTGTTCTCATGATCACTGCATTTAAACCACAGCACGTATTTGCTGTCTGTATCAACAATTTGTATGCTACTTTCTAAAGATTCTCGATAACCTACTGCGATACCACCAGAACGTCTTTTAGCGATATCTACACGATTTTTCATTTTGAACTTATAACCAGGAATTATTTTCTCATTGAGGTTGTCTGTTTTTGTTTCAACCAGACAAACTATGTCATAGCCTTCTAAAAGATTTTAAAATTCTGGGTATTGTGTTCTTGTTTTAACACCACAACAGTTAAGACATAAAATATTTAAACCATTTTTGTTGTCAAGACTTTTTGCTGTTTTATCATCGACTTTAGTGAATCGAAACTTCTTTCATCATTTTCTGCAGATTGAAATATAGTTCCTATTTTGAGACAATATAGTTCCATTAAAGTATTGACTCAGCTAAAACTATTGCATGCAAAGCATTAAATGAGCTTTCATTTGAAAGATGAACATCTTAGAAACAATTTCAGTCCATGTTTGTTCTTATATAAGTTAAGTGTCAATTTTTAGGATTACTTTTACTTGGGGTCTCATTCTTGCCAGAAACATGACAAGAAAGTACCGGACGTTCAGGATGATTTAAACCGGGAACCAGTTTTTCCCGTTATTCAATGTAAGATGTGCTAGTTTTTGAACTGGAGTTAGCCAAATCATTTGGCATTGAAATAAGACTATTGACACTTTATTTGAACTTTAGACAAAAAATCTACAGCATTTTAGAAATGTCAAATTTAACATAGGAATCAATGGGACTTGGAATTAGTGGTTTTATACCTAAATTGGTTTGATTATTCCAGTTAACCAGCTTTTCGGAAGTACGCTAGTATTAAAGATAATATTAAATAGTTTTTCGTATATGTGGATAAAACGGTTTGCCGTACTTTAAATATATTCATTTTCTATACCATCCTCACTACAGGCTTTTTCGTTTTTAAGATTTTTGATACATTTAAGAATTTCATCAGCAGTTATATATCTGTTGATATCTATATCTATATCATTTGGTAAATCAATGTCAGGTATTGTTGACTCTTGTTCGTCTGTAGTTGCTGAATTAAGTTCTTTGAAAAAGTTATACAGTATATTTATATCTAAACTTGGTTGTTTTTTTCTTTTGTTTCCGTTAAGAATTTTCCAGAAACGTTTTGGATCATTTTTATAAGCATGGCTCAAATCATTTGAGAGGTTATCACTGATTATTTTATATTTGCTATCCATTATTTTTTTTTGTATTTCTTTTCCTCTGCATGCATACTCTCATAATTTTGTACTGAGTGTTGTTTTCTATATTTTCGTTTTGCTTTTCGGAACTTTTGGCGAGCGATCTTACATTCACCGTCGAACCAAGGCTTTTGATTTTTAGCGAGTTCTTATTTGAATTACGTTTGAAAGCTTGATTGGGCCTATACGTGCCAAATGACTTCTTAGCAGACTCAATAAAAATTGATCCTAAATCTTGTACAAGTGAATCAATATCATTAGAATTGATATCTGCTATGTGGTCACTAAGGTGATCTAGTTTTTGGGATAGGACTCCTACTTGTTCTTGGTCTATGTTATCTTGGAAGTCACCCTGTTTATCATTGCTCCAGGGCTTTGACTTTCTACTAGCGTTGGAGGTGGGCATGGAGCATTGATTTTCAATACTTATGTAGCACTCCACCTAATAATCATGCAAAATTGAAGAAAAGTGATTCATCAATAAAAAGGCTACAGTGGTTTATTTTAAACAAGAGATAGTTCAAAGTATACAAAATAAGAAATAAATAACAATTTGCTAATAACTGTCTGGTCCTGGGAGAAATCTTGCCATTTTGTTACAATGGTTTCTATTGGAATTATTGACAGTTTTAAGAGTTATCTCCCTTTCTTACAATTTTCCAATGCATTCTATATATTTTTTTCTCTCAGGACCAACGCTTGTTTGGAAAAAAGAGTACAAAATATCGAATCAGGGTGCTAGTAGGAGTAACATATCAAAAATAAAGTGGTGTAGCCTTTCCACCCATGAATCGCTTTTTGCATGGTTCTTATAAAAACTGGTACTTATATCTTTGTCGGTTGCAAAAACTAAATGAAGCGGAGAATGGACATCTGAATAAAGTTTGCTTGTTTCCAAAATGTCAAATTCAACTTTTAATTTTAAAAGTTCAGGACTACCTATATAATAGTCAACAACACTGGCATTCCTACATGTAAATTTACCCTTCATACAGTCATTTCCGAATCTAATATTAACAATAAACATACTACAGTTTTTACAAAAACTAATAAGTGAATTACATGTACCATATATGTTTTTTTTTTATTTATCCATACTATATCTTAGAAGATGCATTTTAAGGTCAACAAAGAGTTGTGAATGATCTTCTATAAATTCTGAAATATCAACATCGACATGTCTATTTTCGTTGATATTAATAAAGTCAGGCTCTGTTGATGTTCTCGAGTTAAAATCTCCTAGAAGGCATATATATATTTTGATTTAGTCGAGATCGAAAGAAATTCCTGCTCGATCTCATTGAAAGAATCTATGGACGAATATTTAGTATATTCAGGTGGTATGTACACAACCCCGAAATAAACTGGCTGGTCGGTTTTAAAGAGTTGTTCACTGCATTTAAACCACAGCACGTATTTGCTGTCTGTATCAACAATTTGTATGTTACTTTCTAAAGATTCTCGATAACCTACTGAGATACCACCAGAACGTCTTTTAGCGATATCTACACGATTTTTCATTTTGAACTTATAACCAGGAATTATTTTCTCATTGAGGTTGTCTGTTTTTGTTTCAACCAGACAAACTATGTCATAGCCTTCTAAAAGATTTTAAAATTCTGGGTATTGTGTTCTTGTTTTAACACCACAACAGTTAAGACATAAAATATTTAAACCATTTTTGTTGTCAAGACTTTTTGCTGTTTTATCATTCGACTTTAGTGAATCGAAACTACTTTCGTCATTTTCTGCAGATTGAAAACTACGTTGATCAGTTAATTCTTCAATAGAAACCTCATTTTCAACTGACTGACCATAAAATACATCTTCACTATAGTCCATCAGCCAGGTCCGGAAAAAAATAATTAGAGTGGATACCCCTGTAGACCGATTTTTTATTGCAGAAATCAAAAGGCAAACATGTGAACTTTATTTTGCAACTTGTTGTACTTTGCAAAAAGATGCGGAAACTGGTATAACAGAGGCCCCTTTAGGGGTACCATAAACTGTCAAATATTTTCAACCCCTATAAAACATTCTATCAAACTAAGTCCACTACAATATTATTAAAAAGAAAACTTTAAACATATTAAATGTTGTCTAGACAACCAACGACAGACAAAGGTTAGTTAAAATTTTCACTCAAAGAAGTCTTAAAGGGAGATAATACATGGAATGACTCAAAATGAGTTTTTTTTCATTTTCTTTTTTTATTTCCTAAAAAATTAAGATAGCTAGGTGGAATATTTTGTGGAGAGAATCTACCTACAACATTACAAATCAAATAAAACAATGCCATTTAAATATTTGTGGTACCAGTTGAAAGTTTTCGGTACTTATGAATGTACGTGGTCCCAGTCAGCTGAAATCTATATTTTTTCCATGTTCAAATACAAATGATCAAAATAATGTGTTTCATTATTTTTTTTTTCAATTTAAGTTTAGTTTACTAGTTTTTTCATTGTTGGTGGTCCGTAACCGTCTTCTAACTATCGACAAAATTTATTGTCTAGAACTTTGTTGTCATTTGTATTCCTATCATAACTATTTATCTTGCTAAAAATATATTTTTAAAAAGAGGCCTTTTTATTATGAACTTTTTTATGTTGCTGAGCAATGTCATAGAGTTTGGTTAATTTTTTCCCAAAAAAAGTTTACAAAACGAAGTTGAAATCACCAGATCATTGAAGTTATAGATTGTGCTAACCGAATGAATTGAAAGAAGCAAAGAGGTACCAATGGGGCTTTCGACTGCCAAAAGTTCGAAAGGGAAACGTCAAAACCGGTAAACATGAACAAGAACAGCACGAAGAAACACAAAACACAAAATCAACCAAACGGAAATCAACAACGCGAACTCAAGTCGTAACAAGAGTGAAGTCATGCAGGAACTCCGGAAGAGTAAAAGGCGGTTTCTGTCTGCTATAGCACACCCGTCGTGTTGCTAATTTCGAATTGTGTGTTAAATCCGGTAAAGGAAGACAAACCAACATCTGCACTCATTTGAGAGATTGTCTTTACGAGTGCACGGTGTCTACCGTACAATGTCTTGAGTGAAGACAGCAACCGTGGAGCAACATAACCCTGTGTTAGCCATTTCTATGTCAAACGTGACGCTCTTTCAAGGAATAACTATCTCTATCGATGTAATTGCCGCAAGCTCTGGAGTAACGAACCAACTGTAATACGAAGACTTCCGTCCGCTCCAGCTTATGGAGTTTACGTATCTCAATTGATTCGTTACTCCAGAGCGTGCGGGACTTACATCGATTTCCTTAACAGAGCGACACGTCTGACGCAAAAATTGCTCACACAGGGTTATGTTGCTCCTCGGTTGCTGTCTTCACTCAAGAAATTTTACGGAAGACATCATGCACTTATAGACAAATATGGGATTTCGATCTCTCAGATGAGTGCAGATGTTGGTTTGTCATAGGGTGTTGTTTTGTCTTCCTTTACCGGATTTGACACGCTGAATGGACTATTGGCAACGCGACGGGTGTGCTATAGCAAGCAGGAACTGCTTACTCTTCCAGAGCACCTGAGTTCACTCTTGTTTCGACTGGAGTTCGCGTTGTTGATTGATATTCAGTTATTTTGTGTTTCCATGTTTTACATGTTGTCTGTTTTTGTCCCGTTCTTGTTGGTGTTTACTGGTTTTGTCTCTGCCCTTTCGGACTTATGATATTCGGATACCCCATTGGTACCTCTGCTTCCTTCATAAGCTGGAGCAGACGGAATGTTGCTACACAAAAAGGGAAAGTTGACGATTGGAAAGTTGAAGTCAACACGTTTGTCATGGAGCTCTGTTGAAGTCTTCCTTGACAGTCAATTACGAGATGTAGAAATAAATATGAAGCAGACTTCCTAGAATTCGCTTTGTCCTTTATCTCAGGTTCCTGAGGATACGGTATATGAGATGGAGAAAGTCACCAAATCAAGAATTGTCCAGTGAAAGGACATTTTCAATACTAGTATAACGGAACGTGAGGTTTAAAGAGATAGCTATTCTAGTTCTCCACGAGTACAATAGCTATCTCTTTAAACCTCACGTTCCGTTATACTAGTATTGAAGATCCACATGCCCTTTGCAATAGAAAAAGCTTCAGCGCCTATTTCGATTTATTTAAAGACAGCTGACCAGTACCAGTATTGCCACGAAATGGGGGGGGGGTGTTCCGATCAGACAATTATTTTTTTTCATAAAGGTGTCTCGAGACAAATTTTTGCTTTCATTATAAACATTATTTTAAATGGCAGAAATCCTTCTTCAGAATATTTCTAACCTCTGTTACTAAAGTATTTTTCATTAAAATTCAGATTCATAATATTATTTTAGAAAAACCGCAACCCCCTCACCCATTCTTTGATTTAACAACAATAGAATTGAAAAAAAAATTAATAAACGACACCGTTACAGTGTTTTAAGGTGACAGCACGATATGAATTGTCGACTGAAATAAAAAATAAATAAGTTATAAGTAAAAAGTAATGTGCATATTGCATATAAGTTTGAATAAAAAAGTCAAACACACCTGACCTAAAGTAAAGTCTAACAGGCCTAAAACAAGAAAACGTGATTAATTGGTTATAATTTTGTTTTAATAATGTAAATATTCTCCTTTCCTGTACTATAACTGATTTTATGTTGGTTTTAAAAAAATACCATTGAAATGACTTAAAATCATAAAAAATATTGATTCTAAAAATAGAAAAAGTGACCTTCACATTTAATAATTTTAAAAATAAAACCATATCGGTCAAACCATTACAATCCGCACATGGATTTTAAAACTGGATTTTTTTGTAAAACGCTGTTTTTATTATATCCTAGTGGTTTTATTATTCTTAATCGTTGACCATTGTATTCAGGTGAATCTTGTTGAGTAAATTTTACCTGTGATACTTGCGAAGTCATAGGAAGACATTCGCAAATTGTAAAAATAAGGAAATTTTGAACGAAAAAATAAGCAATTTTAATTCTAAAAAATATCTTTTTAAGACATTGTTATAATGCAAATTCTTTTTCTAAGTCGATAATCCCTATGCATAGTATAGATTTATAAAACAGTAATTGATGTTTTCAACTCCATATTCAATTTACTGAAAATAAATGAATGCCTACTTTTCAAATGCTCACCAGGGGGTCCAGAAAAATGATTTTTAACCAATTTTCCGCATATTTTATACAAGTATAACATTTGGAATTATGAAGCTTAGATGTAATACTTAATTTTTGTACCATAAAAAAATCGGTCTACGGGGGTATCCACTCAACTTTTTAAGACATAGAACCTATCAATTTCTCATTTTTTGCATTGAACAAAAAGTACATATATTAAAAATATACCATCTTAAACTTACCTTTACCAACATAAAAACTCAATGTTTTGCAGCATTCTATAAAAAAAATCTTTTTTTAATTATTCGCGTTGATTACGTATTGTCCAGCATAAATATTTACTTTTTGGTAAACTGGGTACTGTTAAACTGAGAAACGAAATGTAACCAAACGAGGCGAAGAGAAAATGAAATCGGTAAATTAAGAAAAAACGACTGGTGTCGGCTAAAATCGATTCAGTTTTCCTTTTTTACCAGTTTCGCTCGATTTCGTTTCCTTTCTTTACAGATTTCGGTTGCTTATTTTACTGTTTACATTTACTTCTTTACCGATATCGTTTTTTGTTCCGCTCCTTTTCGTTTGGTTACTTTTCGTTTCTCAGTATACCGGCACCCGCAAGTGTTTACATTCTATAATAAGTTTGTCCTCTTTATTGACACTGCATTTTTTCTTCAGTTTTCCGTCGAAAAGAATACTTTCTGGTAGGTTTGTCGAAAAGAATACTTTCTGGTAGGTTTTTTGAAAATTTAACAATTTCTTCAAAGGTTTTACAATGTATTCTTCAAATAGTGTGAATATCATTATTTTTTAAAAATTGCCAAAATGATAGGTTCTATGTCTTTAAATATGACGTCTTTTCAGAGTTGGCTGATGGACTACTACTGTAATTTTGATTTGAAACATTACATAACTCATTAAATGTGTGCGGTTGCAAATCATAAATACCATTTTCACTAGTGTTTTTGGGCGCCTTTTCACAAAATGATTAATTTGATGCCTTAAGTGCCAAATCTTGTTTTCAATGGCCAAAGAGTGATCACTTATTTCCTGTTTGCAAGAGCACTCATTTTTACAAATATGATTAAATTTATCAGTATTATTACATTTAAGTTCACAATAGGGATTTTTAATTTCATCGTTACACAGATTTTTATTAGTAAGAGCTCCCTGGCTGTCCTACTTCTAAGGAGTTTCTGGGATGGTAACGGATTGGGAAGAGTCAGATAGATGTTGCCTTTTGTATGCCCTCTCTTGTTGCCTTGGTGTTTTTAAGATAGAGTCACGGTACCCGAACTGTGGCTTGTTCTCATACAGCGTAGGAGGCGACGTTTCAAAATATTGCTCACCGTTGATGAACAGCTTGTCACGGACAAGGACAGCATTTTTCTTCTGTCTTTTTGCAGTCTTCATGATTGGGTACAACTTTTTGCGATTGTCCTCAACGACCTTTGGAAACTGTTCATGGATTCCAAAAGGGGTGCCCTTCAGCCATTTTGCTCTCTCCAATACAAGTCGCAAATCTTTGTGGTACAGAAATCGTGCAACAATAGGTCGTGGGTATTTTGGGTTTCTTTTCCCAAATCTATGAACATTTCCAACTCTATTTGGTGCTCAATCCCTAGTTGCTCATATATGAAAGTTTGTAGTTTCAATTCCATGTCTTCTGTGGGCTGTTCATGGAGATTGGTAAAGATAAGATTATTTTTCATTGAGCGGCATTGCAAATCTAGTACAGATTCTTGAGGTTTTTTAATCGATTCTGAGTTCGGGCCTTCTCCGGGTGTGCAACTGTTGTTCTGTCTAGCTTGTTTTTCTAACGCACAAATTCGTTTAGAAAGATTTTCCATGTCTATTTGTGCTTGACTTTCATTTTCCTTGATCTTACAATGTTGAATAATAATGTTACGTGTGTTCGTTTCTAATAGTATTAATTCTGATCTTATAGAATCAAATTTGTAATACAAATGACGACAAAGTTCCAGACAAGATTTTTTCTTGAGCAGTGATTTTATGCATTTTATATGTCCTTTCCCTTAATAGCCATTGTAATTTAGTCAAACTTTGAACCCTTATATGGGGAAAACAAGCCTGGTGACCTATCTTTATTTTAGTTTTATATGAAAGATATCAACATTATTTAATATTTTAAATAAGGCAATAAAATTTGATTTTTAATGAGCAGATATTTTCAGAGTCAGGCGTCCTCATTAACCTTAAGAAGCAGGTTGCAAAATTCTTGGACAACTAGATTTAGTTATTTGTTAATTGCTTTACTCCCAAACAGTACGATTTCAGCAATATCAAAAAGATCAACATGGAAAGGGTGACACAATAAACTTTGAAATGATAATGAGGTGGATGAAATGGGAGCACAAGACCAATAGGGGAGGAATTTTCGAATGTTACTGTTGTAGTTTGTGGTCAGGTTTTCCGTATTGTAGCCTTACGACCACGGTATTCCATATAACAACATATGGTGCACACATCCCAGTCAGGTTTCTGAGCGCTTAGTTGACTTTTACCGACAAGATTTATAGCTGGCTAATTCACAAACCAAAATCCTTTTTTTTCAACCAGAAAGTAGGTACCTGGTGAGATATGTATAAGGGCAATTGGACAGTTTTTAGGTGATTGTTGTACTACAAAAAAAAATCGACTCTCTTTTAACAAATAATTCAATGTTTCAGGGAGCAGCAAGGTTTCGTCTGATATGGAAAAGTTATTTTTCATTTATTTCTTACATATGTGCAATTTATTTATTTATAATCGTCCTTAAAAGTTTTGAACAGTATTAGTTCCAAGAATGCTGGAATTCATGCAGAACGACATATGCGAGTGCTGTATGTACACCGGTTTCTCCTTACAGTTGTGGATTTTCACAGACAGAATTAAAAGAGATTTTTAGGCATTATTTAAACGTAGATGGCTACTGTCAAAACTTAATATTTACAGGTCGGTCAAAGATCAAAAGAACCTAATTAAGAAAAATGAAATGAGTGTTGCCACAAGCGTTATTAAACTATGACATGTTTATTTAGCAATTTACAAGTAGCCATCAAGGTTACATTTTGTACATGTTACAGTAAAAGTGTACAAATAGGAATTATACATAATTCCTGAAAATTTAAGTAAATATGTATAATTACTGGTCTCATTAGTTATTATGCATAGTTGCTGAATTTTTCAGGAATTATGCATAATTACTAAAATATTGAGAATATACGATATTGAGATGTGGAATAAGTGAACGCGACACAACAAACATAAACAAACAGCAATTCAAAAAATCACAACGGAAAACAGCAAGCAGTCTTCAATATGACCAGAGGTCACTGCTTACCGTCTTGCATTGGCCCAAGACTTAATAATACAATACAAAAGTATCAAAACCAATCCCTAAATCATCAACGAAAGACTCAATTCTTGACATAAAACAGTTAACATAGAATGACAAGGACAAACAAAGGCTTTGGCAAAGTTTCCTGGCTTAGGACAGGCACATATAAAATATGGCGGGGTTAAACTAGTTTTTTGGATCCAACCTTCCCCCTATTGATAAGCTTGCACAAAGCTACATATAAAACACACTGTAAAACTCAATCGACAAAAGTTCAATTCAACAAGAGAGAACCTAAGACAAAATACTGTAGTAACTATGTATAATTCCTAAACAGTAATGAAAGTGTATTAAACTTGTTCTAATTTGTTAAAAACGTGTCAAGCAAAGCAAAATTAGCACAAAGCATTTCACCGAATTTTAATCTCTTTAGCATGTTTAGATGCGTCTAAGACAACATCGAGAAACAGATAGCATGCCGTCTTATACATCTGAGAAAATTTTATTTTCTCAGAATTCATGTTTGCATAATATCAAACTTGTAAGCATATACCACATATTCTCCGATAGTCATTAGATACTTTTTGATAATAAAAAAATACAAGACTGTAAGTTAATATATTCTATTTCAGATTTTATATTATCTGATTTTAGATTTTACAAAGTCATATTGTTTTTGTATTAAATGACAGTATATGTTCTATTGGACTAATATCGCCCATTATAATAAAGCTTTCAATTTTTTACGAAGGTAGTTTTTAAAGTTTTGTTTTCCTTGTTTTTTAGCTTTGCAAATGCTACTCTGCATTAACTATGTCACAATTAGTATTATCAGTGAAATATTCTACATATTAGGAATAACCCCAACTGAACAGACATTTGACCAATTATGTTTATAGCCTTGTTTTTTAATATTACTTTATCAAATGTGTTGATTGATCCTCTTTTCCTATTTCATCAAGTTTAGTTCATATAAGCTTTAAATTCCGGCCTTCAGAAATATAACGATTGTTGTTTTTCTAGAAAGAGTGTCAATCAAATGTGGATCCTGAAGAATTCAAAAGAGCTGATGGAGATTCTTACCTCTAAATCAGTTTCATCTTTTAACAGCATCAAACCATTCGATTTCTCCACACTTTACACTTCTATTCCACATGAACAACTGAAATCGCGGTTGGCACAGCTGATTAAACGCAGCTTTTTAAAAACCGAATGGAAAACGCAGGTACAAATATCTAGTAGTCGATTATACCAAGACTTACTTTGTAATCAATAAGTCTAAGAAAAAAAAACACATTTACAGAAGACCAAATAATCGACATGCTCAACTTTTTTATTGACAACATATTTGTTCAGTTTGGTTGACGTGTTTTTCAGCAAACAATAGGGATTCCAATGGGCACTAATTGTGCATCTTTGCTTGCTGATTTCTTTCTTTATTCATATGAAGCAGACTTCTTACAATCTCTTCTAGACAAAAAGACCGAAAACTAGCTCTCTCTTTCAACCTCACGTTCCGCTATATTGATGATGTCCTTTCACTAAACAACTCTCGATTTGGTGACTTGCTCCATCTCATATATACCCAGGAGCTTGAGATAAAGGACACAACGGATTCTAGGAAGTCTGCTTCATATTTAGATCTACATCTCGAAATTGATTTTCAAGGAAGACTTTCAACAAGGCTCTATGACAAACATGATGCCTTCAACTTTCCAATCGTCAACTTTCCCTTCTTGTGTAGCATCATTCGTCCGCTCCAGCACGGAGTATTCGTATTTCAATTGATTCGTTACTCCAGAGCATGCGAGACTTTCATCGATTTCCTTAGCAGAGCGACATGTCTGACGCAAAAATTGCTCACGCAGGGTTATGTTGCTCCTCGGTTGCTGTCTTCACTCAAGAAATTTTACGGAAGACATCATGCACTTATAGACAAATATGGGATTTCGATCACTCAGATGAGTGCAGATGTTGGTTTGTCATAGGGTTTTGTTTTGGATTCCTTTACCGAATTTGACACGCTAAATGGACTATTGGCAATGCAACGGGTGTGCTATAGCAAGCAGAAACTGCTTACTCTTCCGGAGCACCTGAGTTCACCTTTTTTTCGACTGGAGTTCGCGTTGTTGATTGATATTGAGTATTTTGTGTTTCCATGTTTTACATGTTTTTCACTTACTGAGATGATCACCTCAATATCCCTTTTGTTTCTTACAATTATTTTGTGTTCTAGGGTCATTACCGGATCCTAAGATCGCAATAAACATTTACGAAAAGTGTGGTCCATTAAAATGTTTTTTTTCTTGTATACAAACAGCTTTGAACAGCATGATAAACGATGATTTAACGTAGTTTGTATAAGTGACAAGATCCCCCGTTGAAATTACAAGCTAGGAGAGACTGATTCCTTTCGCAGAAATATAAACTTCTCGGACCATCCATTCCATTCTTCTCTGTGAGAATAACCTTTGCAGCCTTTCCAGTCTTGTCTATCCAAATAACCTTGTTCCCATCCCGACATGCAACAAACACATTCTTTGCTTGGTCTACCACAATTCCTAAGGGACAATCATCTTCTTAACAATCATATTTCCATAGAACCTTTCCTTTCTTATCGCAGCAGAACACTTGATTGGTATTACAGTCCGTGTGGTAAAGTTTGCCGTTCATCACAGAACATACTGCTACCCAGTTATCAGTGTTTATTGTAGACAGAATACGTCCTTCCATATCGACTGTCAATATCTTTTTCTTGTTATTTGTGCAAACGGTAAATGTGTCGTCTTTGTAACACAATCAATAACAAGGCTCACCTCTGAAGACAGTCTTCTCGATTGTTCCGTTATTAACATTCACTAACACTAGCTTCTTGTCTATAGCACTCGTTACCGCAATGGTAGATTTGTTAACTGGTTAAACGTCATATGGTTAAAACTGAAGGTGGAAAGTCTTAATCAATTCACCTTGTGATGTTGTTTTCACCAATCGATTATTATTGTCACATATTATCATCTCTCCTGTTTCCATCACGCAGCAACCACTAACATACGTTAACAGTTTATCACGGGGGATATCAAACGATAATGTCTTATTGAGTTGCATTCCTGGATTCTGAACAACGTTTTGACCTTGCTGTTCTTTCTTGAAGTGGTAGACGGGAGACTTTCTATAGTGAATATCGATAGATCCAAATTGATCAACATCTCTCGTTAGATGCGATAACTCTGTTGATATTTAAAGACTCATCGATTCAAAACTTTCGTCGCTGTTCTTCTGTATGGAATCTATTTGGTCTTCATATTGCTTTATCTCCTTTGTCATTGCGTTAATACTACAATACGTGTGAAAATTAGACGCATATTTCTCTATTTTGCTAAAGTAGGAGCTCATCTTCTTGGTTCTAGTTCTTAACTTTTTTGATACGATTTCTTGTTTCTTCGATCTCCTTAAAAACTCGCTGACTTTCGCTGATAATTTTCGATTCTTCCGTCGTCAGGTCTTCAAGCCAGTGTTTGATTATCCCAGGGATATCTTCAATCCTGTTCCGCAAATCCTCGACCAAAAACGACTCTTTTACAGTCCTTATGACCTCTTCAAGTGGATTTATGTCATTGCAACCTTTATGGCTTTCCGAAATGCATTTCAAACAGCACGGAACGCCATGAATTTTGCAGTAAAAATCGTATTTCATATTGTGATCGCTGCATTCTTGCTTGATGGAAGTTACCGATTCCGGAAGATGTTGGTATTCATCTATTGTTATCGGTTTGTGTTCCTTGGTAGCTTTCTGTTTTCTGTGTTTAAGTTCGCAATCACAACACAAATATTCGTCACAGCAGAAGCACCAAAATGTGGCAACCTTAGTTACGTTGAGTAGTAGACAGTGATCACAAATGGGTATGAGAGATGCCATGGTAACGGTGTGACTAAAGCAAAGAATAAACATGATTTGATTTTAATGTAAATGTTTAGAAATAAATTATTGGCGAATTTAACACATATAAACATGAAAATGCTATTATAATACCGTTTATATTTTGCAAATACAATAGCACAGGTTATTTAGCTACAACGATAATAACCAGTAAAGGTAAGAGGAAAAACCTTTTTCACTGGTCAGATTTTTAAACACGAATATTTCAAAAAATGAATTGTTTTTCGTTTTAGACCAAAACTTATTTAAGGTAGTACAGTGGTATAACACTGAGCATCTTTTCTGAGCATGTTACCAATTTTAAACAAAGACAAAAACATTGCTATTTAACTGTATGAATATTGTTTGTATGATGAACTATTAGAGAAAAAATTAGTTTGAAACAAAACCTAACTGTTATATTCATTTTATAACAATTCCCGTACTTTTTTCAAGGGAGATAATTTGTATTAAATGTGTTGGGGAAAACTCAGATTTTCCAATTTATTTTCAGAAAATTAACGGTAACCCCATGATTTTAGACCTTATTTTCCAAGAGCTAACTAAAATTCATGTTTTGACAAAGTTTTACACAAATCTATCCCGTGAAATTTGAAAAATTGATATATACCATTTTTTCCTATATTATCTATATAAAAATAGCCAAATTTGAACTGTTTTTGATAACTTTTCTACAAAACTTAAGCACGGTGACCTATTCTTTTTATTTTATTTTTCAAACATATGCACATAGATACTTCTCATGACAAAATTTTAAAAAATTCTATCTTACCGAGTTTTTAATATTGTATTACCTTAAAACAATAAATGTTTCTTATCTACAGCTACACATCGACAACATCGACTGTGCTAAACTTATGTATTTTTTTTGTTAACTCCTATTGTAGACGTCAGAAATACAAATGACAACAAAGTTCCAGACAAGACATTTTTGCTACGCCTGACGCGCGTTTCGTCTATTGAATGAAGGTCAAGGTAACTTTCATCTTCACTTGCCAAGGGTTACGATCCGCTATCTCTCTCCTTAACCCTTGGCAGATATAAAAGATTTTTTTAGTCTCAACATTTTGAGTATCTCCCTTTAAATATTATGCATTCAAAGTTTATTTTATTTTTTCAGATAATCATTACATTAATGACGTATATTTACGTATATTTGTTAAGTCCCGTGCGGGACCCAGGTGGCGAATAGGCCCGCAGCAGAGCCTTGCTTGTCGTAAGAGGCGACTAACGGTCTTGGGATTCTGACGTCGGGTCAGTGTTCAGCCCACAGAGAGACCAAGTGTGTACCCTAGGTGGCTGAATAGGGAGGCCATCGTCCGCAGGGGTTGTCAGGTCTATAATACGGAAACCCTGACTGCTGACCATAGTGGGCTAACATATGTAGAGAATGCCACGCTTCGTGCACTTATAAGACCACTTGGTGATCCGCCAAGTAGTGCACCACATAGGCTAAATTTTCTGCCCCATACACACCCCCCTTTTTCTGTGGTTCTTCAAAATTTACCGGGTCTTTGTGTCCAATCCATTCACAAATTTCATTTATCATCATCATTTCATGTTCATTTAATCATCCTTTTCATGCCTGTGGATACCCTATATACTGTTGCACGGCCGTTAAACACCAACTCACTGACTCACTCTATTTATTTAAAGATAAAATAAAGGTAGCCCTGGTAAGATTTGATAAATACTGAAAGATAGCGGATCGCAACATTAGCTAGTGAAGATGGGTAAATTTATTTTGGAAAAGATGTTGCATCATATCTGAAACTAGTAAAATGTAACTAGTTCTTAAATACATAGCACCTATCATTTTCGCAATTTTAAAAACTTATTGAAATTCACACTATTTGAAGAAAACACTTGTAAAACCTTTGAAAACACTGTTAGTTTTAAAAAAAACTACCAGAAAGTATTCTTTTCGAGAGAAAACTGCATAAAAACACGAAGTGTCAAAAAAGAGGACAAACTAATTATAAAATGTAAACACTTGCGTGCGGTAAATTGAGAAACGAAAATTAACCACAACGGAACGGAGAAAAAACAAAAGCGATAAAGAAGGAAACGAAAATAGTATATTAGGCAACCAAAATCTGTACAGATTGGAAACGAAATCGAGCAAAACCGGAAAAAAGGAAAATTGAATCGATTTTACCCGATACCAGTCGTTTTCTTAATTTACCGATTTCGATTTGTTTTCGTATCGTTTTGGTTTCATTTCGTTTCGCAGTTTACCAGCGCCCAGTAAAGGTCACGTGAATAACGGTTTACGCAAAGTAAATATTTATGTTGGACAATACTTAATATTAGAATAAGATAAATTTATATAAAGCTGCAAAGAAATGAGTTTTTATGTCGGTAAAGATAAGTTTTAGAATGTATACTATTGATATATGTTCTTTTTATTCAATTAAAAAAAAATGCGAAATGGATAGGTTCTATGTCTTTAAAAGAGAGCCGGTGGTGTAGTGGTTAACGCGTCGGTCTACTAACACCGTGGTTCGTGGTTCGATCCTCGTCAGGGGTGAAAATTTCATGAACCAATTTTCCGACTCTCTCTTGACACCATTTGCGAGGATGGTCTCAAGAAACGATGCTAGTCCTTCGGAAGGGACGAAAAAAGGTTGTCCCGTGTATGGGAGAGCAATACCCCATGCACGTTAAAAACCCCTTTGTAGAGTTCGATAAGAGTAGGCTCAATGGGGGCCGCTACAAAGGCCACACTCGCAATCTGCTAGCTGGAGAGGGATTAATATAAGCATTAAGCTTGTTTCCCAATCCAGGGTAAAAAAATATGTTTAAAAAAAAAAAAAAAAAAATATGTCTTTAACTAAACTTACCTCTTTATAATTTCAAAAAGGCATTATTGCTATATAAAATGTTTTCCCTTTTCTATATTTTGTGTCTAATGATCTAAATCGCAATATATTGCTTGTTGTCAAATGCATAATGTCACAAAAGAAATTTGATAGGCAGAATAATTTGGATCAATTACTTTGCTTGTCTATGATTTTAGACAATTAACATTTGAAAGTTTATCGAGCGAAATATAATTTTGAATTGTTATGTAACATTAAAAAATGTTGTAAAATGAGACTAAAATAATACTGTATAATCATTTATTTTCGTGGGGATTAGATTTCGTGGTTTAGAGCACAAAACTCTTTTGAATATGAAGTATTATGTTAAACAAAATGACAACATAGTCTCTAAAAGAGTGTGGAATTTTCAGCACCCTTTAAGGCAAAGTACATGTAAACTGACATAATCACTTGATCCCGTTGTCGTCTGTCACACGTTAAAAATTAAAAAGTATTCTTTTCTTAAACAAACTTAACATTGTCACATGTAGAATTTTTCAGTGAGTTACATTATATATAAAAACAAAATCTTTCGTCACTTTTTGGGGGCACATGGGTTAACTCTCGCTAGGACTGGAGTTCATGTTTTTTTTATTTTTATGTTGTTCGCTTCGTGTGATGTTCTCGTCTGTGTTTGCTCATTTTGTCTTTCCCTTTCGGACTTTTGACCGTTTAATGCCCCATAGATCCTCTTTGAATCTTGTTTAGTGGAGTATCAAATTCCACTGCTTTTGAATTTATTTTTCTCCTTCCCTCTCGATAACTAGTTCATTTAGAAATATTCTCTCTTTTGTCGTTCTTGAACGGTTAAGAAATCTTTGTCTTTGAGACATAAGAACAAACTTTGAAAACACCGCATATATGATCAATAGCATGTTGCCAACAAACCAGTCTTTTTGAATTACTACCATTGTGGATTCGGGTTTTTTTTTTGGTGGGTTTCAATTTTCGTGGTTTGATTAAATGGATTAGTTCGTTGATTTTTAAAATTGTGGTTTTGAAATTTGCAGTATGCAAATCAATAAAATTTCGTTTCATCAAGCAACAAATTCCATGGGTTAAGTCACACATGAAAGTACTATTTCAAAATGTATAGCCAGTGGATGGTGATGAAACCTCAGCAATCCAATAAAAACTTTAACTGAACAAATAACACTAAGTTAAGTCATAAATATGGCTCAAAACTCAGCACCTAGACTGTAAAGTAAAAATGTTTGTGTTTCTGACTTCCAACATGCAAATTTATCTTTCGCATTCGTCTTTACTTCTACTTTTAGGACAATAAGCAAATATATACGCTCATTGATTTATATGTTTTTGTGTTTAAACCAATCTCCAGTCCTACTTTATATAACAAAAACTTTCCATTTGTTGTCTTCCGAAATTTACAATCAAATGCATGTACGATAGATAAGCTTGAATACACATTAATTTTGAAATTTTTGCATGAACCATTTTGTTATGGTGAGGAGTTAAACCTTTTCAAACTTATATTTTTCTTCACACAGAAGAAAACGCCAAAACATTTCTTCCCACAGATTCGGAATATAAATATTTTTTGCGCAACATTTAATTTTCGATTTTAAGATATACATGTCTATTTATGTTCTATACAATACTATAATTTTTTTCTTAGTTTTTTCTTTATCCGTTTCTAGATAAAGCTACTTAAATATTGTTTATTAGGTCTTCCAATGAATTTGGTACCGTAGAACCGTAAAATGACCAATTTTGGTCGTGAACATACATTTGTCATATTATCACCCTTCCGAATGTCAGTGTTAGAACATCTAAATGATTGAAAGGCATACAGTCTCTGTCGTAACTCGGTCCTCGTTTTTATTGATTAATCTTGAACTTACATGGCCGTAACTAGAGTCTTAATAAGTTGAGTAAAGTGTAGTGTGCTGAGCGTAGCGAGGCGAAGAAAATCTGAAGAAAGTCCAAAGAAGCGCAGAAGAAAATGGTGTCAAATCTTTATTGCATAAAATGAAATATCGTTATATTTAGAGTCATGGTTCGTGATAACAATTGAGTAGAAAATGGTTTGACTTCATCGTAAAACTAAAATATTGGTAGATAATTTGTGAAACCTTACAGTACCATTATAAAACAAAAGATTGTATAACATTACTTAACTTTGGTTTGCAAAAAAAGACCAAAAATATTGATATCTTTTGGCTAACAGTTTAAAAGTTGTTACAGTGTTCAAAAACTTTTCTAGACTAGATTCAAAACTGCATGTCTTCAATTTATTCAACGACATTAACGAATAATTTATTTACAGATAACCCTGTAAATAACAAGATTTCATATCTACAAAGGGAAAAAAGTTCCCATCGGAAAATAACTAAGTTTTCAAAAATATGACGTGAATTCGCATTTTACTATAATATACAATATCTAATCGAAAACTAAATCATTTTGTACCATTATAAATGTGTATCCTTTTTAAAAATCTTTTCAACACATTTTGGATAGGTGAACAGACAAAAAAAAGAAAACATTATTATAGTACCTTATCCGTCGGTCCTACATCTTGTATTTCAGTTAAAGATCAGAAGATTTGGTTTTCATGTCTACTGATATCAAGCATTCTAGCTAACTACCCTTAAGTATTCCATCTGTTCTGTTTTAATTAGCAAATGGCTAGTCAATATGATTTCTAAATGTTCTAGCTACTTATATGCAATTAAAACTAAAATGTACTTAAAGACATAGAACCTATCAATTTCGCAATTTTTTACATTGAATAAAAAGTACACATATTAAAAATATACTATCTAAAACTTACCATTACCAACATAAAAACTCAATGTTTTGCAGTTTTCTATTCAATAATCTTATTTTAATTATTCGTGTTGATTAAGTATTGTCCAGCATAAATATTTACATTTGGTAAACTGGGTACTGTTAAACTGAGAAACGAAATGTAACCAAACGAGGCGAAGAGAAAACGAAATCGGTAAATTAAGAAAAAAACGACTGGTGTCGGCTAAAATCGATTCAGTTTTCTTTTTTAACCAGTTTTGCTCGCATTTCGTTTTTGTCATTTTCTCTGGACTATGAGATTGATCATTCAAGTTCGGTAGTTTTGTTATTACCTTTATTCCTTTCTTTACAGATTTCGGTTGCTTATTTTACTGTTTACGTTTCCTTCTTCACCGATATCGTTTTTGTACTGCTCCGTTTCGTTTGGTTACTTTTCGTTTCTTAGTTTACCGGTACCCGCAAGTGTTTACATTCTATAATTAGTTTGTCCTCTTTTTTGACACTGCGTTTTTTTTATTCAATTTTCCGTCGAAAAGAATACTTTCTGTTAGGTTTTTTGAAAATTTAACAGTTTCTTCAAAGGTTTTACAATGTATTCTTCAAATAGTGTGAATTTCATTATTTTTGTTTAAAATTGCCAAAATGATAGGTTCTATGTCTTTAAGAATAATTGTTTCTATTTCTTAGTTGTTATACCTGATTTTTTATTATTTGTTTTTATTTATTCTGTTCCTTGTGGAATATTTTTTAGCTTTGTTTGTAACAAACAGTTGAGCTAATTAATTTCTTGTTGGTTCGTGCCATAGCTTACTAAACTTTCTGCGTCAGCCTTTGGGGACGATCAATGTCTACATAACGCTCACAATTCATTTTAGTTCAAGTAATAACCCTACCTTTTCTTGCTTAATGTTTTTTTGCCGTTCGTGAAAGAATAAAACTGTTACCAAAGAAACGTCTAAAAAATTTAGGATAAAAACAGAACTACCAAAATGTAATGTTTGATCCTGAATGTCAATTGAAAGTGAAAAACAAAACAAGCTACAAACGCATCGGTAAAAATAAAGATCGTACTGGTCTTTCTTTGGTACAGACTTTTTAAAGAATGATGGGAAAACCCATGTTTAATTAAACTCACAAATCCTTCCTAATCAGTTTAGATGTTGGGTTCAATAGTAACGCATACATAAGAAAACATGGTTGTAATACACAATTAGGAGAGTAAAGCTGAATAATCAATTCAGTCCAACAGCTAACCAATATAACCAATGACTGTAATATATCTATTTTCTTATATAGAAGCCTGATCTAAGAACTGACCACAAAGGCAGCGGTGTATATATCTGTAAAAAAGTTTCCGACAAGGGTGCCTCAAAATAACGCATATGTGTCTAGTATTTAATATTGTTAGATTGCACAGCGCAATAACTGCAGAATATCAAAAATAATATACTGTTAGCACAGAGACATGTCTCGCCTGTCGAAGCTGGACACAGTATAAAATGAAGTAAAAATAAAAATGCAAATGTTTAAAGTTACTACAGTACTGGCAACTACTCATGATATTGATCCATATTGGTGCAAACGAAGCTGCAAATCAAATATGACTTGTTTATTTAAAACAGACATAAGAAAAAAACATTTATAGCCAAATTAGTATAAAATCCCAAAAGTCAGTAGACCATGACTGCAGGAGCCAAACAGATAAAATCCTCCTTAAACTGATCTTAACCGATGCTTAAGCAGCTGCATACCAAACATAAATGGTGAACCATAACTGCTTTATATAAACACTCATGACATAAGTTAAAAGTTAAAAAGTGTAAAATCTCAAAATCAATAGACCATGACTGAAGAAGCATACAGATTAAAAAAAAACCTTTGAACTGATCTGTACTTAGTCTGATGCTAATGCAAGTGCATACCCAATATCAATGATGTACCATGACTGCTTCATGTTAAACAGACGTAAGAAACAAGGTTAACCACGGCCAAATCCGTGCAAAATTTCATAAACAGTAGACCTTGACTGCAGGAGCATACAGATAAAAAAAACTTTTTAAATTGATCTGTACTGATGCTAATGCACGTGCATACCCAATATCAATGGTACACCATAACTCCTTCATGTTAGACAGACGTAAGAAAAAAGGTTAACCTCGGCCAAATTAGTGTAAATAAGTCAGTCGACCGTGACTGCAGGAGCATACAGGTGAAATCCTTTTAAAACTGATCTGTACTGATGCGAATGCAACTGCATATCAAATAGCAATGGTGTAACACAGCTAGTTCACATAAAACAGACTAAAGCAAAAACTTTAACCAATTGTGGACGCCGCCGGAATCACCATACCTTAGTCTCGCCTTTTCCGACATTCGTCGCAGGCGAGACAAAAATGTTTTCATAAACCTTTCTTAATGAACAAAATATGAAATATATCTAAACTCATCGAGATCATAAATGTGAAAAATTTTAGCGCTTTGTCAAGTTTATTGATATGGAACGAATATTGAGGGACAAAAGGGGCGAAATCATCGTTTTCTGCTAATTGTGTCTCATAGGCGTGTTGTGTTTTGTGTTACAACTGGACCTAAAGATTGCAATGCAAGAGGAAGGTTTTGTGCCATAAAACCCAGTTTAACCCATTCACCTTTTCGTAACTAGCGACATGTGTTTAATGACGTGACATTTAATAAAAGTCGTAGATAAATTTCTAACGTGCCCAGGTATTTAAAAGTTTGGCATTGGTTAAACCTTCGATTGCTACATAAATAGAATTTCAACGATCCTATCTGTCGAATTTGTCTTTCAATCTGGCCCAAATCATCAATTTCAATTTTAAAATCCCCTTGGACTTTTGTCTTATAAGAAATGAAAGATATTTTTCTTTTGATCCAGTGGCCTTATCTCAATTCATATGAGTTAATTATGGTAAAGTGGTGGAAACTTGATTATCTTTTAATTAATGTCAAATATGATTATGAATGATAGAATCGGCTGTGTAGTTCAACTGAAAGATTGACGGGAGTTTGAAGTTGCGTATTACTAGTAACTAAATAACAACGAATAATGAAAGAAAAAAAAAACAGGCACCAAAAGTGCATTCAAATTTCAAACGTCCGAAAGGGCAATGAAAATACCAGAAAGCACTACCGATAAAAGCAAGAAACGCAAAACGTAGAAGCAGAAAACAATTGAAAAGCATCAAAAACGCAAATTCAAGTCGTAACAAGGGTTAACGCGGTTGTTCCGAAAGAGTTAGGAGTTCCTGCTTGCATAGCACACCCGACGCGCTGCCAATGGTCAATTCAGCGTGTCAAATCCGAAAAAGGAAAACAGAATGAGCCAATGAGATGTGGAATAAATGTACGCTACAAAACCTCCAATATAAATGAGAATTGTAAAAGTCATCATAATTCGATTAAGCAGAAGGTAGAAATAACTTCTGTATAACGTGAAAATAAAACAACTGCATCACATAACTGTAGTCCACTACTAACAAACTGGTTTTGTAAATCAAAATTATTGGATTCGCGATTTTAACCAAAATAATTTTTATACATGTAGTTGGCACCGTTACAGGTGTGTTGTAGCGTACAATGGCTGCTTGTTTACCCATCAAAACAACTTATTTGGACTCTGATGAGTTTTGAATAGACGAAACGCACGTCAGGCGTAGCAAAATTTATTGTATGGAATATGTTGTCATTTTAATTTTTATAACAAACGATTCTAGTTAAGTAGTTATTTATGTTTGTTTTATTCTGTGTTTATTATTTTTTTTCTTTATTATTCTGACTTCCGAGATCCCAAAATTGTATACAATTTCAAATAATACTCAGATGCAAAATACAAAAAGCAAACATATTTAATATAAAAAATTTTTTCCAAGTACTTCAAGAACAGTCACTCAACACGAATCCTCATTTAATTATACATAGTTAACATAGTTTGGAAATGAAACAAGATCCAAATCTGTTACAAACAAGGAGAGATTTATTCCTTTCGCAGAAATATAAACTTTTCAGATTTTAGTCCATCCTTCTCTGTGAGAATAACCTTTGAATTTTTTCCAGTCTTGTCAATCCAAATAACTTTCTTTCCATCTTCACATGCAACAAACACATTCTCTGCTTGGTCGACGACAATTCCCAAGGGGCTATCACCCTTTTCACAATCAAATTCTCATTGAACCTTACCTTTCATATCAAAGCAGTACACTTTTAAATTATCGGTATTATGTTCCGTGTAGTAAAGTTTGCCATTCATCACAGAACAGCGTGCTGCCAAGTGATCATTGTTTATTGTAGACAGAACACGTCCTTCCATATCGACTGTCAATATCTTCTTGTCACTCGTAAGGACGTTAAATGTGTCGTCTTAGTAACACAATCCATATCAACGCTCACCAGTGAAGACTGTCTTCTCAATTGTTCCATTATTAACATTTACTAGTACAAGCTTCCTGTATATTTCACTGGTAACCGCAATGGTAGATTTTTTATCTATTTGTTTTAACGTCATATGGTTTAAACGAAAGGTGAAAAGTTTTAATCAATTCACCTTGGGATGTTGTTTTTACCAATCGATTGTTATTGTTGTCACAGAATATCATATCCCCTGTTTCCATCACGCAGCATTCCAAAAGCCACGTCAACTTTTATTCACGGGGGATATCATACGATAATGTCTTATTGAGTTGAATTCCTGGATTCTGCACAACTTTTTGACCTTGCTGTTCTTTCTTAAAGTGGTTGATTTGCGACTTTCTATAGTGAATATCAATATAAAGCTCCAAATTTAGCAACATCTTTCGTCAGACATAATAGCTCTGTTGAAATTTCAAGTTTCATCGAATCAGGGCTTTCGTCGCTGTTCTTCCGTATGGAATCTATTTAGTCTTAATATGGCTTTATCCTGTGTCATTGCGTTAATACTACAATATGTGTGAAAATTAGACGAATATTTCTCTATTTTGTTAAAGTCGGAGCGCATCTTATTGGTTCTAGCTCTTAGTTTTTCAAAACTTCTTGAAAGTATGGGTTGTACAAGCAATGGCACCACATACACGGCTAAAACACTGCATAAGGAGATAATCATTGACAATCACAAATCTGTCATTTCCTCCTTCGGCCTTTCTGTTAGCGCCAATAATGATGACATTCTATCGCTGTATTGGATTCCTAAATTACATAAAAATCCATACGAACCGCGGTTCATTGCAGAGTTATCCAAATGTTAACTAAACTTCTTTCAGTTCTGTTGATTTTAATACTTATGTCAATAAAATCCGGCCTCCAGGAATATTACAATTGTTGTTATTCTAGAAATGGTGTCCATCAAAAGTGGCTCCTGAAGAAGCCGAAAGAACTAATGGAGATTCTTAACTCATCATGTAACAGCATCAAAACTTTTCGATTTCTCCACACTTTACACTTCTATATCACATGAACAACTGACATCCCGATTGGCACAACTGACTAAAAGCAGCTTTTTACAAAGAATGGAAAACGTAGGTACAAATATCTGGTAGTCGATTATACCAAGACTTACTTTGCCATCAATGAGTCTAAGAAAAAGAATAAATTTACAGAACCCCAAATAATCGACATGTTCAACTTTCTCATTGATAACATATTTGTTCAGTTTGGTGGACGTGTTTTTCAGCAAACAATAGGGATTCCAATGGGCACAACGTTTGCACCTTAGCTTGCTGATTTGTTTCAAATGAAGCAAACTTCTTACAATCACTTTTAAACAAAACAGATGGTAGACTAGCTCTCTCTTTTAATCTCATTTTCCGTTATATTGATGATTTCCATTCACTGAACAATTCTCGATTTGGTTACTTTCCTCATCTTATACAGTTATCCCCAGGAACTTGATATTAGGAACACTACTGATTCTATGGATTCTAGGAAGTCGGCTTCATATTTCGATCTACATCTTGAAATTTACTCTTAAGGAAAACTTTCAAAAAAGCTCTATGACAAACCTGATGACTTCAACTTTCCAGTTGTCATTTTTCCCTTCTTGTGTAGCAACATTCCGTCCGCTCTTGGTTATGGAGTTTACTTATCTCAATTGATTCGTTACTCCAGCGCGTGCGGGACTGGCATCAATTTCCTTAGCAGAGCGTCACGTGTGACACAAAAATTGCTAACAAAGGGCGTTCTTGCTCCTCGGTTGCTGTCCTCACTTAAGAAATTTTACGGAAGACATCATGCACTTATAGACAAATATGGGATTTCGATCTCTCAAAAGTGCAGGTGTTGGTTTGTTATAGTGTTTTGTTTTGTCTTTCTTTACCAGATTTGACACACTGAATTGACTGTCGGTAACGCGACGGGTGTGATATAACAGGTAGGAACTGCTAGCTTTTCCGTAGCACCTGAGTTTACTCTCGTTTTGACTTGAGTTCACGTTGCTGTTTTGTTATGTGTGTGTGATTTTTTTTTGGATTGTATTTTGTGGTTTGTTTTATTATGATGATTGTTTGTCTACCGAATATTTCCTTGTCGTTTTGGTTTTATGAAGTGGATAACCCCCTTTTTTTTGTTAAGTGTTAATTTTTCAAAAATTATTATTGTAACTTGTATATTCAATTTGTGAATTTTTTTCCTTGGATTTTTTAATACCCTTGCCTTTGTCTTTATATTGTGATCAAGTTTCCTGTCTTTTTTTCATATCAATTTGAGTAAAATATTTAGGCGTGAAAAGTGGATATTGTAATTAGTTTTAAAGTCAAGTCAAAATATTTTGAGTAAACCGTTCCATTCATTTTAACCAATGTTTATATCAATTTGTTCGTTTATATGTAAAAAAATGTAAAATCATAATCCTTTTCAGTAATATTGTTGACTTTGAATAAATACACTATATATTTTGCATTCCATGTTCGACCCGTGCGGATTCCGGGTGTCGAATAGGCCCACAGCAGTGCTAAGGCGTGAAAAGTGGATATTGTAATTAGTTTTAAAGTCAAGTCAAAATATTTTGAGTAAACCGTTCCATTCATTTTAACCAATGTTTATATCAATTTGTTCGTTTATATGTAAAAAAAATGTAAAATCATAATCCTTTTCAGTAATATTGTTGACTTCAAATAAATACACTATATATTTTGCATTCCATGTTCGACCCGTGCGGATTCCGGGTGTCGAATAGGCCCACAGCAGTGCTAAGCTTGTCGGTAAAAGTCCACTAAAGAGCATTCAGAAACCTGACATCGGGTCAGGCCGCTTTGCACACATAGCGACTGGGATGTATGCCCCAGGTGGTTGAATGGACAGCCCTGACATCGAGAGATGCGGGGTCGTCAGGCGATAATGCGGAAAACCTGACCGCAAACCATAGTGGTGCACCGTGTTTTGGAAAAAAAATGTCACGTTCCTCGTACGTTAAAGAACCCTGCTGAAGGTCTTGGGAAGAGTAGGACCCGTAGGATACCCATTCAGGAGGCTAAATTTCCAGTCCCTACCCATTACTCCTTTTTCCAGTGGCAGTCCTACCCGATTGGCCATGTGTCCCCATTTCCTCCACTTCATCATCATTTCATGTTCATTGTATCACCACTTTCATGTTCATCTCCCGGATATAGCCGAAATCGTGCTGCTTGTGAGTAAAGCAATAACTAACTAACTTACTGAGCATTCCATGTTCTTAATATGCACACTTTACATTGTTGTTATAAATAATCGGTTTTTTTTTCCTCATATTTGTTATTTGGCTTAGTTCTTAGTTTGGGGGGGGGGGGTTGGGGGGGTGCTTTAAGTTGTTTTTTTACAATACAGTATCATAAAAATATTGACCCACCTCACTTTCATACTCTATTAAAATCGAAAAAACAAATTTAATTTCAATCAAAATTTTGTTAACGCTACCAGATGTACAAGCTAACTATTTCTTGTGTCTCAATTTTTGAGAGTACTCCTTCAAACATTAGATTGTCGCAATATCATAAATCCGCGATGGCAATGTTCACCAACTGATCAAAAAAGAAATATTAACAGCTTCTACCCCATCGGCTATAATACAAAAAGGTGAAAGTACAATACTGTATATTTTCATATATTAAGCACTTAAATCTGCAACTTTAAAATTTAAAACCAAAGACGAATATTTATTCAGCTCTTTACACATTAATATTTCCAGTCTTTTACAATAGCAAAGTATGTTACCCAGGCATCTAATACTGCCCAACTGTGTTTGCTTGCAACGACGCCATTGTGGCCTTTTATGACTTTGTTTTTAGTATATTTGTTAATAGAAAAAAAACAATTATAAAGGTTTTACAAAGTTATGAATTAGTTACCTTTGTCGAACAAAATGGCGACCAATATGGCGGCGCTCATTAGCTTCAAAAAATTATTCAGTCCTTAGTAACTCTGTCTCAACTTCTTATTTCAATGTTTTTCTTATATATACGTGCTATCTCTAAGTATCGCTTCACTGTTTTTCTTATATATACGTGCTATTTCCAAGTCTCGCTTTGCACGGCTGGCTTCTATCTGTGCTCAGTATTAAGAAATACAGGTTTTAGTTCCAGATCTATATAAAGATTTAACAATGACAAATGTTGCCTCTACTGGAGTTTGAACTAGGGGTCGTGAGTTCGAATGCACTATACAGCACTTGTATATTTCACCGTATATTTGCACGTGAATTTGGTTCCAAGTGATCTCTGTTGAACCTATTTATAATATTATAAAAAAAAATGTTTTTTTATACATATCTATTTACAAATATACTGAAATACTGACTTTCAAAAATTATGGAAATTATGCGCTGACAAGGCTTACGACTTATTTCGGCTAGGTAAGACATTGCTGTAGTAAGTGATAAAGGTAATAACAAAACTACCGAACTTGAATGATCAATCTCATAGTCCAGAGAAAATGACAAAAACGAATCAGTCATACATGAGAATTGGTGGATCGCAATGGTCCTGACTTGGTAAAGGCATCAAACGAAATGGTGGGTTAAATCATGTTTTATGACACCAAACCTCCCTCTTCCATTGCGATCTTAGGATCCGGTAATGACCAAAGAACACAACATAGTTGTGAGACACAATATGGATATTGAGGTGATCATCTCAGTACAGCAGACCAGTCAAACACTTATTAAAACAATTAACCACTAGAATTAACCAATTTATTTGCTAAATATCAATAAGCAATATGCGCATCCACACCTCGATAAATAAACTACTGAAGTAAAAATTATATAAACTAAAACCCAGATATTGAAATACTATAATTCCATTTGCCATTTGATAAATTGTAATACTTTCCTCTACCTGGATTCTGAGCACAATAAGAAATCACCCACATAGCCATACCAGTCTACATATTAATTTAATAAAATCACTGAAAACTTAATAAATACATTTTTTAAATATTATTGTAATAAATAATCTGAGTAAAACATTTATTAAAACGCACTAATTTCTGTGTAACAATACAATTAAAAACATAACTTTTAAAGTTAAAACAGGAACTTTGCTATATAACAACACGCATAGTTATTGCTGTCAATAAAAATTTATCTCTTTAATTTAATTCATCTATCAAGAGTTCCTCTGAATTTCGTGCAATGGATCTTAATTTTCTTGTAAGTCAATAAGATCATTTTTTATGTTTCTGTCCTCTATTTCTCTGCTTCTATCATGGTTTTTCTTCGTGGTGGCGTACGTTGTCATTCTATGCTAAGAATTTTCAGTCGTCAAGCCCATGACTTCGTGTAATTTTTTCCAGACCTTCTTAATAAAGCTTGGATTTTCAGCGTTTTTTTCCTAGACTTAATAAATTCTTTCGTCCTTGGTAAGTAGCTTCGTGCTAAGTACACGTAATAAAACGCATGTGATTTTCTTTCCCATCATCAGTATCATCAGATGTACAAGCTAACTATTTCTTGTGTCTCAATTTTTGAGAGTACTCCTTCAAACATTCGGTTGTTGCAATATCATGAATGCGCAATAGCAATGTTCACCTACTGATCAAAAAAGAAATATTAACAGCTTATCCCCCATTACAACAATAAGTTCTATCTCATAGGCTATGTAAACGCTTTCTAAATACAAAAAGGTGAAAGTACAATACTGCAGATTCTCATATATTAAGCACTTAAATCTGCCACTTATAAATTTAAACACATAGACGAATATGTATTCAGCTCTTTACACATTTAGATATACCAGCCTTTTACAACAGCAAACAAAATATGTTACCCAGGTATCTAATACTGCCCAACTGTGTTTGCTTGCACCGACGCCATTGTGGCCTTTTAGGCCTTTGTTTTTAAAATATTTGTTAATAGAAAAAAACAATTATAAAGGTTTTAATTATTTATGAATGAGTTAACTTTGTCGAACAAAATGGCGACCAATATTGCGGCGCTCATTAGATGTAAGAAATTATTCAGTCCTTAGTAACCCTGATTCAATTTGTATTTTCACTGTTTTTCTTATATATACGTGCTATTTCTAAGTCTCGCTTTGTACGGCTGGTTTTTATCTGTGCTCAGTATAAAAAAATACAGGTTAAATTTCCAGATCTATATAAAGATTTAACAAAGACAAATGTTGCCTCTGCTGGAGTTCGAACTAGGGGTCGGGAGTTCGAATACACTATACAACACTTGTATATTTCACCGTATATTTGCATATGAATTTAGTTCCAAGTGATATCTGATGATCCTATTTATAATATTATTAAAAAAAAATGTTTTTTTTTACATATCTATTTACAAATATACTGAAATACTGACTTTAAAAATTATGAAAATTATGCGCTGACAAGGCTTAAGACTTATTTAGGCCAGGTAAGGCATTCCTGTAGTAAGTGAATTAACCAATTTATTTGTTAAATATCAATAAGCAATATGCGCATCTACACCTCGATAAATAAACTACTGAAGTAAAAATTATATAAACTAAAACCCAGATCTTGAAATACTATAATTCCATTTGCCATTTGATAAATTATAATACCTTCCTCTACCTGGATTCTGAGCACAATAAGAAATCACCCACATAGCCATACCAGTCTACATATCAATTTAATAAAATCGCTGAAAACTTAATAAATACATTTTTTTAATATAATTGTAATAAATAATCTGAGTAAAACATTTATTAAAACACGCTAATTTCTATGTTACAATGCAATTAAAACATAACTTTTAAAGTTAAAACAGGAACTTTGCTATATAACAACATGCATAGTTATTGCTGTCAATAAAATTTATCTCTTTAATTTAATTCATCTATCAAGAGTTCATCTGAATTTCGTGCCATGGATCATTTGCTTGTAAGTGTTTAAGATCACTTTCTATGTTTTTGTCCTCTCTTTCTCGGCTTCTATCATGACGTTTCTCCGTGTTCTTGGTTGAGTACGTTTCCATTCTTTGCTGAGAATCTTCAGTCAAGCCCATGACTTCGTGTAAATCTTTCCAGACCTTCTTAGTAAAAGCTTGGATTGTGCAGCGTTCTTTTAATAAATTCTTCAGTCCTTGGTAAGTGTCTTCGTGCGAAGTATTTGTAATAAAATCCATGTGATTTTCTTTCCCACCATCATTATTTAATTGACAAGACTTCCGTTTTATGTTGTACAAATGAGTGACATATATAGTAAAGTTGAAATCCTTATTTTTTGTTAAGTAATCTTTCAATGCATTTGCACAAACATGACAAGGAGAGTTGTTTATATAAACAGTTAAATGCTTTCCAGCAACGCTATTTGTTTGTAGATATTCTATAAAATTTATCTCTGCATGTTTTCTTTCTGTATCATGTGTATTTTTCTCTCTTATCGTTTTACCGTCTATTTTACAAACTAAGTGTGTTGTTTTGACAGGACCGTTTGCGTATCCGTATCGATGATCCAACACTGTGTCCCACATAGTATCTATTATTGTGTTTTTTTCTGAAGAAAAGGAAAACAAACTTTCAAAAATATGATCATTAAGATACATTTTGCATTAAAGAAGAATAATAATACCAAATAATTTGAGCAGAAATCATTTAAGTTTTATTTCATCTATACCAAATTTTAAAATACTGCAAAAATATACAGGTAGCAATTGTTCCAATAATATTGGCCAACAATTAAGAAATTAGAAACAGCATTCCTTTTAAATGAATGATCGACATGTAATATCGTTGGTCAGCTCTGTTTATGTAATGCAAAAGCATTACGGCATACATGTATGTAATAAACATGACAAATACGATATACCACACCGTTTTGTCGATTTCCTAGGTAAATAGCGAGGCGTGAATACTAGTAAACTTTACTTTTAGAGTCAGTTTTTTTTCTGAGTAAACGTGAATTGAATCAATATGCAAACGCTAGAATAACGGTTTAAGTAATATATATGTAATTAAAGGTTTACATGAAGATGTCACTGCAAAGTAAATAAGTTATATTTATAGCACAGTATCCATTATTTGGATAACGAGGTAAGCGGTGCTATAAATTATTTGTAACATGAATTAACTCCGCCCACTGATAAAAAGATAATTGAAAGGCGGGACACGTAATTGTAGAGTGATTATATTTTAACCAATCAAAATATTTATTAATGAAACACTGGTCCGTGTCTTCGTCTGGCGGGGAAATATTATATGAAAATAAATATTCAGATATTTTTTTCATTATATGAAGGAGGAGTCATGTTTTTAGAGGCGGGGTTTTTGGTATGCAATATTTGGGTGTTTGGTGTTGATTATTGCATGGAAATTTTCCATAGGGTTTATATGACACAAGTGACATTTTATGCAATATCATTCAGTTGAGGTGATTTGGAATACAAATGCCTATTAGTACTTATTTATTCTTTCAGAAGATCAAAGGAAAATTCTCAATTCATGTTACAAGGTAGTGCAAGACGCAATGCGTGCACAGATAGTATTGTAATAACTCAATATGATTATTCAATATGCCGCGTCATCTGGTTGGTCTACAGAGTCACTTGACAGAGCGAACAAATCGCTGTGTCTCCCTGCGAATATATATCCTGTCTCACCTCTTCGTAAATCTCTAGATTTTCTTGTTCCAAAGTATGAAAAAGCCAAATTAAGTTTACGACGATGTTGACAAATATTATTGAATCAAAAATATTGGAATGCAGGGCGATCAGGAATTCTCCAAGGTGAAATTGGAATTCTGATTTGTCCTGGCTTTATTCCAATGTAAATCGGAACTCCAAATTCTCCTAGGACAAATTGAGACATCAAGATTTGCCTTCAGACAATTCTGGATCCTATTGATTTTTCAGTGTGATCCAGAATAGCACTAGATATTTATGCTAGTGGGATTATGGATCCAACTGATATTTTAAAATTAAGCATTTACTGGGATTATTTTTATAACAATCATTAAAACACAAATAAACAGAAAACAAACATAATACATGTGTTATTCATTATAATAGATTATAGAATTATGTAGCATATGATATTTTTTTTTATTTGGTAATTTACATTCAAATTAATTTCTTGAATATAATTAATATTGAGTCAGGTTAAGATACACTATTTTTTAGAGAAGCAGAGGTACCAATGGGGTATCCGAATATCAAAAGTCCGAAAGGGCAGAGACAAAACCAGCATTCCCAACAAGAACGGGACAAAAACAGACAACATGTAAAACATGGAAACACAAAACAACTGAATATCAATAAACAACGCGAACTCTAGTCGAAACCAGAGTGAACTCAGGTGCTCCGGAAGAGTAAGCAGTTCCTGCTTGCTATAGCACACCCGTCGCGTTGCCAATAGTCCATTCAGCGTGTCAAATCCGGTAAAGGAAGACAAAACAACACCTTATGACAAACCAACATCTGCACTCATCTGAGAGATCGAAATCCCATATTTGTCTATAAGTGCATGATGTCTTCCGTAAAATTTCTTGAGTGAAGACAGCAACCGAGGAGCTATGTCAAAGTTTTAAGCCTTTGTTTGTCTTTGTCTGCAATTCGTTTATTGTTTTATATCCAGAAATGGGTCTTTCGTTGATAATTTAGGGATTGGTTTTCATTCTTTTGTATGTTATTTTTAGACTTGGGCCAATGCAAGACAGCGAGCAGCGACCTCTGATCATCGCTGTTTTCCGTTGCGAAAAATATGACGTCAACGACAAGTCTGACAAAAGTAATACATTTTTAACCTATGCTTAACAATTTAATGATGACGATAAAGTTTGTGAGGGTTTATGTTCTGTCATCACCAATCTACTGAAAAAGAGGACCAAAGGACAAACCCGAAGAAATTCTCAAGGAAACATTAAGACCTGAAAATGTTGAGTTGATGCAAGCCCCTAAAGTTAACAGAAAAATTTTGAACAAAATGTTCCCAAACCAAAAGAGTAGGGGTATTAAATTATCAAAAGTTACTAACTACTCTATGAAGGCTATGATATTACTTCCAAAACTCCTAAATGATATCAACGATGCTAAATGTAAAAGCAAATCTAAACACTCCGCCAAAAGTTTAGCACCACCACATTTTAAAATGGTATCCTCTTTATTATATTTTATTGAAATATTCTGATCTTTTGCACACATGTCCCTGATGGCATTTGAACATTTTGCATCTTACGGAATTTGAAAATAACATAGAGATGGGTCCAAATAATTGTTTGATTTTACCCGATCCTGAACTCAAGTTTGGAGAGCCTTTAAAAAAGCTAAAAATCCAAGCAAATCTGTTTTTCAAAGAATAGTTCACATGACAATTATTTAAAATGCCATGTTGCAAATCACATCAAACGACAAAAATAAGTTTTCAATGGGTTTTGCAGTTTTTTTCGGCCTGTTAAAGATATCTGTTCTTTCCAGACTGTCTGACAATGTTTATTTCCAAATGCTAATTTCTCTTTAAAATCGCGTGTAAATAAAAACTTTTACTTTTCGCTGATGATTGAATTTAATTGTTTAAAAAAAAAACGATTAGCAGAGATTTAAGGAAAACAAATATTTTAATGGTTTTTCAGAAAATATCTCTTTTTGTCGTAAAACTTAAAAAAAAATAGTTTCAACTTTTTCCAGAAATACATTTCTGTAATTGAAATCATGTCATCATAACAGTTATGACGTAACAGTTTTGTCTGGAGAAGAAAAATAAACATGTTAGTATTTTTTTTCTTCAGAAAAGTGATGTTTTGGACAGAGAACAAACACCATTGCTCGCGCAAATTAATACGACAATAAAATTATAAGCTTCTACTGCAAAAAGTTTCCATATCAAAACCATCTTCTACAGCATCCTACTTTCAGGTTTTGACCTAAAGTTTGACCATAAAAGATTTATCCCCCTTTTCAACCATTTGTGCTGGGTTTTGCCATGTTGTACAAAATCAAAAACGTGGGTTTTTCTCTATAACGTACCGATATTGGGAAAAGGAGGATGAAAAGCAAAAAAAGAATTAAAAAACCTGAGGAATTTTATTAGACACCTAAACATTGTTTAGATAGATGTAATAAACATGTATTTTGTGTTTCCATGTATACATGTTGTCTGTTTTTGTCCCGTTCTTGTTGGTGTTTACTGGTTTTGTATCTGCCCTTTTGGAATTTTTACATTCGGATACCCCATTGCTACCTCTGCTTCTTTGCTTCATTCAAAGTTTCAATGTTAAATTAAAATCACGCGTCGTTCGTTATCTCAAAAAATATTTAAGTAAACATTTCTATACATTGCTAAGAAAAGAAAGGTTAGAATGATTTATTTATTTTTTGTATGAATATACGTGAAAACGTATTAATCTTTATATATTTAAAATAACAAAAATATTATTGACTACATTTTTTTCTCTTTTAGAAGTTTTTACCAGCTGTTTCGTGAACTTTTCTGTTTTCCTTGTCATCGTCTTTGGTTGGTACATGTACTGGTAAGTCTACAATTCATAAACACAACCATCATCATTGTCCCTCATCAGTCAGTTCATTGGAACTATGAAAACATCCAGAGTACTAAGATCCAACCCAGTGTGTAGACAACGATTAGTGCTCCTTTACCTTTGTTCTTTATTACTAGCAGAGTCATACGCACCAGAGCCAAACCCAGGTCCAAGCACCATCAAATACCCTTGCGCAGTCTGCTCCAAGGCAGTGCGATGGAACACACCTGGAGTCTGCTGTGACAGCTGTGATCAGTGGTATCATCAGAAATGTATAGGCATGAACAACAATGTTAATAATGCATTAAAGAACATCTCATGGGAATGCTGCAGCTGTGGTCTACCAAACTTTTCAACCAGTCTGTTCAACACCAGCATATTCGAAGATGCAAACTCTTTTTCTCACCTCGATGAATCAAGCACTGAATCAGAAATCAGTTTTAATCATCCAACAGCCACATCATCACCATCCAAAACTGAAACAAAGAGAAATGACCTCCCACTTAGAATATTGATAGATTAAAACACCAGGCAAGCATGTAGAATTATCAAACCAGATTGATTCAACACAAGCTGATATAGTAATAGGTACAGAATCCTGGCTGAAGCCATCTATTAACTCCCAAGAAGTCTTCCCATCAGACTTTAACTGCAACCGCAAAGACCGGTTAAATGGAGAAGGAGGTGGAGTAATTATACTTGTTTCAAAGAACTTTGAGAGCGAGGAGCCAGAAGAACTTAAAGTAAACAATGACTGTGAATTAGTATGGGCAAAGATAAAAATCACAGGTTCCAAAGACCTATATATTGGATCCTTCTATAGACCACCAAATTCCACAGACCCTGAAAACCTCAAAATACTCGAATCATACCTTACTAGAATACCAACACACAACGGAGCACATCTATGGCTAGCCGGTGACTTCAATCTACCAGGTATCGATTGGAATACAGAAAGTATAAAAACTGGAGCAACACACAAATCAGAATGTCAACAACTTCTAGAAATTAGTAAAAACACAGCACTAGACCAACTTGTACAAGAACCAACTAGAGTTACAGAATCACAAGCGAACATCTTAGACTTATTTTTCACAAATAATGAGACACTTGTTAACCAAGTATGAATTATACCAGGCATCTCAGACCATGAATCGGTTTTTGTTGAGTCAAGTCTTAGACCTTTAAAGAAGAAAAGCATCCCACATAAAATTTGGCAGTACCGTAAAGCTAATTATGACCAACTTAAACATGAACTGAAAGAGTACATCATGGATTTTATGACATTGGCAGAAACAGGAAATTTTTTAAAACAAATGACCTATGGATAGCATTCAAGACAAATTATCAACACTCATGAACAAATACATACCTCAAAAGACGATAAAAGGGAATAGAAACAACAAACAGTGGATAACCAAAGAAGTCAAGTCAGCCCTAAGAAGGAAAGAGAAACTGCACAAGAAAAAGAGAGCTTCAAATAGTCCAGAAAACATCAGGAAATACAAGGAGGCAAAATCAGCAGCCCAGAGAATACAGAGAAAAGCGTATTGGGAATATGTTGATAACTTGATAGAGGTTGGAGACCCAGAAAAAGAGGAGAACCATGGAAAACAGAAACGCTTCTGGTCATATATTAAATCACTGCGCAAAGACACCAGTGGAGTATCTCCTTTAAAAGACAATGGAAAGATGCACGCAGACCCAAAAGACAAAGCCAACATCCTAAATAAGCAATATGAGTCAGTATTTACAAAAGAAGACACCAGCTCCACCATTCCTAAACCAGCAGGAAACCCTTTACCATCAATGCCATATATTGAAATCACAGAGAACGGTGTCCTAAAGTTACTACTGAAAGTCAACCCAAGTAAAGCATGTGGCCCAGACCAAATTACCGCAAGAATTTTAAAAGACATAGCCATAGAAATAGCACCATTCCTTACAAAGATTTTCCAGAGTGCCCTCAACAACGGTGATATACCAGACGACTGGAAAAATGCCAATGTGACAGCAATATTTAAAAAGGGAGATAGATTTAAAGCAAGCAATTATAGACCTGTATCACTTACCTGCCTATGCTGCAAGATTCAAGAACATATTCTCACAAGCAACATCCTGAAACACCTAGATGAACATACAATACTCACTGACTGTCAACATGGCTTCCGGGCAAGAAGAAGTTGCGAAACTCAGCTACTCACTTTAACCCACGAGTTGGCAAAATCCCTAGACAAAGGTATTCAAGAAGATCTCATCATCTTAGACTTCTCTAAAGCCTTTGATAAGGTTCCACATAAGCTACTTCTATCAAAACTGGATTTTTATGGAATTCGTGGCACAACACTAGGCTGGATTAAAGCGTTTCTATCAGACAGAAAACAACAAGTCATCGTCGATGGAGCAACATCTGATTAAGCACCAGTTGTCAGCGGGGTTCCACAAGGAACTGTGCTCGGACCATTACTCTTCCTCATTTTCATTAATGATCTACCAGAATGCGTAACATCAAGGACTAGATTTTTTGCCGATGATGCTATAGTTTATAGAGAAATAAGATGCGACAAGGATTGTGAGGATCTACAAGCTGACCTTATTGCCTTAGCCAAATGGGAAGAACTATGGGGAATGTCATTCCACCCCGATAAGTGCAACGTCCTTAGGGTAACACGATCTAAGAAACCAAGGATATTCGACTACCAACTAAAAGGTCACACATTAGAAGCTGCAGAAACATCAAAGTACTTAGGAGTTGACCTAAGCCACAACTTATCTTGGAACCACCACATAGACAGGGCAGTAAAGAAAGGAAACAGCATGCTGGGCTTCCTAAAAAAAAATCTAAGGATCAATAGCCAGGAAACAAAGTCAGCAGCATTCTTCACACCTGTAAGGCCAAACTTAGAGTACTGTGCCTCTATCTGGAATCCCTACAGCCACCAATCAATACAGAAACTGGAAATGGTACAACGAAGAGCTGCCAGATATGCCACAAACAGATACAGGAACACCAGCAGCGTAACTGACATGCTAGAAAGCTTAGAGTGGGAGACACTAGAATCACGAAGAACAAAGATTCAACTGATCATGTTTTTTTAAGATAGTACACGATCTCGTTGATATTCCATCATCAGACTACCTCATACCATCATACAGTAGGACAAGATCTAACCACTCCAAGAAGTACCAACAATACCACACCAAGTCAGATGCTTACAAGTACAACTTCTTCCCTTAAACGATCCGCACCTGGAACCAACTACCAGCTTCTATTGCTGAGACCCCCGACTTGGTATCTTTCAAGCGGGGGCTTTCATCTGTTACTTTCTAGTCTGCTTTGGTCCATATTGTAAGTACGTCCTAATGAAGATTAGAGCTATGCCGGTTGGGTGTATGTCCAGGGGCCGCTACGGTAGCCGGATTGGTCAAATCAGAAGGACCGAAAATGCAATATGGAATTTGTTTCTGTCCTTTAACTCTTTCTTTTCTCTGCAGTACAGTTAGATACCCTATTATTCTTCTTCAGTTCATAACTTTATTAGTTTAAATTTTGTTATTCTAACCGCCTACGCCTCTGCGTATAAGTTATTCCGAAACATAATGGTTTATCAAGACAGTGTTTTGTACCACATAGATGTAGATGTAAAAAATCAGTTTAAATTCATTATTTTTTTAATATTATATCATTAAACTACAATATGTCAGGAAATATAATGCTGATGTGGCATTTTGTATTTTAACGGTGCCAAAAAATTGTAACCTGAAACTATTCTTGATAAAAGGACAAGGGTGATAAGGGCTATTTTTGGCTCCTTTTCAAAAGGGAAATTTATATAAAATATTGATTAATTTGATATTTAGCAATTAGTTTATAAATTTAAACATTGGAAACAAAGAGTGCATTAAATCTCATTTTAGCACTATATTAAACTTGATGAAAAAGTAGCTTTTTTCTCAAAATTACTCAAAATGTGGTATACTTTGTATGGTTTTGGTTAAAATACAACAAGTGGACAAGCGCCACACTAAAATATTTTAACTGTTGATTTGTTATACGAAAACTAATGTTTCGAGAAATTATCTTGTTTGGCCGCAAGTCCGCTCATTTTTATATCCAACAAAAACAGTTATCATTTTAACAATTTTCGACTTATTTTGCTACAATTCGCAATTCTATCATTTTGTGAACATGCGTAACGACGCCATATGTCAAAATGTCAAAAATAATTGCCTGTTTCAAAAATATCATTTCTTAATCACAAAATCACACTGTTATTACTCAATATTCCAATTTTGAAAATTTGTCTAATTTAGGGGGCCAATTCGTGCTCTTATCCTATCTTGTCCTTTGTCATACAGGTTTAGTTTGTTTTATAATGATTTCGTATCATATAAATTATGATTTTTGTTTTTATCTTCAACTGTGTGTGAATGATATAAAAGAAAAAAAATAATACAGGACTTTGTTACAGCATAAGGTCATATTCAATTATTATAACAATGCAATTTCGAATCATTCACAAACGTTTGATGTCGAATTACAATTGAGAATGACTATTTCCTGTAACATTTCTTGTTTACAAAGTTGACGTAGATGTCACATTATGTTGGTATATTAAATTGAACGATGCATAATAGAATATTCCTTATTTATGTTAACCGTTGATTGACGGAAAGGGATGTACTACATGTACAATCAAATTCATCTTACAATTACTTCTAAAAAAAGATATCTCTTTTAATCTCACTTTCCGTTATATTGATGATGTCTTTTCACTGAACATTTGGTGAGTTTCTCCATCTTATATATCCTCGGGAACTTGATATTAAGGACACTACGGATTCTTGGAAGTCGGCTTCATTTTTAGATCTACATCTTGAAATTAAATCTCAAGTAAAACTTTCAACAATACTCTATGACTAACGTGATGACTTCAACTTTCCATTCGTCAACTTTCCCTTCTTGTGTAGCAACATTCCGTATACTCCAGCTTTTGATGTTTACGTATCTCAATTGATTCGTTACTCCAGAGCGTGTATGACTCAAAATCGATTTCCTTAGCAGAGCGTCACGTCTGACATAAAAATTGCTCCTCGGTTGCTCTCTTCTCTCAAGCAATTTTACGGATGCACTTTTAGACAAATATGAGATTTCGATCACTAAGATGTGTGTAAATGTTGGCTTGTCATAGGGTTTTGTTTTGTCTTCCTTCACCAGATTTTACACAGTGAATAAACTGTTGGCAACGCGGCGGGTGTGTTATAGCAAGCAGGAACTGCTTACTCTTCCGAAGCACATGAGTTCACTCTCGTTTCCACTGGAGTTCGCGTTGTTGACTGATATTCAGTGATTATTATGCTTCCATGTTTTGCGTGTTGTCTCGTTTTTGTTGGTGTTTACTGGGTTTTGTCTCTGCCCTTTCAGACTTTTGACATTTGGATACACAATTGGTACCCCTGCTTCTGTAATCTGTGTAATACGACGAAATTCTATAGAAATTGTTGCGATTAAGATTCAAAATCAAATATTTTTTTTATTTATTTCTGTAGATCACAAGCGTCAGGAATTGCTGATTTAAAGGCAGAAAACATTACATTTTTTTACATGTATATGATATGTCTAAATATATTTTAATATTTATGAAAAACTTAAACAGAACATCCAGACGAAGAATATATGACAATTGACACATTTGCATTTCAACCCATCTATTCATGCAATGTAAATTTACTTCTTAACTAACTTATCAATACCTGATACATCCAACTCTCCAAGTTGCTGGGTTAATTTATGGACATCTGAAAAAGTATTTTTATATAGATTAAATATATTTTAATGTACATTGCTATGAGTTTTTAAAAATATTTATTTTAACGTGATTTTTTACGCAGATGTGTTAAGGAAGCATATGGGCAATCCTGCGTCTTAAAAAATCGTAAGGTTTAATATCCTTTGAAAAAGCTGTCAAAACAATTAAATCGGGTAGTATATCACTGTACCATCGGTGCATTATCACGTTACAGCAATAAATATTTTAATAGAACAAAACTATAGTTCATTTGATTTCTATAAATCAACGAAAAATTGCTTCTTAAATCATATATACTGCAAAATATGTTAACTATTTTTTCATCGTGTAGATTTTTTAAGTCATACGAACTCGGGTGAAAAAAAAAATAAGAATTTTGTCATGCTTAATAAAAAAAATTATTCGTAGATTTTTATAGTAAAAATTGAAAGTTACAGAAATACATGGGAGTAAAATATGGTGACAACGAAGAGCATTTGCTTGAAGTATCTTTAAAAGTCCATTGTTAAGCTTGTTGACAATTAAATTTCCTATTGTTGGTCACCTGGCTGTTCCGTCAAATAAACACACAGTTATTTTAAGTTTTAATAAAAAAAAAATTTCACCATTAGACTATATGGAGAACTTTTGATTTTGTTTTTTAAGATAAATTTGTGCTTCTTTTTGTCAGAGTTTGTATGATATTAAAAAGTTTGTTTTTCTTTCAAAAACGATTTTTTTTCAAAAGACAAAACAAATTACAGGATTTTTTGTAGATTTGTAGCACTCAAATGGACTTTACCCTGTGGTTTCCACAACACCATGAACATATCAAGTGAAGGCAATACATCTCCGTTTTATCAATACCGCTGTTAGAATCCTATATTCTCTTTAAATGAATAGTTATTCATTCGGTTCTCAAAAAACCTTCCGAACATTTATTCCGTTTTTAAGGAAAATGATGCATCATAAACACAACATAACACATGATTCTAGCAGCACTTTTTAATTACAACATTGATCAAATAATCGATACATGCGAATTTGAAGTTCAGTATATACGGTGTAGTGTTGTTATAGTCTGATTTTTATATCATAAACAACGACAGAGGAAAGACTGGTCGAGAAATAAAAGCAAATTGACATACATTTAGCCAATAGTTGTTAAAACTAATATCATTTTTAGTTTTTTTGTTTTCCATTCTCAAAAAATCACGCCAAAATATTTTATTAGAGGTCTTATATAATTTAATCTGTTTACAGCGCTTTCCGATCAAATTTAGAGGGTGTCACAGCTCTTTTGGTACGCGGTATTCCGTGCTTTTTAAAGGGTATTCGGTACGCCAAGGTGTGGTACGCGGTACGCGATGTTCCGAATTTTTAGGCTTTTGGAACGCGTACGCTGTATCTTGAGAGTATTCGGTATTCAAGTCTTTTTAACGGTATTCTGTCCTTTTTAAAACACTATCCGGGGGCGGGTGCTGTGACATCCCCAATTTACACAACATTCCGTCCCGACGTCATCAATGTGTAAATCTACGTAATACGATCTTATTTGTGATAAAAATTAATTGCAGTATTTTTCATTTGTTTTTGGTCTACCTTTCGCTGCTAAAATATTTGAAAATGTATTTATTAACTGAGATTTGTGATTTCACTAAATTACATGTAACTAAGATTCCATATGCTTCATAAACACCCCTGCGTAAATAAATTTTAAGTGACTTGTTCTAAATGTATGTTGTGTTTTAATGCTTATTTCACAAAGTTAACATGCTCTTTTTTGTAGTCTTGTATTACATTTTCACAAAATGGTGTACGTACCTTGCGCTTCTTCCATTTTTGTCTGATCTGTATTAGGTTCTACAAATGTAAAAGTTTCACTTAAACCCAATGTCTTATAACCTTTTGCTTCCCTATCTCATCGAACAATTTGTCAATTTACCATCGATAAAACTTTTGGTTATCTATATGAATTGTTTGCAGTATGTTTCATTTGTTTTCGGTCTATCTTTTGGTGCTTAAATACTTGAAAATGTATATATTAACTGAGATTTGTGATTTCATGAAATTACATGTAACTCAGATTCCATATATATGCTTCATAAATTTTCCCGCGTAAATACATTTTATGAGACTTGTTCGAAATGTGTGTTGTGTTTGAATGCTTATTTCACAAAGTTAACATGCTATATTGTAGCCTGGACATTTTGACAAAAAAGTTGTACGTACCTTGCGCTTCTGCCATTTTTGGTTGATCTGTTTTAAGTTCTACAAAAAGTAAAAAGTTTCACTTTAACGCAATGTCATTTAATCTTTTGCTTCGCTATCTCTTTTAAAAATTAGTCAATTTACCATTAAAATTGTAGTTATCAATATAAATATTGAACACAATCTGATCATTCCGCACAAATTAATGTATGAGGTTTACAACCAAGCTGTCGTGGAGGAAAAAATGCATTGAATATATACGCTAGTGTTTGCATATTTATCTGCATATTTAAAACCAAAGTTGTCAGATCCAATGTATCTGCCCGATGGTAAACTACCCTACAATATCCGCCATGAGGTCAATAAGTCAACCTGCGTTCTCCATTTAGGAATACTAAAATTGCATCAAATTGTTCCATTATATATATATATATATATACCTGGAAAAGAGTTAAGCACCTCCGTGATTTTTAAGAGTCATACATGGTTTAACCAGTACGATTATTTAACTTAGTAAAATTGTATAAGAAACAAAAATATATGTTTTGTTAAGCACAATTTAACATGATTTGAACAACAAAAAGCCAGGTTTTGTAAACATAACATGACATGTAAACAAATATGGCTTTTTTAAATAAACATGGTAGTCAAAAAGTATGGTCACCCGAAACTACAAACTATTATTAAATTGCTAAATCATACATGAAAATGTGAATAATAAAAGATTGACACAGTATTGTCAAATAGTCAATTTCGAGTATGTCCACATTTAGCACGAATGAATGCTCCTTGGTGTCATACTGCAAGTTTGACGTCTAATTTTTTAACAAGTTATCTGCGCTATTCTAGGCGCAAATTTGGGTTTAGTCGGATGCTCACTCCCTTTAAATCATATTTTGAAGATTTAAAACTGCACAGTGATGTTAATGACGTTAGTCCCGCCAAAAGTAAAAAACAAGTTTCCAAGAGTTGTCCCCCTTATTGCGACGAATACTCGGAAAAATAAAATAAATGCCTGTACCATATAGATTTGATAAAATATTTGTAGTTTTATTGTCTTTTGTAGTCTGACATAATTATTTACAGTTATCCAAACCATTATATTTTATTAATATAAATAATTAAAAAAAGTCACCCTGAGCTACTGTTAATGACTTGGGAATTATTTATTACACTATTCAGAATTTTGGTTTAAATCTATAATTGCTAAAACAACATCAGGTTTCTTTACTTGTTATGCATCTGATAGATTTCAGCATTGCTTTCCCCCCTCTTCGATAAAGTATTTCTCTCGACAGTGTTTGTTTACGGTCTTCCTTATTTAAAATCATTTAAATGAATTAGTGGTTACTTCTGTTAATATATGCATTCATTAATAACGAAATTTAATTGTATGGATATGGTGAGCTGTAAAGTTAGAAGGGGTGTCCATGTGCCAACAGTGATGAAAATCATCTTTTTAAAGCCGTTGACACCGGAAAATCCAGCATGGGGTTGAGCTGGAATCGAACCCATACTCTGTCATCTATGGCAACTTCGCCTGCACTGTGTCCAGCGCCCTAGACCACTAGACCACCTAAGCTAGATAAAAATCTAGCTTTCGGTTGCCTAGTTAAGCCTCCTCGTAGACAATCTAAGGTTGTAACACAGTACACGATTAACATTAGTATAATAAATCATTCCCAGGTCAAGCAGTAAGTATCAATATCAGCTCGGGGTAACTTTTTTAATTATTAGGGTTTTCCAAACAAATTTCGAATTTTCATGTCTTTTGATATACAGAATGATAGTAAGGTTTCCAATGGCCTGCTGGATTGCACAATAAGGAATTAAATTTGGCCAGCTATGTGTCAAATCAAGCTCTATGGTTACTCAATTGAAAATTGTGAAAATTGTTTTTCAAGTGAACCTATTCATATTGTACAAAGATAACTTACCTCTAGTACACGCTCTTGTATCATGTGTATTGTTAGGTTTTATATTAATATGTATGTGTTAAGAATGTTCACTTGGCGAGCACATCATTTTTGTTCAGAGTAAGTGTTAAAAAAGTTTTTTAAAAGATATCTACGATAAACAACAGGATATTCTTTAATGCAATGGCATAAAATACAAAACAAACTATTAAATTTCATTTATTAAATTTGTTAAATATTTGTTGTTTTTGCAATTTTCTAGTACAATGTATATCACAGGTATAATAATAATTATTTGTATACCTAAGGGAGCGACCATTTGATTTTTATGGGGGGGGGGCTATGGTGAAATTTGAAATAAAAAGGCAGGATGGCAAAAATCCAGAAATAAAAAGGCAGGACAGGGCTTTGAGTAAAAAAAATGGCAGGATGGTATTTTTGGCTAAAAAATTTATAGTTGTTTTAAAAATAAAAAATTTGCAAGCGCGCAAGAGCGCTAAAAGAAATCCAGGCTCGACTTTTTCCATAAAATAAAAAGGAAGGACGAAGGCACTATCCATAGCCCCCCATAAGAATCAAATGGTTGCTCACTTATTGAGCAGTCTAACAATTTATAGAAAAAAATGTTAAGATGGAAAGATCTCTAATTGTTTGGTCAGTCCATTAGTATTGTGATTGTTGTCTATATTTTTTTCAGGTTTTTACCATCCAAAAAATAATGTCTCGTCAAATGTAATATACAAGTACAAATGTTTACTGTGAGTTGGTTGGACATAGATTGGCAAGGGTCATATATATTTTCAAAAGTTACAGTATCAAGAGGCCCATGGGCCACATCGCTTACTTAAGGAACAATATGTATGATAAAATCAATTTTAATGAAGTCATAATAAAACCTATCTGGACAATGTAGTATAATACATGTAGATCCTGTGTAAATAAAAATCATTTTTTTACTGGATATTCTTATGTTTATTATCATTAGTTCCTTTTTTGTAACAGGATGGTTTTATAGTAAAATCACATGTTGAGTATTGCAGCTCACAAAAAGATCCTAAACAATTAACAGACTCGCCTAGTACAAAGTATAAAAAAGCCTCGTTTTGTAACTGTTATTTGTCCAGCCTTTGCATAGCAAAAAGTGCATAATTACATCCATAGTAAATAGGCTGCTGTTTTATTTTATTTAAGAAAACGAAAGTAATAATTAAACATTCATGGCATAACCCGAAACCAAATTGGTATCATGTAACCCTTGAACAAACGATTATTTGAAATCTATAATTATATAACTTACCTCAGTTATTACTTAATTAAACGATACTTACCTTTGTTAAAATAAAAGTTTGGTTATAATTCTATGTAGTCACAGAAATACTGGAGGGATTAAATGCCAACACCACGCTTAACAACATTCATCAATACATGTGCATGTATTTTAAGGTAAAAAATATGTTGGTCTGATGGTAACAAAACAATTTTCAAGCTTTAAAGATTGAGGTTGCAGTTGCGCAGTACAATAAATGACGCATTAAAGTTACAAAGTTACAAAAGTTATAAGGAAGAATTAAAGATAAAAAGAAACAGATCTATAAGTGTTATTTTCCAATAAAAGATTTTTGGCATATTTGAGATTGTACAATTTATGTAATCTTTTCTGATAAGATAAAAAAAGGCAACAAAACATATCTAAAAAAAACAACTCCAGTGTACTTCATTATTAAGTAGTCTATAAAGTTTCATTGGTCAAATAAATTATATGTTTTAATAAAAATAACAAATTAACCAATCAAAATACATATCTGGTAAGGTATTGGTTCGACACTAGTACGTGGGACGGGACTACATGGTTTCAATCCTAAACGGTCACTTTACTTTTGGATCGTGGATATTAAATAATCACAGTCATTATTTTCGTTTACCAGGGCCAGGCCTTAAAAGAACGTCACTTCACATCCCGTAGATCCAAAGTTGCCCTAAAAAACATTAAGAATGAAGTCCCAAAAAGAAGCCGGGGTTGACCCCAATTATTTGTGACAACACAAATGAAGCGACGTCTCTCCCTTTGTCTTCAGAACATTATTATCAACAATTTCCCTCATCACATCAAGAAACGATACAAGACCTTAGGAAGGGACAAAAAAGGTTTGTCCCGTGTATGAAAAGCAATACCCTGTGCACGTTAAAGACCCCATTGTTAAGTTCGTTTAAATCAGGTTCAATGGGCGCCGCTACAAAGGCCATACTCGCAGGCTGCAAACTGGATAGAGATTTATTGAAGCATAACGCTTGTTTCCCAATCCAGGATAAATAAATATAAGATCGGGTATATTGAGAGCAAAAAGAAGTTATAGAATGGAAGAGTTATCAGAAGGGCATGGCCAAAGAAAAAACTCATAAGGGTCCGAATGGTGCAGAATATAGTAACTTGTTTGTGCATAATAATGCACTTCGTTTCCATTAAAAAAAGAAAGATCAAACTAAACATTTTGTTAAATATTTACATACTTTAAAATCAATTAGTAACCAAATTCCCAATCGTATGATGTCACAATCAATGCACTTTTAAAAGGCGGCTTAAATTGAATTTTTAATAAATTTCCAACATTTGATGTCCTTTTAAGACTTTTTCTGAAAAATTAAGGAATAGTTTTGAATTTTACGTGCATGTATATGTTTTTTATATCTAAGGACAAAGCAAAACGACTAGCAGCTACTGACATGTATGGTCACGTTGATGTCGCCTGACTGGCCTCCATTGTAGATTTTTAAAATCGTTGCTTCTTTATGATATTTGCAGGTGTAGGTTGTGTCGGGATGTTAATGAACTAAATGTTGTAATGCTGGAGGAAGTGAGTTTTCGTCAGCAAGCTGTCAACTCTAAATTGTCACATAAAAGTTATATTACATTATAAGGAAGAATTAAAGATAAAAAGAAAGAAATCTATAAGTGGTGTTTTCCATTAAAAGATTATTTTGGCATATTTGAGATTGTACAATTTATGTAATCTCTTCTGATAAGATAAAAAAGGTGACAAAACATATTTAAAATAAAACTAATTCCATTGTCCTTCATTTTTAAATAGTCTAGAAAGTTTCATTGGTCAAATAAATTATATGTTTTAATAAGAATAACAAATTAACCAATCATAATACATATCTGGTAAGGTTTAAGTCCTAAAATATCACGTGGGACGGGACTAGGGACACACGGTCATAATCTTAAACGTCACTTTAATTTTGGATTGTGGATATTAAACATCAAAACCATTATTTTTTTATTTACCAGGGACAGTCCTCGAAAGAAAAAATTACAAAATACCAAAACGCGGTTATAAACGGTTAATTTGGATATGCTATATATCGATATTTCAAGGAGTAACCTCTCATCAGTAGCATTTAAATCAAAACATTGGAAGGTCAAATCCAAACTGTTGAAAACGAAAAGTACTCAAAACCAAAACGTTCGAACAAGGCAGCCAAATCCAGCACCGAGGATATCGACCATGTGCATTACAAGGAAAGAAACCTGGTGTTTTAAACAATTTAGAATTTAAAAATCGGAAATTTCAGCAACAAAAATATTAGAAATTTTATGGTAAATCGTGTCAGACAAGTCTGACGACCAGGCTTGTGATTACCCTCGGGGACCTCTGGTCCACCAGCAGCGGTTATCGCCCAGTGGTTTCAAAATTACAAATACCAAAACGCGGTTATAAACGGTTAATTTGGATATGCTATATATCGATATTTCAAGGAGTAACCTCTCATCAGTAGCATTTAAATCAAAACATTGGAAGGTCAAATCCAAACTGTTGAAAACGAAAAGTACTCAAAACCAAAACGTTCGAACAAGGAAGCCAAATCCAGCACCGAGGATATCGACCATGTGCATTACAAGGAAAGAAACCTGGTGTTTTAAACAATTTAGAATTTAAAAATCGGAAATTTCAGCAACAAAAATATTAGAAATTTTATGGTAAATCGTGTCAGACAAGTCTGACGACCAGGCTTGTGATTACCCTCGGGGACCTCTGGTCCACCAGCAGCGGTTATCGCCCAGTGGTTTCAAAATTACAAATACCAAAACGCGGTTATAAACGGTTAATTTGGATATGCTATATATCGATATTTCAAGGAGTAACCTCTCATCAGTAGCATTTAAATCAAAACATTGGAAGGTCAAATCCAAACTGTTGAAAACGAAAAGTACGTCATTAATTTGGGTTTGATATTTTTGGTTTTACTGATCTATGCTTTTCATAATCATAAAGTGTTTTGCATTTTCAATATTTTTGGTAGAGCGCCTCTGATGAGTCTTAAATAGACGAAACGCGCGTCAGGCACAACAAATTTTATTGTCTGGAACTTTGTTGTCATTTTTATTTCATATCCCGTAGATCACAAGGTGCCCTAGTTAACATAAAAAATGTAGTCTCAAGAAGAAGCCTGTGTTTACCCCAATTATTTGTGAACGGACTTAGAAATTTAGTAGTGAAAAATAAATAACATTTTCCTTTCGTTTTGGAGGGAAAGGGGGACAGCACAGAAAAAGCGGCGTCTCTCCCCCTTTGTCTCCAGAACATCATTATCAACAATTTCCCTCATCACATCAAGTTCTTTCATTGAGAGGCAACTTTGTAGGAAATCCCATTTCGTTCTCAATATTATAATTAGAAAACAAGAAACGATGCAAGACCTGAGGAAGGGACCAAAAAATGTCACGTGTATGAAAAGCAATACCCTGTACACGTTAAAGACTCCTTTATTGAATTTGATAATAGTACGTTCAATTGGGCCGCTACAAAGGCCAAACTTGCAAGCTATAAACTTAAGAGAGATTTATAGAAGCATTACGCTTGTTTCCCAATATAGGATAAACTAAATAACATCGAATAAATCTTAATCATGACAGTTTATTGGGAGTAAACAGGAGGTAGAGAAGGGAAAAGTTATCAGTAGGGAATATTAAAAACAAAACTCATTGGGACCCACATAGTGCAGAATATAGTAATCTGTTTCTGCATAAAATGTACTTCGTTCCCAAAGTAAAACTAAAACATTCCGTTAAATATTTACATAATTTAAAATCAGTTAATCACCATATAACCTTTGAATTATCATTGCAAATCTATATTAATTAAACTGACCTCAGTCTGTTTTCATAACAATATATCTTAAAATGTTTTACCTTAGATATCGCCTGGCTGGCTTCCATTGTATATTTTTAAAATCGTTGCTTTTTTATAATAGCTGCAGGTGTAGGTTGTGTCGGGATGTTTATGTACTAAATGTAGGAATGCTGAAGGAAGTGAGTTTTAATCAGCAAGCTTCATTTTAGATTGAACAAAATGGAAGCTCAACGCACTGAAGTTCTCTTAAAACAAAGAAGTCAAATACAACGAAAGCCCAGAAGACTCATTCGAGATTCATAATTCGAAACTCGAAATTCGACCAATCAGATTGCTACTTTCATATTCCTGTACCAATCAACATAGTTCTTCTTAAACGTAATAATCATCAAAATTCGGAATTTGAAATTCGAGATACGAGATTTGAAATTAGAAATACGAGATTCGAAATTTTAAAGTCGGGATACGAGTTTTGAAATTCGAGATTCAAAAATTCGAGATTCAAAACTCAAAATTCCATGTTCCAACAAAAGAAGTCACAATTAAATTCCAGAAACTCCCAATTTCAACAGTGTATTCTCAAACTCAATTTATTAATTTTTATCCGTCATTATTTAATGTTATATTTGGCAAAACGCGAATGACACGTATGAGTCTTAGTAGGATTTTTTAAAAGATTTAGATGATAAAATGTGTATTTTTAATCACCTGACTGTTCATTTTAATGCGGTTTGAATCAGATGCTGCAGTGGCAGATTCAGAAAGGGTTTCGTAGTAGGAATCCACTCCCTAACTTTTGGGTTCTAAAAAAGTAGCGCGGATTTTCGACAACAAGCCCTAAATTTCTATGTCATGCCAAATCATCCTTATAACATGTAGCGACTGCTTACTTTTACACTCGCTGTGTGACTAAGTCGTCCAGCTTATGACACACCACCACCAGAGTTAGCTACTCAATTTACAGAAACAGAGCCAAGAACCTTCTCCCACTACGTGAAGGTTCTTTGGGCGAGCTCCTTGGCAAATCATTTCAATTATCATCACCTTTCACCAAATGTATCCTTTAATTAGATAAGCACATCAATTTGAGTAGCTGCGAATTTAAGCAAAACTTGGGAACTAAATGACTCGAGTTTTTTCTTCGGCATTTAATTTTCAGATTTTTGCGATAGTTTAAAAATCGCGAAAATAAAAAAAGGCAAAAATAAAATATCGTAAATAGTATATAATAATGTTGTGTACATTGTTGTTGCAACATGTACAGCTAAATTTTACAAGTTAAACAAAATATGACATGGTTGTCTTTCATCAAGTACATGTAATCAAAAAGAAAACGTAAGATATTTTACATTTTTGTTAAAATTCTGCATGTCAATTTTAAGTAATATTCATCTAAATAGTATTATTGACATGCCAAACAATAGCATTTAAAGTTGTTGTTGATGAAATCAAGACATCAAAATAAATATCAAATTAAGAATCATTATTCTTATTATTAAACAAACTTTATTTGAGAAGGTAGAAGACAGTGGTTATATGACAAGTCAAAATTAAAGTTCTCACATTTACGGGTTGTGGTCAATCAGCATTCGATCAATTTTGTTTCAATAAAATATATTTTTATATATCTTGCTGAATATTTTCGTATAGGGAATATTTAAGTCAATACATGCAGTAAATGGCAATTTAAGCATTCTTTTCCCTATATCAGAAAAATAATTTCTTAATTACCATTTATATGCAATATTCAGTCAATTGGAATATGAAAATATTTCCACAAAAAAAAACATTAACAAAATATCTTACTTTCCAGAAATTGAGGCTTCATTAACATTTCATAACAATCAAAGAACATTTGCATTCGAAGTTTATTTTGTAACATATAAAAGAAAAGTTATTAAGAGGATATCGGTGCATAGACCTTTTAAGTGGGCTTTCGTGCGGGGCCCGGGTGGCGAGTAGGCCCGCAGCAGAGCCTAGCTAGTCGTAAGAGGCGACTAAGGGTCTTTGACGTTGGGTCAGTGCTCAGCAAACAAAGCGACCAAGTGTGTATCCTAGGTGACTGAATAGGGTAGCCCTCGTCCGCGGGGGTTTTCAGGTCTATAATACGGAAACCCTGACCGCTAACATGTACCATAGTGGGCTAACGTTTGTTGAGAGTTCCACGCTTCATGCACGTAAAAGACCCCTTTGTTGACCGCCAAGTAGTGCACCACATAGGCTAAATATTCCGCCCCACCCACCTCTCACCTTTAATTTCCTGTGGTTCTTCCTATGTTTCCCACTCCATTTTTATATTTCATTTAACATTACATCAATTCATGTTCATTTTATCATACTTTCCATGTTCATCGCCTGTAATAAACCTATATAGCGTTACACGGTCGTAAAACATTAACTGACTCACCAATCACTCACCCTTTTTAGTCGGTTGTTTTCCAACAAAAGCAACGCAGTAGTGCAGTTTGTGATACAAGCATAAAATTTTACCAAGCACTTATTTTACTAGTGCAGACCAGCCTCACAGATTCCGGGCTTGCATCATGGCTAAGCTTTTCAGTAAAAGTGAATTGAAGAGCGCAAAGAAACACGACATCAGGTTATGCCGTTTTGCCTACAAGGCGACTGCCTTATGTGGTTCAATCTTGGGTCAGCATACATTTTGAAAACCTGACCTCAAATTACAGTGGTTCCCTGTTTTGGAAAAAATGTCACATTTATCGCACGATAAGGAACCCTTCTGCAGGTCTAGGTAAGAGTAGGACCCGTACGGTCCCCATGCAGGAGGCCTAATTGTCTGTTCCTTCCCATCATGTCTTTTTCGAGTTGCAATAAAAACTCTCCTCCCCGGTTTGCCTTGCTTCCCCTTTTCTCCACTTCATCATCATTTCATGTTCATTGTATCAACGTTTCATGGTCATCTCTCTCATATAACCGAAATCACACTGTTTGGGAATGAAGCAATACCTAACTGACTTAATAACTTGAGCAGACTGAAATGAAGGTTCTTGCAAAATGAAAATATTAATTTTTAAAGATGCCCAGTGCACCTTTTTTTTTCAATGTTGCCTCTCTTTGTAATACCTCTATATGTTAAATTATAACAGAACTCTTTTAATTACCGGAAATTTTTTTCATTAAGATAAATGTACAGCAATAAAACTTGCTGATCACCCATATAATTGCGAAAAAACGGAAGTTCCTTAATAAAAAAAAATGCACCAGAAAAACTTCAAATGGCGCGTTTTTTTAGTTTAGGGTTATCGTACATTTTGTTTATCGTTTGAAGTTTTGTCAGCTTAAATATATGAAAATTGACTATTCACATACCTCAAAAACTGATCTACGATGTCAAAAGCCGTTGCGATTTTTAAAGCCCTATTACTGCGACAAAAGATAGCAATAGCTACCCCAACCAAAAGAATCGAATGCATTTATCATACCAACTCAAAAGGATAGGTACATGTATAGGTATTAAATTTTGTTTCAGAAAGAAGACATTTTTTTTCAATAAAAAATATACAGAATACAGAATATAGAATTATTTTTTTCAAAATGATATTTTTTACCTCCTATGATATTCTTTTTACTTCCAGTCAGTCGGAAATGTTGTTCCTTAGCTTGTAATGGATTTTAACTGAATTAGAATAATGACGATTTGGCCGTAATCAGCAAGCAAATATCAGTAAAAATCATCAAACTGGGAGAAAATAATAAAACGCGCATTCATAAAAAAATATTAATTTTGGCGTTTCGAAAGAAAAAGTGTTGATTTAAAGGGTGAATATAACTTTTCATTTCATCTAATTAAAGATGACCATTAATTTGAGCAATAAAAATCCAAAAAATCAACAGATCCGAGCGCCATAAAGGGTGTCATGGTAATAAACCAATTGAAGCAGTTATTCGGAATGTCAAAATATATTTAAGCAAAATCTACGATAATACTTAGAAATACAAATTACAACAAAGTTCCAGACAATAAATTTTGCTACGCCTGACGCGCGTTTCGTCTATTCAAGACTCATCAGAGGCGCTCTACCAAAATATTGAAAATGCCAAACATTGTATGAATATGAAGAGCATAGAACAGTATAACCAAAAATACCAAACTGTGAAGAAATGGTTTATATATATAAGTTTTGTAGAGTTACATTGATAATAAATGAAGATTGTGGGGCCATCTAAAAAAAATGACTTTTTTCTTTTGGCCGGGACCTGAATTTTATAAACAAATGTAAAAGAAGTGTTACGCATATGTGTATCACATTTTGCATAATTCTTGCCATTTTATCCCCGCAATTTGTAATCAATTTTTTATCGGAAGTCGGCTTCCGAGTCTTGTCGGAGAAAAGATGAAATGGAAGAAGGCGCGCCAAACTGTTATTGTACAACTCGTTGTCACGTCGGTAGCTCTCGTAGAAATGGAATTTAGGTCAATATAGGACCAGATTAGAAAAAGCGATGGCCTCACTCATTGCAATCAAATTAATGATATTCAATTAACCTTCCTCGATATGAAATTTTTCGATGGATAGTTATGCGATTCTTTCATAATGTACGTTTCTATAAAATATTAACTTGGACCATTGCATTGAATATCTTATAATTGAGCACTTAAATATCATAATATTAATTAAATGTGGGTTGGTAAAATAATTTCCGCGTGTGCGGAATATTGCGTATTTATAAATAAGTGTGTGTCGGACTAGTTTTACTGTGTATTTATATATTCATGTTTCCGATACGATGATGATACCAACCAATCGGCAACGAAGATAATAAACTTCGTCAAGAATATTTAAGGAGCCGTTTTGATAGGTCGTTTAAAGATATCTCTTCATGCCATAGGCCAATCGAGCCAATCAAATCATCGCTTTTATAACGTTATATAACGTCACCACATGTGCTTTTTATCGTTATATATGTAAACAATCAAAATGGCGTGTTACGACTTCGAATTAGTTAGACCTTAAAGAAATGAAACCTTTTCGCGAAACACGATTGACAATTTGGCACGTTCAATTTGGTGAACGGAAAGGATGATTACAGGTGGTGAGAAAAGTTTGTGCTATCAATAAGCTTTTCAAGTGTTTTGGACAGGGAGGCATCAGAAAAAAAAATATGCAATGTCCCCAGTGATAAAACCCGTTGATTTCCATATGTGAGAACAACGTGATTTCTTATCTACGTGTGGTTTTTAAAGGAACATACATAGGGAAGGCAGATGGTGATGGAGGAGGTAGGAATTATCCGTGGGTTTCCGACGATGTCCTTATTTGAAGCGTTGGAAAATATTCATTTGACATGTTTGCTGTTTGCATTTACGATGGACCGAGGCGTGAATGTTGACGTGACAGGACACAAAGCTGTCTGTTCCAGAGAAAGAACACTGATATATCCTACATTTGTTATATAATAGTTTTTCCACTATTTGTTTAATTAAAAGTTTAGCAGCGTCTAGATATAAATTCCACCGATCATATTCCTTTCCAGGTTACAAGATTACTTTTATTGTTTTCTTTATTCTATATTACCTTGCACGTGGAGGCCAAAGGACAGGGCATAGTGGATGTTTGGCTATATTTGGGTGAACTGAAAAACGCAAAGAAAATGGCCCGGCAAAACGGATTAAGTGTACACGTGCAAAATACTAAAAATTTATGCAAAAAATATTTATCTAGACGCTGCTACGCCTTATTAAGCAATTGAATGTGTAGTTGATGCTCCAGATAGACTGAAAAAAGACGTAAAATATCGGTCATTTTTTTCCGAAGTGTAAAGATGAACCTTAAACAAGCAACAGCTTTTCTCTATCTGCTTTAGTTTTCTTTCTATAGGCCAAAAACAAGAAAAACATCATTTTAGGGGCCGTAACCCCTATAAGGGGTCATCTGACAACTTTGATCCTATTGAGATATTTGTATAGCTAAATGAACTGAACATTTAAGCAAGCAACAGCTTTTCTCTATCTGCTATAGTTTTCTTTCTATAGGCCAAAAACAAGAAAAACATCATTTTAGGGGCCGTTACCCCTATAAGGGGTCATCTGACAACTTCGACCCTATGGAGACTTTTGAACAGCTAAATTAACTGAACATTTATGCAATCAACAGCTTCTCTCTATCTGCAATAGTTTTTATTCCATAGACCAAAAACAAGAAAAACATTATTTCAGGGGCCGCCATCCCTATAAGAGGTCATCTGACAGCCTCGACCTTATGGAGTCTTTTGTAGAGCTAAATGAGCTGAACATTTAAGCAAGCAAAAGCTTTTCTCTATCTGCAATAGTTTTCAGACAAAAACATGAAAAAACGCTATTTTTCACCTTTAAGGGGCTGTAACCCCTATAAGGGGTCATCTGACAACTTGGACCAAATGGAGACTTTTGTAGAACTTTTGATGCTGAAGCTATAGGGTGCATCAGATTTCATCCATCTTTTATACTTTTTGATTTACAAGCCAGAAACAGTAGTCTGACCCCCCTAGTCTATTTTTAGCAACAGCAGCCATGCTTTTCGACGAATCAAAAATCCCCACATCAGTTCTGTGGGGGATACCCTAAAGTACCACCAGACCAAATTTGGTTTGAATCTGCAGCCGTTTCAGAGGAGAAGAAGTTTGAAGAAAAGTTAACGACGACGACGACGGACGACGACGACGACGGACGCCAAGTGATGGCAATAGCTCACATGGCCTTTGGTGTCGCGACAGAATATTTTATTTCAAAATTAGCATTAATTTAATAGCACAAATCTTTCTTCAAAATGTTTTTGTCTTACCCTCTACTCCCAAAATAGTTTTTTCATCAAAAATTATTTTCAAAATGTATTTTTAGAAGAAGAAAAAACAAGGTTTCATGGTCGGTCCCTCAATACAGAGAACGATTCTTATGTCAAGTCATTTTATTTCTGTTTATCAATGAGAACAAATTAAATATCAAACTATTTTTCGGAACTATTAACTTCCACGTCCACTTATTTTACCTGACTGGGTTTTCGGCACCATTCCAATTGTTGGAATAACAGACGATGAGGCATCAAATGGCTACTCAAATTCAAGCAACAGCGTATTGAAGGCATTGAGACAAGTCAGGATATGCTTGCAGATCCTGGCAGACCCGATTATTTACAAAAACAAATTTCTTTCTCAAAGTTAACTTACCAGGTCAAAGAAACTACCATCGGCTACCAACTAAATTGACCTGTTTAAAAGAACTATAATTTACTCCCAAAACAGCAGGTCATAACAACGTGGCCACAACAGGTACTTGTTTTTGAATGCAAGTTCACTTACCGCATGGTTACAACAGGTGGTGGGTTTTTTTTTCGTTTTTTGTTTGGGGGGGGGGGGTCGGTTTTTTTTCGGTTTTTTTTATTTGTGTTTTTTTTTTTGCTTTTGTTTGTTTGTTTGATTGTTTTTCTAGTAAAACCGTTGAATGTTTTAAGATTTGTCGGCATCAATTGGCGGATCGCAAATATCCGTTTACCATGTTTACAGGCTCCTCTAACGCGTCGCCTGTAAACTCGATTGGGGACCATCAAATCCCAATAGATGCTGTTAAATCTTAAAAAAAATTAAACTTTTAAAAAGTGACAGTGTGCAATGCTAAGCGTGTATTTAAATCAAAATTATAAAATAAAGATGATAAATATTTTTCGTCCTCCTTGCCTTTGTTTGATTAGACAAAAATATGAATAACCATTTTTTAGATGCTTATAAAAACCTTTTTTAAACGGAAACTCGAAACCACAACATCTCATTAGGCTGAAAAATTGCAAACAGAAATTAGAGTTTATAAGAGAAATAAATAAAATCATTTTGACATTCATACCGATGTTTCAAAAATGTAAAAGAAACACGTAAGTCTTGCTTAATTCGTTCATCTTTTTTTTATTTCCAACAATCTTTTGATTTACCGTGAACAAATTTTTCGATAGATTTGACTCGTGATTGAATTTTCCAAAAGAACAAAACAAAAAATATGTTTGTCTTGCATAAAGCAGTACTTTCTATTCTAACACTTACAGAAAAATCTTTGTTTTACTTTTATTCACTTAAAATGGTGCATTTCTCTTAATTGTATTCGTCTAAGCCGTAAAGAGCATAAACAAACGTTGGTTTGAAAACGTTTGTGAATTTAATTGAGTTTGTACATGTAACAAGATCCGTAGACGTTACAAACAAGAAGAGACCTGTTCTTTTCGCAGAAATATAAACATCTCGGTTCATTTATTCCATCCTTCTCTGTGAGAACTACCTTGGAATTTTTTCCAGACCTGTCTATCCAAGTAACTTTCTTTCCTTTTGCACATGCAACAAACACATTGTCGGCTTGGTCTACCACAATTTCTAAAGGCCAATCACCCTTTTTACAATCAAATTTCCATAGGACCTTTCCTTTCTTATCACAACAGAACACTTTATCGGTACCATATTCAGTGTAGTATAATTTATTGTTCATCACAGAACAGTACAGTACCCAGTTATCAGTGTTTATTGTAGACAGAATACGTCCTTCCATATGGACTGTCAATATCTTCTTATTTAGATTAGTGCAAACAGTAAATGTGTCGTCTTTGTAACAAAATCCATAACAAGCCTCACCACTGAAGACTGTTTTCTCAATTGTTCCGTTATTAACATTCACTAATACTAGCTTCTTGTCTATAGCACTGGTAACCGCAATGGTAGATTTGTTAACTGGTTTCGCGTCCCAGGGTCCAAGGGAAAGTTTGAAAGTCTTAATCAATTCACCTTGTGGTATTGTTTTTACCAATCGACTATTATTGTTGTCACAGAATATCATTTCTCCTGTTTCCATCACACAGCAACCAATAACATACGTTAACAGTTTATCACGGGGGATATCAAACGATAATGTCTTATTGAGTTGAATTCCTGGATTCTGAACGACTTTTTGACCTTGCTGTTCTTTCTTAAGATGGTAGACTGGCGATTTTCTATAGTGAATATCAATAGATCCAAATTGATTTACATCTTTCGTCAGACGCGATAGCTCTGTTGATATTTTAAGATTCATTGATTCAAAATTTTCGTCGTTGTTCTTCTGTATGGAATCTATTTGGTCTTCATATTGCTTTATCTCCTTTGTCATTGCGTTAATACTACAATACGTGTGAAAATTAGACGCATATTTCTCTATTTTGCTGAAGTCGGAGCTCATCTTGTTGGTTCTAGTTCTTAACTTTTCTAAACGTTTCGCACGTTCTTCTAGCTTGTTCAATATATCATTCTGTTCGGTTTGGGTTTTTTCTACGAGTTTGGCCTGTAAAGTATCTAGATGTTGGTTGATACGATTTCTTGTTTCTTCGATCTCCTTAAAAACTCGTTGACTTTCGCTGATAATTTTCGATTTTTCCGTCGTCAGGTCTTCAAGCAATTGCTTGATGATCTCTGGGATATCCATAATCCTGTTCCGCAAATCTTCCACCAAATAGGATTCTTTAACAGTCTTGATGACCTCTTCAAGTGGCTGTATATCATCGCATCCTTTATGGTTTTTGGAAACGCATTTTAAACAGCATGAAACGTCGTGATTTTTGCAGTAAAAATCGTATTTCATATTGTGATCGCTGCATTCTTGCTTGATGGAAGTTACCGATTCCGGAAGATTTTGGTATTCATCAATTGTTATTGGTTTGTGTTCCTTTGTAGCTTTCTGTTTTCTGTGTTTAAGTTCGCAATCACAACACAGATATTCGTCACAGTTGTAACACCAAAAGGCAGCGACCTTAGTTACGTTGAGAAGTAGACAGAGATCACAAGTTGGTATGGGAGATGCCATTCTAAAAACAAAAGATAAACAATATATGATTTTAATGTAAATGAAAGGAAATAAATTATTGGCGAATTTAACACTTAAACATGAGCATGCTATTATTCTACCGTTTATATTTTGCAAAAGAAAAATTACAGTTTATTTAGCTACAACTTAAATCGCGTTACTAAAGTGACATTCGGTTGGTTCTATGATTGCATGTATCCTCGTGTTTTCTGTGATTAAACATTTTGTTTTTGTCCTTTCGGAATTTTGACATTCTCATGATTCATTGCTGCTTCAAATTTTCGTCGTGTTGTTAAAGAAGCAGAGGTACCAGTGGGGTATCCGAATGTCAAAAGTCCAAAAGGGCAGACACAAAACCAGTGAACACCAACAAAAACGGGACAAAATCAGACAACATGTAAACCTCAAGTTAGTTCTTGATCAACAAGTTATCATCAGGTTGGTGCAAAACCAAATTTTGGATACTATATCGTGACGAAGGATAGTCCGTTTACTGTGCAGACCAAATTTCATATCAAGAATTTCAGTCAAAATATTCTTTTTTGTTGAAATCGATTCTGCGTTGTTGAATTAAACAAGACCAATCGATGTGGCAAAACATTATCTCTTGTCAAAGCCACTATTAACAGACAATGAACAGGCAAAAAGATGGGTTCAAAATTTCAAGGAGGTATTAAATTGCCCAGAACCTAATGACCCAGCTGTTCCTCAATTGGCTGAGGAAGATTTAGACATAAACTAAGAACCACCAACACTTGAAGAAGTCCAAAGTGCCATCAAAACGCTTAAAAATGGGAAAGCCCTAAGCATAGACTCCATCCATGCAGAAATGTTAAAGTCAGACATTACAACATCAGCAAAAATACTGTGGAACCTTTTTTCATCTGGGAAAATGAGACCGTCCCGTATGTCTAGAATAAATGCCTTATTGTGAAACTTCCCAAAAAGGGAGACATCCAGATATGTGACAACTGGAGAGGTATAACATTGCTCTCAGTTCCCAGTAAGGTCTTCTGCAAAATCATTCGCAGTAGAATTGATAAGGTCATTAGTATCATGAACTATTTTAAATATACGAGGGCTGTCCGTAAAGTTCATGGACAGTTGATATAAAATAAATAGTGTTTATTGGATTTACTTCAAAATATGTGATAATAGAATAAGTAGTCATATAAATTGGTGTACCAAATTTTAGAATAAACAAACAACTACAAATTGATTTTTCATCACTTAGAAAATAAATCGTATTCATTACCCGGAGCAAGACGTTAACATTTTTCGACGACAAATTAAAAAATTCTTTTCCATATGGTCATATTGAATGCAATATTTTTAAAACTTTTATGAGTGTTGAACATTACATTTTGTCAGATTATCTAAATTCATATTACACAAGACAGGCACCCCATAGCACGACGGACCGGCAGACGTAGTGACCCCCTTTGGTACACCTTTGCTTCTTCTGCATGTTTTGTTTCATTTCTGGAAACTTTTTTGATTAACAAATTGCATGGAAATTCAAGTTCCTGACATCAACAATACAACTCCTAAGCCATATTCGGGCGAGCATCATTTAAACAATTTAACACTGTAATAACCAGAATAAATACCAAAAATAAAGAAAAAATGAAAGATTGGAAGCCTCGTTTCTTTTGTCATATCCATAATTCTGCACAGCATCTTGTGATAAGCCAGGATTTTTGGCTTGTGATGTGACAGTGTGTTATTTTATTTGGATTTTTGTATTTTATTGACTTGTATTTCATATTGTATTTCTTGTTTGTGTTTGTTATTACTTGTATTATTTGATATGGTTGTATTCTTATGTTCGTTTGATGATTGTTAATTGCATTTAAAGACGATACCACTTCGGACAATGACATGACGCTTTACGGTTTACATTCTGGGTTTCCGTAGTTTATTTTCGGCTTTCCGACTTTTATTCGGTTGTATGATTTAACTGCACTCTTTTTTGTTTCTGATTGGTTCATATTGTTTGATTTTGTTTTTTTAAATTCTGTAGGTGCACTCGTTTATCTCTCTAACTCGGCTATTTGATTTCGAAGCTGACGGATGTGTAATTCAATCTTTGGAATCTTCTACATTTCGGAGTTCATTCCTTTGATTTATTAGGTTAGTTACTTCCTTGCATGCTATGTTATTTCAACTTTTCAATTAATACTGCGTCAAATTAATATTTTATCATTTTATTCGTTAGAGTTTTGGAATGAATGTGCGTATATATGACAATTAAAGTTATAAAGTTCAAATGATAAATCATTGTGGTTTTTACCGTAACTTTTAAATAAATTAATAACTGGTAAACTTTTCATTAAAATAACAAACCGGTTTGCGAGATGTGCAGAAAGAGGTCAAATAAGGTTATGTTAAAAAGCTGTCTAATTTTAATGTAAATAAACGAAGAGTATAAACATTTAGATAACTGTCTACATGTATTTAACTCTCCTCATTCATTTCACAGGTGTATATATGTTTGGTTTAAACTTACCACGGCCACTTGTACGATTTGTTATTAGCAGCTGTAGTTTTTATTGTTTTTTCAAAGCTTTACTACATCGATAATTTCGAAGTAAATTAGCTAACTTTAATTTATTTAACTTTTTACTAGTTTTCTTTGTTTTGGCAAAGTAAAGATTAAGGTTAGCGTAATTTATATTTTTTTTTCGTTTAGTCTAAGTGAGTTTCGTTTAATGAGATAACATTAACTTATTTTTTTAAATATTTTGAGATGAACGTATTTTCATTTCCTTGGTATTTTTGAATAAATTATGGCAAGTGCATTTAAAGTTAATTTTGCTATGTGCTATATGTATGTTTTTGACATTTTTTTTTATCTTGTTGAGATTATTTGTTACAGGACCTTTCTATTGTACACCTTCCTTGGCTCTCCTAGATGTACCAAATCCTGTTATAATAAAGTATTAAACTTTACTCCTGCGTTAATTTGCATACAAGTCAACAAAACTGACCGCAACCACAGTGAGAAAACGAAAGTACAAGACATAATTTAAGACCTTCGTAATATGTCAATGTACTTCTTTGAATGATAAATGCAAATCTACAATTAAAAACTTACCTTTGTTTTTCTCAAAAAGGCATTTTTCAGAGTCCACTTTACATTTATTTTTGTGTCAACTTTAGTTAAAAGGAATTTCCCACAATCCCAATCGTATGATCCTGATGATGTCACAATATATTTATAGACTTAAAAAGGCGGTATTATTTGAATTTTGTATATTTTGTATACTGAACTACCAACTTTGTATATGTGCGAAGAAAAATTTCTGAACTTATTGATGATAGAGACATTGTTCACGATAATTTCCGTCGATATACCGATTTATATTCCTATGTAACAAAAGATGAGTCTTAGACAACATCGAGGAATGCCGTCTATTATTCTGAGAAAAATTTTAATTTAATTTTCTCAGAATTCATGTATAATATCACACTTGTAAGCATATACCACATATTCTCGGATACTCAGGAGAGACTTTCGATAATAGAAAATACAAGGCTGCAGGTTAATATACTCTAGTTTAGATTTTATTATAACATTTTATTATTTTAGAACAATTGAACTTCGTTTATCTAATAAATCAACCAAGAACTTAACCAAAGTCGTTTATGCATAAGATATAGGTCACAGTGACTCAATTTCTATTGGGTGGTGTCGTGTAACAATGTACCTAAGACACATCTAGTGGTCAAATGTAGTATCTGAGATCTGGACCTTAACCAAAGTAATTCATGCTAAAATATCGGTGGCAGTGACCTAACTTCTAGCAGGTAGTGTTAACTCACCCAAAACACATCTAGAGATGAAATATCATTGACCCCCAACGTTAAGTATCCACGTTATGGACCCCAACTAAGGACTTAACCAAGGTCGTTCATGCATAGAATATAGGTCACAGCGACCTAATTTCTTGTGATCTAGTAGTGAAATATCATTGACCTCAAACGTCTACTATCTGAGTAATGGACCGAAAATAAAAAAGTTAACCAAAGTGTAAGGGACTTTATCATAATGACGACAGATGGCGCTGCGTTCGAAATGAAAAGAACCAGCCAGGTAAATAATCACATCCAATTTTATAAAATTAGACCTCCCATTTCATAGCACAGGCATATAAAGCTTAATTCATACGATAAAATAGCCCCTTCCCGTTGTGACTGATTATAAAGTATTAGAGGGCTACTTGATTCTGAAGACAGTGGCGGATTCGGAGGATCCTTTCGTGGGCAAATTTGATTGATTTTATAGGGAATCACTGACGCGTGACTTGGGTGGACAGGAACGTGCCCTGTCGTTTTATTCTTAATAATTTTTATTTTGTCATAAATTACTGCAAGATACAATAATAAGAGTTAAGAGCGTATTAATTTAACACGTGTTGTGCTATAAAAGGCAACAACTTTTTTAGTTTAAAGTAATGTTTTGTGTTTTAAAGCAATACGTCGTCTTAGTTTACTCGTTTTACTACTACGAAAAAGCCCAGTGACACTAAAATGCACCCGGGACGTGCCCGGGTAGGAAAATGCACATGGTTAGTGATTGTTTTGACTAGTGTTTGGCTGGTGGTTGTACCAGGAAATGGTTAGTGATTGTTTTGACTAGTTTTCGGCTGGTTGTTGTACTACGAAATGGTCAGTGATTGTTTTGGCTAGTCTTTGGCTGGTTGTTGTACTACGAAATGGTTAGTGATTGTTTTGACTAGTGTTTGGCTGGTGGTTGTACTAGGAAATGGTCAGTGATTGTTTTGGCTAGTCTTTGGCTGGTTGTTGTACTACGAAATGGTTAGTGATTGTTTTGACTAGTGTTTGGCTGGTGGTTGTACCAGGAAATGGTCAGTGATTGTTTTGGCTAGTTTTCGGCTGGTTGTTGTACTACGACATGGTTAGTGATTGTTTTGACTAGTGTTTGGCTGGTGGTTGTACCAGGAAATGGTTAGTGATTGTTTTGACTAGTTTTTGGCTGGTTGTTGTACTACGAAATGGTCAGTGATTGTTTTGGCTAGTCTTTGGCTGGTTGTTTTACTACGAAATGGTTAGTGATTGTTTTGACTAGTGTTTGGCTGGTGGTTGTACTAGGAAATGGTCAGTGATTGTTTTGGCTAGTCTTTGGCTGGTTGTTGTACTACGAAATGGTAAGTGATTTTTTTGACTAGTGTTTTGCTGGTGGTTGTACCAGGAAATGGTAAGTGATTGTTTTGACTAGTGTTTGGCTGGTGGTTGTACCAGGAAATGGTCAGTGATTGTTTTGACTAGTGTGTGGCTGGTTGTTGTACTAGGATGGTCACCTCTTTGTCGCTTTCTGCTAATTGTGTTTCATAGGCGTGTTGTGTTTTGTGTAACTACTGGATTAATAGATCGCAGTGCAATGAATCGTTTTGGTGCCATAAAACCTGGTTTAAGCCATTCGCCTTTTCTTTTCAATTGCTTGTACGAATTAAAGATAATGAGATGTGGAAGAAGTGCACGCGAAACAACCTAAAATATGAACAACAATTTAGAAAAAAAATCCACAATGGAAAAAGCCAACAGAGCAAGTCGAAACCATTTTAATCTTAAATTTATCCAATATGTCTTCTCTGTTTTGTATTTCTATTGGACATTTGAGATAGATTATCCAAGTTCGGTCGTTTTGTAACATGTATTACCTTTATTTTAGTCAGATTCTCATGTGTTACTGTGGGCTTAACTTCTCCAACGCAACTCTGGAAGCATTCCGAAATAGAAATCCACAACTTGTCACTCATTTTGTTCGAATAAATATTGAAAGATGTTCACAATTTGGATTTAAAAAAAATACAAAATGGGAATCCAAAGGTCTAATGTCCGATTGGGCAAAGACAAAATACAAAACCAAAAACGGTTATAAAATGGTTCATTCGGTAATGCTGTATATCGATATTTCAAGGAGTAACCTCTCATTAGCAGCATTTGAATCAGGACTTCGAAGATCAAACACCCAAAATATCAAATGAAAAATTCTCAAAATCAAAAAGTTTGAACAGGAAAGCCATATCACGCACCGAGGATATCGACCATGTGCATTACAAGGAAAGAAGCCTGGTGTTTTAAACGATTTTGAATTTCACAATTTGAAATTTCAATGAAAATATATTAGAAATATTGTTAAAATCGTGTCAGACAAGTCTAATGACCAGGGATGCATTATGCGGTTTGCACCAGTTGAACCTTAGATTCGTGTTCCATTACCTGGTTCGGCACAAGCGGTTTACATCAAAACACGCACCAGACGAACCGGTGACGACACAAACTAAACCGGTATGAACCGCATAATGGAAAGCAACCAAGGCTTGTGATTACCTTCGGGGACCTCTCGTCCAACAGCAGCAGTTTCCGACCCAGTAGTTTTAAAAATGTATAAAACGGTTCATCTGGTTATGCTGTATACGATATTGAGATGTGGAATAAGTGTACGCGACACAACAAACATAAACAAACAGCAATTCAAAAAATCACAACGGAAAACAGCAAGCAGTCTTCAACATGACCATAGGTCACTGCTTACCGTCTTGCATTGGCCCAAGACTTATAATCCAATACAAAAGTATCAAAACCAATCCCTAAATCATCAACGAAAGACTCAATTATTGACATAAAACAGTTAACATAGAATGACAAGGACAAACAAAGGCTTTGGCAAAGTTTCCTGGCTTAGGACAGGCACATATAAAATGTGGCGGGGTTAAACTAGTTTTTTGGATCCAACCTTCCCCCTATTGATAAGCTTGCACAAAGCTACATATAAAACACACTGTAAAACTCAATCGACAAAAGTTCAATTCAAGAAGAGAGAACCTAAGACAAAATACTGTACGAAAACAACAAGACAAGGAGGAACTCTCTTGAGAACACTCGAAGCTACTGACAACTAGCTAAGAAACATTTATCGATTGATGTAAAAGAATCAAATACATCAGTTCTAAATCCGACACCCCACGTCAAAACAATAAATGATTAAGAGTTGTATCACCATACCGATATATCGATATTTCAAGGAGTAACCGCTCATCGCAGCATTAATATATTTGAATCAAAACTTGGAAGATCAAAAACCAAAAATATTGAATGAAAACTTCTCTAAACCAAAGATTTCGAACAGGAAAGCCAAATCAAGTACCGTTGATATCGACCATGTGCATTACAAGGAAAGAAACCTTGTGTTTTCAACAATTTTGAATTTCACAATCAGAAATTTCAATGACAAAAAATATTAGAAATTTATTGTTTAATTCGTGTCATTAGAGGCTGACGACCAGGCTTGTGATTACCCTCGAGGATCTCTCGTCCACCAGCAGCGGTAATTGACCCTGCAGGTTAAAATACAATACCAAAAAACGGGTATAAAACGGTTTATTTGGTTATGTTGTATATCGATATTTCAAGGAGTAACCTCTCATGATCAGCAGCATTTTTATCAAAACTTGGAAGATCGAAATCCAAAATATTGAATGAAAAGTTCTCATAACCAAAGGTTTGAACAGTAAAGCCATATCACGCACCAATGATAACGACCATGTGCATTACAAGGAAAGAAACATGGTGTTAAAAACAAGTTTGAATTTCACATTCGGAAATTTCAATACCAAAAATATTAGAAATTTATTGCTAAATTCGTGTCGAATTTGTCTTCCGATCAGATCCAAACCATCAATTTCAATTTTTAAAGTCGCTTGGATTTTTGTGTAATAAGATATTTGTCATTTGATCCAGTGGCCCTACCTTCTTTCATATGAGATCATTGTTGGAAAGTGGTGGAAACTTGAAACTTTTAATTAATGTAACACCTGATTATGAATGATATAATCGGCTGTGTAGTTCAACGGAGAGATTGAAGGTAGTTTGAAGTTACGTATTACTTGTAACTAAATAACAACGAATAATAAAAGGAGGCAAACACTGTCAGGCTCGAATAGGGCATTCAAATGTCAAACACTCAAATTGGCAATGAAAATACCAGAAAGCACGAACGAAAAAAGCAAGAAACGCAAAACGAAGAAACAGAAAACGACTGAAAAGCATCAAAAACGCGAATTCAAGTCGTAACAAGGGTGAACTCGGTTGTTCCGAAAGAGTTAGGAGTTGCTGCTTGCATAGGACATCCGACGCGCTGCCAATGGTCAATTCAGCGTGTCAAATCCGAAAAAGGAAAACAGAATGGACCAATGAGATGTGGAATAAATATACGCTACAAAACCTCCAATATAAACGAGAATTTTAAAAAGCATCATAATTTCAAGAAAGGAGAAGGTAGAAATAACTCCTGTATAATGTGAAAATAAAACAACTGCATGACATATCTGTATTCCACTACTAGCAAACTCATGAAACTGGTTTTGTAAATTAAATTTCGTGGATTTGCGATTTTGCAATAAATTACATTTATAGAAGGTACTGTTACGGTTGTGTTGTAATGAACATTGATTGCTTGTTTGCCCATCAAAACAACTTTTTTGGAACTTGAATAGACGAAACGCGCGTCAGACGTAGCAAAAGTTGGAACTTTGTTGTCATTTTAATTTGTATGACATACGCTTACTCTGTTGAGTCTTGAATAGACGAAATGCGCGTCAGGCAAAGCAAAATTTGTTGGATGGAACTTTGTTGTCATACATACGATTCTAGATATAATAAGTAGTTATTTATGTTTGTTTTATTCTGTGTCTATTATTTTGTCTTTCTAATTCTGACTTCCGAGATCCCAAAATTGTATACAATTTCAAATAATATTCATATGCAAAATACAAAAAGCAAACATATTTTAATATAAAATGTTTTTTCCAAGTACTTCAAGAACAGTCACTCAACACGAATCCTCATTAACTAAACATAGTTAACGAAACAAGATCCCACTCTGTTACAAACAAGGAGAGACTTATTCCTTTCGCAGAAAAATAAACTTCTCGGATTTACCAGTCCATCCTTCTCTGTGAGAATAACCTTGGATTTTTTTCCAAACTTGTCGATCCAAATAACTTTCTGTCCCATCTTACACGCCACAAACACATTCTCTGCTTTGTCTACCACAATACCTGTAGGCCTATCACCCTTTTCACAGTCATATTTCCATAGCACGTGGTAGAATGTCTACGACTAAATCGGCACGGTACGAAGGGGACAAGAAAATTTGGGATGGTTTTTAGTAAAAACTCATGTAAACATCCGCTTCAGAATGAGGAGGGTAAGACGAAATTAAAAATTTCTATAACTCCGGGTAACTTTTCTTAACTGAAAGTATGCGCAAGCTGTACCTATTGTTGTCTAGTTTTAAGGATTGAAAGAGCTTTTTGTTTATGTTTTATAAATTTTGTGTGAAACTGGTTCAATCACATGCAGCACGTGCATTTTTTGTGTCACTTCAATCTTTAAAAGACTCAAAAACAGATTAAAAGATATCCTAGATGTATTTTACGAATTAATTGTACATGCATTGGCAATGCAAATAGTGTCTTAAAAAGCAGCCAAACAACAAATGATAGACCCCTTGATTAAATAATTACAGTACAAGCCAATCCTTGCATGGTGGAAACAGGAACAAGAACATTTGAAATGGCAGAAAGTAACAATACATGCAGTGTTACTGTATTCAGTTATGCCTAAAGATACTTTATTCAACAGTTTCAAAATGAGAAACAATCCATATATTAACATTTTTAATTCAGGGTTTAATTTATGATACAAAATCGAAAGATGAGTATTTGTGAATCCAACAGCATATCAGGTTATTTTATATGAACGCCTTCACACATATACTTTAAGAAGTTAAAAAATTTTGTAAGGAGAAGTGGGATAAGTGTACCAGACTCAGCTCACAAAACAAGCGGTAATTTAGAAAAAAAAAATCAATGAAAAAAAAACCGCCAGCAGTAACATTGTACACATTTTTTTCTTTATGGATTTCATGCCCCAAACCCTCACGACATCTTGTCAGAGGAAATTGAATTAGATTTTTCTTCTGTTTGTCTGTACTTGCGAAAGTGGTTAAGCTGCCGAGGAAACTTTAAAAGAACATGCGCATAGTGTCATGACCCGACCACGTATATGAATCGAATATATTGTTTTCCGTTTTTCAGTTCATGCATACTTTCGTAACACTTTGGTAAAGTTCTTGGTTAAGTAACATAACTCAAATTCTAAATATTTGGGGTCAATGAAATTTCAATTTCACAGCTATAGATATGTCTTCGGTAGCACTACACCAACCGCTAGAAATTGGTTCGCTGTGACATTTATTTTAAGTATGAATGACTTTGGTTAACTTCTTGGTTAAGGTTCGTATCTCAAACACTATACAAGTTAGGGTCAATAATATTCTACAAAAATGTTGCTCTGGTAGCGCTACTTCACCTCTTATAGAAATTAGGTCACTGTGACCTATATTTTAAGCATGAGAACTTTTTTTCGGGCTTTTGTTGAGTTCTAGATTGTGATAGCGTTATTCCGGATACTACATGTTGGGATGGGGGTCAATGAAATGTCTCCACTAGATAACCTTGCCCGTCTGTATGTCTGTAACACTCTTTGTTAAGGTCAATATCTCAAATACTAAATGCTTGTGGTTAATGATATTTCACCATTAGATGTGACTTGATTATCACCTGCCACCGTTTAGAAATTTCGGTTTAACTGTCTCGAGAGAGTTGTGTCTACAAAAACATATTCTATTAAGTAAAATGAAAAAAGTTGATTAAGTTAACAAAACTCCTTTAAGTTCTGTTCCATAAAAATGACCTACCGGTATTACATACCCTTCAAAATTTCATCAAAATTCCTTTTTGTGGTCTCAGCTGGTGATTGTGTCAACTTAAGTTTGACGGGCGCACAAACGGACGGGCAAAAGACCATTTCTATGTTCCTTTGTAGCATTGCGGCGAGGGACAATATTAAAATGAATTGTCTAGCAAGTGGTTATGTATGGTATATATTTCCTAACGTTTTCTTGCTTGATGTGATCGATATTGATATGCTGTAACCATTGTTTCATTTGTAAAATTAAATATTTATTTAAGTACTAGTATTGCATATTTGTTACTAGTAAGTGAATCTTCTATAAAATAAAGGTATAAGTTTGTACATTCGACTTTGAATGTGTGCTGGATTTGTTTTAAGTTAAAAAGGAAGTATTACGGTATGCTTTCCGTGTTTTGTCTTTTCTCATGGACACTCCAAATTTGGTTATTTTATTATTACCTTTATCTACATTAATTAAAACTTGTCTCGGAGTTTCAAATAAATTGAGAATGTACCGTAATATGTATTAGCCATGCATAATTATCTTAGCAATGTTTGTGCCGTTCCAAATCTTCTTAATTTGTATTTTCTATATAAAGCCTCTATTCTTACGCCAAAAAGAAACTATGCAGATAAACATTTGAATGAATAAAACATGTTACAGGTACAACATAACATAAAAATGCTCAGCTTTCGAAGATATTGTCCAAAAATGTCTCGATATGCATCAATTTTTGACGCATTGACGGCTTTTGAATCAGCTTCACACTTAAACCATTAATTGAATTTAAAAACGGATTGGCCTAATAGCAATAACAAACCATTACGTTGAGCATGGGCATTTTGATTTTGATATATTATTTGAAATATACGCAGAATCTTTTGAAAACTTTGATAAAAATATTTTCTGCCATTCATTTCGTTCTTACACTGCCATGCCGGAACATTTTTTGCCGTAGACATTCTACCCCGTGCATAGGACCTTTCCTTTCTTATCACAGCAGAACACTTTATCGGTATAATATTCAGTGTAGTAAAGTTTATCGTTCATCACAGAACAGTACAGTACCCAGTGATCAGTGTTTATTGTAGACAGAATACGTCCTACCATATCGATTGTCAATATCCTCTTGCTATTATAGCCCGTGCACACGGTAAATGTGTCGTCTTTGTAACACAATCCATAACAAGGCTCACCACTGAAGACAGTCTTCTCAATTGTTCCGTTGTTAACATTCACTAATACTAGCTTTCTGTCTGATGCACTCGTTACCGCAATGGTAGATTTGTTAACTGGTTTAATGTCATATGAATGAAATGGAAGGTTGAAAGTCTTAATCGATTCACCTTGTGATGTTGTTTTTACCAATCGATTGTTATTGAAGTCACAGAATATCATCTCTCCTGTTTCCATCACGCAGCAACCAGTAATACGCGTTGATATCAAACGATAATGTCTCATTGGGTTGCATTCCTGGATTCTGAACAACTTTTTGACCTTGCTGTTCTTTCTTAAAGTGGTAGACTGGGGACTTTCTATATTGAATATCAATAGATCCAAATTGATCAACATCTCACGTCAGACGCGATAGCTCTGTTGAAATTTTAAGTTTCATCGAATCAGAGCTTTCGTCGCTTTTCTTCTGTATGGAATCTATTTGGTCTTAAAATTGCTTTATCTTGTGTCATTGCGTTAATACTACAATACGTGTGAAAATTAGACGAATATTTCTCTATTTTGTTAAGTCGGAGCGCATCTTATTGGTTCTAGCTCTGAAATTTTCCACGCTTCTTGAACGTATTGGTTGTACCAGCAATAGCACCAAATAAACGGCTACAACACTGTCTAAGGAGGTAATCATTGACAATCACAAATCTGTCATTTCCTCCTTCGGCTTTTCTGTTGGCACCAATAACGATGACATTCCATACCTGTTTCTTATTCTTAAATTATATAAAAAGCCATACGAACAGCATTTCATTGCAGGGTAATCCAAATGTACAACTTAACCTCTTCCAGTTCTGTTGATTTCAATGGTTACGTCAATAAAATCCTGCCTTCAGAAATATTACGATTGTTTTTATTCTAGAAATGGTGTCAATCAAATGTGGCTCCTGAAGAATTCGAAAGCACTGATGGAGATTCTTAACTCTAAATCAGTTTCATCATGTAACAGCATCAAAACTTTCAATTTCTCCACACTTTACACTTATATTTCATGTGAACGACTGAAATCGCGATTGTCACAACTGATTAAAAGCAGCTTCTTTTACAAAGAATGGAAAACGCAGGTAAAAATATCTGGTAGTCGATTATACCAAGACTTACTTTGTCATCAATGAGTCTAAGTAAAAGAACACATTTACAGAAGACCAACTAATCGACATGCTCAATTTTCTCATTGATAACATATGTGTTCAGTTTGATTGACGTGGTTTTCAGCAAACAATAGGGACTCCAATGGGCACAAAGTTTGCACCTTTGCTTGCTAATTTGTTTCTTCATTCACATGAAGCAGACTTCTTACAATCACTTCTAAACAAAACAGATGGTAGACTATCTCTCTCTTTCAATCTCACTTTCCGTTATATTGATGATTTCCTTTCACTGAACAATTCTCGATTTGGTGACTTTCCTCATCTTATACAGTTATCCTCGGGAACTTGATATTAAGCACAATACGGATTCTACGGATTCTAGGAAGTCGGCTTCATATTTAGATCTACATCTTGAAATTGACTCTTAAGTAAACCTTCAAAAAAAGCTCTATGACAAACGTGATGACTTCAACTTTTAAGTCGTCAATTTTCCCTTCGTGTGTAGCAACATTCCGTCCGCCGTAGCTTATGGAGTTTACGTATTTCAATTGATTCGTTACTCCAGAGCGTGTGGGACTTACATCGATTTCCTTAGCAGGGCGTCACGTCTGACACAAAAATTGCTAACACAGGGTGTTGTTGCTCCTCGGTGGCTGTCTTCACTTACGAAATTTTACGGAAGACATTATGCACTTATATACAAATATGGGATTTTGATCTCTCAAAAGTGCAGGTGTTGGTTTGTTATAGTGTTTTGTTTTGTCTGCCTTTACCGGATTTGACACACTGAATTGACTGTTGGCAACGCGATGAGTGTGAAATAGCAGATAGGAACTGCTTACTCTTCGGTAGCACCTGATTTCACTCTCGTTTCGACTTGAGTTCACGTTGCTGATTGCGGTTATGTTGTTATGTGTGTGTGAGTTTTTTTTGTTTGTATTTTGTGGTTTGTTTTGTTATGATGATTTTTTGTCTACCGATTTTGACCTCGTCTTTTCGGTTTTATGATGTTGATTACCCCTTTCTTGTTAAGTGTTAATTTCTCAAAAAATATTATTGTAACTTTTATATTCAAATTGTGAACTTTTTTCCTTGGATTTTTTTAGTACTCTAGCTTTTGTCTTTATATTGTGATCCAGTTTCCTGTCTTTCTTTTTTTTCCATATCAATTTGAATAAAATATTAAGGTGTGAAAAGTGGATTTTAAAGTCAAGTCAAAATATTTTGAGTAAACCTTTCCATTCATTTTAACCAATGTTTGTATCAATTTATTCGTACATATGTAAAATAAATGTAAAATCACAATACTTTTTAGTAATATTGTTGACTATATTTTGCATTCCATGTTCTTAATACTCCCTTTCACATTGCTGTTGTAAATAATCGGTTTTTTTTTCTCATATTTGTTGTTTGGCTTAGTTCTTAGTTTTGTTTTTTTTTTATTTTGCTTAAAGTTGTTTTTTTTTTACAATGCATTATTATAACCATATTGACCTACCTCACTTTCATACTCCGTTAAAATGTGCCAAATTGACATATTTGTCATGCCATTCATATATATGCTGTTAAACAATAGTTGTCATCTTCATCTCTAACTTGATGTTCAACAATAGAAAATGAATGATATTGAAATTTATTACTGTTTTTTTTTCTGTTTGAAAATTGTGGATTTATTTTGTCTTTTTTTTTTCTCAAAGTTATTGGTGATAATAATTATGCTTTTAATATATATACATGCACTATGTGTTTGAAATAGCAAATCTTTGTCATCCATTTTTACTAGTCTTGCTTTACAATTTTTATTACAATTTTAAATGTGGTTGTATTCAAGTGCATCTTTTAGCTCAGAAAGTCTGAAACTATTTTAACAGGTACCTGATGTAATCTCAAAATGTTGTGCATTTACTACCTAAACTAGTACATTGGTGAACGGTTAATTCAGTATCAAGGATTATACATGTACTGCTGAATTTGACCTTGATCTAAAAAACATGACTGTTAAATTACAGCCCTGACATCGAGAGATGGGGGGTCGTCAGGCGATAATGCGGAATACCTGACCGTAAACCATAGTGGTGCACCGTGTTTGGAAAAATGTCACGTTCCTTGCACGTTAAAGAATCCTGCTGAAGGTCTCGGTAAGAGTAGGACCCGTAGGATCCCCATGCAGAAGGCTAAATTTCCAGTCCCTTCCAATCACTCCTATTTCCAGTGGCAGTCAAAACTCTCCTACCCGATTGGCCATGTGTCCCCATTTCATCCACTTCATGATCATTTAATGTTCATTGTATCACCACTTTCATGTTCATCTCCCTGATATAGCCGAAATCGTGCTGCTTGGGAGTAAAGCAATAAATAAATAACTAACTAAGCATTCCATGTTCTTAATATGCACTTTTTACATTGCTGTTATAAATAATCGGGTTTTTTTTCTCATATTTGTTGTTTGGATTAGTTCTTAGTTTTTTTGTTGTTTTTTTTTTTTTTGTTTATGTTTTTTGCTTAAAGTTGTTTTTTTACAATACAGTATTATAACAATATTGACCCACCTCACTTTCATACTCCATTAAAATGTGCCAAATTGAACATTTTTATCATGCCATGCAATGCTCTTTGATTATATATATACTGTAAAACAATAGTTATCATCTTAATCTCTTATTTGATGTTCAACAATAGAAAATGAATGGTATTGAAATTTAATTACTGTTTTTGCTGTTTGAAGATTGTGGATTTATTTGTCTTTTTTTTTCTCAAAGTTATTGGTGATGATAATTATGCTTTCAAACATATACATACACTATGTGTTCGAAATGGCAAATCTTTGTCATCCTTTTTCACTAGTCGTGCTTTACAATTTTTATTACAATTTTTAATGTGGTTGTATTTAAATGCATCTTTTAGCTCAGAAAGTTTGATACTATTTTAACAGGTACCTGATGTAATCTCAAAATGTTCTGTATTTACTACCTAAACTAATACATTGTTGAACGGTAAATTCAGTATCAAGGATTATACATGTACGAGGGCTGTCCTTAAAGTTCGTGGACAAGCAAAGATTTGAATCAATACGAAGTACTAGGGATTAGTTCTTTACGTGATAAAATTTCACCGTATATTTGCATATGAATTTAGTTCCAAGTGATCTCTGCTGAACCTATTTATGATATTATAAAAAATGGTTTTTTACCTATCTATTTACAAATATACTGAAATACTGACTTTCAAAAATTATGGAAATTATGCGCTGACAAGGCTTACGGCTTATTTTGGCCAGGTAAGGCATTGCTGAAGTAAGTGAATTAACCAATTTATTTGTTAAATATCAATGAGCAATATGCGCATCTACACCTCGATAAAAAAACTATTGAAGTAAAAATTATCTAAACTAAAACCCAGATCTTGAAATACTATAATTCCATTTGCCATTTGATAAATCATAATACCTTCCTCTACCTGGATTCTGAGCACAATAAGAAATCACCCACATAGCCATACCAGTCTACATATCAATTTAATAAAATCGCTGAAAACTTAATAAATACATTTTTTTAATATAATTGTAATAAATAATCTGAGTAAAACATTTATTAAAACACGCTAATTTCTATGTTACAATACAATTAAAAACATAACTTTTAAAGTTAAAACAGGAACTTTGCTATATAACAACACGCATAGTTATTGCTGTCAATAAAAATTTATCTCTTTAATTTAATTCATCTATCAAGAGTTCCTCTGAATTTCGTGCAATGGATCTTAATTTTCTTGTAAGTCAATAAGATCATCTCTTATGTTTTCGTCCTCTAATTTTCGGCTTCTATCATGGTTTTTCTTCGTGGTGGGATATGTTGTCATTCTTTGCCTATGAGAATCTTCAGTCAAGTCCATGACTTCGTGTAATTTTTCCCAGTCCTCCTCAGTAAAAGCTTGGATTTTGCAGCGGTTTTCTGCTAGACTTAATAAATCATTCAGTCCTTGGTAAGTAGCTGCATGCGAATTTGGAGGAATATAAAACAAGTGATCTTCATTCCCATCAGAACAAGACTTTCGTCTTATGTTGTACAAATGCGTTACATATATAGTAAAGTTAATATCTTTATTGTTTGTTAAGTACTCTTTCAATGCATTTGCACATTTATAGCAAGGAGAGTTGTTAATATAAACAGTTAAATCAGTTAATTTTTTTTCAGGAACGCTATTTGTTTGTAGATATTCTATAAAATATATCTCTGCATGTTTTTCTTTTGTATTTTTCTTTATTATCGTTTCAACACCGTCTATTTTACAAACTAAGTATGTTGTTTGAGCAAGACCGTTTGCGTATCCGTTTTCGTGATCCAACACTGTGTCCCACATAATATCTATTATTTTGTTATTTTCTGAAGAAAAGGAAAACAAGCTTTCAAAAATATGATCAAATGATCCTCAAGATATATTTTGCACTAAGGAAAAATAATAATATAAAATAATATGAGCAGAAATAATTTAAGTCTTATTTCATCTACAGATGCGTCCAGACATAACCTGTATAAAAGTTAAGTTTAGGCAGTCATTTAGGTTGCTTTTCTAGTTAACTTGAGTTAACCACAGTCCGCTATCTAGTTAACTTTAGCAGTCAATGATCTTGACAGCTCTGGACTGTTCTTGTCCATGACAAGGACAGCTTAAGGTAGTCTTAAATTAACTTCAGATCAGAGCAGTCCAAAGTTTACTTTAGGGAACTTTAGCAAACTAAAGTTAACTTCAGGTCAGAGCAGTCAAAAGTTAACTTTAGGTCGCTAGCAGACTAAATATAATTCTAGGTAATTGATAATATGTTTTTGCCATTTGTTAATAGAAAAAAATATTCTATTTTAAAATACATTCAATAATGCAAATAAATAAACATTTTAAAATAAATAACTATTTAAAACACAAAAAATATTCTTTAAGAATGATTTATTTGCTTTTCTTATTAATCTATATAATCACTAATTCAACAAATACGATTTTCATAATATGTTGTTCGAGAATTTTGTGTGCAAATGTTTGACCTGTGGCTTATTTTACCCTTTTTTCTGATGATAACAACATTTGGAGGAAAACTTTTCCCAATATAATGTTTTAATTCAAATTGAATAATCAGATGTAGTTTGCTAAAGACCAGGATGGGATATGCTAATAAAATAGATCTTTCTAAAGTTAACAAGTCTTGAAAATAAAAACGTTTTTTTAGAATAAATATTGCATGTAAATAGATAAATATATTATTTAGAGTAAACTAATAATTTAATAACCATTAAAAATTAATTTAATAAATAAATATTCTTTTTAAAAAATCTTGAACAAATAATGTTAAAATCTGTAAAAATAAATGAACAAAAATATTGTTTTATATAAATCAAGTCAAATGATAAATATAATCGAAGCTTTGTTAATTTAGGTCACTCTTGGCTTCAGCGCAGTTAACTTTAGGTCGCTCTAGGCTTAAGTTAACTTTAGGTCGCTCTTAGGCTTAAGTTAACTTTAGGTCGCTCTTAGGCTAAAGTTAACTTTAGGTCGCTCTTAGGCTAAAGTTAACTTTAGGTTGGTTCTAGGCTAAAGTTAACTAGCAGAGCGGTCAAGAAGAGCAGAACATGGTCCAAGTTTGCTTTTACAGTTAACTTTTGACCGGTCAAAAGTCTGCCTAAAAAGCAGACCTCTGTTAACTTTATGCAGACAAATAGTTTACTTTTCTAGTTAACTTGTCATACAGGTCATGTCTGGTCGTATCTGTATACCAAATTTTAAAATACTAATACATGTATCTTTCGAAGCACCTGAAATCACTCTCGTTTCGACTGGAGTTCGTGTTGTTGACTGATATTCTGTGATTTTTTTTTGTTTCCATGTTTTGCGTGTTGTCTGTTTTTGTTCCGTTCTTGTTGGTGTTTACTGGTTTTTGTCTCTTTCGGACTTTTGACATTTGGATACCCAATTCGTACCTCTGCTTCTGTAGCATGTGTAATACGACCACAATGCGATTAAGATTCAAAATCAAATATTTTTCATTTATTTGTGTAGATCACATGCGTCAGGAATCGCTGATTTAAAGGCAGAAAACAGTACATTTTATACATGTATATGATGTGTCTAAACATATTTTAATATTTATGAAAAACAGAACATCCAGACGAAGAATATATGACAATTGGCACATTTGCATTTCAACCCATCTATTCATGCAATGTAAATTTACTTCTTAACTAACTTATCAATACCTGATACATCCAACTCTCCAATTTGCTGGGTTAATTTATCGACATCTGAAAAAGTATTTTTATATAGATTAAATATATTTTAATGTACATTGCTATGAGTTTTTAAAAATATTTATTTTAACGTGATTTGTTACCCAGAGGAAGCATACGGGCAATCCTGCGTATTAAAAAATCGTAAGGTTTAATATCCTTTGAAATAGCTGTCAAAACAATTAAATCGGGTAGTATATCACTGAACCGTCGGTGCATTATCACGTGACAGCAATATATAGAGCTTAATACGTATCTTCCTAAAGATAAAAGGAAATAGAACAAAACTATAGTTCATTTGATTTCTATAAATCAACGAAAAATTGCTTTAAAATTATATTTACTGCAAAATATGTTAACTATTTTTTCATCTTGTAATTTTTTAAGTCATACGAACTCGGGTGAAAAAAAAATCAGAATTTTGTCATGCTTAATAAAAAAAAATATTCGTAGATTTTTAGAGTAAAAATGGAAAATTACAGAAATACATGGGAGTAAAATATGGTGACAACGAAGAGCATTTGCTTGAAATATCTTTAAAAGTCCATTGTTAAGCTTTTTGACAATAAAATCTCCTATTGTTGGTCACCTGGCTGTTCCGTCAAATAAACACACAGTTTTTTTTAAGTTTTAATAAAAATATTATTTTTTTTTACCATTAGACTCTCTGGAGAACTTTTGTTTTAGTTTTTGAGGATAAATTTGTGCTTCTTTTTGTCAGAGTTTGTATGATATTAAAAAGTTTGTTTTTCTTTCAAATACGATTTTTTTTTTCGAAAGACAATACAAATTAAAGGGTTTTTTGTAGATTTATAGCACCCAAATGGACTATACCCAGCGGTTTCCACAACACCATGAACATATCAAGTGAAGGCAATACATCTCTGTTTTATAAATACTGCTGTTAGAATCCTATATTCTCTTTAAATGAATAGTTATTCATCTGGTTCTCAAAAACCTTCCGAACTTTTATTCCGTTTGTAAGGAAAATGATGCATCATAAACAAAACACAACACATGATTCTAGCAGCACTTTTTAATTGAAGCATTGATCAAATTATCGATACATGCAAAATTTGAAGTTCAGTATATACGGAGTAGTGTTGTTCTAGTCTGATTTTTATATCATAAACAACGACAGAGGAAAGCCTGGTCTAGAAATAAAACGAACATAATTTAATTTTTTCTACTTTTCTTTTTTTTCCATTCTCTAAAAATCGCGCCAAAATATTTTATTAAAAGGTTTTATATAATTTATATTTTGAATCTGTTTACAGTGCTTTCCGGTCAAATTTACACGGCATTCAGTCGTGACGTCACCAATGTGTAAATCTACGTAATACGATCTTATTTGTGATAAAAATAAATTGCAGTATTTTTCATTTGTTGATGGATTACGTTTCGCCGCTTAAATACTTGAAAATGTACATATTAACTGAGATTTGTGATTTCACGAAATAACATGCAACTCAGATTCCATATGCTTTATAAACATCCCTGCGTAAATACATTTTAAATGACTTGGTCTAAATGTGTTTTTGGGTTTTAATGCTTATTTCACAAAGTTAACATGTTCTTTTTTGTAGTCTGGTTTTACATTTTCACAAAAGGGTATACGTACCTTGCGCTTCTGCCATTTTTGTCTGATCTGTATTAAGTTCTACAAAAAGAAAAAAGTTTCACACTAACGCAATGTCATTTAACCTTTTGCTTCGCTATCTCATTGAAAAACTAGTCAATTTAGTAAACAGTTTAAACAGAGAACATTATCTGATCATTCCACACAATTTAATGTATGAGGTTTACAACCAAGCTGTCGTGGAGGAAAAAGGAATTTTCATATCTTTTGAAATACAGAATTATAGTTAGGGTTACAATAGCTTGCTGGATTGCGCAATAAGGATTTAAATTTGGCCAGCTAGGCATCAAACCAAGGCCTGTGGTAACGCAATAGAAAATTGTTGTTTCAAGTGAACCTATTCATATTGTACAAAGACAACAAATCTCTAGAACACGCTCTTGTATTGTTAGGTTTTATATTAATATGTATGTGTAAAGAATATTCACTTGGCGAACAAATCATTTTTGTTCAGAGTAAGTGTTAAAAAGAATTATTTAAAATATATTTACGATAAACAACAGGATATTCTTTAATGCAATGGCATAAGATACAAAACAAACTCTTAAATTTCATTTATTAAATATTGGTGGTTTTCCCATTCTCTAGTACAATGTATATCACAGGTATAATAATAATTATTTGTATACCTTATTGAGCAGTCTAACAATTAATAAAAAAAATATTAAGGTGGAAAGATCTCTAATTGTTTGGTCAGTCCATTAGTATTGTGATTGTTGTCTATATTTTTCAGGTTTTTACCATCCAAAAAATAATGTCTCGTCAAATGTAATATACAAGTACAACTATTTACTGTGAGTTAGTAGGACATAGAGTGGCAAGGGTCATATATATTTTCAAAAAGTTACAAAATCAAGAGACCCATGGGCCACATCGCTCACTTAAGGAACAATTGGTATGATAAAATCAGTTTTATGAAGTCATAATAAAACCTATCTGGACAATGTAGTTTATACATGTAGATCCTGTGTAGATAAAAATCTTTTTTTTTCATTGGATAATCTTATGTTTATTATCATTAGTCATTTTTAACAGGATGGTTCTATAGTTATATCACATGTTGAGTATTGCAGCTCTAAAAAAAAAAGATTAGTTTAGTTTAAACATATTTATTCCCCTATTCCCCTGTATTGGGAAACAAGCTCAATACTTATATAAGTCCCTCTCCAGTTAGCAGATTGCGAGTGTGGCCTTTGTAGCGGCCCCCATTGAGCCTTCTCTCATCGAACTCTACAAAGGGTTTTTAACGTGCATAGAGTATTGTTCTACTATACACGGGACAACCTTTTTTCGTCCCTTACCGAGGACTAGCATCGAATCTTGAGACCATCCTCGCAAATGGTGTCAAGAGAGAGTCGGAAAACTGGTTCATGAAATTTTCACCCCTGACGAGGATCGAACCACAAACTCTCAAAAAGATCCTAAACAATTAACGGACTCGCCTAGTACAAAGTATAAAGAAGCCTCGTTTTGTAACTGTTTATTTGCCCAGCCTTTGCATTGCAAAAAGTGCATATTTACTTCAACAGTTTTATTTTATTTAAGAAAACGAAAGTAATAATTAAACATTCTTGACATAACCCGAAACCAATGTGTTATCATGTTACTTTTAACAAACGATTATTGTAAATCTATTAATATATAACTTACCTCAATTTTTCTCAAACATGCATTGTATTATGTTTCACTTTACATTGATTTTTGTGCCCATTTTATTGGAAAATAATAATCCATAATTCCAATCGTATGGTTGTCACAACAAATAAACAAAAAATTATTAGCATAATTTGAATTTACTCATTCAAATCTTTCATAACTTTATACAAAATAGGTATAAGAAGTGTAATGATTAAATACCAGTAGGGCATTAAAAATTTACAATGATGTCATACAGAGAACAAAGAGTGTTTCACAGAATTTCGTTATAAATGAATGCATATATTTATAGAAATAACCACTAATTCATTTAAATGATTTGAAATAACGAAGCCCGAAAACAAACGCTGTCGAGAGACATACTTTATCGAAGAGGGAAAACAAAAAAGGAATGCTGATATCTATCAGATGCATAACAAGTAAAGCAACCTGATGGTTTTTTTTAGCAATTTTAGATTTAAACCAAAATTCTGGATAGTGTAATAAGTACTTCCCAAGTCAAGCAGTACGTATTAACATTAGCTCGGGGTGACTTTTTTAATTATGAGGGTGTTCCAAACAAATTTCGAATGATCATATCTTTTGAAATACAGAATTATAGTAAGGGTTTCAATAGCTTGCTGGATTGCGCAATAAGAAATTAAATTTGGCCAGCTAGGTATCAACCCAAGGCCTGTGGTTACTCAATTGAAAATTGTTTTTCAAGTGAACCTATTCATATTGTACAAAGATAACTAACCTCTAGAACACGCTCTTGTATTGTTAGGTTTTATATCAATATATATGTGTAAAGAATCTTCACTTGGCGAGCACATCATTTTTGTTCAGAATAAGTGTTAAAAATGTGTTTTAAAAGATATTTACGATAAACAACATGATATTCTTTAATTCAATGGCATAAAATACAAAACAAACTCTTAAATTTCATTTATTAAATTTATTGAATATTTGTGGTTTTCCCATTTTCCAATACAATGTATATCACAGGTATAATAATTCTTTATATATACCTTATTGAGCAGTCTAACAATTTATAAAAAAAAATATCAAGGTGGAAAGACCTCTAATTGTTTGGTTGGTCCACTAGTATTGTGATTGTTGTCTTTGTGTCAGGTTTTTACCATCCAAAAAATTATGTCTCGTCAAATGTAATATATCATATATTTAAGTATAAATATAGTATTTTTAATATGCATTACAGGACAAAGCACATAACCTATATCGCACCCCCTATATCGCAGATCTTACCCTATATTGCACCCCCTATATCGCACCCCTTACCCTATATTGCATACCCTATATCGCATCCCTACAAAATATCAATATTTTATTCTACATGTATATGATATAATGAACATTTCATAAATTATAATATAATGAACATTACATGGCAAAATCTGCATCACATGCTGTATTAACCCTCGACCTATATCATACCTTGGGCCTTTGGCCCTCAGTATGATATAGGTGTATCGGGTAAATACAGCATATGATACAGATTTTCCCATGCATTATTCAGTATATACAAGTACAACTGTTAACTGCGAGTTGGTTGGACAAAGAGTGGCAAGGGTCATATTTATTTTCAAAAGTTACAGTATCAAGAGGCCCATGGGCCACATCGCTCACTTAAGGAACAATAGGTATGATAAAATCGGTTTTAATGAAGTCATAATAAAACCTATCTGGACGATCCTGTGTAAATAAAATTCATTTTTCTCACTAGATATTCTTATGTTTATTATCATAAGTCCCTTTTCTAACAGGATGGTTTTATAGTAATATCACATGTTGAATATTGCAGCTCACGAAAAGATCCTAAACAATTAGGACTCGCCTAGTACAAAGTTTAAAGAAGCCTCGTTTTGTAACTGTTTATTTGTCCAGCCTTTGCATAGCAAAAAGTGCATAATTACATCCATAGTAAATAGGCTGCTGTTTTATTTCATTTAAGAAAACGAAAGTAATAATGTAACACTCTTGACATAACCCGAAACCAAACCTTTGAACAAACGTTAATAATTGTAAATCTATAATTATATAACTCACCTCAGTTTTTCTCAAACAGGCATTTTATAATGTTTCACTTTACATTGATTTTTGTGCCCATTTTATTGGAAAATAATTTCCCATAATTCCAATCGTATGGTTGTCACAACAAATAATAAAATGCTACGCCGAGCGCAGCATGATACAACCGCAACAAGTTGAACCCTGTATGTTGTCACAACAAATAAATGAAAATTATGAGAATAATATGAATTAACTCATTCATATCTTTTATTACTTTATACGAAATAGGTACAAAAAATGTAATGATTAATGAATGCATACATTGATAGAAGTAACCACTAATTCATTCAAATGATTTGAAATAACGAAATCCGAACTGTCGAGACAGTGTTTGTTTTCGGATTTCGTTATTTCAAATCATTTGAAGAGGGAAAACAAAAAAAAGCAATACTGATATTTATCAGATGCATTACAAGTAAAAAATCCTGATGGTTTTTTTTTAGCAATTTTAGATTAAAACCAAAAATCTGAATAGTATAGTAAAGTAATTCCCAAGTCAAGCAGTAAGTTTTAAACATGTCGAGGTGGGAGATATTTGACTAATGTCTCATCAGTGATAGTGCTGATAACTTAATGAAATTCAGGACTAAAAAGGTTAAGAACAAAGTTCTAAGGTTAGGCAAAAAAATAGCTTTGAATAACTTACATTCGGATGAAATATTTTCAAAACAACAAATCCATCAACAAAGGCTTAAATTCAAGCTACAAACATAAAACAAAATACACCCTAATAGGGTATATACCTGAGTGTGGAGCAGAGGTTGATATAGAATACGAAAAATATATATATTTGAAATATAAATACATGTACATGTATATAAAGTCTAACAAACTTCAGTTCAACATCGTCTGTCGTCCGTCGTCCGTCCGTCGTCCAATTAGGCAAAACAATAGCTTTACCGGAAAACTTTTAAAAAATCGTCTCCTCTGAAACCCCTTGGTCAAATGTTACCAAACTTGGTAGGGTTGTTCTATAGCATGTCCTTTACAAATTAATCGTTAGAATTTTTTATTTGTCAAAAACATGGCCGCAATGGCTTAAATAGAACATAAGGGTGAATTGCAGTTTTTTGCTAATACCTCAAAACGGTCACAGATATAAGTATAAAAGTGACCCACATAACAAGATCTACCTATTCTCAAAATTTTCAAGTAGATCCCACAAGCCATGTAGGAGTTATTGCCCTTTTTCGATTTTTACTACAAAAGTTGCACTTTTAAAGCTCAATATTTTAAAAGCTATAAAATTAAAGTAATTTGAGAAATGTAAATTGCATATTGTTCAGCACATCAAGATCTACAAAACATGTACATGGTCAAATCTGTAGGACCGTTCCTTAAAGGAGTTATTCCCCTTAGAATGTCAAAATTGACCATTTTACAGCATTTCCTCATAACAATAAAACCGTTAACTTGTCTAACACCAATAATTCATTATCCCTCCCCAGCGATTGCCCTTTCCTTTTCTTTTTGCTTTTGTTTCACTAAGAAAAATCAGATTTAAGCTAACCCAACTTGTTAAGGACCTTTTCAATCTATTTTCCAACCCATTGTTATTGGCATCACAAAATATTACATATCCACATAGCAACCAGTAAGATCCGTTGACAATTTGGCATCCTCAACTCTCAAATGGTGTCGTGTTGAGTTTAATGCCTGGATTTTGAACAAGTTGTTGATCTTGTTCCTTCTTACAGTGATAAACTGGAGACTTTATATAGTGTATATCAATAGACCCAAATTGACCAATATGTTCCTTCAGACGTAATAGCCCTGTTGTTATTTTTAGTTTTATAAGGTCAAACCTATTGACAACGTTTTTCTGCAGGTATATAACATGTCTTCATATTGTTGTACTTTTTCATCGCATTTTATTTACAAAAAGTGTGGAAGTTAGACGCATATTTCTTTTTTTGCTTAAGTCGAAGCACATCGTATTGATTTTAGCCCTTATTTTTTTCAAACAATTTGCATTTTGTCCACATGGTCTATCTGTTAAGTTTTTATCTTTTCTACGATTTTAGCCTGCAACGTATCTAGATGTTGTTTATATGTTTTCTTGTTTCGTTGATTTTTTTAATAACTCGACGACTTTCGTTGCTAACTCTTTTCCATCGTAAAGTCTTCAAGAAACTGCTTGGTGATCTTGGTTGTATGCTAAATCTTTCTTCTTCTTCTTTTGATTTTGGAGGGTGGCTTAGTACAAGAGTAATTTTGACATTTTACTTATTGCATTTTATTTCTGCAAGTTAACAACTAAATTTCATAATTGAACTCATGGTAGGTAGGAGTGTGTGAAAAAAATAAATGTTTATAAAGATAAAGACACAAAAAAGAAAAGGCTGAAGAAAATGATATCATTTTTATAAATGGGAACTTTTGTAGTAGTGGTGAGAGACAGGGACGATTTTGCAGCTTTGTCCGCTTTCTCATTACCACTTACCCCTACATTGCTTGGTACCCATTCGAATATAATATTAAAGCATAATTGTTGTAGATTTTAATATAACTTGTATATACGTAGAGCAAGATCAATTTTAATTTTGAAAACAGACCTCATAATAGCTTGAATTGCTGACAGTGAATCTATAAAAATAGCCACGTCAGTTGGCTCAATGTTTTTTCGTCAGATTAAACACAATACTATTGCATATAGCTCAGCTTTAAATACCGATGTAAATTTAAAAGACGAGTTTGTTCTGAATAATTCAGCTGTATCACGAACTTCTCGTTTTACGATATTAACTTTATTTATTAGATAATTGTCATTATGACTGATCAAATTAAGGCACATTTTTGATATAAGACCTTGTCTTTTAATGTTAAGAGGGGGGTCTTCCATTTCTACCTGTAATGATGCAAGTGATGCACCCTTCTTTACCCTGTGCATAGTTTTAGGGCTTGATATTGAATTTGATCGAACTTCTTTGTTATTGAATGCGAGGCAGTATTATAGACTTCACCTTCATAACCTATTTTTTTTTATCTTATCATTGCAAAATATATATGACGGAGTGTTTAACTAATTGTACCCCAGGAAATGACTGTAATTAACCTCATGCAGTTTAAAACTTCCATACATCTATGGTGAATATAGTTTATATGTTTTTTCCATATAAGCTTGCTATCAAATATGATATCAATAAATTAAGTTTCTGTTACCACTTTGAGGTCATCTAAACCCAGTTTTAAGTTAATCTTTTGTAAAGGCTCTCTTCTAGAAAATACCAAACAGACCGTTTTCGTAGGGGAAATATTAAATCCCCAAGTAGTACATCAGCAATAGATAGTGTTCAAATCTTGTTGGATTTTGTTCTGCAAAAATGCGAGACTTGCACCTGATTTACATATCGCACTGTCATCAGCAAATTGTGAGATTTTTTAGTGCTATACGGAATCTTGTTTATCGTAAACCATTATATTGGATAGGGTTGGACTGATATAACTACCCTGTGGCGTTCCATTTTCAACGTTATAGATATTTGATAGAGCACAATTTGCTCTCACTTGTAATGTTCTATTACTTTAAAATATATTTACATATGATAACATGTTTTCTTTCAGACCTTTATTTATACCATATTTATTCATTTTCTTGAGTAACCCATGCTTCCATAAGATATCAAAAGCCTTTTGATAACATATGAATACCCCTACTGTAATATGATTTTTTTGAAAATGACTGTTGAAATTCGCTCTCTTGTCTAAGACATTGTTGAACAGTATTTCTATTTTTTTGTAAATCCACTCTGATTAGGTGTATAAATATCTTTTTTTTCTAGAAACCATCTAAGTTTATTATTAATCATTTTTCCATTATTTTTTTTCGGATTTGAGTTGAGGGATATGGGTCTGTAGTACCGTATAGCGGGTAATTTTCTCGGATTGCAAATTTTGCGATTTTATACAAAATGTCCAAGTTGTTTTATACGCGGACATTTATTTTCGCGATTTAATATTCCCAATAGAAATCCATGTTTATTCTATTTTACGTGGATTTTAAATTTTGCGATAGAGTAATTGTCGTGAATATAGCGAAAATTAGAACCTCGCGAAAATTTCCCGCTATACGGTATGATGGATTACTGGGGTCTTTACCAGGTTTGGGTATGGGTATTATAATGGGATGTTTCAATTCCATGGGTAACACTTGAAGGGTCCAAATTTGATTGATTAGGAGCAAAATAACACTTTTACAAGTGTTCAATCAGAAAAGTATTTAAACATTTTATATCAGAGTCTGTTTTCGCCTGGGGCACTGCCATTTGTGTCATTGATTGCTTCTTTTGATTCATATAATTCAAAGTTTTCGTTGAAGCTATCAGAATTATTTGCATACTCATTTATAAATATATATTTTCCCTCTATTTCTATTTCCTGTTTTCTTGCCATAAAGTCATTATTATTATAGTTAGCTGAACTACAACATTTAACCTTGCTGTAGTTTTCAGCCAATATATTTGCTTTGTCTATATTATCAGTGTAGCAGTTATTGTTTGCCTTTAAAGTTTGGATGGATGACTAATTTTTTTTCCTGTCATTTTTTAACATTTGTCCATAACTCGGACATTTTTGTGTCACTATTAAGAGAAGTGCAATAATTTGCCCAATATTCTTTTTGGGTATTTTTTATGATACTTCTACAATTCAATTGTTTTTATTTATAATTATTAAAATGTACACCGCTACCAGTGTTTTGTGTTTTATTTGAAGCCTTATTTCTCTTTGCACAGCTTTTGTGCATTCTGGTGTTCACCATGGGACGTATGGTTTATCTTTTTTAGAGTTACCACGTTTTACCGGGATACATTCACTAGCAATTTGTAATATTGTTTCACATAAATTTTTGTTTGACTCTTGAATATTCCCTGTTACCATATCAGGGGTTATTCTTATATCACTTTCTCTAGTGAACATACCCCAGTCAGCTTTTTTATAATTCCATTTATGAAAAGAAGTTTCATTAGCATTATCTGAGATAATGAGTGTATATCCTCGACAAAAAGAATCTTTCACATTCTGGATTACCTCTTTAAGTGGCTGTATGTCATAGCATCCTTTATAGATTTTGGAAACGCATTTCAAACAGCACGGAACGTCGTGATCATTGCAGAAGAAATCATAGTTCATACTGACGGTCGTTACGGATTCGGGAAGATTTTGGTATTCATCTACATTTGTATTGTTATAAGTTTGTGTGGCATTATGGTCTCTGTGTTTTAGCTCACAGTCGTCAAACAAAAATTATTGCAGCTAAAGCACAAAACCACGGCGACCTTTATAACTTTGAGTAGAAGACAGAGATCGAGAGATGTGGGGTCGTCAGGCTATAATGCAGAAAACCTGACCGCAAACCATGGTGGTGCACCGTGTTCGGAAAAATGTCACGTTCCTCGCACGATAAAGAACCCTGCTGCAGGTTTCGGTAAGGTTAGGACCCGTAGGATCCCCATGCAGGAGGCGTAATTTCCCGTCCCTACCCATTACTCCCTTTTCCAGTGGCATTCAAAACTCTCCTAACCGATTGGCCTTGTGTCCCCATTTCCTCCATTTCATTATCATTTTATGTTCATTGTATCACCAATCTCATGTTCATCTCCCAGATATAGCCTAATTCGTGCTGCTTGGGAGTAAAGCAATAACTAACTAACTAACTAACTCAAACGTGGACATTGTAGATGCAATGGTACAGTTGTCTAGAACAACAAAGAAAAATCTTAATACTAAGAGGTCTAACGTGCATGGCGTATTTTTCTCCGCATACATGGGACAACCTTTTTTGTCCCTTCCGAAGTACTATATTTAGCCTTGTTGACATGCTGTATATGAGTGGAGTAAATGTGCATGATGAAAATTTCAAGGAGTCTTTAAATTGTTCTATGGACCATTAGTCAGGTTGCTACATGTATAGTTGATTCCAGCTGTGCATCTTATTGAGCACGGATACTTAGATTCCATTACTTCAGTCTTTTTTAAACAGTTATGATAATCGAGGACAGAAGACTTAAGAAAACATGTAAATGTTTGATTTTGTTAAAAGTATAAAAGTCGGTGTAATAATAAAGTCAATAAATAAATAAAAAAAATGACGAATAGGTTCATATGAACTAAATGTTTATTGTAATCTTTAAAAGTTTAGAAGTTCAAATTGAGAAATAAAAAATGAATGTCACATAAAAGTTAAATAAGATTATATTACGTCATTATCACTTTCCGTCTTTAATAAGATAGTACTGTGCAATTGCAACCTCTGTGCGTCAAGACTAAATTCTCAGATGCCACTTATTTATTCATGGAAACCTGACCCAGAGTCAAAATATGTGAATGCTTTTACAGTAGATTGGTCTTTACATCATATTTATCTCTTTCCTCCTTTCAGTTTGGTGGGACAGTGTGTCAAGAAAAGTATAATAGATAATGCAGAAGCGATAATTGTTACACCGTTTTGGCCAACCCAGTATTGGTTCGTTTAATTTCTCCAGATACTAATACAGAAACCGATGGTGATTCAGGCTTTGGACAAATAACTGACACTTCCTGTTACAGGAGCACTTCATCCATTGAGGAAATTTTAGAATCTAATGGTTTTCAGAGTATCATGAAACATTATCAAAAAAAAGTTATTTCAAAACACACTAAAGAAATTTAACTCGCATCTTGGCGAAGATCAACTCAAACACAGTACAAAGTTTATATGAAAAAGTGGTTTTCGTTCCATGATCAAAGGCAGACTAGTGGAGTTCAATGTACTTTCAATAATGTTTTGGATTTTTAACCAAGCTTTTAGAATCAGGATGAAGTTACAGTGCATTAAATGTTGCTAGATCAGATAATCAGCGTTAGACATTAAAATTGACAATATATTGGTCGGTAAACATCCTATGATTATTCGTTTCATAAAAGATGTTTTTTATTGCGACCCACTGTGACTAAGAATATTCATATTTGGGATGTTTTGTTGGTTTAACGTTATTTGTGGGCCTTATCCCCTGCTTGTTATTTAGCATCTAAAATTTGACTATTAAACTTGTTATGTTGATAAGTTTATGTAATGCTACAAGAGTATAAACATTAAGTTTATTAGACATTCAGTCGATGGAAAGACATGAAAATGAATTTATTTTTCACATCAATGGACTTTTGAAACAAAGTCGCTTGGGATATAGGATTCATCCTGGTATTCTTTTAAGCATATGTGTTTATTCAATATTAGTGGAGTATTTAAAAAGGACTTGTGCTTATCAAAAATCACTTACTAAACTAAGTTACTTTTAAGTTATTCAAAGCATATTATAGACCAGTAACTACTTGCACTATTTCGAGAGGAATAATGTCATGTTCATTCTTATCAGGGATTGATACCACAAGTTACTCTTCCCACAGTGTTAGATCTGTTGTATTGTATGATGAATTTGCTGAAAATGTATTATTGTGAAAACATGTATATGATTATAAATTGTAAAATAAAACAATGTGCATGGAAATTTATTTTTATTCTTTAAAGTCTCATTTAAAACTGGAAGTAATGATGATGTGATATAATCACTTAATTAAACGATACTTACCTTGGTTGAAATAGAAGTTTGGTTATAATTCTTTGTAGTCACAGAATTACTGGAGGGATTAAATGCCAACACCCAGCTTAACAACATTCATCAATACATGTGCATGTATTTTAAGGTAAAAATGGTAACAAAACAATTTTCAAGCTTTAAATATTGAGGTTGCAGTTGCGCAGTACAATAAATGACACATAAAAGTTACATAAGATTATAAGGAAGAATTAAAGATAAAAAGAAATAAATCTATAAGTGTTATTTTCCAATAAAAGATTATTTTGGCATGTTTGAGATTGTACAATTTATGTAATCTATTCTGATAAGATAAAAAAAAATGCAACAAAACATATCTAAAAAAATAGTCTATAAAGTTTCATTGGTCAAATATATTATATGTTTTAATAAGAATAACAAATTAACCAATCAAAATACATATCTGGTAATGTTTTAGTCCCACACTTTTACGTGGGACGGACTACACGGTTTCAATCCAACACTTTACTTTTGGATTGTGGATATTAAATAATCACAATCATTACTTTTTATATACCAGGGTCAGGCCTCGAAAGGACGTCACTTCATATCCAGTAGATCCCAAGGTGCTCTAATTATCATAGGAATGTAGTCCCAAGAAGAAGCCGGGGTTAACCCCAATTATTTGTGACAACACAAATGAAGCGACGTCTCTCCCCTTTGTCTTCAGAATATATTATCAACAATTTACCTCATCAAATCGAGAAACGATGCAAGACCTTAGAAAGGGACAAAATTAAGGTTTGTCCCGTGTATGAAAAGCAATACCCTGTGCACGTTAAAGACCCCTTTGTTAAGTTTGTTAAGAGTAGGTTCAATGAGGGCCGCTACAAATGTTTTTATATCTAGGGACAAAGCAAAACGACTAGCAGCTACTGACATGTATGGTCACGTTGATGTCGCCTGGCTGGCTTCCATTGTAGATTTTTAAAATCGTTGCTTCTTCATGATAGCTGCAGGTGTAGGTTGTGTCGGGATGTTAATGAACTAAATGTTGTAATGCTGGAGGAAGTGAGTTATCGTCAGCAAGCTGTCAACTCTAGATTGTCACATAAAAGTTATATTACATTATGAGGAAGAATTAAAGATTAAAAGAAAGAAATCTATAAGTGGTGTTTTCCATTAAAATAATATTTGGCATGTTTGAGATTGTACAATTTATGTAATCTATTCTGATAAGATAAAAAAAAATGCAACAAAACATATCTAAAAAAATAGTCTATAAAGTTTCATTGGTCAAATATATTATATGTTTTAATAAGAATAACAAATTAACCAATCAAAATACATATCTGGTAATGTTTTAGTCCCACACTTTTACGTGGGACGGACTACACGGTTTCAATCCAACACTTTACTTTTGGATTGTGGATATTAAATAATCACAATCATTACTTTTTATATACCAGGGTCAGGCCTCGAAAGGACGTCACTTCATATCCAGTAGATCCCAAGGTGCTCTAATTATCATAGGAATGTAGTCCCAAGAAGAAGCCGGGGTTAACCCCAATTATTTGTGACAACACAAATGAAGCGACGTCTCTCCCCTTTGTCTTCAGAATATATTATCAACAATTTACCTCATTAAATCGAGAAACGATGCAAGACCTTAGAAAGGGACAAAATTAAGGTTTGTCCCGTGTATGAAAAGCAATACCCTGTGCACGTTAAAGACCCCTTTGTTAAGTTTGTTAAGAGTAGGTTCAATGAGGGCCGCTACAAATGTTTTTATATCTAGGGACAAAGCAAAACGACTAGCAGCTACTGACATGTATGGTCACGTTGATGTCGCCTGGCTGGCTTCCATTGTAGATTTTTAAAATCGTTGCTTCTTCATGATAGCTGCAGGTGTAGGTTGTGTCGGGATGTTAATGAACTAAATGTTGTAATGCTGGAGGAAGTGAGTTATCGTCAGCAAGCTGTCAACTCTAGATTGTCACATAAAAGTTATATTACATTATGAGGAAGAATTAAAGATTAAAAGAAAGAAATCTATAAATGGTGTTTTCCATTAAAATAATATTTGGCATGTTTGAGATTGTACAATTTATGTAATCTCTTCTAATAAGATAAAAAAAGGTGACAAAGCATATTTGAAATAAAACTAATTCCATTGTCCTTCATTATTAAATAGTCTAGAAAATTTCATTGGTCAAATAAATTATATGTTTTAATAAGAATAACAAATTAACCAATCATAATACATATCTGGTAAGGTTTTAGTCCTAAAATATCACGTGAGACGGGACTAGAGACACACGGTCATAATCTTAAACGTCACTTTACTTTTGGATTGTGGATATTAAACATCAAAACCATTATTTTTTTATTTACCACGGACAGTCCTCGAAAGAACGTCATTAATTTGGTTCCCCTGAGTTTGATATTTTTGGTTTCACTGATCTATGCTTTTCATAATCATAAAGTGTTTGGCATTTTCAATATTTTTGGTAGAGTGCCTCTGGTGAGTCTTAAATAGACGAAACGCGCGTCAGGCACAACAAAATTTATTGTCTGGAACTTTGTTGTCATTTTTATTTCATATCCCGTAGATCACAAGGTGCCCTAGTTAACATAAAAATGTAGTCTCAAGAAGAAGCCTGTGTTTACCCCAATTATTTGGGAACGGACTTAGAAATTTAGTTGTGAAAAATAAATAACATTTTCCTTTCGTTTTGGAGGGAAAGAGGGACAACACAGAAAAAGCGGCGTCTCTCCCCCTTTGTCTCCAGAACATCATTATCAACAATTTCCCTCATCACATCAAGTTCTTTCATTGAGAGGCAACTTTGTAGGAAATCCCATTTCGTTCTCAATATTAAAATAGTAGAAAACAAGAAACGATGCAAGACCTGAGGAAGGGACCAAAAAAAATTGTCACGTGTATAAAAAGCAATACCCTGTACACGTTAAAGACTCCTTTGTTGAATTTGATAAGAGTACGTTCAATTGGGCCGCTACAAAGGCCAAACTTGCAAGCTATAAACTTAAGAGAGATTTATAGAAGCATTACGCTTGTTTTCCAATATAGGATAAACTAAATAACATCGAATAAATCTTAATCATGACAGTTTATTGGGAGTAAACAGGAGCTAGAGAAGGGAAAAGTTATCAGTAGGGAATATTAAAAACAAAACTCATTGGGACTCACATAGTGCAGAATGTAATCTGTTTCTCCATAAAATGTACTTCGTTCCCAAAGTAAAAATAAAACATTCCGTTAAATATTTACATAATTTAAAATCAGTTAATCACCATGTAACCCTTGAATTTTCATTGCAAATCTATATTAATTAAACTGACCTCAGTCTGTTTTCATAACAATATATCTTAAAATGTTTTACCTTAGATTGGGTTACTGGATATGTGTCCATTTTAGTCGAAGTAATTTTAAATATTCCAAATCGTATGATGTCAAAATCAATGCACTTTTAGAAGGCGGCTTAAAATGAATCTTTAATAACTTGCCAACATTAATTTTGATGTCCTTCTAAGACTTTTCCTGAAAAGGTTAGAATTAGTTTTGAATTTTACGTGCATGTATATGTTTTTATATCTAGGGACAAAGCAAAACGACTAGCAGCTACTGACATGTTTGGTCACGTTGATGTCGCCTGGCTGGCTTCCATTGTAGATTTTTAAAATCGTTGCTTTTTTATAATAGCTGCAGGTGTAGGCTGTGTCGGGATGTATATGTACTAAATGTAGCAATGCTGAAGGAAGTAAGTTTTAATCAGCAAGCTTCATTTTAGATTGAACTAAATGGAAGCTCAACGCACTGATCAGATTGCTACTTTCATATTCCTGTACCAATCAACATAGTTCTTCTTAAACGTAATAATCATCAAAATTCGGAATTTGAAATTCGAGATACGAGATTTGAAATTCGAAATACGAGATTCGAAATTTTTAAAGGCGGGATACGAGTTTTGAAATTCGAGATTCAAACCTCAAAATTCCATGTTCCAACAAAAGAAGTCACAATTAAATTCCAGAAACTCCCAATTTCAACAGTGTATTCTCAAACTCAATTTATTAATTTTTACCCGTCATTATTTAATGTTATATTTGGCAAAACGCGTATGACACGTATGAGTCTTGGTAGGATTTTTTAAAAGATTTAGATGATTTATATTAATGTGTATTTTAAATCACCTGACTGTTCATTTTAATGCGGTTTGAATCAGATGCTGCAGTGGCAGATTCAGAAAGGGTTTCGTAGTTGGAATCCACTCCCTAACTTTTGGGTTCTAAAAAAGTAGCGCGGATTTTCGACAACAAGCCCTAAATTGCTATATCATGCCAAATCATCCTTATAACATGTAGCGACTGCTTATTTTTACACTCGCTGTGTGACTAAGTCGTCCAGCTTATGACAAACCACCACCAGAGTTAGCTACTCAATTTACAGAAACAGAGCCAAGAACCTTCTCCCACTACGTGAAGGTTCTTTGGGCGAGCTCCTTGGCAAATCATTTCAATTTACATCACCTTTCACCAAATGTATCCTTTAATTAGATAAGCACATCAATTTGAGTAGCTGCGAATTTAAGCAAAACTTGGGAACTAAATGACTCGAGTTTTTTCTTCGGCATTTAATTTTCAGATTTTTGCGATAGTTTAAAAATCGCAAAAATAAGAAAAAGCAAAAATAAAATATCGTAAATAGTATAAAATTATGTTATGTACAAGTTGCATTAGTGTACATGTTGCAACATGTACAGCTAAATTTTACATGTTAAACAAAATATGACATGGTTGTCTTTCATCAAGTACATGTAATCCAAAAGAAAACGTAAGATATTTTACATTTTTGTTAAAATTCTGCATGTCAATTTTAAGTAATATTCATCTAAATAGTATTATTGACATGCCAAACAATAGCATTTAAAGTTGTTGTTGATGAAATCAAGACATCAAAATAAATATCAAATTAAGAATCATTATTCTTATTATTAAACAAACTTTATTTGAGAAGGTAGAAGACAGTGGTTATATGACGAGTCAAAATTAAAGTTCTAACATTTACGGGTTGTGGTCATTCAGCATTCGATCAATTTGTTTCAATAAAATATATTTTTATATATCTTGCTGAATATTTTCGTATTGGGAATATTTAAGTCAATACATGCAGTTAATGGCAATCTATGCATTCTTTTGCCTGTATCAGAAAAATAATTTCTTAATTACCATTTATATGCAATATTCAGCCAATTGAAATATGAAAATATTTCCACAAAAAAAAACATTAACAAAATATCTTACTTTCCAGAAATTGAGGCTTCATTAACATTTCATAACAATCAAAGAACATTTGCATTCGAAGTTTATTTTGTAACATATAAAAGAAAAGTTATTAATAGGATATCGGTGCATAGACCTTTTAAGTGGGCTTTCGTGCGGGGCCCGGGTGGCGAGTAGGCCCGCAGCAGAGCCTAGCTAGTCGTAAGAGGCGACTAAGGGTCTTTGACGTTAGGTCAGTGCTCAGCAAACAAAGCGACCAATTGTGTACCCTAGGTGGCTGAATAGGGTAGCCCTCGTCCGCGGGGGTTTTCATGTCTATAATACGGAAACCCTGACCGCTAACATGTACCATAGTGGGATAACGTTTGTTGAGAGTTCCACGCTTCATGCACGTAAAAGACCCCTTTGTTGACCGCCAAGTAGTGCACCACATAGGCTAAATATTCCGCCCCACCCACCTCTCACCTTTGATTTCCTGTGGTTCTTCCTATGTTTCCCACTCCATTTTTATATTCCATTTAACATCACATCAATTCATGTTCATTTTATCATACTTTTCATGTTCATCGCCTGTAATAAACCTATATATCGTTACACGGTCGTAAAACATTAACTGACTCACCAATCACTCACCCTTTTTAGTCGGTTGTTTTCCAACAAAAGCAACGCAGTAGTGCAGTTTGTGATACAAGCATAAATTTTACCAAGCACTTATTTTACTAGTGCAGACCAGCCTCAAAGATTCCGGGCTTGCATAATGGCTAAGCTTTTCAGTAAAAGTGAATTGAAGAGCGCAAAGAAACACGACATCAGGTTATCCCGTTTTGCCTACAAGGCGACTGCCTTATGTGGTTCAATCTTGGGTCAGCAAACATTTTGAAAACCTGACCTCAAATTACAGTGGTTTCCTGTTTTGGAAAAAAAAATGTCACATTTATCGCACGTTCTGCAGGTCTAGGTTAGAGTAGGACCCGTACGGTCCCCATGCAGGAGGCCTAATTGTCTGTTCCTTCCCATCATTTCTTTTTCCAGTGGCAATCAAAATTATCCTCCACGGTTTGCCTTGCTTCCTCTATTCTCCACTTCATTTCATGTTTATTGTATCAACGTTTCATGGTCATCTATCTCATATAACCGAAATCACACTGTTAGGGAATGAAGCAATACCTAACTCACTTAATAACTTGTGTAGACTGAAATGAAGGTTCTTGCAAAATGAAAATATTAATTTTTCAAGATGCCTATTGCACCCATTTTTTTTTCAATGTGGCCTCTTTTTGTAATACCATTATATCTTAATTATAACAGAACTCTTTTAATTACCGGAATTTGTGTTCATTAAGATAAATGTACAGCAATAAAACGTGCTGATGGCCCATTTAACTGCACATAAACGGAAGTTCCTGAATAAAAAAAATGCACCAAAAATACTTAAAATGGCGGTTTTTTTAGATTATGGTTATCGTACATTTTTGTTTATCGTTTGAAGTCTTGTCAGATGATAGTCATTACTTTGTATCATACCTTTAATATATGACAATTAACTATTCACATACCTCAGAAAGTAATCTACGATGTCAAAAGCAGTTGCTACCCCAATTCAAAAAATCGAATTCATTTATCAAAGCAACTCCTTCCTGTGATATTCTTTTCACTTCCAGTCTGTCGAAAATTTAATTCCTTAGCTCGTAATATATATTAACTAGCCTAGAGTAATGACGAATATCGGTATAAAAGGGACTAGAGCCACGAACCCCCATAATTGGCCCTGTTAATTCTCAAATATCAAAATTGGTTTGTTTTACACCAAAATTTGTGTATGCATAGCTGGATGTCTGTGCTAAAAGAGAAAATATTTGATTAAGGTGTATAAATGAATTTTCAAGTACCCTAACCCTTAAAAATAGCCGAAATCAGTGATTTTTCACTTTTTGGCCAAAATGACTTGTTTTTCAGCCACAATTTTGAGCTTCTGAACATTTTTAAATTTAAAGTCACAACCAGCTGATCCGAAACACGATCATCTTAATAACTTATGCTACTATTATCGTGTGGTAACGTAACATACTTCTTGCTGAAAAGATACTATTATCAAGTATTATTTTCGTGCCTCATTTATGCAAATATAAACTAGCCTTTGTCATTCATTTAGAACAATAATGCCATAAAGTATAACTGGGTTATTTAGAGGTAGAGACTTCTTCTCAGCCTTGCAAAGATGGCCCCAGACCAGAGTTATCAAATTTGTTTAATTATTTTTTTTTCTTAACTTGCGCTAAGCTGTCAAAATTAATAAACTATAAGTTTTTAATATTTTGTCAAGACAATTATCTTTATTCTAAATCACCCGACCGTACATTATTAACGCATCACGTTTTTTGCTGTTCCGAGTATCGAGTTGTCTCAGACTCCGGACTCTTAGTATATTACAAATGTAGGTGTTAGAGTCTCGCTTTGTAATAAACTAAAAACGGGTTAATACTCTGTATGTTATAAAAAATGACAGTCTTGTTTTGTCTGTGACTAATGTTACTCCGTCTTTCCTTTAAACTGAACACTATATGTACGAATTAGCTCTTGTGCGTTTAAAAGCTCAAATACATTTTCACTTCCATTTATAAAATTTAGATTAAAATCGTCTTCAAGCATGCTTGATTCATTTTGCCTTTACCAGATGACAAGAAGACAGTATAACACATGAAATCTCCAGTACAAGCACGTCCAAAGATATTATAATATTATCTATCGATGCCATCAAAACATAGACATCAGAAAGCCACAAAAGAACACAAACCAATAACAATAGATTAATACCATAATCTTCTGAAATCTGTAGCTACCATCAAGTAAGAATGCAGCCATAACATTATGAAATATGATTTAAACTGTAAAACTCACGACATTCCGTGTTGTTTAAAAAGCGTTCCCGACAGCCATAAAGAGGGCAATGGTAATAAACCAATTGAAGCGGTCATTCGGAATGTCAAAATATATTTAAGCAAAATGTAAGATAATCCTAACTTAGGAAATTAATAAATCGTCATTTTAGCAATTTGTGCTATTATTTAATGAAAGACGTGTTATATGCGTCATTTAATGGGTCATCATCATGTCTTTCTTTATGAGGAAATCGTTGATATATAGAATAGAATAACTTAATTGACACAACCATATTATAATACTGGCAAAGGCCTTAGTTATATATTAGTTAGATATATATATCTAAGTTTTGTACAGTTCTATTGATAGTAAATGAAGATTGTGTGGCCATCTTGAAAAAAAATGATTTTTTTTTCTTTTGGCCACATCAGAAAGAAGAACGGGACAAAAACAGACAACATATTAAACATGGAAACACAAATAACTGCATATCAATCAAAAACGTGAACTCCAATCGAAACAAGAGTGAACTCAGGTGCTCCGGACAAGAAAGCAATTCTTGCTTTCTATAGCACACCCGTCGCGTTGCCAATAGTCAATTTAGAGTGTCAAATCCGGTAAAGGAAGACAAAACAAAACCCTATTACAAACCGACATCTGCACTCATCTGAGAGATCGAAATCCCATACTTGTCTTTAAATGCATGATGTCTTTTGTAAAATTTATTGAGTGAGACAGCAACCGAGGAGCAACATAACCCTGTGTGAGCAATTTTTGCGTCAGACGTGTCGCTCTGCTAAGGAAATCGATGTAAGTCCCGCACGCTCTGGAGTAACGAATCAAGTGAGATACGTAAACTCCTTAAGCTTGAGCGGACGGAATGTTGCTACACAAGAAGGGAAAGTTGACGATTGGAAAGTTAAAGACACCACGTTTGTCATTGAGCCTTGTTGAAAGTCTTCCTTGAGAGTCATTTTCGAGTTGTAGATCTAAATATGAAGCAGACTTCCTATAATCCGTTGTGTTCTTTATCTCAAGCTCCTGCGGATATATGAGATGGATTTAGTCACCAAATAAAGGTAATAACAAAACTACCTAACTTTAATGATCAATCTCATAGAGAAAATGACAAAAACAATCAGCCACACCGGCGAATTGGTGGATCGCAATGGTCCTGACTTGGTACAGGCATTTCAAACGAAATGGTTGGCTAAACCAGGTTTTAAGGCGTCAAACCTCCCTCTTCCATTGCGATCTTAGGATCCGGTAATGACCATAGAACACAACATAGTTGTGAGACACAATAGGGATATTAAGGTGATCATCTCAGTACAGCAGACCAGTCAATCACTAATTAAAACAATTAACTACCATATCTTTTAACTCAATTTTGAACTTTTCAAATCGAGAAGTGTTTACTGAAAGGACATCATCAATGTAACAGAACGTGAGGTTGAAAGAGAGATGTAGTCTACGGTCTTTTTTTTGTCTAGAAGAGATTGTAAGAAGTATGCTTCATCTGAATGAAGAAACAAATCAGAAAAGGTGCACAATTAGTGCCCATTGGAATCCCTATTGTTTGCTAATAAACACGTCCAATAAACTGAACAAATATGTTGTCAATAAGAAAGTTGAGCATGTCGATTATTTGGTCTTCTGTAAATTTGTTCTTTCCTTAGACTCTTTGATGACAAAGTAAGTCTTGGTATAATCGACTACAAGAGATTTGTACCTGCGTTTTCCATTCTCTTTGAAAAAGCGGCGTTTAATCAGCTGTGCCAATCGCGATTTCAGTTGTTCATGTAGAATAGAAGTGTAAAGTGTTGAGAAATAGAATGTTTTGATGCTGTTACAAGATGAAACTGATTAAGAGTTAAGAATCCCCATCAGTTCTTTCGAATTCTTCAGAATCCACATTTGATTGACAAAATTTCTAGAAAAACAACAATTGTTATATTTCTGTAGGCCGGATTTTATTGCCGTAAGAATTTACGTCATCAGAACTGAAAGAGGCTTAGTTGTACATTTGGATGACCCTGCAATGAAGCGCTGTTTGTATGGATTTTTATGTAATTTAGGAATACAATACAGGGATGGAATGTCATCATTACTGCCACCAGCAGAAAGACCGAAGGAGATAATGACAGATTTGTGATTGTCAATGGTTTTCTCCTTAGACAGTGTTGTAGCCGTGTATGTGGTGCTATTGCTAGTACAACCAACCCCCAATTCAGCAGTCAAACAGTCAATATAGTTTTTCTTGCACACAAAAATGATGTTATTTGGGGCTTTGTCTGCAGGTACAACAATATATATGTCATGTAAGGTGAACAATGTTTTGCCAACATCAGCGTTGCTGAAAATTGTTTTTGCCTTTGTGCTTATTGACCCTTTTAAAGGATTCATTCTTTTCAAAACCAATGACCTCACAGCTTTTACCCATTCTGACAAAACGTCACATTCTTTCTCCTCTTCTTTTTGGCCCATTTTCTGGCATAGTCCTCAACTGAATCCATAATTGTTTGGAAATTATAGCTCCAGTTGATTCGTCTTGGCTCCCGATATCTAGGTCCTTTAGCCAAAACATCGCGAAGTAAGTCATTTTCCACGATGTTTAGGTCGCCAGTAATAACGTGGCCAGAGGGACTATATTTGAAATGGGACTATTCACAGGTACAGTCTGGAGGTTTTGCTTTGAGGTCATTGATTTGGAAATCCCGCAACACTTGTTTATAGTTGAAAACCTTAGGTGCAATGGTGGAAGTGTAGGAATAAGAGATAATGGGAATGCTTTTATTTTTCAAGTAAGGAGGAATATGTTCCGTAACAGATTTGCTGTGTAAAATATTTCCTAAATTAAGAGCATCTAACCCCTTGTTTAAAAATGTAAGTGAAAGAAAGGAACAATTGTCTTTACTGTTTTCGTGTGGAACTCCAACCGGTTTGAATAACCGATATCAAGACCGGATTTTCTAGACATTCCGTGTACAAAGTATTGAGTTTAAAAAAGGGAATAGAGTACAGTTTAGTTCAAATGTGATGAATGCCTAGAGGTTTTTGGACAAACGGAAGCAATCCATTAATTGATACATCGCAAAGTTTTGGTGCGTTGTATTTCCGATGTCCATGACTACGATTCCGTATTTTCTTTTTCCAAGAGATTCATCACATTAACATCACTGCATCTAGGGCTAGAAAAATTTCCTACACTTCCAATGTTTTCGTTGCAGCCATAAGGAAGTGCGGTTCCCAGTCGTCTAATCCAGAATTATGTGAATTTCATCAACACATTTAAAATCTTGAAAATATGATTTTTTTCTTTTTGCCGGAACCCGAACTTCATAAACAAATGTTGAAGAAGCGTCATGCATATTTGTATCATATTTTGCACAATTCTTGCCATATTACCCCCCCCCCCATTTTCATGACTATTTGAAATCAATTCTTGTTGAAAAGTATTGGTATCTTGATATTAACTGTACACCGACTAACATCTTACATTTGGATAGACTTATTTAAACTTGATTATATAAAATGACTCTTTCGACGAAATTTGAAATTTGTCAAAAGCGAAGTGGGATCACTTTGGCAGTCTGAAGGGTCAAAATCAAAATTAATCAGCACAAAAGAAAAACACAATGAAACAAGCGATTCAGGAACAACTTAACAACAATTAGTAACGCTAAGTAGAGTCGTAACGAGAGTGAATCAGATTTTTGGGCGAAAAACGGTGAACTAAGTTCTTGGAATATTCATAATTATGAAAAATATTTTGCCCAGGAATCTGATTTTAAAACCCTAAAAGGTCTAAATTTAGGAGTAACAAAAATTCAACAAATGTATAGACTGTGCGTAAGCGTCCATATGTGAATGTCAAAATAAAACAAAAACTTTCGCGTTTTACCAGTTTTATTATAAACCTTAAAAACAGTTCTTTATGTGAATATTTTTGTCTGAAAATCTTACTATAGAAAGAGTGGTAACTCTCAGTTTTAGTGGTTATTATATTGCAGCTTATTAAACCTTAAAATCTGATTAGCAAAATATAAATAATATTCTAATCGCAATGATATTTATAAGAGCCAATTTGCAAAGATTTGTATTTGACCATGATTATTATAAATACATGTGTATCAAGTTATGATTTTTTGTTTTGTTTTAGGCTTATTTAAAATGGCTTCTCGAATGCCCATTTACGATCTTTGTTTACTACTTACGTTTCTTAAGTCGCCGCGCGTTGGTGCTTTAGCTGTTTAGCTGTGACGAGTATTTGTGTGAGGATTGTGGGCTAAAACTCCGACATCAGAACGCCACCAAGGAGCACAAACCAATAACACTAGATGAATACCAAAATCTCCCAGAATCGGTAACATCCATCAAGCAAGAATGATTGCTACTGCACAAATCATGGCGTGCCGTGCTGTTTAAAATGCATTCCCGAAAGTCATAAAGGTTGTGACGATCTAGAGCCACTTAAAGAAGTAATAAGGAATGTAAAAGAGTCGTTTTTAACGAGGATTTGCGGAACAGGATTGAGGATATCTCCGACATCATCAAACAAAATTGAAGACTTAACAATGCAAAACTCGAGAGTTAACAACGACAGTCAACGAATTTTAAAAGAAGTCGATGAAACAAGAAAACATATTAACCAACATTTAGATAATTTACAAGCTCAACTCTTACAAGAGTTAAAAACCGAACAGAATGATATATTGAACAAGATAGAAGAACGTGCGAAATGTTTGAAAAATTAAGAGGTAGAACCATCAAGGTGAGCTCCGACTCCACCAAAATAGAGAAATATGCGTCTTATTTTCACACATATTGTAGTATTAACGCCATGTCAAAGGAGATAATGCAATATGGAGACCGATTAGATTCCATACAGAAAAACAGCGACGAAAGCTTTGATTCGATGAAACTTAAAATAGCAACAGAAGTGTTGCGTCTGAGGAAAGATGTTGGTAAATTAGGCTCGTTTAATATACAAAACAAGCAGTATGCATTCTACCGCATTAAACAAGAACAACAGGGTCAAAAGCTTGTTCAAAATCAAGGCTTTGAAATCAAAAAGGTATTATCGTTTAATATAATTGGTGAAAAATTGCCAACCCTTCTTCTCGGCTGCTGCGTGATGGAAACAGGAGAGATGATTTTCCACAGTAACCACATATAAAGGAGAATTAATTAAGACTTTCCAACTTTCAATTACACCATGTGATGTCAAATCAAACCTCGGTGCTGGATTTGGCTTCCTTGTTCGAACGTTTTGGTTTTGAGTACTTTTCGTTTTCAACTGTTTGGGATTTTTACCTTCCAATGTTTTGGTTTAAATGCTACTGATGAGAGGTTACTCCTTGAAATATCGATATATAGCATATCCAAATTAACCGTTTATACCCGCGTTTTGGTATTTGTAATTTTGAAACCACTTGGCGATAACCGCTGCTGGTGAACCAGAGGTCCCCGAGGGTAATCACAAGCCTGGTAGTCAGACTTGTCTGACACGAATTACCATAAAATTTCTAATATATTGTCGCTGAAATTTCCGATGGTTAAATTCAAAATTGATGAAAACACCAGGTTTCTTTCCTTGTAATGCACATGGTCGATATCCTCGGTGCTGGATTTGGCTTCCTTGTTCGAACGTTTTGGTTTTGAGTACTTTTCGTTTTCAACTGTTTGGGATTTTTACCTTCCAATGTTTTGGTTTAAATGCTACTGATGAGAGGTTACTCCTTGAAATATCGATATATAGCATATCCAAATTAACCGTTTATACCCGCGTTTTAGTATTTGTAATTTAACAAATCCATCATTGCAGTCACGAGTTCATCCACGAAAAGCTTGTACTAGTAAATGTTATCAGTTGAAAGATTGAAAAGCAAATTTTTGAAAGTGAGCCTTGTTATGGATTGTGTTACAAAGATGACAAATTTATCATTTGCAGGAATTCAAAAAAGAAGATACTGACAATAGATATGTAAGGACTCGTTCTATCTCAAATAAGCCCTGAAGACTTGGCAATGCACTGTTCTGTTATGAACGGTAAAATTTATTACACACAGTATAGAACAGATAGGGTTTTCTACTGCGACATGAAAGGAGCGGTGATATGGAAATATGACTGTGAAATAAAAATAAAAAGGGTGATAGGCCTAAAGCAATCATGGTAGATCCGACAGAAAAGGTGTATATTGCATGGTAGAGGAAAATAAAATAATTTGGATAGACAAGTCTGGAAAAGATTCAAATGTTATCCTCACAGTGAAGGATGGAATGAATGAACCGAGAAGTTTATATTTCTGCGAAAACAATAGGTCTCTTCTTGTGTGTAACGTGGACTGATATTGTTTCATTTACTACCCCAGACATAGGTTGGATATCTTACTAATAATTTGGTTCCCCAGTTTGGTATTTTTGGTTATACTGTTCTATGCTCCTCAAATTCATACAGTGTTTGGCATTTTCAATATTTTTGGTAGAGCGCCTCTGATGAGTCTTGAATAGACGAAACGCGCGTCAGGCGTAGCAAAATTTATTGTCTGGAACTTTGTTCATTTGTATTTCGAACACACGTGAAGGTTAGCACTGCTGGTGGAGTTTAAATTACCCGAGGTTAGCCCGCTCCGGCACCAACACTTTTGAGTTGGAGAATACATCATAGCTTTAAATTATCCGTCTAAATTTCAAAATTGTCTAAGCCCTAAGGTTCTTCCTACCCCAGACATAGGTTGGATATCTTACTAATAATTTGGTTCCCCAGTTTGGTATTTTTGGTTATACTGTTCTATGCTCTTCAAATTCATACAGTGTTTGGCATTTTCAATATTTTTGGTAGAGCGCCTCTGATGAGTCTTGAATAGACGAAACGCGCGTCAGGCGTAGCAAAATTTATTGTCTGGAACTTTGTTGTCATTTGTATTTCGAGCACACATGAAGGTTAGCACTGCTGGTGGAGTTTTAATTCCCCCGAGGTTAGCCCGCTCCGGCACCAACACTTTTGAGTTGGAGAATACATCAAAGCTTAAAATAATCCGTCTAAATTTCAAAATTGTCTAAACCCCAAGGTTCTTCCTACCCCAGAAATAGGTTGGATATCTTACTAATAATTTGGTTCCCCAGTTTGGTATTTTTGGTTATACTGCTCTATGCTCTTCAAATTCATACAGTGTTTGGCATTTTCAATATTTTTGGTAGAGCGCCTCTGATGAGTCTTGAATAGACGAAACGCGCGTCAGGCGTAGCAAAATTTACTGTCTGGAACTCAATTATTTACAAACATAAAAAAGCCGGCGTTTTATACTGCTGTTGATGGCCTTTAACTTTAAATGAAATCCATCATTTTAGTGAACACAAAATGATAATGTAAAAACAGATTGTTTTTTTTCTTTTGGTGTAAAATTAGATAACACCATCGCCTCATTGGGGACAAAAAAGAAGAACACTGGGTCTGTTTTCATAAGATTCAATATTCTTTTTTTTTTATTTCCTTGTAATATGCGAGCGTAGCGAGCTCTCCAATGTAGAAAGTATGCCAAATTGCACGAGATTCAAAATACTATGGAAGAAAAATCGTTCTGTCACCGGAAACATTCGATTTTCGGAAGTTTTCGAAAATGTCTGCGCGTGCTGAAAAATTGCGGGGAAATAGTAACTCATCGTCCCAAATTATCTCGTCCCAGGCATTATTCGAAATTTTCAATGGAATTACCTACGCGAGCTTTTAAGGCAATGTCTTTCTCATATTATTTAATCATATTTAAAGCCTGAATATTGCTTTTAGGTAGAAATCCTTAAACTAATTGTAAAAAAAACCTAAGCATTGTTTTACATAAGTTTTAACAATAATTACAGTGTAATGATGTGGCTGGGCCCTGAAACCTGTTACCGAGCAGTCAGGCGAATGGGAACCAAATACAATGCTTTCACGATTTGTAGAATGCGGGGAAGTAAGAGAAAAATAAAATTTTATACAAAAAATATCAAGAATAATAGTTTCAATTTCAATAACATAGAATTATTTGAAATGACGTTAAAAGACTTAAATATGGATATAGTACTAGTGGTGTATCTTTGTACACTTTTTATCATATATATTTTTTGGAATATGCTTGATATTTAACATTTCGTGATTCGACCGAAAATGAAAAAAAAACTCAAATTTAGCAAAAAATGCCGGTTCTTAATTACTTTTAATCATATGGATGCTTTTAAGAAAAATTAAGTTTCATTAGGACATTTTATTACAATAACATCCAAACTATGACTTTAGATCAACCTATGTCTTGGGTAGGTAAAAACTTAAGGTTTTGAAATGTTATAACTTAATTAGATAATTTTTAGCTATGATGGGTTCTTCATCACAGAAATGTTGATGCTGGAAGGGGCTTACTTCGGGGAAATTAAAATTCCACCATCAGTGCTAACCTTCAAGGGTGTTGAAATTTGAAAAAAAAATCAACCAATTAAATTCAAAGTAGTTATTTTTTATTTCGCTTGGAGCAAATTTTGTCCATTCAAGATTTATTAGAGGCGCTTTATCCAAAATATTGAATGAGCTAAACAGTACATCAAGATTATGAATAGAACATAACAATAAAAACATTATTACAGAACAGGATATCCAAACTATGACTACGATCAACCTATGTCTGGGGTAGGCAGAAACTTACAGTTTTGACAATTTTGAAATTTAAACAGCTAATTTTTTGCTTTGATGTCTTTTTCATCACACAAATTTTGACGCCAGGGTGGGCCTACTCGGGGAATTAAAACTCCGAATTCTGGGATTGAATATCATTGAAACATTTCCCATGGTCCTTGGCTCGATAGTATAGAGGTCAGTGATGATAGACACTCCATCTGGTGATAGATTGTCAAGCGATCAGACAAAAGAGAGTAAAAAAAATCCGGCAATTTTCCAGAAAATGCGGGCGGAAGAAATTTTTATTTTTTTATTAAGGAACCAATTTCACCTGCGGTCGGTCCTACGAACAAGTAATTAATTCGGCGTGGCCTTTCTCAAAACATCTTACAAAGGACATCATGTGCTTGTTTACAAGAAAGATATTCTTAACTCTCGGATGAGCACAGATGTTGGTTTGACAAAGGGTTTGGTAGCTACTCCAACAAAACATTTCACTTCTAAAATTAATGGTGACCCTAACGTAGATGAAATGAGAAGTGGTATCCCTCGTATTTATCTGTGAAATTTCTGTCAAAATACCAAGTTTCAAATTATGAATAGAACATAACAATAAAAACATTATTACAGAACAGGATATCCAAACTATGACTACGATCAACCTATGTCTGGGGTAGGCAGAAACTTACAGTTTTGACAATTTTGAAATTTAAACAGCTAATTTTTTGCTTTGATGTCTTTTTCATCACACAAATTTTGACGCCAGGGTGGGCCTACTCGGGGAATTAAAACTCCGAATTCTGGGATTGAATATCATTGAAACATATCCCATGGTCCTTGGCGCGATAGGGTAGAGGTCAGTGATGAAAGATGCTCCATCTGGTGATAGATTGTCAAGCGATCAGACAAAAGAGAGTAAAAAAAATCCGGCAATTTTCCAGAAAATGCGGGCGGAAGAAATTTTTATTTTTTTATTAAGGAACCAATTTCACCTGCGGGCGGTCCTACGAACAAGTAATTAATTCGGCGTGGCCTTACTCAAGACATCTTACAAAGGGTATCATGTGCTTGTTTACAAGAACGATATTCTTAACTCTCGGATGAGCACAGATGTTGGTTTGACAAAGGGTTTGGTAGCTACTCCAACAAAACATTTCACTTCTACAATTAATGATGACCCTAACGTAGATGAAATGAGAAGTGGCATCCCTCGTATTTATCTGTGAAATTTCTGTCAAAATACCAAGTTTCAAATTATTAGATGAATGCACGTTAATGCACGCCAAAATAAAATGTTGTGTGTTTTGCTATTTTCTCTAATTTTTAGAGAATTTTTTCTAAAATTTTATTGCTAATAACGGCCAAAGCACCGTAACTCTATGCCATTTAATTTCGGGATTCAGTTTAAATCAATAATGAGGAAAGGGAGAAAAAAATCGACTGGCTGGAAATGAAAAAAAAGCACAGGAAGTGAAAATTTTCATTTTTTTAACAATTCTGTACGTGCAATTTTAAAGTTTTTCAAATAAAAATTAAATGTTCATGTTTCTGAAGCAGATACCTATCGTTTGAAGTTGCTTTCATGAATTAATTTGAAAATCAGAATTTTTAATTGGAGTAGCTAGGTTTGTTATGTCATTATTTCCGAATTTGACCAACACTTGACCAAGTTTTAATCGATCTCTGTACTATAGCAAGCAAAAAATCCTACTATTCTGGAGCACCTGAGTTCACTTTGGTTCATGTTGCTAAATGCGGTTTAGTTGTTATGTCATATATGTGTGTTTATTGTTTGTTGTGTAGTATATTTCTTTCTGATAAATTTTTGTCTACTGATTATGTCTTTGTCTTTTCGGTATAATGATCTTTGCTTACACCTTTGGTACAACTTTTCTCCCTTGTACAGTACACCGACTCGTATGACTAAAATATGCTATACGTAATGCACTCTAAAATTAAATAACTAATTACTTTTGTCCCGTGCGGGGTCTGGGTGGTGGATAGGCCCGCAGCATTGCCTAGCTTGTCGTAAGAGGCGACGAAGGGTCTTGGGGTTCTGACGTCAGGTTAGTGATCAGCCCACAAAGCGACCAAGTGTGTTCCCTAGGTGGCAGAAAAGGGTCGCCCTCGTTTGCGAGGGTTGTCAGGTCTATAATACGGAAACCCTGGTCGCCGATCATAGTGGGCCAACGTTTATGAAGAGTGCCACGCTTCATGCACGTAAAAGACCCCTTTGTGGACCGCCAAGTAGTGCAGCACACAGGCTAAATTTTTACGCCCCTTCCAAACTCTCCCTTTTTCTGTGGTTTTTAAAAATTTATCATTTCTATGTTTCCCACCTCACCCCATATTTAATTCATATTCATTTTATCACCCTTTTCATGTACATCGCCTTTATGTAACCTATGTAGCGTTGCAAGGGCGTAATACACCAACTCACTCACTCACTTATTAGTTTTGGTTTTGAATGTGTTTTTTTTCTTTTTTCGAAGTCTTTGACAAAATTTGGCACAAAGGACTCCTACTTAAACTTTAATTCTAAAAATCTCTGATCAAATGCACAACTGCTTTCTTAAGTATTTACCAATAGAAAGAAGCAGAGGTACCAATGTGGTATCCGATTGCCAGAAGTCCCAAAGGGCAGACAAACCAGTAAACACCAACATGAACGGGACAAAAACAGACAACATGTACAAAACATGGAAACACAAAATAACTGAATATCAATCAACAACGCGAACTCCAGTCGAAACAAGACTACAGAGTATAATCTACAGACAGTTTTTTTTCCTAGACCTTCTAAAACCAGTGTATCACAAGGGTTAGTTCTAGTACCTTTATTGTAAATGATGTGGGAGATAAACTTGTATCGTTGAATATATATTTGCTGATGATATTTCCCTCGGCTTTTCAAGTAGTGATCAGTTAGAAATAAATAGTGACATTGTTAATGATTGGAAGGAACTAGGCACTGGTTAAGTTGAAGGCTGCTTGTTAATTTTGATTGTAGTTTTGAAATGTCCGATTGTTTATGCAGGCTGTGTTGCGTATTCAATATTCCAAATCTCATTATTTTCTATTATGTATTTTTTTCACGAAAGAACTTTACACACATGGCAAAGGCAATGTACAATGGTTTGGATATTTTGACAAATTAAAAAATAATATTAACAATGTTTCCGTTCTGTTTGTCTTTGTCAAGTAAGTAAAACAAATTGTATGTGGTAAGTAAAAATATGTTTTACGTTTTTGTAAGATTCATATAGAGACACAGATTTCTTCGTGACCGACTATTGGAGCAGGGCTATAAGAAAATATGTCTCATACGATCCCTAACAAAAATCTTTCTTCGTTATAAGCCACTAGTAGAAAAGTTCAAATTGAGTTATAAGATATGGTGATTAATTGTTTTAATTAGAGTTTGACTGGTCTGCTGTACTGAGATGATCACCTCAATATTCATATTGTGTCTTACAACTACGTTGTGTTCTATGGTCATTACCGGATCCTAAGATCGCCAAGGAAAAGAGAGGTTTTGCGCCATAAAACCTGTTTTAACCCAACATTTCGTTTGAATTGCCTGTACCAATTCAGGACCATTGCGATCCACCAATTTTCCGGTATGACTGATTCGTTTTTGTCATTTTCTCTGGACTATGAGATTGATCATTCAAGCTCGAGAGTTTTTTTTTTACCTTTATATAGCTAAGATCGCAATGAAAGAGGGAAGGTTTGCGCGCCATAAAACCTGTTTTACCCAACATTTTTGTCTGGAACTTTGTTGTCATTTGTATTTCGAACACACGTGAAGGTTAGCACTGCTGGTGGAGTTTAAATTCCCCGAGGTTAGCCCGCTCCGGCACCAACACTTTTGAGTTGGAGAATACATCAAAGCTTTAAATTATCCGTCTAAATTTCAAAATTGTCCAAACCCTAAGGTTCTTCCTACCCCAGACATAGGTTGAATATCTTAGTAATAATTTGGTTCCCCAGTTTGGTATTTTTGGTTATACTGTTCTATGCTCTTCATATTCAGACAGTGTTTGGCATTTTCAATATTTTTGGTAGAGCGCCTCTGATGAGTCTTGAATAGACGAAACGCGCGTCAGGCGTAGCAAAATTTATTGTCTGGAACTTTGTTGTCATTTGTATTTTGAAATGCCTGTGCCAAGTCAGGACCATTGCGATCTATAACTATTCCTGTTTGTCTTCCATATTTTGTCTTTTCTCTTTGACATTGAAGTTGATCCTCCAAGCTCGGTATTTTTGTTATAACCTTTTTAAGCAACCATTTATTTCCGTCAGAAGAAATTGGACATCAAAAACATCACATAAATTTGCCATAGATGATAAACAATGACAGGCGGGTTTTCAAAGATTACAAATGTAGCTAAAAACACACCATCATGTGTTCACTTACTTAGATGATCACCTCAATATCCCTTTTGTTTCTCATAATTATGTTGTGCTCTTTGGTCATTACCGGATCCTAAGATCACAATACAAGAGGGAGGTTTGGCGCCATAAAACCTGGTTTAACCCACCATTTCGTTTGAAATGCCTGTACCAAGTCAGGACCATTGCGATCCACCATTCTCCGGTATGACTGATTCGTTTTTGTCATTTTCTCTAGAATCATTCAAGTTCAGTAGTTCTGTTATTACCTTTATTTCATACCATTGTTAAAAATAATTTTACATGTAAAAAAAGCCGAAGTTTTTGATAAAATCGTTTTTTTTTTTATCATTTCAAAACATTCTTCAGTTGTTCCTTAAAGTAGTTTATTGATGACTTTTCTGCTTGAATTTTTGAGGGAAAGAAAAATGATTTTGTTCTGGATGACGAATATGTAATCAGATCAAAAGAAACCATGCCCTTTGTTTCGTTATAGAAAAAGTAGTCGTCTTTTTAAACATTAACGAAAAGTGTTATCCATTAAAATGTTGTTTTTCTTATATTGTGGTTTCATTATTATTTGTGGGGTATCAATTTTCGTGGTTTTCGTTGGCAGCCTTGAACCACGAAATTTGATATCCCACAAAAAGGAAATTTAACATTAGTGTGTATGCTGCAGACTAAAGAACGACGAATTTAAGAATCCAAGAACTGATCCTTTTTCACCAAACCACGAAAATTGGTACCCACGAAAATAAATGAATCCACAGTATACAAAAAGCTTTCAACAGCATGATAAACGATGATTTAACGTAGTTTGTATAAGTGACAAGATCCCCCCTTGAAATTACAAACTAGGAGAGACTGATTCCTTTCGCAGAAATATAAACATCTCGGTTCATTTAGTCCATCCTTCTCTGTGAGAACAACCTTTGAATCCTTTCCAGACTTGTCGATCCAAATAACTTTCTTCCCTTCCCGACATGCAACAAACACATTCTCTGCTTGGTCTACCATAATTCCTGACGGACCATCACCCTTTTCACAGTCATATTTCCATAAGACCTTTCCTTTCATATCACAGCAGACAACTTTATCGGTATTATATACTGTGAAGTAAACTTTACCGTTCATCACAGAACAGTACACTACCCAGTCATCAGTGTTTATTGTAGACAGAACACGTCCTTCCATATCGACTGTCAATATCTTCTTGTCACTCGTTAGGACGTTAAATGTGTCGTCTTTGTAACACAATCCATATCAACGCTCACCACTGAAGACTGTCTTCTCAATTGTTCCATTGTTAACATTTACTAGTACAAGCTTCTTGTCTATTCCACTGGTAACCGCAATGGTAGATTTGTTATAAATTTGTTTTAACGTCATATGGTTTAAACGAAAGGTGGAAAGTTTTAATCAATTCACCTTGGAATGTTGTTTTTACCAATCGATTGTTATTGTTGTCACAGAATATCATCTCCCCTGTTTCCATCACGCAGCATTCCAAAAGCCACGTCAAATTTTAGTCACGGGAAATATCAAACGATAGTGTCTTATTTAGTTGAATTCCTGGATTCTGCACAAATTTTTGACCTTGCTGTTCTTTCTTAAAGTGGTTGATTTGCGACTTTCTATAGTGAATATCAATATAAAGATCCAAATTTAGCAACATCTTTCGTGAGACATAATAGCTCTGTTGAAATTTCAAGTTTCATCGAATCAGAGCTTTCTTCGCTGTTCTTCCGTATGGAATCTATTTGGTCTTAATATGGCTTTATCCTGTGTCATTGCGTTAATACTACAGTATGTGTGAAAATTAGACGAATATTCCTCTATTTTGTTGAAGTCGGGGCGCATCTTATTGGTTCTAGCTCTTAATTTTTCAAAACTTCTTGAAAGTATTGGTTATACAAGCAATGGCACCACTTGCACGGCTACAACACTGCATAAGGAGGTAATCATTGACAATCACAAATCTGTCATTTCCACCTTCGGCCTTTCTGTTGGCGCCAATAATGATGCCATTCTATCCCTGTATTGGATTCCTAAATTACATAAAAATCCATACGAACCGCGGTTCATTGCAGAGTTATCCAAATGTACAACTAAACTTCTTTCGGTTACACCTGCATCTCCGAAAATGTCATTTACGCCATCCGCTGTGCCAAGTGCCTTAAAGTTTACGTAGGAGAAACTTGTCGTCGACTGGGTGACAGATTTGCTGAACACAGGAGAAGTGTTCTCAAATGCGACGATTGCCCAGTCGGCCAGCACTTTTCATTGCCAAACCATGGCATCAAGGATATGCAGGTGACAGTTCTCCTTGAAACATGCACCGGCGAAAAACAAAGACAGTTTCTTGAGCAAAGAATAATCAACTTTTTAGGCACTTTTCAACCCTTTGGTATGAATGTAAAAAGACAGACCTTTTCTTAATATTTATGTATTAGTCATCAAGTTCAGGATCAAAATACCACATGACGTTCTTCGATTTAATTTTATGTCATTCTGTCCTCGTCAGTCGATGTGTGAACATCCTTTTACTTTTTAGCCCCTGAAGAAGGACTTTATGTCCGAAAATTTGGGCATTCTTGTTTTATTTGTTTTAAAGGTTTTATTTCTTTGTATTTCTTATTTAGTTTTTACCTTTTAAATGTGGCTTCACCATCCATTTATTTATCTAAACTTCTTTCAGTTCTGTTGATTTCAATACTTATGTCAATAAAATATGGCCTCCAGGAATATTACAATTGTTGTTATTCTAGAAATGGTGTCAATCAAAAGTGGCTCCTGAAGAAGTCGAAAGAACTAATGGAGATTCTTAACTCATCATGTAACAGCATCAAAACTTTCGATTTCTCCACACTTTACACTTCTATATCACATGAACAACTGAAATCCTGATTGGCACAACTGACTAAAAGCAGCTTTTTACAAAGAATGGAAAACGTAGGTACAAATATCTGGTAGTCGATTATACCAAGACTTACTTTGCCATCAATGAGTCTAAGAAAAAGAATAAATTTACAGAACACCAAATAATCGACATGTTCAACTTTCTCATTGATAACATATTTGTTCAGTTTGGTGGACGTGTTTTTCAGCAAACAATAGGGATTCCAATGGGCACAACGTTTGCACCTTAGCTTGCTGATTTGTTTCTTAGTTCAAATGAAGCAAACTTCTTACAATCACTTTTAAACAAAACAGATGGTAGACTAGCTCTCTCTTTCAATCTAATTTTCCGTTATATTAATGATTTCCTTTCACTGAACAATTCTCTTTCCTCATCTTATACAGCAGCTATCCCCAGGAACTTGATATTAGGAACACTACTGATTCATTGGATTCTATGAAGTCGGCTTCATATTTCGATCTACATCTTGAAATTCACTCTTAAGGAAAACTTTCAAAAAAGCTCTATGACAAACCTGATGACTTCAACTTTCCAACTTTTCCCTTCTTGTGTAGCAACATTCCGTCCGCTTTTTGTTATGGAGTTTACTTATCTCAATTGATTCGTTACTTCAGCGCGTGCAGGACTGGCATCAATTTCCTTAGCAGAGCGTCACTTCTGACACAAAAATTGCTAATAAAGGGTGGTCTTGCTCCTCGGTTGCTGTCCTCACTTAAGAAATTTTACGGAAGACATCATGCACTTATAGACAAATATGGGATTTCGATCTCTCAAAAGTGCAGGTGTTTGCTTGTTATAGTGTTTTGTTTTGTCTTCCTTTACCAGATTTGACACACTGAATTGACTGTCGGTAACGCGACGGGTATGATATAGCAGGTAGGAACTGCTAGCTTTATGTAGCACCTGAGTTCACTCTCGTTTTGACTTTAGTTCACGTTGCTGAATGCGGTTTTGTTATGTGTGTGTGTTTTTTTTTTTTTTTGTATTTTGTGGTTTGTTTTATTATGATGATTGTTTGTCTACCGATTATTTCCTTGTCGTTTCGGTTTTATGAAGTGGATGACCCCTTGATTTGTTAAGTGTTAATTTTTCAAAAAATATTATTGTAACTTGTATATTCAATTTGTGAATTTTTTTCCTTGGATTATTTTAATACCCTTGCCTTTGTCTTTATATTGTGATCCAGTTTCCTGTCTTTTTTCATATCAATTTGAGTAAAATATTTGGGCGTGAAAAGTGGATAGTGTAGTTAGATTTAAAGTCAAGTCAAAATATTTTGAGTAAACCTTTCCATTCATATTAACCAATGTTTATATCAATTTGTTCGTTTATATGTAAAAAATTGTAAAATCATAATCCTTTTCAGTAATATTGTTGACTTCAAATAAATACACTATATATTTTGCATTCCATGTTCGACCCGTGCGGATTCCGGGTGTCGAAAAGGCCCACAGCAGTGCTAAGCATGTCGGTAAAAGTCCACTAAAGAGCACTCAGAAACCTGACCTCGGGTCAGGCCGCTTTGCACACATAGCGACTGGGATGTGTGCCCCAGGTGGTTGAATGGACAGCCCCGACATCGAGAGTTGCGGGGTCGTCAGGCGATAGTGCGGAAAACCCTGACCGTAAACCATAGTGGTGCACCGTGTTGGGAAAAAATGTCACGTTCCTCGTACGTTAAAGAACCCTGCTGGAGGTCTTGGAAAGAGTAGGACCCGTAGGATACCCATTCAGGAGGCTAAATTTCCAGTCCCTACCCATATCTCCTTTTTCAAGTGGCAGTCCTACCCGATTGGCCATGTGTCTCCATTTCCTCCACTTCATCATCATTTCATGTTCATTGTATCACCACTTTCATGTTCATCTCCCGGATGTAGCCGAAATCGTGCTGCTTGTGAGTAAAGCAATAACTAACTAACTAACTTAGCATTCCATGTTCTAAATATGCACTTTTTACATTGCTGTTGTAAAGAGACCACCGAATCTAATTGCTTCACGTCTTTCTTGGATTTGCACCTCGAATTTGACCCAGGTGGTCATCTCAGTACAAAAATTTACGATAAACGAGACGATTTTAATTTTCAAATTATTAATTTTCCTAATCTACAGAGCAATATACCTACTTCTCCTGCATACGGTGTTTATATTTCTCAACTTATTCGATATGCCAGAGCTTGCACACATTTCACAGATTTTTTGATCAGACACCGGTTTCTTCGTGACCGACTTTTGAAGCAGGGCTATAAGAAAATACGTCTCATACGATCACTAAAAAAATTCTTACTTCGTTATCAGCCACTAGTAGAAAAGTTCAAAATTGAGTTAAAAGATATGATAGTTAATTGTTTTAATTAGTGTTTGACTGGTCTGCTGTACTGAGATGATCACCTCAATATCCCTATTGTGTCTCACAACTATGTTGTGTTCTATAGTCATTACCGGATCCTAAGATCGCAATGGAAGAGGGAGGTTTGGCGCCATAAAACCTGGTTTAACCCACCATTTCGTTTGAAATGCCTGTACCAAGTCAGGACCATTGCGATCCACCAGTTCTCCGGTATGACTGATTCGTTTTTTGTCATTTTCTCTGGACTATGAGATTGATCATTCAAGTTCGGTAGTTTTGTTATTACCTTTATTTGTAAATAATCGGTTTTTTTTTCTCATATTTGTTATTTGGCTTAGATCTTAGTTTTTTTTTGTTTTTGTTTGTTTTTTTTTTTTTGGGGGGGGGTTGTTTTAAGTTGTTTTTATCCAATACAGTATTATAACAATATTGACCCACCTCACTTTCATACTCCATTAAAATCGAAAAAACAAATTTAATTTCAATCAAAATTTTGTTAACGCTACCAGATGTACAAGCTTAGTATTTCTTGTGTCTCAATTTTTGAGAGTACTCCTTCAAACATTCGATTGTCGCAATATCATGAATCCGCGATGGCAATGTTCACCAACTGATCAAAAAAGAAATATTAACAGCTTCTACTTCATAGGCTATAATACAAAGGTGAAAGTACAATACTGTATATTTTCATATATTAAGCACTTAAATATGCAACTTAAAAATTAAAACACAAAGACGAATATCTATTCTTTTACAATAGCAAGGTATGTTACCCAGGAATCTAATACTGCCCAACTGTGTTTGCTTGCAACGACGCCATTGTGGCCTTTAAGGACTTTGTTTTTAGTATATTTGTTAATAGAAAAAAAACAATTATAAAGGTTTTACTAATTTATGAATGAGTTACCTTTGTCGAACAAAATGGCGACCAATATGGCGGCGCTCATTAGCTTCAAGAAATTATTCAGTCCTTAGTAACCCTGATTCAACTTCTTATTTCAATGTTTTTCTTATATATACGTGCTATTTCTGAGTCTCGCTTTCCACGGCTGGCTTCTATCTGTGCTCAGTATTAAGAAATACAGGTTTTAGTTCCAAATCTATATAAAGATTTAACAAAGACAAATGTTGCCTCTACTTGAGTTTGAACTAGGTGTCGTGAGTTCGAATGCACTATACAACACTTTAACGATATTGAGATGTGGAATAAGTGTACGCGACACAACAAACATAAACAAACAGCAATTTAAAAAAATCACAACGGAAAACAGCAAGCAGTCTTCAACATGACCATAAGTCACTGCTTACCGTCTAGTATTGGCCCAAGATTTATAATACAATACAAAAGTTTCAAAACCAATCCCTTAATCATCAGCAAAAGACCCAATTCTTGACATAAAACAGTTAACACAGAATGACAAGGACAAACCAAGGTTTGGCAAAGTTTCCTGGCTTAGGACTGGCACATATAAAATGTGGCGGGGTTAAACTAGTTTTTTGGATCCAACATTCCACCTATTGATAAGCTTGCACAAAGCATACATATAAAACACACTGTAAAACTCAATCGACAAAAGTTCAATTCAACAACGGAGAACCTAAGACAAAAAAACTGTACGAAAACAACAAGACGAGGAGGAACTCTCTTGAGAACACTCGAAGTTACTAACAATTAGCTAAGAAACATTTATGATTGATGAAAAAGAATCAAATACATCAGTTCTAAATCCGACACCCCACGTCAAAACAATGAATGATTTAGAGTTGTATCACCACACAGAACCGACATACTTGATCGCTGTGGTGCTTATAAATAATACAGTGGATACAAAGTGAAAATTTTACGTTTTAAAGTTACTATCAAGCTATCAATATTTCTGCCAAAACATACCAAATGCAAAGATTTTACTAAAACATTGAATTCGTATCCATTTTTCAAAAGGTTTTTAAGCCAGTTTTTAATTTCCATAAGGTTGTTTTTGATTTTTTTTTGCTTTATAAACTACATTGCTATAAAAATCAGGATGAGATATTCCTTTAACAATCAGAAATCAGAGATGTCCATATTTATGTGCAAATTTTGTTAAAGGTTTGACTAATTTGTGGTACCGGAAACCTTGTTTTAGCAAATTTTCTGAAATAAAACTGTTTTTATCATTAAAATCAGACACATCACTGCAAATGCGAGCATATCTGACTAATTGTGAAATGTATACCCCGTAACGTAAGCTGGAGCTAATGGTACGTCTCCTTCAAGAAACGGAAAATTAACTATTAGGAATGAAAAGTTATCCCGTTTATCATATACTTAATGTGTGTAATCTACCATTGATAATGCTTAAGTCCAAATCTAGAAATGGACATCTACGGTCGGGCGAGTTTGCTTTATTTAGGGTTGATTCTTTAGGATATATATCATTTATTAAATTGTGGGGTTGTTTAGAGCAAGTATGTCATATAAGTACCTATATGTATAGTTAAAAGTTTCGATAAGGTGGTTTTTGTTTGGGTCTTTTTGTAGCTTGGCCATAAACTGTGATTCGTGACAATATAAAAAAAGATCAGCTATGAGTGGAGCACAATTGGTTCCCATTGGAATACCAATGACTTGGCGATATATTTGTTTACCGAACCGGATGTAAATATTATCTAAAAGAAAGTTTGATGCAGTAATAACTTCTATGTCGGTCCAAATAACATAACTTTTGTGGGTTTCGTTACTAAAAAATGATTTACTTAATACTTGTATATTTCACTCGAGCCAACGGTATACTACGGCTCTCGGGCTAATATCATGACCTGGGGCTGATAATAGGTCTGATATGAAAAATGACATGTTATGATCTTTTTATCATATACTTTAATATCAGTGTGAAATATATATGATATTTTGAAATGGCATTTGGATACAGCATCTGATTAAAATTTGTATTTTGTCAATGTAAACAAACAAAACAAATGGATCTCGTTATATCATGGTACGTAACTACGTAGAAACGGTGACGTCACAGTTAAATATTTGGTTGGAATGAACGTAATTTTGACACCACCGAGAAATGAAACCCACGGAGAAGTGGAAAGGGGTATGATTCACACAAAAATTGCACTCTTTTAGATGCATCTGTGTCGTCTGCCATAAGTTTTGAAAATGTCTATAACTTAAATCGACTACGGTCAAGTCTGTAATACAATTCTGATTTTGGCGTTTGATAAAAAAACGGAAGTAGTTGATAATAACCAGAACAAGTTGATAATGAAAGTGATTATCACACGGTGAAGGTGTTTTTTTGAAAAAAAATCAAATTCTCTATAAACATTACTCTATTATCATGTTGTTAAATTTGAGCATTATTATGTTTAGGTATATGATAAATAATATTATAAAAAAAATGTTTTTTTACATATCTATTTACAAATATACTGAAATACTGACTTTCAAAAATTATGGAAATTATACGCTGACAAGGCTTACGACTTATTTAGGCCAAGTAAGACATTGTTGTAGTAAGTGATAAAGGTAATAACAAAACTACCGAGCTTTAATGATCAATCTCATAGTCCAGAGAAATGACAAAAACGAATCAGTCATACCGGAGAATTGGTGGATTGCAATGGTCCTGGCTTGGTACAGGCATTTCAAACGACATGGTGGGTTAAACCAGGTTTAATGGCGCCAAACCTCCCTCTTCCATTGCGATCTTAGGATCCGGTAATGACCAAAGAACACAACATACTTGTGAGACACAATAGGGATATTGAGGTGATCATCTCAGTACAGCAGACCAGTCAAACACTAATTAAAACAATTAACCACTAGTAATTAACCAATTTATTTATTAAATATCAATAAGCAATATGCGCATCTAAACCTCGATAAAAAAAACTATTGAAGTAAAAATTATATAAACTAAAACCCAGATCTTGAAATACTATAATTCCATTTGCCATTTGATAATTCATAATACCTTCCTCTAGCTGGATTCTGAGCACAATAAGAAATCACCCACATAGCCATACCAGTCTACATATCAATTTAATAAAATCGCTGAAAACTTAATAAATACATTTTTTAAATATAATTGTAATAAATAATCTGAGTAAAACATTTATTAAAATACGCTAATTTCTATGTTACAATACAATTAAAAACATAACTTTTAAAGTTAAAACAGGAACTTTGCTATATAACAACATGCATAGTTATTGCTGTCAATAAAAATTTATCTCTTTAATTTAATTCATCTATCAAGAGTTCCTCTGAATTTCGTGCAATTGATCTTCATTTTCTTGTAAGTCAATAAGATCATTTCTTATGTTTTCGTCCTCTAATTTTCGGCTTCTATCATGGTTTTTCTTCGTGGTGTCGTATGTTGTCATTCTATGCTGAGAATCTTCAGTCGTCAAGCCCATGACTTCGTGTAATTTTTCCCAGACCTCCTTAGTAAAAGCTTTGATTGTGCAGCGTTCTTTTCCTAAATTCTTCAGTCCTCCGGAAGTAGCTTTATGCGAACGAATATGATGCAAGTGATCTTCATTCCCATCAACACAAGACTTCCGTATTATGTTGTACAAATGAGTGACATATATAGTAAAGTTGAAATCCTTATTTTTTGTTAAGTAATCTTCCAATGCTTTTGCACAAACATCACAAGGAGAGTTGTTTATATAAATGCTTAAAGTTAAATGCTTTCCAGCAACGCTATTTGTTTGTAGATATTCTATAAAATTTATCTCTGCATGTGTTCCTTCTGCATTTTCCTTTATTATCGTTCTACCGTCTATTTTACAAACTAAGTATGTTATATTGGCTTGACCTTTTCTGTACCCATCTTGGTGATCCAACACTGTGTTCCACATAGTATCTATTATGTCTTCTGAAGGAAAGGAAAACACACTTTCAAAAATATGATCAAATGATCCTCAAGATATATTTTGCACTAAGGAAAAATAATAATACAAAATAATTTGAGCAGAAATAATTTAAGTCTTATTTCATCTACAGATGCGTCCAGACATAATCTGTATAAAAGTTAAGTTTAGGCAGTCATTTAGGTTGCTTTTCTAGTTAACTAAAGTTAACTTTAGCAGTCCATGATCTTGACATCTCTGGACTGCTCTTGTCCATGACAAGGACAGCTTAAGGTAGTCTTAAATTAACTTCAGATCAGAGCAGTCCAAAGTTAACTTTAGGGAACTTTAGGTCGCTAGCAAACTAAAGTTAACTTCAGGTCAGAGCAGTCAAAAGTTAACTTTAGGTCGCTAGCAGACTAAATATAATTCTAGGTAATTGATAATATGTTTTTGCTATTTGTTAATAGAAAAAAAATATTCTATTTTAAAATACATTCAATAATGCAAAAAATAAACATTTTAAAATAAATAACTATTTAAAACACACAAAAATATTCTTTAAGAATGATTTATTTGCTTTTCTTATTAATCTATATAATCACTAATTCAACAAATACGATTTTCATAATATGGTGTTCGAGAATTTTGTGTGCAAATGTTTGACCTGTGGCTTATTTTACCTTTTTTTCTGATGATAACAACATTTGGAGGAAAACTTTTCCCAATATAATGTTTTAATTCAAATTGAATAATCAGATGTAGTTTGCTAAAGACCAGGATGGGATATGCTAATAAAATAGATCTTTCTAAAGTTAACAAGTCTTGAAAATAAAAACGTTTTTTTAGAATAAGTATTGCATGTAAATAGATAAATATATTATTTAGAGTAAACTAATAATTTTATAACCATTAAAAATTAATTTAAAAAATAAATATTCTTTTAAAAATTCTTGAACAAATAATAATAAAAACTAAAAATAAATAAACAAAAATATTGTTTTATATAAATCAAGTCAAATGATAAATATAATCGAAGCTTTGTTAATTTAGGTCACTCTTGGCTTCAGCGCAGTTAACTTTAGGTCGCTCTAGGCTTAAGTTAACTTTAGTTCGCTCTTAGGCTAAAGTTAACTTTAGGTCGCTCTTATGCTAAAGTTAACTTTAGGTTGGTTCTAGGCTAAAGTTAACTAGCAGAGCGGTCAAGAAGAGCAGAACATGGTCCAAGTTTGCTTTTACAGTTAACTTTTGACCGGTCAAAAGTCTGCCTAAAAAGCAGACCTCTGTTAACTTTATGCAGACAAAAAGTTTACTTTTCTAGTTAACTTGTCATACAGGTCATGTCTGGTCGTATCTATATACCAAATTTTAAAATACTAATACATGTATCTTTCGAAGCACCTGAAATCACTCTCGTTTCGACTGGAGTTCGTGTTGTTGACTGATATTCTGTGATTTTTTTTGTTTCCATGTTTTGCGTGTTGTTTGTTTTTGTTCCGTTCTTGTTGGTGTTTACTGGTTTTTGTCTCTTTCGGACTTTTGACATTTGGATACCCAATTCGTACCTCTGCTTCTGTAACATGTGTAATACGACCACAATTCTACAGAAATTGTTGCGATTAAGATTCAAAATCAAATATTTTTCATTTATTTGTGTATATCACATGCGTCAGGAATCGCTGATTTAAATGCAGAAAACAGTACATTTTATACATGTATATGATGTGTCTAAACATATTGTAATACTTATGAAAAACTTATACAGAACATCCAGACGGAAACTATATGACAATTGGCACATTTGCATTTCAACCCGTCAATTCCTGCAATGTAAATTTACTTCTAACTAACTTATCAATACCTGATACATCCAACTTTTTAACTTGCTGAGTTAATTTATCGACATCTGAAAAAGTATTTTCATATAGATTAAATATATATAAATGTACATTGCTATGAGTTTTTTAAAAATATTTATTTTAACGTGATTTGTTACCCAGAGGAAGCATACGGGCAATCCTGCGTATTAAAAAATCGTAAGGTTTAATATCCTTTGAAATAGCTGTCAAAACAATTAAATCGGGTAGTATATCACTGTACCGTCGGTGCATTATCACGTGACAGCAATATATAGAGCTTAATACGTATCTTCCTAAAGATAAAAGGAAATAGAACAAAACTATAGTTCATTTGATTTCTATAAATCAACGAAAAATTGCTTTAAAATTATATTTACTGCAAAATATGTTAACTATTTTTTCATCTTGTAATTTTTTAAGTCATACGAACTCGGGTGAAAAAAAAATCAGAATTTTGTCATGCTTAATAAAAAAAAATATTCATAGATTTTTATAGTAAAAATGGAAAGTTACAGAAATACATGGGAGTAAAATATGGTGACAACGAAGAGCATTTGCTTGAAATATCTTTAAAAAGTCCATTGTTAAGCTATTTGACAATTAAATTTCCTATTGTTGGTCACCTGGCTGTTCCGTCAAATAAACACACAGTTTTTTTTTAAGTTTTAATAAAAATATTATTTTTTTTTACCATTAGACTCTCTGGAGAACTTTTGTTTTTGTTTTTGAAGATAAATTTGTGCTTCTTTTTGTCAGAGTTTGTATGATATTAAAAAGTTTGTTTTTCTTTCAAATACGATTTTTTTTTTCATTTGAGACATTTTTATGTCGTCTGCAACGTGCATTTTCTCCATATTTCGCAATCATATGAAAGAACTATTTTTCCCTATTATACTTGCATTTTGTTTGATGGCAAAAAATTCTAAACCTAATCCCTTCAATTCTGAAATCAGCTATTGATCACCCTTATAATAGGCTATATATATTGGTTTTTCTATTTATTTCCATATTTTCCTATTTATATGTATAGAATCTGCCTATCTGCTCCGTACAGATTCCGCGATTGAGATATTGGGGTTCATGCAAAGTGCCGGGATGAAAATAATTTCAAAATATAATCTATGCAATGTTGTGCTGGTAACTGAGATATAGACCCATGAGCAATTAATACAAAGCTGAGAAAATCATATCATAATTAATTATTGTCTCAGTACAAAGAAAGTTTAGATTAATATAGGGGTTCAGGCAAGTGCCGGGATGAAAAGTTTGTTTCAAAATATAATTTATGCAATGCTGTACTACCCATGAGCAATACAAAGCTGAAAAAATCATATCATAATTAATTATTGTCTCAGTACATAGTAAATCAGCTTATTTCAATGTTTTTCTTATATATAGGTGCTATCTCTAAGTCTCGCTTCACTGTTTTTCTTATATATACGTGCTATTTCCAAGTCTCGCTTTCCATGGCTGGCTTCTATCTGTGCTCAGTATTAAGAAATACAGGTTTAAGTTCCGGTCTATATAAAGATTTAACAAAGACAAATGTTGCCTCTACTGGAGTTTGAACTAGGGGTCGTGAGTTCGAATGCACTATACAACACTTGTATATTTCACCGTATATTTGCACATAAATTTGGTTTAAGTGATCTCTGTTAAACCAATTTATAATATTTTTAAAAAAATGTTTTTTTTTTACATATCTATTTACAAATATACTGAAATACTGACTTTCTAAAATTATGGAAATTATGCGCTGACAAGGCTTACGACTTATTTAGGCCAGGTAAGGCATTTCTGCAGTAAGTGATAAAGGTAATAACAAAACTACCGAACTTGAATGATCAAGAGAAAATGTAAAAAACGAATCAGTCATACCTGAGAATTGGTGGATCGCAATGGTCCTGACTTGGTACAGGCATTTCAAACGAAATGGTGGGTTAAACCATGTTTTATGGCACCAAACCTCCCTCTTCCATTGCGATCTTAGGATCCGGTAATGACCAAAGAACACAACATAGTTGTGAGACACAATAGGGATATTGAGGTGATCATCTCAGTACAGCAGACCAGTCAAACACTAATTGAAACAATTAAGCACTAGAATTAACCAATTTATTTGTTAAATATCAATAAGCAATATGCGCATCCACACCTCGATAAATAAACTACTGAAGTAAAAATTATATAAACTAAAACCCAGATCTTGAAATACTATAATTCCATTTGCCATTTGATAAATTATTATACCTTCCTCTACCTGGATTCTGAGCACAATAAGAAATCACCCACATAGCCATACCAGTCTACATATCAATTTAATAAAATCGCTGAAAACTTAATAAATACATTTTTTTAATATAATTGTAATAAATAATCTGAGTAAAACATTTATTAAAACACGCTAATTTAATAAATCAATACCTGAATCAATGATGTGTGACGCATGAGTTTTCTTATTGTTATGTAAATGTTCATTCAATTCATTCAAAGCAATATAGAGTGCATGTATTGGTCTAATAATTTAAGATGAAAGTATGTTATATTTATCATGTCTAAATGTACTTTAACTAACCCTGATTAAAACATTTGTGAATTACATTATCTATATAATACCCTGCTTATATAGATATTAATATTACTGGGTACATCGCTTGTAAAAGCTGTAGCAGGCGATGTTATTGTTCACAGCTATAGTGTAATAAAGTGATATAGTATTTAAAAAAAAAAAAAAAAAAAAAAAAACACGCTAATTTCTATGTTACAATACAATTAAAGACATAACTTTTAAGGTTAAAACAGGAACTTTGCTATATAACAACATGCATAGTTATTGCTGTCAATAAAAATGTATCTCTTTAATTTAATTCATCTATCAAGAGTTCCTCTGAATTTCGTGCAATGGATCTTCATTTTCTTGTAAGTCAATAAGATCATTTTTTATGTTTCTGTCCTCTATTTCTCGGCTTCTATCATGGTTTTTCTTCGTGGTGGCGTACGTTGTCATTTTATGCTAAGAATCTTCAGTCGTCAAGCCCATGACTTCGTGTAATTTTTTCCAGACCTTCTTAGTAAAAGCTTGGATTTTCAGCGTTTTTTTCCTAGACTTAATAAATTCTTTAGTCCTTGGTAAGTAGCTTCGTGCGAAGTACACGTAATAAAACGCATGTGATTTTCTTTCCCATCATCAGTATCATCAGATGTACAAGCTAACTATTTCTTGTGTCTCAATTTTTGAGAGTACTCCTTCAAACATTCGGTTGTTGCAATATCATGAATGCGCAATAGCAATGTTCACCTACTGATCAAAAAAGAAATATTAACAGCTTATCCCCCATTACAACAATAAGTTCTAGTTCATAGGCTATGTAAACAATTTCTAAATACAAAAAGGTGAAAGTACAATACTGCAGATTCTCATATATTAAGCACTTAAATCTGCCACTTATAAATTTAAACACATAGACGAATATGTATTCAGCTCTTTACACATTTAGATATACCAGCCTTTTACAACAGCAAACAAAATATGTTACCCAGGTATCTAATACTGCCCAACTGTGTTTGCTTGCACCGACGCCATTGTGGCCTTTTAGGCCTTTGTTTTTAGTATATTTGTTAATAGAAAAATAACAATTATAAAGGTTTTAATAATTTATGAATGAGTTAACTTTGTCGAACAAAATGGCGACCAATATTGCGGCGCTCATTAGATTCAAGAAATTATTCAGTCCTTAGTAACCCTGATTCAATTTGTATTTTCACTGTTTTTCTTATATATACGTGCTATTTCTAAGTCTCGCTTTGTACGGCTGGCTTTTATCTGTGCTCAGTATTAAAAAATACAGGTTAAATTTCCAGATCTATATAAAGATTTAACAAAGACAAATGTTGCCTCTACTGGAGTTTGAACTAGGGGTCGTGAGTTCGAATGCACTATACAACACTTTAACGATATTGAGATGTGGAATAAGTGTACGCGACACAACAAACATAAACAAACAGCAATTCAAAAAATCACAACGGAAAACAGCAAGCAGTCTTCAACATGACCATAAGTCACTGCTTACCGTCTAGCATTGGCCCAAGATTTATAATACAATACAAAAGTTTCAAAACCAATCCCTAAATCATCAGCAAAAGACCAAATTCTTGACATAAAACAATTAACACAGAATGACAAGGACAAACAAAGGCTTTGGCAAAGTTTCCTGGCTTAGGACAGGCACATATAAAATGTGGTGGGGTTAAACTAGTTTTTTGGATCCAACCTTCACCCAATTGATAAGCTTGCACAAAGCTACATATAAAACACACTGTAAAACTCAATCGACAAAGTTCAATTCAACAATTTTGTGCCATAAAACCCGGTTTAACCCATTCACCTTTTCATAACTTGCGACAATGCTTAAGTAAACGTCAACGAGTATTGATACACGATATGTAGTGCACATTTTAATTGCAATTATTTTGGGGTATAAATATGTACCTCTTATTTAAGATATTCCTTATAACATTTAAAATACAATACACGATTACCTTTCTGTAATAGATCCTCTGGTAGCAATATTGACTGACCGATTTACTCTGTCTAGACGAAAAAAACGCGAAAATCAGATAGCTTTATGACTTCATAAGGCTCTGCCTAAAAATCAAGAATACAACAAAGTTCCGGACTTTTAATTTTGCTAAGCCTGACGCGCGAAGTATTATAATGATGATGTTTCTATTAATATTTTAACTAATTTACATTTTTATTTTACTTGCTTAAATTCTTATATCAAAATTAGAATTTTATTGTCATTGATCACCATGGTACGTTAAGTTTAATGTCTCACGAAACAATGCCACCTTTGGGCTTTTTATGGTCTGACAACAGAAATGTATAGTACAAATAGAAAGCAGATACTGTTAACATGGATTATTCGCACTGTCTTTTGTGACACAATAACTGATCAGCTTGATATATTTCAAATTTGCGCTGTAATTTTATCGTAAATAGACGACAGTGGAAGATAAATATATTCGTACAGATTAATTTTTGCTCTAGCAACGCCCACGCAAAAATCGCGACAAATTCCCGGTTTACAGTTCAGAAAAATGACCTTTGTTATTGCTACATTTAAACGGAGCTTAATAATGTATGCCCGATTGCTTTCAACAGGCAGACAACACAAGCCGGGGTATAGTTAACTGGTTAGTATATTTACAAAGAAGCAGAGGTACCAATGGGGTATCCGAATGTCAAAAGTCCGAAAGGGCAGGGACAAAACCAGTAAACACCAAACAGAACGGGACAAAACAGCAGACAACATGTAAAACATGGAAACACAAAATAGCTGAGTGTCAATCAATTACACAAACTCCAGTCGAAACAAGAGTGAACTCACGTGCTCCGGATAAGGAAGCAGTTCCTGCTTGCTATAGCATGCCCGTCGCGTTGCCAATAGTCAATTTAGTGTATCAAATCCGGTAAGGAAAGACAAAAGAAACCCCAATGACAAACCAACATCTGCATTCATCTAAGAGAACGAAATCCTATTTTTGTCTATAAGGGCATGATGTCTTCCGTAAAATTTTTGAGTGAAGACAGATAAAGAAAAGGGTACGTTCTCATATAACTAAATATTTCAGTGCACAAGGTGTACAAAGTATTGAGGACAGCATCATGAGTTAGCTGTATAAGTCGTTTTAATAAATCCTCCCATTTGTAAGCTCACTACGAACCAATCAATGTCATAATAAATTTTAAACGCGCTACCTTTAAATGAACAACATTGTCAACCAACAGGAGTGACTTTCTGAGTAAATCAAGTGTGTGACTGGGCAATCTTTAGTCGTAACTAGCAACAGGTTTGTTGTGACGTGACATCTAATTAAAGTCGAAGTAAAATTTCTCACGTGCCCAGGATTTTAAAAGTTTGGCATTGGTTAAACCTGTGATTGTTATAGAATATGGAAGGTATTATCATGATTATTGCAACGATCCTAAACTGTCGAATTTATCTTCTGATCAGATCCAAACCATCATTTTTAATTTTTAAAGTCACTTGGACTTTTGTGTTATCAGATATTTGTCATTTTTGTAATTTTACATTTATATTAAGAAATGAACCCATTTTCTTGGTTAATCTATTATTATTAACGTTTTTGACACATTTACCCCTAACTTCTTGAAAACAGTAAGAGATACCGATAATCTGTATCGAGTAAAAAAAGTTTCAATTTTGACCCATAATTACGTAATAGGGGGAAAGGGGATTCGCAAAAAGTAATTCTCAATTTTGTCTCCGCTATTTGACAAGAACAAACATGCAAAATAACTTTTCAAAATCGGACCTCAAATTTTAGTTTCGATTTTCTTCCCATTGGCCCCTAATTACCTAATAGGGGAAAAATAGGGGTTGGAAAACTCATTCACAATTTTGTACCCCCTTTTTTGACAATGACAAACATGCCAAAAAAAATTTCAAAATAGGATCACAGGTACAAAAAGGTTTGATTATTGTCCTTTTTGGCACCTAATTATGTGAAAGGGGGATAGGGGGTCGCAAATATTAATTCTCAATCTTGTATCTACTATGTGACAAGAAAAAAAATGCAAAAAAAAAATTCAAAAGCAGACCACAAATAAAAAAAAGTTTTAATTGTGGCCCCTAATTACGAAATAGGGGGAAAAGGGGGCGCAAAAAATGATTCTCAATTTTGTATCCACCATTTGACAAGAAAAAACATGCAAAAAAAATTATAAATCGGATCAGAAGTAAAAAGGTTTGGATTTTGGTCCCTTTTGGTCCCTAATTTTCTTATAGTGGGAAAACGGGGGTTGCATAAATTAATTCTCAATTTTGTATCCACTATTTGACAAGAACCAACATGCAAAAAAAAATCAAAATCGGATCACAAGTAAAAAGTTTCAATTTCGGTCCCTTGTGGTCCCTTATTACGTAACAGGGGTAAAAAGGAGGATCGCATAAATTAATTCTCAATTTTGCATCTGTTATTTGACAAAAACAAACAACCCCCAAAAAATTCAAAATCCTACCACAAATAAAAACTCTCGATTTGTGGACCCTTTTGGCGCCTTATTACATAATAGGGGAAAAAGGGGGTTGCAAAAATTAATTCTGAATTTTGTAGCTACTTTTTGACAAGAACAAACATGCCAAAAAAATTTCAAAATCGGACAACAAATAAAAAAGTTTCACTTTTGGCCACTTTTGGCCCCTTATTACATTATGGGGAAAAGGGGGGCGCAAAAGTTCATTAAATTCATTCTTAGTGTAAGAAACATTCTTGACAAATTTCACAGCAATAGGCCAACTAGGATTACAGTAATGATGGAAACAAATAAAATATTTGAATTTTTTGCCCCTTTTGGTCCCTAATTTCGAAACGAAAAGAGGGGAACCCAAAATCAATCCCGGTAAGGAACATAATTGCACAATAACAAACTAATGGAATAACTAGATCTAAAGTAATCGTGGCAACGCACATAAAAGTAGCATTTTAGTCCCTTTTTGCCCCTAATTTCGAAGACGCCTAATTTCAATCTCATTACCATCCTATGGTAATGAACATCATTGTCAAATTTCATAGCAATTGGATAACTGGAACTTAATTAATTTTTGAAACACTAAAAAGTTAACAGACAACGACAACGACGACGACAGCGTCATACCATAATACGTCCGCATTTTTTCCAGTCGTAAAAAAAGGATGACTGAATGAGCTAATGAGATGTGGAATAAAGGTACGCTACAAAAAAACTCCAATATAAACGAGAGTTTTTAAAATCGTCATAATTTCGAGTAAGCAGAAGGTAGAAATAACTCATGTATAACGTGAAAATAAAACAACTGTATGACATAACTGTATTCCACTACTAACAAAGTGGTTTTGTAAATTTAATTTCGTGGATTTGCGATTTTGACCTAAATCATTGTTATAGTTGGCACCGTTACGGGTGTGTTTTAACGAAATATGGCTGCTCGTTTACCCATCAAAACAACTTATTTGGACTCTTATGAGTTTTGAATAGACAAAATGTGCGTCAGGCTAAGCAAAGTGTTATTGTATGGAGTTTTGTTGTCATTTAATGTGTATGACATACGATTCTAGTTAAGTAGTTATTTATGTTTGTTTAATTCTGTATCTATTATTTTTTGTTTCTTATTCTGACTTCCGATATCCCAAAAGTATATATTCAGATGCAAAACACAAAAAGAAAACATATTTTGATATAAAATGTTTTTTCCAAGTACTTCAAGAACAGTCACTCAACACGAATCCTCATAAACTAAACATAGTTAACATAGTTTGTAAACGAAACAAGATCCCAATCTGTTACAAACAAGGAGAGACTTATTCCTTTCGCAGAAATATAAACATCTAGGTTTAACCAGTCCATCCTTCTCTGTGAGAACAACCTTGGATTTTTTTCCAGATTGGTCTATCCAAATAACTTTCTTTCCATTTTGACATGCAACAAACACATTCTCTGCTTGGTCTACCACAATCCCTTAAGGCAAATCATCATTTCCATATCGATTGTCAATATCTTCTTCTCATAATCAGTGCACACGGTAAATGTATCGTCTTTGTAACACAATCCATAACAACGCTCACCACTGAAGACAGTCTTCTCAATTGTTCCGTTATTAACATTCACTATCACTAGCTTCTTGTCTATAGCACTCGTTACCGCAATTGTAGATTTGTTAACAGGTTTAACGTCATATGGTTGAAACGAAAGGTGGAAAGTCTTAATCAATTCACCTTGGGATGTTGTTTTTACCAATCGCTTGTTATTTAAGTCACATAATATCATCTCCCCTGTTTTCATCACGCAGCAACCGGTAACGATCGTTGGCTTTTTATCACGGGGGACATCAAACCATAATGTCTTATTGAGTTGAATTCCTAGATTCTGAACGACTTTTTGACCTTGCTGTTCTTTCTTGAAGTGGTAGACTGGAGACTTTCTATAGTGAATCTCAATAGATCCAAATTGGTCAACATCTCTCGTCAGATGCGACAACCCTGTTGATATTTTAAGATTCATCGATTCAAAACTTTCGTCGCTGTTTTTCTGTATGGAATCTATTTGGTCTTCATATTGTTTTATCTCATTTGTCATTGCGTTAATACTACAATACGTGTGAAAATTAGACGCAAATTTCTCTATTTTGCTAAAGTCGGAGCTCATTTTCTTGGCTTTAGTTCTTAACTTTTCTAAACGTTTCGCACGTCCCTCTAGCTTGTTCAATATATCATTCTGTTCGGTTTGGTATTTTTCTACGAGTTTGGCCTGTAGAGTATCTAGATGTTGGTTGATACGATTTCTTGTTTCTTCGATCTCCTTAAAAACTCGTTTACTTTCGCTGATAATTTTCGATTTCTCCGTCGTCAGGCCTTTAAGCAATTGCTTGATGATCTCAGGAATATCTTCAATCCTGTTCCGCAAACCCTCGACCAAAAACGACTCTTTTATATTCTTGATGACCTCTTCAAGTGGCTTTATGTCATCGCAACCTTTATGGCTTTCGGAAATGCATCTCAAACAGCACGGAGCGCCATGAATTTTGCAGTAAAAATCATATTTCATATTGTGATCGCTGCATTCCTGTTTAATGGAAGTTACTGATTCCGGAAGATGTTGGTATTCATCTATTGTTATTGATTTGTGTTCCTTTGTAGCTTTCTGTTTTTTGTGTTTAAGCTCACAATCCCCACATAAATATTCGTCACAGCAGAAGCACCAAAATGTGGCGACCTTAGTTACGTTGGGTAGTAGACAGTGATCACAAGATGGTATTGGAGATGCCATGGTAACGATGCGTCTAAAACAACAAAGGATAAACATGGTTTGATGTTTTAATGTCAATGTTAGGAAATAAATTATTGGCGAATTTAACACTTAAACATGAACATGCTATTATAATAACGTTAATATTTTGCAAAAAAAAGTACAGTTTATTTAGCTACACCTTAAATCGCGTGACTTAAGTGATATTCGGTTGGTTCTATGATTGCATGTATCCTCGTGTTTTTTTGTGATGAAACATTTTGTTATTGTCCTTTCGGAATTTTGACATTATCGTGATTCATTGCTGTTTCAAATTTTCGCCGTGTTGTTAAAGAAGCAGAGGTACCAATGGGGTATCCAAATGTCAAAAGTCCATAAGGGTAGAGACAAAACCAGTGAACACCAACAAAAACGGGACAAAAACAGAAAACATGTAAACCTCAAGGTAGTTCTTGATCAACAAGTTATCATCAGGTTGGTGCAAAATCAAATTTTGGATATTATATCGTGACGAAGGATAGTCCTTTAACTGTGCAGACCAAATTTCATATCAAGAATTTCAGTCAAAATATTCTTTTTTGTTGAAATCGATTCTGCGTTTTTGAATTAAACAAGACCAATCGATGTGGCAAAAAATCAACCCAATGATCTCTTGTCAAAGCCACTATTAACAGACAATGAACAGGCAAAAAGATGAGTTCAACATTTCAAGGAGGTATTAAATTGCCCGGAACCTAATGACCCAGCTGTTCCTCAACCGGCTGAGGAAGATTTAGACATAAACTTAGAACCACCAACACTTGAAGAAGTCCAAAATGCCATCAGAAGGCTTAAAAATGGGAAAGCCCCAAGCATAGACTCAATCCATGCAGAAAAGGTCAGACATTACAACATCAGCAAAAATACTGTGGAACCTTTTTTCATCTGGGAAAATGAGACCATCCCGTGTGTCTAGAATAAATGCCTTATTGTGAAATTTCCCCAAAAGGGAGACCTCCAGATATGTGACAACTGGAGAGATATTACATTGCTCTCAGTTCCCAGTAAGGTCTTCTGCAAAATCCTTCTCAGTAGAATTGATAAGGTCATTGATGAAAAACTCCGAGAGGAACAAGCTGGTTTCAGAAGAGGACGAGGATGTATAGACCAGATTTTTTCCATTCGAAACATTATCGAACAGTGTATTGAATGTCAAATACCGCATTACATCTACTTCATTGACTCCGAGAAGGCTTTAGACAGTGTACATAGGGAAACACTGTGGAAAATTGTAAGATCTTATGGTGTACAAGGAAAGATTTGTAACCTTATCAAAGCATTATATTCCAATTTCGAATGCAGTGTCATCCTAGAAAAATCGATCAACAACTAGTACTCTTTCAGCGTCAAATCTGGAGTAAGGCAGGGGTGTATCTTGTCACCAATCCTCTTCTTGATTGTCATTGATTGGATACAAAGGAAGACCACCAATGATAAAAAGAGAGGTATCCAATGGACTATTTCCAGGCACTAAGAGGACTTGGACTTTGCAGACGATCTTGCAGAGATATCTCGAAATGCTTACCATTTACAGGAAAAAACAGGAAATCTCAACACCTTTGCACTACAAACTGGGATTATCATCAGCATTAAGAAGACTAAGGTGATGACAATCAATTCACAACCAAAACCTGTGTAATTAAATGGAGAAGAACTTGAAGAGGTTGATGACTTCATTTATCTTAGCAGTATACTAAGCAATGGAACTGCAAAAGATATAAAGGCCAGACTGAACAAAGGACGTGTTGCATTTGGTTAACTTCAGCCCATCTGAAAGACAAACAGCTACAGCTTGAGGACCAAAATACAGCTTTACAACAGCAATGTAAAGTCTGTTCTCCTGTACGGCTCTAAATGCTGGCGTGTAATTGATAGCGATATGAGAAAAGTTGAGGCATTCCACAACACCTGCCTCAGGAAAATAAATTGCATATTTTGTCCAAAGAAGACGACAAACAATAATTACACCAGGAGCAAAAACAACAGAGATAAAACAAAGGAGACTGGCATGGCTAGGGAATGTAATGGGAATGCCACCTGAGAGAATACCTAAGACTGCCCTTCACTCGACACCACCTGGAAAGAGAAATAGAGGTAGACCACGCACCACCTGGAGAAAAACTGTCATATCAGAAATACAAGACATGGGCTATCATGGCGGCAAGCACAGTTTCTTGAAAAAGACAGAGGTAGATGGCCGCAACTGGTTGAAGCCTTATGTCCCATCGGGGACAAAGAGGATAAGTAAGTAGTAGTGGATGTCTGGCCCTGCGTCACACGGCAAATCATTCAACCTTGTACGTTATAGGCCCAAATATGGACAGTCAATAGTTTTTGAAACGTGCATCCTATGGTAGACTGAGAAAGCATATTTGTCACATGCAACCCATTATATACTGTCTGACAATAAATATTAAGAGATAAAAATATTCAAGATCCTTATATCTAACAAGAATTAAAAAAATGATAATCAATAAGACCAAAAAATTAAAGCTTTTGTCCCCTTTATTGATATTAAAAAGAAAAGTTGCGGGGATTATACTCCACCATGTGCATTTTGTATCCAAAATAAGAAAAACATTAACTTGCAACTTTGTTTTCTAAATTGGACCATAAATGAAAAAACTTGCATTTTTCCCTTTTTGGGCCCTTTATTTCTCAACGAAAAAGAGAGACCTCTAAAATCATTCAAATCCATCATTTTATCGTAAGGAACAAAATTTGAAAATTTTATAGCAATCTGTCAACAAGAACTAAAGTTATTGTGGAAAAACAATTAGAAGTGTCATTTCTTTCCCTTTTTGGGCCCCTTATTTCTAAATGAAAAAAAAGGGACACTCAAAATCAAACCCATCCTACCTTTAATGGTAAGTAGCATAACTGTAAAGTTTCGTATCATTCGGTCAGCCTAAACAAAAGTTATTGTGGAAACAAATATAAAAGTCGATTTTTTTCCCCTTTAGGGTTCATAATTTCTAAACGGAAAAAGAGGGGACACACAAAATTAGCCATTCCCTATCTTTTGTGGTAAGTAACATTACTTTGAAGTTTCATAGCTTTAAGTCAACCAGAACAAAAGTTCTTGTTGAAACAAATAAAAAAGTCGCTTTTTTTGCCCCTTTTGGACCCTTAATTTCTAAACGAAATTATGAAATGACCCCAAAAGTGCAAGTGCACATCTTCAATATATCTGTAATCACTGTGTAAAATTTCAGCTTTTTTGACTAAAAAGAAGGGACACTCATAATCAGCACATCCCTTTCTTTTATGGTAAGTAACATAACTGTAAAGTTTCAAAGCATTTTGTCGACCTCAACAAAAGTTTACTATTGTGGAAAACAAATATAAAAGTCGCTTTTTTGCCCCTTTAGGGTCCCTAATTTCTAAACGAAAAAAGAGGAGACACCCAAAATTAGCCAATCCCTATCTTTTGTGATAAGTAACATTACTTTGAAGTTTCATAGCTTTCGGTCAACCAGAACTAGAAGTTGTTGTTGAAACAAATAAAAAAGTCGCTTTTTTGGTCCCTTTTGGACCCTTAATTTCTAAACGAAATTATGAAATGACCCCAAAAGTGCAAGTGCACATCTTCAATATATCTGTAATCACTGTGTAAAATTTCAGCTTTTTTGACTAAAAAGAAGGGACACTCATAATCAGCACATCCCTTTCTTTTATGGTAAGTAACATAACTGTAAAGTTTCAAAGCATTTGGTCGACCTCAACAAAAGTTTACTATTGTGGAAAACAAATATAAAAGTCGCTTTTTTGCCCCTTTAGGGTCCCTAATTTCTAAACGAAAAAAGAGGAGACACCCAAAATTAGCCAATCCCTATCTTTTGTGATAAGTAACATTACTTTGAAATTTCATAGCTTTTGGTCAACCAGAACTAGAAGTTGTTGTTGAAACAAATAAAAAAGTCGCTTTTTTGGCCCCTTTTGGACCCTTAATTTCTAAACGAAATTATGAAATGACCCCAAAAGTGCAAGTGCACATCTTCAATATATCTGTAATCACTGTGTAAAATTTCAGCTTTTTTGACTAAAAAGAAGGGACACTCATAATCAGCACATCCCTTTCTTTTATGGTAAGTAACATAACTGTAAAGTTTCAAAGCATTTGGTCGACCTCAACAAAAGTTTACTATTGTGGAAAACAAATATAAAAGTCGCTTTTTTGCCCCTTTAGGGTCCCTAATTTCTAAACGAAAAAAGAGGAGACACCCAAAATTAGCCAATCCCTATCTTTTGTGATAAGTAACATTACTTTGAAGTTTCATAGCTTTTGGTCAACCAGAACTAGAAGTTGTTGTTGAAACAAATAAAAAAGTCGCTTTTTTGGCCCCTTTTGGACCCTTAATTTCTAAACGAAATTATGAAATGACCCCAAAAGTGCATATGCACATCTTCAATATATCTGTAATCACTGTGTAAAATTTCAGCTTTTTTGACTAAAAAGAAGGGACACTCATAATCAGCACATCCCTTTCTTTTATGGTAAGTAACATAACTGTAAAGTTTCAAAGCATTTGGTCGACCTCAACAAAAGTTTACTATTGTGGAAAACAAATATAAAAGTCGCTTTTTTGCCCCTTTAGTGTCCCTAATTTCTAAACGAAAAAAGAGGAGACACCCAAAATTAGCCAATCCCTATCTTTTGTGATAAGTAACATTACTTTGAAGTTTCATAGCTTTTGGTCAACCAGAACTAGAAGTTGTTGTTGAAACAAATAAAAAGGTCGCTTTTTTGGCCCCTTTTGGACCCCTAATTTCTAAACGAAATTATGAAATGACCCCAAAAGTGCAAGTGCACATATTCAATATATTTGTAATCACTGTGTAAAATTTCAGCTTTTTTGACTAAAGAGAAGGGACACTCATAATCAGCACATCCCCTTCTTTTATGGTAAGTAACATAACTGTAAAGTTTCAAAGCATTTGGTCGACCTCAACAAAACTTTACTATTGTGGAAACAAATATAAAAGCTTTAGGGTCCCTTATGTCTAAACGAAAAAAGAGGGGACACCCAAAATTAGCCAATCCCTATCTTTTGTGGGAAGTAACATTACTTAGAAGTTTCATAGCTTTTAGTCAACCAGAACAAAAGTTCTTGTTGAAACAAATAAAAAAGTCGCTTTTTTGGCCCCTTTTGGGTCCTTAATTTCCAAACGAAATTATAAAATGACCCCAAAAGTGCAAGTGCACATCTTCAATATATCTGTAATCACTGTGTAAAATTTCAGAAAGATTTAGTGTTTGGTTTTTGAGATTCAGATTACACAAGACATGCACCCCATAGCGCGACGGACAGACAGAGTGACCCGACTACTAGACCTGCTTTCGCCTTCGGCGACGCATGTTAAACATGTTTTCATTTTCTACTTTTAGGAAACTAATGTATCATTGGTATCAAGAACTATTTTAAATATACGAGAGATGTCCGTAAAGTTCTTGGACAATTGATATAAAATAAATAATGTTTATTGGATTTACTTCAAAATATGTGATAATAGAATAAATAGTCTTATAAATTGGTGTATTAAATTTTAGAATAAACAGACAACTAGAGATTGAGTTTTTACCACTTAGAAAATTAATTGTTTTCATAATCCGGAGCAAGACGTTAACATTTTTCGACGACAAATTAAACACTTTCTTTTCCATATGGTCATATTGAATGCAATATTTTAAAAAACCTTTAATGAGTTTTGAACATTATATTTTGTCAGATTATTTAAATTCATATTTCTGCATGTATTGTTTCATTTCTGGAAACTTTTGATTAACAAATTGCATGGAAATTCATGTTCTTGACATCAAGCAAAGCCTGTTGGTGGGAACAGTACTATATAGGAAATATGGCTAAATCTAAATACCACAAAACATGCCATGCAATCGGTTATTTTCGATCTCCATCTGAAATGCAAATACCATGAGAGTTATCTCAGTAATCTTTTTTCACAATTTAAAGAATCTGTGTAAATTTGTCGATATTTTTGAGACCCAAACACACAATTTTATAACCGTCCATTGCTCCACCTCTTCGCAAAACTTTACTTTTTCTACGTCAATGAAACTGATGTCAATTCTCAAAATACCGATTTCACAATAAACTAAAATTATAGACCCCTTAAATTTGGTATGTGCATTACCTTACTATTTGCTACACTGAAGTATAGGTTTTATTGCATCACTAGATATTGTATTTGCATAGCGAGACCTTGTTTAAAGCATTCTGAATATTTCCGAAAAAAATTCTTACATTGGTCCGACCCACCATACAGCGAATCAAATAATTAACAAGAGGCTCTCAGGAGCCTGAATCGCTCACCTGGTCTTCAGTCAACCTTAAACATGTAAACACTTTTCTAGAACTAAATGAGCTGAACATTTAAGCAAGCAACAGCTTTTCTCTATCTTCTATAGTTTTATTCAATAGGCCAAAAACATGAAAAAACGTTATTTTAGGGGCCATAACCCCTATAAAGGGTCATCTGACAACTTTGACCCAATGAAAACTTTTGTAGAGCTAAATGAACTGAACCTTAAAGCAAGCAACAGCTTTTCTCTATCTGCTATAGTCTTCATCCACTAAGCCAAAAACATGAAAAAACGTCATTTTAGGGGCCGTTACCCTATAAGGGGTCATCTGACAACTTCGATCCTATGGAGACTTTTGTAGAGCTTTATGAGCTAAACATTTAAGCAAGCAACAGCTTCTCTCTATCTGCTATAGTTTTCATTCCATAGGCCAAAAATATGAAAAAACGTTATTTTAGGGGCTGTAACCCCTATAAGGGTTCATCTGACAACTTCGACCCTTGGAGACTTTTGTAGAGCTAAATGAGCTGAACATTTAAGCAAGCAACAACTTTTCTCTATCTGTAATAGTTTTCATTCTATAGGCCAAAAACATGAAAACAATGCTATTTTTCACCTTTAAGGGGCCGTAACTCCTATAAGGGGTCATCTGAAAACTTCGACTCAATGGAGACTTTTGAAGAGCCTTTGATGCTGAAGCATGGCATCAGATTTCATCTATCTCTTATACTTTTTGATTTACTAGCCAAAAACAGTAGTCTAACCCCCCTAGTCTATTCTTAGTAATGGCAGCCATGTTATTTGGACGGCGGTCACCATTTGTGCAATTTTGGTAGAGGACATCCCATAGATGAAATGTGCAAAGTTTCAAAGCAATCTCTTCAAGATTTTCAAAGAAAAAATAAAGTCGACGACGGACGACGACAGACGACGACGGACGACGACGGACACCAAGTCCAGGTGAGTTAAAAATGGAGCACTATTTATGTCGAACATTTGCAAAACAATATACCAGAAATAAAAGGAAAATGTTCAAAACTACGTAACTACGTAGAAACGGTGACGTCACAGTAAAATATTTGGTTGGAATGAACGAAATTTTGATACCACCGAGAAATGAAACCCACGGAGAAGGGGGTATGATTCACACAAAAATTGCACTCTTTTAGATGCATCTGTGTCGTCTGCCATAAGTTTTGATAATGTCTATAACTTAAATCGACTACGGTCAAGTCTGTAATACAATTCTGATTTTGGCGTTTGATAATAAAACGGAAGTAGTTGATAATGACCTGAACCAGTTGATAATGAAAGTGATTATTACACGGTGAAGGTGTTTTTGGAAAAAAATCAAATTCTCTTTAAAAATTACTCTATTATCATGTTGTTAAATTTAAGCATTATTATGTCTAAGTATATGATAAATAATATTATTTTAAAAAATGTTTTTTTTTTACATATCTATTTACAAATATACTGAAATACTGACTTTCAAAAATTATGGAAATTATGCGCTGACAAGGCTTACGACTTATTTAGGTCAGGTAAGGCATTGCTGTAGTAAGTGATAAAGGTAATAACAAAACTACCGAGCTTGAATGATCAATCTCATAGTCCAGAGAAAATGACAAAAACGAATCAGTCATACCGGAGAATTGGTGGATCGCAATGGTCCTGACTTGGTACAGGCATTTCAAACGAAATGGTGGGTTAAACCAGGTTTTATGGCGCCAAACCTCCCTCTTCCATTGCGATCTTAGGATCCGGTAATGACCAAAGAACACAACATACTTGTGAGACACAATAGGGATATTGAGGTGATTATCTCAGTACAGCAGACCAGTCAAACACTCATTAAATCAATTAACCACTAGAATTAACCAATTTATTTGTTAAATATCAATAAGCAATATGCGCATCTACACCTTGATAAATAAACTACTGAAGTAAAAATTATATAAACTAAAACCCAGATCTTGAAATACTATCATTCCATTTGCCATTTGATAAATCATAATACCTTCCTCTACCTGGATTCTGAGCACAATAAGAAATCACCCACATAGCCATACCAGTCTACATATTAATTAAATAAAATCGCTGAAAACTTAATAAATACATTTTTTTAATATAATTGTAATAAATAATCTTAGTAAAACATTTCTTAAAACACACTAATTTCTATGTTACAATACAATTAAAAACATAACTTTTAATGTTAAAACAGGAACTTTGCTATATCACAATATGCATAGTTATTGCTGTCAATAACGATTCATCTCTTTAATTTGATTCATTTATCAATAGTTCCTCTGAATTTCGTGCCATGGATCTTTATTTGCTTGTAAGTGAATAAGATCACTTCGTATGTTATCGTCCTCATTTTTTCGGCTTCTATCATGGCTTTTCTCCGTGTTCGTGGTGGCGTACGTTGTAATTCTATTCTGATAATCTTCAGTCAAGCCCATGACTTTGTGTAAATCTTCCCAGACCTCCTTAGTAAAAGGGTTGATTGTGCAGCGTTCTTTTCCTAGACTTAATAATTTCTTCAGTCCATCGTATGTAGCTTCGTGCTTAGTTTCTGTAATATAACGCATGTGATCTTCTTTCTTATTATCTGTATTTAATTGACAAGACTTCCGTCTTATGTTGTACAAATGAGTGACATATATAGTAAACTTGGAATCCTTATTTTCTGTTAAGTATTTTTTCAATGCCTTTGCACAATCATTACAAGGAGAGTTGTTTATATAAACAGTTAAATGCTTTCCAGCAACGCTATTTGTTTGTAGATATTCTATAAAATTTATCTCTGCATGTTTTTCTTTTGTATTTTCCTTTATTATCGTTTCACCACCGTCTATTTTACAAACTAAGTATGTTTTATTGGCAAGACCTTTTGCTTTTGTGTATCCATCTTGGTGATCCAACACTGTGTCCCACATAGTATCTATTCTTTTGTTATTTTCTGAAGAAAAGGAAAACACACTTTCAAAAATATGATCAAATGATCCTCAAGATATATTTTGCACTAAGAAAAAATAATAATACAAAATAATTTGAGCAGAAATAATTTAAGTCTTATTTCATCTACAGATGCGTCCAGACATAACCTGTATAAAAAATAAGTTTAGGCAGTCATTTAGGTTGCTTTTCTAGTTAACTTGAGTTAACCACAATCCGCTATCTAGTTAACTAAAGTTAACTTTAGCAGTCCATGATCTTGACAGCTTTTGACTGCTCTTGTCCATGACAAGGACAGCTTAAGGTAGTCTTAAATTAACTTCAGATCAGAGCAGTCCAAAGTTAACTTTAGGGAACTTTAGGTCGCTAGCAAACTAAAGTTAACTTCAGGTCAGAGCAGTCAAAAGTTAACTTTAGGTCGCTAGCAGACTAAATATAATTCTAGGTAATTGATAATATGGTTTTGCTATTTGTTAATAGAAAAAAATATTCTATTTTAAAATACATTCAATAATGCAAATAAATAAACATTTTAAAATAAATAACTATTTAAAACACAAAAAATATTCTTTAAGAATGATTTATTTGCTTGTCTTATTAATCTATATAATCACTAATTCAACAAATACGATTTTCATAATATGTTGTCCGAGAATTTTGTGTGCAAATGTTTGACCTGTGGCTTATTTTACCTTTTTATACGACCGCAAAAAATTTGCGGACGTATAATGGTATGATGCTGTCGTCGTCGTTGTCGTTGTCGTTGTCGTCGTCGTCGTCGTCGTCCGTTAACTTTAGTGTATACACGATAACTTTAGTTCTAGTTATCCAAATGCAATGAAATTTGACAATGATATTTCTTACCATTAAAGGATGGATGGGATTGATTTTGGGAGTCCCCCCTTTTTTCGTTTAGAAATTAAGGGCCAAAAGGGGCCAAAATTGCAACTTTTTTGTTTGTTCTTACAATAACTTTTTCAATTCTTCTCCTCTGAAACTACTAAACAGAATTTAATGAAACTTGGTATGATTGATCATTAGGGTGTCTTGCTCTATAGCAATGTTTCGATTTCTGATTCGTCAAAAAACATGGCCGCCGTGGCTAAAAATAGACCATGGGGATCAGACTACTGTTTTTGGCTTGTAATTCAAAAAGTATAAGAGATAGATGAAATCTGATGCCACCCTACTGCTTCAGGATCAAAAGTTCTACAAAAGTCTCCATTTGGTCGAAGTTGTCAGAAGACCCCTTATAGGGGTTACGGCCCCTTAAAGGTGAAAAATAGCATTTTTTCATGTTTTTGCCCTATAGTATGAAAATTATTGCAGATAGCAAAAAGCTGTTGCTTGCTTAATTGTTCAGCTCATTTAGCTCTACAAAAAACTCCATAGGGTCGAAGTTGTCAGATGACCCCTTATAGGGGCTACAGCCCCTAAAATAATGTTTTTTTCATGTTTTTGGCCTATGAAATGAAAACTATAGCAGGTAGAGAGAAGCTGTTGCTTGCTTAAATGTATAGCTCATTTACACAATTAAGAATTAATTTTTGCGACCCCCCTTTTCCCCCTATTAGGTAATTAGGGGCCAAATGGGGCCAAAATCAAAACTTTTTTTATTTGTGGTCCGATTTTGAAATTTTTTTTTGCAAGTTTATTCTTGTCAGGTAGCGAATCCAAATTTGAGAATTAATTTTTTTGACCATCCCCTTTTTCACTTGTTATGTAATTAGGGGCCAAAAGGGGCTGTAATCAAAACTTTTTTAATTTCTGGTTTGTTTTTGAAAGTTTCTTTTTGTCAAGTAGTGAATCCAAATTTGAGAAATTATTTTTGCAACCCCACCCCTCTTTCACCTGTTACATAATAAGGGACCAAAAGGGGCCTATATTGATTTTTTTAAAATTCTTGTTACTGTTATGTTATTAGGCACCAAAAGGGACCAAAATTGTAACTTTTTTATTTCTGGTCTGATTTTAAAATTTTTTATTACAATTTCATCCTTGCCAAGTAGCAATTCTAAATTTAAGAATAAATTTTTGCGACCCCTACCTTTTTTTCGCTCATTACAAAAGGGGCCGTAATCATAATTTAAAAAAATTTCTGCTTCAATTTTTCATTGTTTCCCCAAACATTATTCTTTTCAAGAGTAGAATACAAAATTGAAAATTTATATTTTTACCCCCTGGGTCGAAAGTCCATCAGAGAAGCATGTGTCAAAAATCTTTGTCAGTCCACCATGGGCTGCATGTGTCCAGAGCAATAGACTATCCATATTGGGCCTAAAATGTACAGGGTTCAACATGTTGCGGTCGTATCATGCTGCGCTCGGCGAAGCTTTTTATTTTCTGATGATAACAACATTTGGAGGAAAACTTTTCCCAATATAATGTTTTAATTCAAATTGAATAATCAGATGTAGTTTGCTAAAGACCAGGATGGGATATGCTTATAAAATAGATCTTTCTAAAGTTAACAAGTCTTGAAAATAAAAACGTTTTTTTAGAATAAATATTGCATGTAAATAGATAAATATATTATTTAGAGTAAACTAATAATTTAATTACCATTAAAAACTAATTTAATAAATAAATATTCTTTTTAAAAAATCTTGAACAAATAATGTTAAAATCTAAATATAAATAAACAAAAATATTGTTTTATATAAATCAAGTCAAATGATAAATATAATCGAAGCTTTGTTAATTTAGAACACTCTTGGCTTCAGCGGAGTTAACTTAAGGTCGCTCTAGGCTTAAGTTAACTTTAGGTCGCTCTAAGGCTAAAGTTAACTTTAGGTCGCTCTTAGGCTAAAGTTAACTTTAGGTTGGTTCTAGGCTAAAGTTAACTAGCAGAGCGGCCAAGAAGAGCAGAACATGGTCCAAGTTTGCTTTTACAGTTAACTTTTGACCGGTCAAAAGTCTGCCTAAAAAGCAGACCTCTGTTAACTTTATGCATACAAATAGTTTACTTTTCTAGTTAACTTGTCATACAGGTCATGTCTGGTCGTATCTGTATACCAAATTTTAAAATACTAATACATGTATCTTTCGAAGCACCTGAGTTCACTCTCGTTTCGACTGGAGTTCGTGTTGTTGACTGATATTCTGTGATTTTTTTTGTTTCCATGTTTTGCGTGTTGTCTGTTTTTGTTCCGTTCTTGTTGGTGTTTACTGGTTTTTGTCTCTTTCGGACTTTTGACATTTGGATACCCAATTCGTACCTCTGCTTCTGTAACATGTGTAATACGACCACAATTCTACAGAAATTGTTGCGATTAAGATTCAAAATCAAATATTTTTCATTTATTTGTGTAGATCACATGCGTCAGGAATCGCTGATTTAAAGGCAGAAAACAGTACATTTTATACATGTTTATGATGTGTCTAAACATATTTTAATATTTATGAAAAACAGAACATCCAGACGAAGAATATATGACAATTGACACATTTGCATTTCAACCCATCTGTTCATGCAATGTAAATTTACTTCTTAACTAACTTACCAATACCTGATACATCCAACTTTTTTACTTGCTGAGTTAATTTATCGACATCTGAAAAAAGTATTTTCATATAGATTAAATATATATAAATGTACATTGCTATGAGTTTTTTTTAAATATTTATTTTAACGTGATTTGTTACCCAGAGGAAGCATACGGGCAATCCTGCGTATTTAAAAAATCGTAAGGTCTAATTTACAAATACCAAAACGCGTGTATAAACGGTCAATTTGGATATGCTATATATCGATATTTCAAGGAGTAACCTCTCATCAGTAGCATTTAAACCAAAACATTGGAAGGTCAAAATCCCAAACAGTTGAAAACGAAAAGTACTCAAAGCCAAAACGTTCGAACAAGGAAGCCAAATCCAGCACCGAGGATATCGACCATGTGCATTACAAGGAAAGAAACCTGGTGTTTTCATCAATTTTGAATTTAACTATCGGAAATTTCAGCGACAATATATTAGAAATTTTATGGTAATTCGTGTCAGACAAGTCTGACTACCAGGCTTGTGATTACCCTCGGGGACCTCTGGTCCACCAGCAGCGGTTATCGCCCAGTGGTTTCAAAATTACAAATACCAAAACGCGTGTATAAACGGTCAATTTGGATATGCTATATATCGATATTTCAAGGAGTAACCTCTCATCAGTAGCATTTAAACCAAAACATTGGAAGGTCAAAATCCCAAACAGTTGAAAACGAAAAGTACTCAAAGCCAAAACGTTCGAACAAGGAAGCCAAATCCAGCACCGAGGATATCGACCATGTGCATTACAAGGAAAGAAACCTGGTGTTTTCATCAATTTTGAATTTAACTATCGGAAATTTCAGCGACAATATATTAGAAATTTTATGGTAATTCGTGTCAGACAATATCCTTTGAAAAAGCTGTCAAAACAATTAAATCGGGTAGTATATCACTGTACCAACGACACATAATCACTTGACAGCAATACATAGCTTAATACGTATCTTCCTAAAGATAAAATGAAATAGAACAAAACTACAGTTCATTTGAGTTCTATAAATCAACGAAAAATTGCTTCTAAAATTATGTACTGCAAAATATGTTTACTATTTTTTCATCTTGTAACTTTTTTTATGTCATACAAACTCGGGGGAAAAAAATCAGAATTTTTTCATGCTTAATAAAAAAAAAATATTCGTAGATTTTTAGAGTAAAAATGGAAAATTACAGAAATACATGGGAGTAAAATATGGTGACAACGAAGAGCATTTGCTTGAAATATCTTTAAATGTCCATTGTTAAGCTTGTTGACAATTAAATCTCCTATTGTTGGTCACCTGGCTGTTCCGTCAAATAAACACACAGTTTTTTTTAAGTTTTAATAAAAATATTATTTTTTTTCACCATAAGACTCTCTGGAGAACTTTTGTTTTTTAGATAAATTTTAGCTTCTTTTTGTCAGAGTATGTATGATATTAAAAAGTTTGTTTTTCTTTCAAATACGATTTTTTTTCAAAAGACAAAACAAATTAAAGGATTTTTTTTTTGTAGATTTGTGGCACTCAAATGGACTATACCCTGTGGTTTCCAAAACACCATGAACATATCAAGTGAAGGCAATACATCTCCGTTTTATCAATACCACTGTTAGAATCCTATATTCTCTTTCAATGAATAGTTATTCATTCGGTTCTCAAAAAACCTTCCGAACTTTTATTCCGTTTTTAAGGAAAATGATGCATCATAAACACAACATAACACATGATTCTAGCAGCACTTTTTAATTACAACATTGATCAAATTATCGATACATGCGAATTTGAAGTTCAGTATATACGGAGTAGTGTTGTTATTGTCTGATTTTTATATCATAAACAACGACAGAGAAAAGACTGGTCGAGAAATAAAAGCAAATTGACCTACCTTTAGCGAATAGTTGTTAAAACTAATATCATTTTTAGTTTTCTTTTTTTACATTCTCAAAAAATCTCGCCAAAATATTTTATTAGAGGTCTTATATAATTGAATCTGTTTACAGCGCTTTCCGATCAAATTTAGAGGGTGTCACAGCTCTTTTGGTACGCGGTATTCCGTGCTTTTTAAAGGGTATTCGGTACGCCAAGGTGTGGTACGCGGTACAAGATGTTCCGAATTTTTAGGCTTTTGGAACGCGTACGCTGTATCTTGAGAGTATTCGGTATTCAAGTCTTTTTAACGGTATTCTGTCCTTTTTTAAACACTATTCGGTATTCCGGGGGCGGGTGCTGTGACATCCCCAATTTACACAACATTCAGTCGTGACGTCATCAATGTGTAAATCTACGTAATATGATCTCATTTGTAATAAAAATTAATTGCAGTATTTTTCATTTGTTTTTGGTTTACCTTTCGCTGCTAAAATACTAGAAAATGTATTTATTAACTGAGATTTGTGATTTCACGAAATTACATGTAACTAAGATTCCATATGCTTCATAAACACCCCTGCGTAAATACATTTTAAGTGACTTGTTCTAAATGTATGTTGTGTTTTAATGCTTATTTCACAAAGTTAACATGCTATTTTTTGTAGTCTTGTATTACATTTTCACAAAATGGTGTACGTACCTTGCGCTTCTTCCATTTTTGTCTGATCTGTATTAGGTTCTACAAAAGTAAAAGTTTCACTTAAACCCAATGTCTTATAACCTTTTGTATCCCTATCTCATCGAACAATTTGTCAATTTACCATCGATAAAACTTTTGGTTATCTATATGAATGGTTTGCAGTATGTTTCATTTGTTTTCGGTCTACCTTTTGCTGCTTAAATACATGAAAATGTATATATTAACTGAGATTTGTGATTTCATGAAATTACATGTAACTCAGATTCCATATATATGCTTCATAAACACTCCCGCGTAAATACATTTTATGAGACTTGTTCGAAATGTGTGTTGTGTTTGAATGCTTATTTCACAAAGTTAACATGCTATATTGTAGCCTGGACATTTTGACAAAAAAGTTGTACGTACCTGGCGCTTCTGCCATTTTTGGTTGATCTGTTTTAAGTACTACAAAAAGTAAAAAGTTTCACTTTAACGCAATGTCATTTAATCTTTTGCTTCGCTATCTCTTTGAAAAATTAGTCTATTTACCATTAAAATTGTAGTTATCAATATAAACATTGAACACAATCTGATCATTCCGCACAAATTAATGTATGAGGTTTACAACCAAGCTGTCGTGGAGGAAAAAATGCATTGAATATATACTCTAGTGTTTGCATATTTATCTGCATATCTAAAACCAAAGTTGTCAGATCCAATGTATCTGCCCGATGGTAAACTACCCTACAATATCCGCCATGAGGTCAATAAGTCAACCTGCGTTCTCCGTTTAGGAATACTAAAATTGCATCAAATTGTTCCATTATATATATATATACCTGGAAAAGAGTTAAGCACCTCCGTGATTTTTAAGAGTCATACATGTTTTAAACAGTACGATTATTTAACTTAGTAGAATTGTATAAGAAACAAAAATATATGTTTTGTTAAGCACAATTTAACATGATTTGAACAAACAAAAAGCCAGGTTTTGTAAACATAACATGACATGTAAACAAATATGGCTTTTTTAAATAAACATGGTAGTCAAAAAGTATGGTCACCCGAAAATACAAACTGTTATTAAATTGCTAAATCATACATGAAAATGTGAATAATAAAAGATTGACACAGTATCGTCGAATAGTCAATTTCGAGTATGTCCACATTTAGCACGAATGAATGCTCCTTGGTGTCATACTGCAAGTTTGACGTCTAATTTTTTAACAAGTTATCTGCGCTATTCTAGGCGCAAATTTGGGTTTAGTCGGATGCTCACTCCCTTTAAATCATATTTTGAAGATTTAAAACTGCACAGTGATGTTAATGACGTTAGTCCCGCCAAAAGTAAAAAACAAGTTTCCAAGAGTTTTCCCCCGTATTGCGACGAATACTCGGAAAAATAAAATAAATGCCTGTACCATATAGATTTGATAAAATATTTGTAGTTTTATTGTCTTTTGTAGTCTGACATAATTATTTACAGTTATCCAAACCATTATATTTTATTAATATTAATAATTAAAAAAAGTCACCCTGAGCTACTGTTAATGACTTGGGAATTATTTATTACACTATTCAGAATTTTGGTTTAAATCTATAATTGCTAAAACAACATCAGGTTTCTTTACTTGTTATGCATCTGATAGATTTCAGCATTGCTTTCCCCCCTCTTCGATAAAGTATTTCTCTCGACAGTGTTTGTTTTCGGTCTTCCTTATTTCAAATCATTTAAATGAATTAGTGGTTACTTCTATTAATATATGCATTCATTAATAACGAAATTTAATTGTATGGATATGGTGAGCTGTAAAGTTAGAAGGGGTGTCCGTGTGCCAACAGTGATGAAAATCATCTTTTTAAAGCCGTTGACACCGGAAAATCCAGCATGGGGTTGAGCTGGAATCGAACCCATACTCTGTCATCTATGGCAACTTCGCCTGCACTGTGTCCAGCGCCCTAGACCACTAGACCACCTAAGCTAGATAAAAATCTAGCTTTCGGTTGCCTAGTTAAGCCTCCTCGTAGACAATCTAAGGTTGTAACACAGTACACGATAAACATTAGTATAATAAATCATTCCCAGGTCAAGCAGTAAGTATCAATATTAGCTCGGGGAAACTTTTTTAATTATTAGGGTTTTCCAAACAAATATCGAATTTTCATGTCTTTTGAAATACAGAATGATAGTAAGGTTTCCAATGGCCTGCTGGATTTCACAATAAGGAATTAAATTTGGCCAGCTTTGTGTCAAATCAAGCCCTATGGTTACTCAATTGAAAATTGTGAAAAAAAAAATTCAAGTGAACCTATTCATATTGTACAAAGATAACTAACCTCTAGTACACGCTCTTGTATCATGTGTATTGTTAGGTTTTATATTAATATGTATGTGTAAAGAATGTTCACTTGGCGAGCACATCATTTTTGTTCAGAGTAATTGGTAAAAAAGTTTTTTAAAAGATATTTACGATAAACAACAGGATATTCTTTAATGCATAAAATACAAAACAAACTCTTAAATTTCATTTATTAAATTTGTTAAATATTTGTTGTTTTCCCATTTTCTAGTACAATGTATATCACAGGTATAATAATAATTATTTGTATACCTAAGGGAGCGACCATTTGATTTTTATGGGGGGCTATGGTGAAATTTGAAATAAAAAGGCAGGATGGCAAAAATCCAGAAATAAAAAGGCAGGACAGGGCTTTGAGTAAAAAAATGGCAGGATGGTATTTTTGGCTAAAAAAATTATAGTTGTTTTAAAAATAAAAATATTTGCGCGCGCAAGCGCGCTAAAAGAAATCCAGGCTCGACTTTTTCCAAAAATAAAAAGGCAGGACGAAGACACTATCCATAGCCCCCCCCCCCCATAAGAATCAAATGGTTGCTCCCTTTTTAAGCAGTCTAACAATTTATAGAAAAAATGTTAAGATAGAAAGATCTCTTATTGTTTGGACAGTCCACTAGTATTGTGATTGCTGTCTATATTTTTTTCAGGTTTTTACCATCCAAAAAATAATGTCTCGTCAAATGTAATATACAAGTACAACTGTTTACTGTGAGTTAGTTGGACATAGAGTGGCAAGGGTCATATATATTTTCAAAAAGTTATAGTATCAAGAGGCCCATGGGCCACATCGCTTACTTAAGGAACAATATGTATGATAAAATCAGTTTTAATGAAGTCATAATAAAACCTATCTGGACAATGTAGTATAATACATGTAGATCCTGTGTAAATAAAAATCATTTTTTTACTGGATATTCTTATGTTTATTATCATTAGTTCCTTTTTTGTAACAGGATGGTTTTATAGTAAAATCACATGTTGAGTATTGCAGCTCACAAAAAGATCATAAACAATTAACGGACTCGCCTAGTACAAAGTATAAAAAAGCCTCGTTTTGTAACTGTTATTTGTCCAGCCTTTGCATAGCAAAAAGTGCATAATTGCATACATAGTTAATAGTCTGCTGTTTTATTTTATTTAAGAAAACGGAAGTAATACTTAAACATTTTTGACATAACCCGAAACCAATGTGGTATAATTTAACCTTTGAACAAACGATTATTTCAAATCTATAATTATATAACTTACCTCAGTTTTTCTCAAACGTTTCACGTATTGTGTGATGAATTTGCTGAAAATGTATTATTATGATAACATGTATAGGATTTTTATTTGTAAAATAAAAACAATGTGCATGGAATTGTTTTTTGAATGCTTTAAAGTCTCATTTAAAACCGAAAGTAATGATGACGTGATAGAATTACTTAATTAAACGATACTTACCTTGGTTAAAATAGAAGTTAGGTTATAATTCTATGTAGTCACAGAATTACTGGAGGGATTAAATGCCAACACCCAGCTTAACAACATTCAGCAATACATGTGCATGTATTTTAAGGGAAAAATATGTTGGTCTGATGGTAACAAAAAATTTTCAAGCTTTAAAGATTGAGGTTGCAGTTGCGCAGTACAATAAATGACGCATAAAAGTTACAAAGTTACAAAAGTTATAAGGAAGAATTAAAGATAAAAAGAAACAGATCTATAAATGTTATTTTCCAATAAAAGATTTTTGGCATATTTGAGATTGTACAATTTATGTAATCTTTTTCTGATAAGATAAAAAAAAGGCAACAAAACATATCTAAAAAAAACAACTCCAGTGTACTTCAATATTAAATAGTCTATAAAGTTTCATTGGTCAAATAAATTATATGTTTTAATAAAAATAACAACTTAACCAATCAAAATACATATCTGGTAAGGTATTAGTTCGACACTATTACGTGGGACGGGACTACATGGTTTCAATCCAAAACGGTCACTTTACTTTTGGATTGTGGATATTAAATAATCACAGTCATTATTTTTATTTACCAGGGCCAGGCCTTAAAAGAACGTCACTTCACATCCCGTAGATCCAAAGTTGCTCTAATAAACATTAAGAATGTAGTCCCAAGAAGAAGCCGGGGTTGACCCCAATAATTTGTGACAACACAAATGAAGCGACGTCTCTCCCTTTGTCTTCAGAACATTATTATCAACAATTTCCCTCATCACATCAAGAAACGATAAAGGGCCTTAGGAAGGGACAAAAAAGTTTGTCTTGTGTATGAAAAGCAATACCCTGTGCACGTTAAAGACCTCATTGTTAAGTTCGTTTAAATTAAGTTCAATGGGCGGCGCTACAAAGGCCATACTCGCAAGCTGCAAACTGGATAGAGATTTATTGAAGCATAACGCTTGTTTCCAAAACCAGGATAGATAAATATAAGATCGGGTATATTGAGAGCAAAAAGAAGTTATAGAATGGAAGAGTTATCAGTAGGGCATGGCCAAAGAAAAACTCATAAGGGTCCGAATGGTGCAGAATACAGTAACTTGTTTGTGCATAATTATGCACTTCATTTCCATTCAAAAAAAGAAAGATCAAACTAAACATTTTGTTAAATATTTACATACTTTAAAATCAATTAGTTACCAAATACCCAAATCGTATGATGTCACAATCAATGCACTTTTAAAAGGCGGCTTAAATTGAAATTTTAATAAATTTCCAACATTTGATGTCCTTTTAAGACTTTTTCTGAAAAATTTAGGAATAGTTTTGAATTTTACGTGCATGTATATGTTTTTATATCTAATGACAAAGCAAAACGACTAGCAGCTACTTACATGTATTGCCATGTTGATGTCGCCTGGCTGGTTTCCATTGTATATTTTTAAAATCGTTGCTTCTTTATGATTGCTGCAGGTGTAGGTTTTGTCGGGATGTTTATGAACTAAATGTTGTAATGCTGGAGGAAGTGAGTTCCCATCAGCAAGCTGCCAACTCTAGATTGTCATAAAAAGTTACATAAGATTATAAGGAAAAATTAGAGATAAAAAGAAATAAATCTATAAGTGGTGTTTTCCATTAAAAGATTATTTTGGCATATTTGAGATTGTACAATTCATGTAATCTCTTCTGATAAGATAATAAAAAGGTGATAAAACATATTTAAAATAAAACTAATGCCATTGTCCTTCATTATTAAATAGTCTATAAAATTTCGCTGGTCAAATAAATTATATGTTTTAATAAAAATAACAAATTAACCAATCAAATTACATATTTGGTCAGGTGTTTATCCTAAACTATCACGTGGGACGGGACTAGGGACACACGGTCATAATCTAAAACGTCACTTTACTTTTGGATTGTGGATATTAAACATCAAAATCATTTATTTATTATTTACCAGGGCCAGTCCCCGAAAGAACGTCATTTCATATCCCTTAGATCACAAGGTGCCCAAATGAACATTTAAAATGAAGTCCCAAGAAGAAGCAAGTGTCAACCCCAATTATTTGGGAATGGACTAAGAAATGTAGTTGTAAAAATAAATAACATTTTCCTTTCGTTTTGGAGGGAAAAGGGGACAACACAAATAAAGCGGCGTCTCTCCCCCATAACATCATTATCAACAATTTCCCTGATCATTTCAAGAACCGATGCAAGACCTTAGGAAGGGACAAAACAATGTTTGTCGCGTGTATGAAAAGCAATACCCTGTTCACGTTAAAGACCCCTTTGAAGAGTTCGATAAGAGTAGGTTCAATGGGGCCGCTACAAAGGCCATATTCGCAAGCTGTAAACTGGAGAGAGATTTATAGAAGCATTACGCTTGTTTCCCAATACAGGATAAATAAATATGTGTAAACTAAATAATAAATCGAATAAATCTTAATCATGACAGTTTATTGGGAGTAAACAGGAGCTAGAGAAGGAAAAAGTTATCAGTAGGGAATGTTCAAAACAAAACTCATTGGGACCCACAAAGTGCAAATTTATAGTAATCTGTTTCTGCATGTGTAAACTTGTGTAAAAGAGTGTAGCAGCGTCTAGCTATAAAAATCGCCGATCATGTTCCCCTTCTATTTTAAAAGATAAATTTTGTTGTTTTCTCTATTCATTTTCTTTCCGTTCAAATTGTCCCATTAATAATGCATGAATTACCCCTTAATAACCTTCCATAAAATCGATTGTGAGTTGATTTAATAACGCCAACAATGAAATTACCTTGCACGTGGAGGCCAAATGACAGGGCATTGTTGATATTTGGCTATATTTGGGTGAACTGAAAAACGCGAAGAAAATGCCCCGGCAAAACGGATTAAGTGTACACGTGCAAAATACTAAAAATTTATGCAAAAAATATTTATCTAGACGCTGCTACGCCTTATTAAGCAATTGAATGTGTAGTTTATGCTCCACATAGACTGAAAAAAGATGTAAAATATCGGTCATTTTTTCCGAAGTGTAAAGATGAACCTTAAGCAAGCAACAGCTTTTCTCTATCTGCTATAGTCTTCTTTCTATAGGCCAAAAACAAGAAAAACATAATTTTAGGGGCCGTAACCCCTATAAGGGGTCATCTGACAACTTTGATCATATTGAGATATTTGTATAGCTAAATGAACTGAACATTTAAGAAAGCAACAGCTTTTCTCTATAGTTTTCTTTCTATAGGCCAAAAACAAGAAAAAACATCATTTTAGGGGCCGTAACCTCTATAAGGGGTTATCTGACAACTTCGACCCTATGGAGACTTTTGTACAGCTAAATTAACTGAACATTTAAGCAAGCAACAGCTTCTCTCTATCTGCAATAGTTTATATTCCATAGGCCAAAAACATGAAAAAAACATTATTTCAAGGGCCGTCACCCCTATAAGAGGTCATCTGACAACCTCGACCCTATGGAGACTTTTGTAGAGCTAAATGAGCTGAACATTTAAGCAAGCAAAAGCTCTTCTCTATCTGCAATAGTTTTCATACTATAGGGCAAAAACATGAAAAAAACGGCTATTTTTCACCTTTAAGGGGCTGTAACCCCTATAAGGGGTCATCTGACAACTTGGACCAAATGGAGACTTTTGTAGAACTTTTGATGCTGAAGCTATGGGGTGGCATCAGATTTCATCTATCTCTTTTACTTTTTGATTTACGAGCCAAAAACAGTAGATTGACCCCCCTAGTCTATTTTTAGCAACAGCAGCTATGCTTTTCGACGAATCAAAAATCCCCACATCAGTTCTGTGGGGGATACCCTAAAGTACCACCAGACCAAATTTGGTTTGAATCTGCAGCCGTTTCAGAGGAGACGAAGTTTGAAAAAAGTCAACGACGACGACGACGGACGACGACGGACGCCAAGTGATGGCAATAGCTCACATGGCCTTTGGCCAGGTGAGCTAATAAAGGTGTCGCGACAGAATATTTTATTTCAAAATTAGCATTATTTTAATAGCACAAATCTTTCTTCAAAATGTTTTTGTCTTACCCTCTACTGCCAAAATAGTTTTTTCATCAAAAATTATTTTCAAAATGTATTTTTAGAAAAAAAAAACAAGGTTTCATGGTCGGTCCCTAAATACAGAGAACGATTCTTATGTCAAGTCATTCAATTTCTGTTTATCAATGAAAACAAATTAAATATCAAACTATTTTTCGGAACTATTAACTTCCACGTCCACCTATTTTACCTGACTGGATTTTCGGCACCATTCCAATTGTTGGAATAACAGACCATGAGACATCAATTGGCTACTCAAATTCAAGCAACAGCGTTTTGAAGGCATTGAGACAAGTCAGGATATCCTTGCAGATCCTGGCAGATCCGATTATTTACAAAAACAAATTTCTTTCTCAAAGTTAACTTACTACCATCGGCTACCAACTAAATCGGCCTGTTTAGAAGAACTATAATTTACTCCCAAAACAGCAGGTCATTACAACGTGGCGTCAACAGGTGCTTGTTTTTGAATGCAAGTTCACTTACCATGTGGTTACAACAAGTGGTTGGGTTTTTTTTTTCGTTTTTTTTCGGGGGGGTCGGGGTTTTTTTTCGTTTTTTTTTTATTTGTGTTTTTTTTTGCTTTTGTTTGTTTGTTTGATTGTTTTTCTAGTAAAACCGTTGAATGTTTTAAGATTTGTCGGCATCAGTTGGCGGATCGCAAATATCCGTTTACCATGTTTACAGGCTCCTCTAACGCGTCGCCTGTAAACTCGATTGGGGACCATCAAATCCCAATAGATGCTGTTAAATCTTAAAAAAAAAATTCAACTTTCAAAAAGTGACAGTGTGCAATGAAAAGCGTGTATTTAAATCAAAATTATAAAATAAAGATGATAAATATTTTTCGTCCTCCTTGCTTTTGTTTGATTAGACAAAAATATGAATAACCATTTTTTAGATGCTTATAAAAACCTTTTTTAAACGGAAACTCGAAACCACAACATCTCATTAGGCTGACAAATTGCAAACAGAAATTAGAGTTTATAAGAGAAATAAATAAAATCATTTTGACATTCATACCGATGTTTCAAAAATGTAAAAGAAACACGTAAGTCTTGCTTAATTCGTTCATGTTTTTTTTTATTTCAAACAATCTTTTGATTTACCGTGAACAAATTTTTCGATAGATTTGAATCGTGATTGAATTTTCCAAAAGAACAAAACAAAAATATGTTTGTCTTGCATAAAGCAGTACTTTTCTATTCTAACACTTACAGAAAAATCTTTGTTTTACTTTTATTCACTTAAAATGGTGCATTTCTCTTAATAGTATTCGTCTAAGCTGTAAGAGCATAAAACAAACGTTGGTTTGAAAACGTTTGTGAATTTAATTGAGTTTGTACATGTAACAAGATCTGTAGACGTAACAAACAAGAAGAGACCTGTTCTTTTCGCAGAAATATAAACATCTCGGTTCATTCATACCATCCTTCTCTGTGAGAACTACCTTGGAAATTTTTCCAGACTTGTCGATCCAAATAACTTTCTTCCCATCCCGACAGGCAACAAACATATTCTCTGCCTGGTCCACCACAATCCCTAAAGGCCAATCACCCTTTTCACAATCATATTTCCATAGAACCTTACCTTTCTTATCGCAGCAGAACACTGTATCGGAGTTCCATTCTGTGAAGTACATTTTACCGTTCATCACAGAACAGTACAGTACCCAGTCATCAGTGTTTATTGTAGACAGAACACGTCCTTCCATATCGACTGTCAATATCTTCTTCTTGTTATTTGTGCAAACGGTAAATGCGTCGTCTTTGTAACAGAATCCATAACAAGGCTCACCACTGAAGGCTGTCTTCTCAATTGTTCCGTTATTAACATTCACTAACAGTAGCGTCTTGTCTGATCCACTCGTTACGGCAATGGTAGATTTGTTAACAGGTTTGACATCCCGTGGATCAGAAAGTTTGAAAGTCTTAATCAATTCACCTTGTGATGTTGTTTTTACCAATCGACTATTATTGTTGTCACAGAATATCATTTCTCCTGTTTCCATCACACAGCAACCAATAACATACGTTAACAGTTTATCACGGGGGATATCAAACGATAATGTCTTATTGAGTTGAATTCCTCGATACTGAACGACTTTTTGACCTTGCTGTTCTTTTTTTAAGTGGTAGACTGGAGACTTTCTATAGTGAATATCAATAGATCCAAATTGATTTACATTTTTCATCAGACGCGTTAGCTCGGTTGCTACCTTAAGTTTCATCGATTCAAAACTTTCGTCGCTGTTCTTCTGTATGGAATCTATTTGGGCTTCGTATTGCTTTATCTCCTTTGTCATTGCGTTAATACTAAAATACGTGTGAAAATTAGACGCATATTTCTCTATTTTGCTAAAGTCGGAGCTCATCTTCTTTGTTCTAGTTCTTAACTTTTCTAAACGTTTCGCGCGTTCCTCTAGCTTGCTCAATATATCATTCTGTTCGGATTGTTTTTTTTTCTACCAGTTTGGCCTGTAGAGTATCTAGATGTTGGTTGATACGATTTCTTGTTTCTTCGATCTCCTTAAAACTCGTTGACTTTCGCTGATAATTTTCGATTTCTCCGTCGTCAGGCCTTAAAGCAATTGTTTGATGATCTCTGGGATATCTATAATTCTGTTCCGCAAATCTTCGACCAAATACGACTCTTTAACATTACAAATTACGTCTTCAAGTGGCTTTATGTCATCGCAACCTTTATGGCTTTTGGAAACGCATTTTAAACAGCATGAAACGTCGTGAATTTTGCAGTAAAAATCGTATTTCATATTGTGATCGCTGCATTCTTGCTTGATGGAAGTTACCGATTCCGGAAGATTTTGGTATTCATCTATTGTTATTGGTTTGTGTTCCTTTGTAGCTTTCTGTTTTCTGTGTTTAAGCTCGCAATCACAACACAAATATTCGTCACAGCTGTAACACCAAAAGGCAGCGACCTTAGTTACGTTGAGAAGTAGACCGAGATCACAAGTGGGTATGGAAGATGCCATGGTAAAGGTGTCTAAAAAACAAGAGATAAACATGATTTGATTTTAATGTCAATGTTAGGAAATAAATTATTGGCGAATGTAACCCTTAAACATGAACATGCTATTATAAAACCGTTTATATTTTGCAAAAGAAAAATTACAGTTTATTTAGCTACAACTTAAATCGCGTTACTAAAGTGACATTCGGTTGGTTCTATGATTGCATGTATCCTCGTGTTTTTTGTGATTAAACATTTTGTTTTTGTCCTTTCGGAATTTTGACATTCTCATGATTAATTGCAGCTTCAAATCTTCGTCGTGTTGTTAAAGAAGCAGAGGTACCAGTGGGGTATCCAAATGTCAAAAGTCCATAAGGGTAGAGACAAAACCAGTGAACACCAACAAAAACGGGACAAAAACAGAAAACATGTAAACCTCAAGGTAGTTCTTGATCAACAAGTTATCATCAGGTTGGTGCAAAACCAAATTTTGGATATTATATCGTGACGAAGGATAGTCCGTTTACTGTGCAGACCAAATTTCATATCAAGAATTTCAGTCAAAATATTCTTTTTTGTTGAAATCGATTCTGCGTTGTTGAATTAAACAAGACCAATCGATGTGGCAAAAAATCAACCCAATTATCTCTTGTCAAAGCCACTATTAACAGACAATGAACAGGCAAAAAGATGAGTTCAACATTTCAAGGAGGTATTAAATTGCCCGGAAACTAATGACCCAGCTGTTCCTCAACCGGCTGAGGAAGATTTAGACATAAACTTAGAACCACCAACACTTGAAGAAGTCCAAAATGCCATCAAAAGGCTTAAAAATGGGAAAGCCCCAAGCATAGACTCAATCCATGCAGAAAAAGTCAGACATTACAACATCAGCAAAAATACTGTGGAACCTTTTTTCATCTGGGAAAATGAGACCATCCAGTATGTCTAGAATAAATGCCTTATTGTGAAATTTCCCCAAAAGGGAGACCTCCAGATATGTGACAACTGGAGAGGTATTACATTGCTCTCAGTTCCCAGTAAGGTCTTCTGCAAAATCCTTCTCAGTAGAATTGATAAGGTCATTGATGAAAAACTCCGAGAGGAACAAGCTGGTTTCAGAAGAGGACGAGGATGTATAGACCAGATTTTTGCCATTCGAAACATTATCGAACAGTGTATTGAATGTCAAATACCGCATTACATCTACTTCATTGACTCCGAGAAGGCTTTTGACAGTGTACATAGGGAAACACTGTGGAAAATTGTAAGATCTTATGGTGTACAAGGAAAGATTTGTAACCTTATCAAAGCATTATATTCCAATTTCGAATGCAGTGTCATCCTAGAAAAATCGATCACCAACTAGTACTCTTTCAGCGTCAAATCTGGAGTAAGGCAGGGGTGTATCTTGTCACCTATCCTCTTCTTGATTGTCATTGATTGGATACAAAGGAAGACCACCAATGATAAAAAGGGAGGTATCCAATGGACTATTTCCAGGCACTTAGAGGACTTGGACTTTGCAGACGAACTTGCAGAGATATCTCGAAATGCTTACCATTTACAGGAAAAAACAGGAAATCTCAACACCTTTGCACTACAAACTGGGATTATCATCAGCATTAAGAAGACTAAGGTGATGACAATCAATTCACAACCAAAACCTGTGTAATTAAATGGAGAAGAACTTGAAGAGGTTGATGACTTCATTTATCTTAGCAGTATACTAAGCAATGGAACTGCAAAAGATATAAAGGCCAGACTGAACAAAGGACGTGTTGCATTTGGTTAACTTCAGCCCATCTGAAAGACAAACAGCTACAGCTTGAGGACCAAAATACAGCTTTACAACAGCAATGTAAAGTCTGTTCTCCTGTACGGCTCTAAATGCTGGCGTGTAATTGATAGCGATATGAGAAAAGTTGAGGCATTCCACAACACCTGCCTCAGGAAAATAAATTGCATATTTTGTCCAAAGAAGACGACAAACAATAATTACACCAGGAGCAAAAACAACAGAGATAAAACAAAGGAGACTGGCATGGCTAGGGAATGTAATGGGAATGTCACCTGAGAGAATACCTAAGACTGCCCTTCACTCGACACCACCTGGAAAGAGAAATAGAGGTAAACCACGCACCACCTGGAGAAGAACTGTCATATCAGAAATACAAGACATGGGCTATCATGGCGGCAAGCACAGTTTCTTGAAAAAGACAGAGGTAGATGGCCGCAACTTGTTGAAGCCTTATGTCCCATCGGGGACAAAGAGGATAAGTAAGTAGTAGTGGATGTCTGGCCCTGCGTCACACGGCAAATCATTCAACCTTGTACGTTATAGGCCCAAATATGGACAGTCAATAGTTTTTGAAACGTGCATCCTATGGTAGACTGAGAAAGCATATTTGTCACATGCAACCCATTATATACTGTCTGACAATAAATATTAAGAGATAAAAATATTCAAGATCCTTATATCTAACAAGAATTAAAAAAATGATAATCAATAAGACCAAAAAATTAAAGCTTTTGTCCCCTTTATTGATATTAAAAAGAAAAGTTGTGGGGATTATACTCCACCATGTGCATTTTGTATCCAAAATAAGAAAAACATTAACTTGCAACTTTGTTTTCTAAATTGGACCATAAATGAAAAAACTTGCATTTTTCCCTTTTTGGGCCCTTTATTTCTCAACGAAAAAGAGAGACCTCTAAAATCATTCAAATCCATCATTTTATCGTAAGGAACAATATTTGAAAATTTTATAGCAATCTGTCAACAAGAACTAAAGTTATTGTGGAAAAACAAATAGAAGTGTCATTTCTTTCCCTTTTTGGGCCCCTTATTTCTAAATGAAAAAAAAGGGACACTCAAAATCAAACCCATCCTACCTTTAATGGTAAGTAGCATAACTGTAAAGTTTCGTATCATTCGGTCAGCCTAAACAAAAGTTATTGTGGAAACAAATATAAAAGTCGATTTTTTTCCCCTTTAGGGTTCATAATTTCTAAACGGAAAAAGAGAGGACACACAAAATTAGCCAATCCCTATCTTTTGTGGGAAGTAACATTACTTTGAAGTTTCATAGCTTTTAGTCAACCAGAACAAAAATTCTTGTTGAAACAAATAAAAAAATCGGTTTTTTGGCCCCTTTTGGGCCCTTAATTTCTAAACGAAATTATAAAATTACCCCAAAAGTGCAAGTGCACATCTTCAATATATCTGTAATCACTGTGTAAAATTTCAGCTTTTTTCACTAAAAAGAAGGGACACTCATAATCAGCACATCCCTTTCTTTTATGGTAAGTAACATAACTGTAAAGTTTCAAAGCATTTGGTCGACCTCAACAAAAGTTTACTATTGTGGAAAACAAATATAAAAGTCGCTTTTTTGCCCCTTTAGGGTCCCTAATTTCTAAACGAAAAAAAGAGGAGACACCCAAAATTAGCCAATCCCTATCTTTTGTGATAAGTAACATTACTTTGAAGTTTCATAGCTTTTGGTCAACCAGAACTAGAAGTTGTTGTTGAAACAAATAAAAAAGTCGCTTTTTTGGCCCCTTTTGGACCCTTAATTTCTAAACGAAATTATGAAATGACCCCAAAAGTGCAAGTGCACATCTTCAATATATCTGTAATCACTGTGTAAAATTTCAGCTTTTTTGACTAAAAAGAAGGGACACTCATAATCAGCACATCCCTTTCTTTTATGGTAAGTAACATAACTGTAAAGTTTCAAAGCATTTGGTCGACCTCAACAAAAGTTTACTATTGTGGAAAACAAATATAAAAGTCGCTTTTTTGCCCCTTTAGGGTCCCTAATTTCTAAACGAAAAAAGAGGAGACACCCAAAATTAGCCAATCCCTATCTTTTGTGATAAGTAACATTACTTTGAAGTTTCATAGCTTTTGGTCAACCAGAACTAGAAGTAGTTATTGAAACAAATAAAAAAGTCGCTTTTTTGGCCCCTTTTGGACCCTTAATTTCTAAACGAAATTATGAAATGACCCCAAAAGTGCAAGTGCACATCTTCAATATATCTGTAATCACTGTGTAAAATTTCAGCTTTTTTGACTAAAAAGAAGGGACACTCATAATCAGCACATCCCTTTCTTTTATGGTAAGTAACATAACTGTAAAGTTTCAAAGCATTTGGTCGACCTCAACAAAAGTTTACTATTGTGGAAAACAAATATAAAAGTCGCTTTTTTGCCCCTTTAGGGTCCCTAATTTCTAAACGAAAAAAGAGGAGACACCCAAAATTAGCCAATCCCTATCTTTTGTGATAAGTAACATTACTTTGAAGTTTCATAGCTTTTGGTCAACCAGAACTAGAAGTAGTTATTGAAACAAATAAAAAAGTCGCTTTTTTGGCCCCTTTTGGACCCTTAATTTCTAAACGAAATTATGAAATGACCCCAAAAGTGCAAGTGCACATCTTCAATATATCTGTAATCACTGTGTAAAATTTCAGCTTTTTTGACTAAAAAGAAGGGACACTCATAATCAGCACATCCCTTTCTTTTATGGTAAGTAACATGACTGTAAAGTTTCAAAGCATTTGGTCGACCTCAACAAAAGTTTACTATTGTGGAAAACAAATATAAAAGTCGCTTTTTTGCCCCTTTAGGGTCCCTAATTTCTAAACGAAAAAAGAGGAGACACCCAAAATTAGCCAATCCCTATCTTTTGTGATAAGTAACATTACTTTGAAGTTTCATAGCTTTTGGTCAACCAGAACTAGAAGTAGTTATTGAAACAAATAAAAAAGTCGCTTTTTTGGCCCCTTTTGGACCCTTAATTTCTAAACGAAATTATGAAATGACCCCAAAAGTGCAAGTGCACATCTTCAATATATCTGTAATCACTGTGTAAAATTTCAGCTTTTTTGACTAAAGAGAAGGGACACTCATAATCAGCACATCCCCTTCTTTTATGGTAAGTAACATAACTGTAAAGTTTCAAAGCATTTGGTCGACCTCAACAAAACTTTACTATTGTGGAAACAAATATAAAAGCTTTAGGGTCCCTAATGTCTAAACGAAAAAAGAGGGGACACCCAAAATTAGCCAATCCCTATCTTTTGTGGTAAGTAACATTACTTTGAAGTTTCATAGCTTTTGGTCAACTAGAACAAAAGTTCTTGTTGAAACAAATAAAAAAGTCGTTTTTTTGGCCCCTTTTGGGTCCTTAATTTCTAAACGAAATTATAAAATGACCCCAAAAGTGCAAGTGCACATCTTCAATATATCTGTAATCACTGTGTAAAATTTCAGAAAGATTTAGTGTTTGGTTTTTGAGATTCAGATTACACAAGACATGCACCCCATAGCGCGACGGACAGACAGAGTGACCCGACTACTAGACCTGCTTTCGCCTTCGGCGACGCATGTTAAACATGTTTTCATTTTCTACTTTTAGGAAACTAATGTATCATTGGTATCAAGAACTATTTTAAATATACGAGGGCTGTCTGTAAAGTTCTTGGACATTTGATATAAAATATCGCCGGGTGGCGAATAGGCCCGCAGCAGAGTCTAGCTTGTCGTAAAAGGCGACTAAGGGTCTTGGGATTCTGACGTTGGGTCAGTGCTCAGCCCACATAGCGACCAAGTGGGTACCCTTGGTGGCTGAATAGGGTGGCCCTCGTCCGCGGGGGTTGTCAGGTCTATAAAACGGAAACCCTGACCGCCGACAATAGTGGGTCAACGTGTGTGGAGAGTGCCACGCTTCATGCACGTTAAAGACCCCTTTGTGGATCGCCAAGTAGTGCACCACATAGGCTAAATTTTCCGCCCCTACCCAATTCTCCCCTTTACTTGTGGTTCTTCAAAATTTACCGGTCATTTGTTTCCCACCCTTCTCCATATTTCATTTATCATCATCATTTCATGTTCATTTTATCATCCTTTTCATGTTCATCGCCTGTAAATAACCTATATAGCGTTGCACGGGCGTAAAACACAAACTCACTCACTCACTCACTCACTCACTCAAAATATGTGATAATAGAATAAGAAGTCTTATTAATTGGTGTACCAAATTTTAGAATAAACGAATAAAAAAACAACTACAAATTGATTTTTCATCACTTAGAAAATAAATCGTATCCATAACCGGGAGCATGACGTTAATATTTTTCGACGACAAATTAAACAATTTCTTTTTCATATGGTCATATTGAATGCAATATTTTTAAAACTTTTTATGAGTTTTGAATATTACATTTTGTCAGATTATCTAAATTCATATTTCTGCATGTATTGTTTCATTTCTGGAAACTTTTGATAAACAAATTGCATGGAAATTCAAGTTCTTGACATCAAGCAAAGCCTGTTGGTGAGAACAGTACTATATAGGAAATATGGCTATATCTAAATACCACAAAACATGCCATGCAATCGGTTATTTTCGATCTCCATCTGAAATGCAAATACCATGAGAGTTATCTTAGTAATCTTTTTTCACAATTTAAAGAATCTGTGTAAATTTGTCGATATTTTTTAGACCCAAACACACAATTTTATAACCGTCCATTACTCCACCTCTTCGCAAAACTTTACTTTTTCTACGTTAATGAAACTGATGTCAATTCTCAAAATACCGATTTCACAATAAACTAAAATTATAGACCCCTCAAATTTGGTATGTGCATTACCTTACTATTTGCTACACTGAAGTATAGGTTTTATTACATCACTAGATATTGTATTTGCATAGCAAGACCTTGTTTAAAGCATTCTGAATATTTCCGAAAAAAATCAAATAATTAACAAGAGGCTCCCAGGAGCCTGAATCGCTCACCTGGTCTTCAGTCAACCTTAAACATGTAAACACTTTTCGAGAGCTAAATGAGCTGAACATTTAAGCAAGCAACAGCTTTTCTCTATCTTCTATAGTTTCATTCGATAGGCCAAAAACATGAAAAAACGTTATTTTAGGGGCTATAACCCCTATAAAGGGTCATCTGACAACTTTGACCCAATGAAAACTTTTGTAGAGCTAAATGAACTGAACCTTAAAGCAAGCAACAGATTTTCTCTATCTGCTATAGTCTTCATTCACTAAGCCAAAAACATGAAAAAACGTCATTTTAGGGGCTGTAACCCCTATAAGGGGTCATCTGACAACTTCGATCCTATGGAGACTTTTGTAGAGCTTTATGAGCTGAACATTTAAGCAAGCAACAACTTTTCTCTATCTGTAATAGTTTTCATTCTATAGGCCAAAAACATGAAAACAATGCTATGTTCACCTTTAAGGGGCCGTAACTCCTATAAGGGGTCATCTGAAAACTTCGACTCAATGGAGACTTTTGAAGAGCTTTTGATGCTGAAGCAGTAGCGTGGCATCAGATTTCATCTATCTCTTATACTTTTTGATTTACTAGCCAAAAACAGTAGTCTGACCCCCCTAGTCTATTCTTAGTAATGGCAGCCATGTTATTTGGACGGCGGTCACCATTTGTGCAATTTTGGTAGAGGACATCCCATAGATGAAATGTGCAAAGTTTTAAAGCAATCCCTTCAAGATTTTCAAAGAAAAAATAAAGTCGACGACGGACGACGACAGGCGACGACGGACGACGACGGACGCCAAGTGATGGCAATAGCTCACCTGGACCTTCAGTCCAGGTGAGCTAAAAATGGAGCACTATTTATGTCGAACATTTGCAAAACAATATACCAGAAATAAAAGGAAAATGTTCAAAACTACGTAACTACGTAGAAACGGTGATGTCACAGTAAAATATTTGGTTGGAATGAACGAAATTTTGATACCACCGAGAAATGAAACCCACGGAGAAGGGGGTATGATTCACACAAAAATTGCACTCTTTTAGATGCATCTGTGTCGTCTGCCATAAGTTTTGATAATGTCTATAACTTAAATCGACTACGGTCAAGTCTGTAATACAATTCTGATTTTGGCGTTTGATAATAAAACGGAAGTAGTTGATAATAACCTGAACCAGTTGATAATGAAAGTGATTATCACACGGTGAAGGTGTTTTTGGAAAAAAATCAAATTCTCTTTAAAAATTACTCTATTATCATGTTGTTAAATTTAAGCATTATTATGTCTAAGTATATGATAAATAATATTATTTAAAAATGTTCTTTTTACATATCTATTTACAAATATACTGAAATACTGACTTTCAAAAATTATGGAAATTATGCGCTGACAAGGCTCACGACTTTTTTAGGTCAGGTAAGGCATTGCTGTAGTAAGTGATAAAGGTAATAACAAAACTACCGAGCTTGAATGATCAATCTCATAGTCCAGAGAAAATGACAAAAACGAATCAGTCATACCGGAGAATTGGTGGATCGCAATGGTCCTGACTTGGTACAGGCATTTCAAACAAAATGGTGGGTTAAACCAGGTTTTATGGCGCCAAACCTCCCTCTTCCATTGCGATCTTAGGATCCGGTAATGACCAAAGAACACAACATACTTGTGAGACACAATAGGGATATTGAGGTGATTATCTCAGTACAGCAGACCAGTCGAACACTCATTAAATCAATTAACCACTAGAATTAACCAATTTAATTGTTAAATATCAATAAGCAATATGCGCATCTTCACCTTGATAAATAAACTACTGAAGTAAAAATTATATAAACTAAAACCTAGATCTTGAAATACTATCATTCCATTTGCCATTTGATAAATTATAATACCTTCCTCTACCTGGATTCTAAGCACAATAAGAAATCACCCACATAGCCATACCAGTCTACATATGTTTTAATAAAATCGCAGAAAACTTAATAAATACATTTTTATATTATTGTTATAAATAATTTAAGTAATACATTTCTTCAAACACAAAATTTCTATGTTACAATACAATTAAAAACATAACTTCTAAAGTTTAAACATGAACTTTGCTATATAACAATGTGCATAGTTATTGCTGTCAATAACAATTTATCTCTTTAATTTAATTCATCTATCAATAGTTCCTCTGAATTTAGTGCCATGGATCTTCATTTGCTTGTAAGTCAATAAGATCACTGTTTATCTTAATGTCCTCTTCTTCTCGGCTTCTATCATGGCTTTTCTCCGTGTTCCTAGTGGAGTACTTTTCCATTATATGCTGAGAATCTTCAGTCAAGCCCATGACTTCGTGTAATTTTTTCCAGACCTCCTTAGTAAAAGCTTGGATTTTGCAGCGGTTTTCTGCTAGACTTAATAAATTATTCAGTCCTTGGTAAGTAGCTGCATGCGAATTTGGAGGAATATAAAACAAGTGATCTTCATTCCCATCAGAACAAGACTTTCGTCTTATGTTGTACAAATGCGTGACATATATAGTAAAGTTAATATCCTTATTTTTTGTTAAGTATTCTTTCAATGCATTTGCACAATCAACACAAGGAGAGTTGTTTATATAAACAATTAAATCCTTTCCAGCAACGCTATTTGTTTGTAGATATTCTATAAAATTTATCTCTGCATGTATGTTCCTTTTTGTATTTTCCTTTATTATCGTTTTACCGTCTATTTGACAAACTAAGTATGTTTTATTGGCAAGACCTTTTTCTTTTTTGTATCCATCTTGGTGATCCAACACTGTGTTCCACATAGTATCTATTTTGTCTTCTGAAGGAAAGGAAAACACACTTTCAAAAATATGATCAAATGATCCTCAAGATATATTTTGCACTAAGGAAAAATAATAATACAAAATAATTTGAGCAGAAATAATTTTAGTCTTTTTTCATCTACAGATGCGTCCAGCCATAACCTGTATAAAAGTTAAGTTTAGGCAGTCAGTTAGGTTGCTTTTCAGTTAAATTGAGTTAACCACAGTCCGCTATCTAGTTAACTAAAGTTAACTTTAGCAGTCCATGATCTTGACAGCTCTGGACTGCTCTTGTCCATGACAAGGACAGCTTAAGGTAGTCTTAAATTAACTTCAGATCAGAGCAGTCCAAAGTTAACTTTAGGGAACTTTAGGTCGCTAGCAAACTAACGTTAACTTCAGGTCAGAGCAGTCAAAAGTTAACTTTAGGTCGCTAGCAGACTAAATATAATTCTAGGTAATTGATAATATGTTTTTGCTATTTGTTAATAGAAAAAAATATTCTATTTTAAAATACATTCAATAATGCAAATAAATAAACATTTTAAAATAAATAACTATTTAAAAACACAAAAAATATTCTTTAAGAATGATTTATTTGCTTTTCTTATTAATCTATATAATCACTAATTCAACAAATACGATTTTCATAATATGTTGTTCGAGAATTTTGTGCGCAAATGTTTGACCTGTGGCTTATTTTACCTTTTTTTCTGATGATAACAACATTTGGAGGAAAAATTTTCCCAATATAATGTTTTAATTCAAATTGAATAATCAGATGTAGTTTGCTAAAGACCAGGATGGGATATGCTAATAAAATAGATCTTTCTAAAGTTAACAAGTCTTGAAAATAAAAACGTTTTTTTAGAATAAATATTGCATGTAAATAGATAAATATATTATTTAGAGTAAACTAATAATTTAATAGCCATTAAAAATTAATTTAATAAATAAATATTCTTTTTAAAAAATCTTGAACAAATAATGTTAAAATCTAAAAATAAATAAACAAAAATATTGTTTTATATAAATCAAGTCAAATGATAAATATAATCGAAGCTTTGTTAATTTAGGTCACTCTTGGCTTCAGCGCAGTTAACTTTAGGTCGCTCTAGGCTTAAGTTAACTTTAGGTCGCTCTTAGGCTAAAGTTAACTTTAGGTCGCTCTTAGGCTAAAGTTAACTTTAGGTTGGTTCTAGGCTAAAGTTTACTTTAGGTTGGTTCTAGGCTAAAGTTAACTAGCAGAGCGGTCAAGAAGAGCAGAACATGGTCCAAGTTTGCTTTTACAGTTAACTTTTGACCGGTCAAAAGTCTGCCTAAAAAGCAGACCTCTGTTAACTTTATGCAGACAAATAGTTTACTTTTCTAGTTAACTTGTCATACAGGTCATGTCTGGTCGTATCTGTATACCAAATTTTAAAATACTAATACATGTATCTTTCGAAGCACCTGAGTTCACTCTCGTTTCGACTGGAGTTCGTGTTGTTGACTGATATTCTGTGATTTTTTTTTGTTTCCATGTTTTGCGTGTTGTCTGTTTTTGTTCCGTTCTTGTTGGTGTTTACTGTTTTTTGTCTCTTTCGGACTTTTGACATTTGGATACCCAATTCGTACCTCTGCTTCTGTAACATGTGTAATACGACCACAATTCTACAGAAAGTGTTGCGATTAAGATTCAAAATCAAATATTTTTCATTTATTTGTGTATATCACATGCGTCAGGAATCGCTGATTTAAAGGCAGAAAACAGTACATTTTATACATGTATATGATGCGTCTATACATGTTTTTTTATATTTATGAAAAACTTAAACATTTGCATTTCAACCCGTCTATTCCTGCAATGTAAATTCACTTCTTAACTAACTTACCTAAACCTGAAACATCCAACTCTTCAAATTGCTGAGATAAATCTTCGACACCTGAAAAAGTATTTTATATAGATTAAATATATACTAATGTACATTACTGTGGGTTTTTAAAAATATTTATTTTTACATGATTTGTTACGCAGAGGTGTTAAAGAGCATATGGGCAATCCTGCGTTTTAATATCCTTTGAAATAGATGTCAAAACAATTAAAACGGGTAGTACATCGCTGTACCGTCGATGCATTATCACGTGACAGCAATAAATAGCTTAATACGTATCGTCCTAAAGATAAAATAAAATATAACTAAGCTATAGTTCATTTGAATTCTATAAATCAACGAAAAAAGGCTTGCTAAATTATGTACTTCAAAATATGTTAACTATTTTTTCATCATGTACCTTTTTTAAGTCGTGCGAACTCGGGTGAATAAAAATCAGCATGCTTAATATACAAATATTCATAGATTTTTATAGTAAACATGGAAAGTTACAGAAATACATGGGAGTACAACACGGTGACAAGGAAGATCATTTGCTTGAAATACCTTTAAAATTCCGTTGTTCAGCTAGTTGACCATTTAATCTTCTATTGGTGGTCCTTTTAAGTATGTTCAGGTAGACCAATTACCTGGTTGTTCCGTCAAATAAGAACACAGTTTTTATGTTTTAATAAAAATATTATTATTTTTTCACCATTAGACTATATGGAGAACTTTTGATTTTGTTTTTGAAAATAAATTTGTGCTTCTTTTTGCCAGAGTTTGTATGATATTAAAAAGTTTGTTTTTCTTTCAAATACGATTTTTTTTCAAAAGACAAAACAAATTAAAGGATTCTTGTGCAGATTTGTAGCACTCAAATGGACTATACCCTGCGGTTTCCACAACACCATGAACATATCAAGTGAAGGCAATACATCTCCGTTTTATCAATACCGCTGTTAGAATCCTATATTCTCTTTAAATGAATAGTTATTCATCTGGTTCTCAAAAAACCTTCCGAACTTAAAGCATTGATCAAATTATCGATACATGCAAAATTTGAAGTTCAGTATATACGGAGAAGTGTTGTTCTAGTCTGATTTTTAGATCATAAACAACGAAAAAGGAAAGCCTGGTCTAGAAATAAAAGCAAATTTACACACCTTTAGCGAATAGTTGTTAAAACTAACATCATTTAAATTTTTCTACTTTTCTTTTTTTCCATTCTCTAAAAATCGCGCCAAATATATAATTTATATTTTGAATCTGTTTACAGTGCTTTCCGGTATAATTTACACGGCATTCAGTCGTGACGTCACCAATGTGTAAATCTACGTAATAGGATCTTATTTGTGATAAAAATAAATTGCAGTATTTTTCATTTGTTGATGGATTACGTTTCGCTGCTTAAATACTTGAAAATGTACATATTAACTGAGATTTGTGATTTCACGAAATATCATGCAACTCAGATTCCATATGCTTTATAAACATCCCTGCGTAAATACATTTTAAGAGACTTGGTCTAAATGTGTTTTGGGTTTTAATGCTTATTTCACAAAGTTAACATGTTCTTTTTTGTAGTCTGGTTTTACATTTTCACAAAAGGGTATACGTACCTTTCGCTTCTGCCATTTTTGTCTGATCTGTATTAAGTTCTACAAAAAGAAAAAAGTTTCACATTAACGCAATGTCATTTAACCTTTTGCTTCGCTATCTCATCGAACAATTTGTCAATTTACCATCGATAAAACTTTTGGTTATCTATATGAATGGTTTGCAGTATGTTTCATTTGTTTTCGGTCGAGAAATAAAAGCAAATTGACATACCTTTAGCGAATAGTTGTTAAAACTAATATCATTTTTAGTTTTCTTTTTTTCCATTCTCAAAAAATCTCGCCAAAATATTTTATTAGAGGTCTTATATAATTGAATCTGTTTACAGCGCTTTCCGATCAAATTTAGAGGGTGTCACAGCTCTTTTGGTACGCGGTATTCCGTGCTTTTTAAAGGGTATTCGGTACGCCAAGGTGTGGTACGCGATACGCGATGTTCCGAATTTTTAGGCTTTTGGAACGCGTACGCTGTATCTTGAGAGTATTCGGTATTCAAGTCTTTTTAACGGTATTCTGTCCTTTTTTAAACACTATCCGGGGGCGGGGGCGGTGACATCCCCAATTTACACAACATTCAGTCCCGACGTCATCAATGTGTAAATCTACGTAATACGATCTTATTTGTGATAAAAATTAATTGCAGTATTTTTCATTTGTTTTTGGTCTACCTTTCGCTGCTAAAATACTTGAAAATGTATTTATTAACTGAGATTTGTGATTTCACGAAATTACATGTAACTAAGATTCCATATGCTTCATAAACACCCCTGCGTAAATACATTTTAAGTGACTTGTTCTAATTGTATTTTGTGTTTTAATGCTTATTTCACAAAGTTAACATGCTCTTTTTTGTAGTCTTGTATTACATTTTCACAAAAGGGTGTACGTACCTTGCGCTTCTGCCATTTTTGTCTGATCTGTATTAGGTTCTACAAAAGTAAAAGTTTCACTTAAACCCAATGTCTTATAACCTTTTGCTTCCCTATCTCATCGAACAATTTGTCAATTTACCATCGATAAAACTTTTGGTTATCTATATGAATGGTTTGCAGCATGTTTCATTTGTTTTCGGTCTACCTTTTGCTGCTTAAATACTTGAAAATGTATATATTAACTGAGATTTGTGATTTCATGAAATTACATGTAACTCAGATTCCATATATATGCTTCATAAACACTCCCACGTAAATACATTTTATGAGACTTGTTCGAAATGTGTGTTGTGTTTGAATGCTTATTTCACAAAGTTAACATGCTATATTGTAGCCTGGACATTTTGACAAAAAAGTTGTACGTACCTTGCGCTTCTGCCATTTTTGGTTGATCTGTTTTAAGTTCTACAAAAAGTAAAAAGTTTCACTTTAACGCAATGTCATTTAATCTTTTGCTTCGCTATCTCTTTTAAAAATTAGTCAATTTACCCACAGGCGTTTGGGTTCAGGATTATTTTTTTTATTAATAACGTGTATATAAAAATTTTCATACTCGTCTATATACTATTTCCACAAGGCAAGAATGTTTGACAGTTCTAAAAATAGAGCAAAATTTACCCTTGGAAAACCCCCTATTTTCTCATAGAATTAAAGGTTTTGTGTAAAATATTGGTGATTTTCTTAATCCTTTCAGTTTTATCTCGCAATAAATCACATATATATCGTGTAACAATGCACAATGACTTTAAATCTAACCTTTTTTTCATTCGAGGTGAGCCACAAAACCACCAGGGACGGAAGTAGATAAGGGAGACAATATTCCGACCTTTTTACCAATTTTATCATTGAATTTGAATAACCACATATATTTTATCCTGTTACGTCTTTTTGTAAAACTATGGTACACATAATAGGTCCTAATATAAAAATGTGCGTTTTTGCTACTATCTCCGTAGTAAAAAATAATTCAAATAAGATCGTGACCATATTTTTCCGCCAAAAGATTTTGTTCGAACTCGCCTAGATTTTACCTTACTGTAGCGTCACTCGGAATTCCTTTTATTTAGCAGAATATTGTTTCCCTATCTACTTCCGTCCCTGGTGATATTTTTGGTCCGGTTCGGAGGAAAAACGACTAGATTTGACGTTATTACACATTGATACACTATAATTTTGAGCCCATAAGAGAGAGAAAACTAAAAGGAATGAGACAATTGCCAATTTCATTTCGATAGAAAACTACTTCTATAAGAAATTCGTAGATTTCCCAAAGTTCTATTTTTAGAACTGTCAAACATTCTTGCCTTGTGGAAATAGTATATAGACGAGTATGAAAATTTTTATATACACGTTATTAATAAAAAAAAATCCTGAACCCAAACGCCTGTGAATTTACCATTAAAATTGTAGTTATCCTTATAAACAGAGAACATAATCTGATCATTCCACACAATTTAATGTATGAGGTTTACAACCAAGCTGTCGTGGAGGAAAAAGGAATTTTCATATCTTTTGAAATACAGAATTATAGTAAGGGTTTCAATAGCTTGCTGGATTGCGCAATAAGAAAATAAATTTGGCCAGCTAGGTATCAAACCAAGGCCTGTGGTTACTCAATTGAAAATTTTTTTTCAAGTGAATCTATATATATTGTACAAAGATAACTAACCTCTAGAACACGCTCTTGTATTGTTAGGTTTTACATTAATATATATGTGTAAAGAATATTCACTTGGTGAGCATATCATTTTTTGTTCAGAGTAAGCGTTAAAATATTTTAAAGATATTTACGATTTACAACAGGATATTCTTTAATGCAATGGCATAAAATACAAAACAAACTCTTAAATTTCATTAAATTTATTAAATATTTGTGGTTTTCCCATTTTCTAGTACAAAGTATATCACAGGTATAATAATAATTATTTTTATACCTTATTTAGTAGTCTACTAATTTATAAAAATAAATATTAAGGTGGAAAGATCTTTAATTGATTGGTAAGTCCATTAGTATTGTGATTGTTGTCTATATTTTTTCAGGTTTTAACCATCCAAAAAAATATTGTTTCGTCAAATGTAATATACAAGTACAACTGTTTACTGTGAGTTGGTTGGACATAGATTGGCAATGGTCATATATTTTTTCAAAAGGTTACAGTATCAAGAGGCCCATGGGCCACATAGCTCACTTGGGAAACAACATGTATGATAAAATCAGTTTTAATGGATTCATAATAAAACCTATCTGGACGATGTAGTATTATACACGTAGATCCTGTGTAAATAAAAAAAAAATTTTTGCTGGATATTCTTATGTTTATTATCATTAGTTCCTTATTTGTAACAGGATGGTTTTATAGTAATATCACATGTTGAGTTTTGCAGCTCACAAAAAGATCCTAAACAATTAACGGACTCGCCTAGTACAAAGTATGAAAAAGCCTCGTTTTGTAACTGTTATTTGTCCAGCCTTTGCATAGCAAAAAGTGCATTAAATTAAAATTAAATTTGGCCAGCTATGTGTCAAACCAAGGCCTGTGGTTACTCAATTGAAAATAGTTTTTGTATTGTTAGGTTTTATATTAATATGAACTATATCTAGCGATGCAATAAAACATGTACTACAGTGTTGCCAATAGTTATGATGACGCACATACCAAGTTTGAAGGGTCGATAATTTCAATTTATTGAGAAATCGTTTTTTGAGAATTGACATCAGTTTCCATGACGTAGAAAAAGTAACGTTTTGCGAAAAGGTGGAGCAATTGACGGTTATAAAATTGTATGTTTGGGTCTAAAAAATATCAACAAATATACAGAGATTCTTTAAATTGTGAATAAATCTTACTAAGATACTTCTGATGGCATGTGCATTTCAGATGGAGATAGAAAATAACCGATTGGCATGTTTTGTGGTATTAAGATAAAGCAATATTTCTTATATAGTACTATCCCCACCAATGGACTTTGCTTGGAGTTGTATTGTTGATATCAAGAACTTGAATTTCCATGCAATTTGTGAACCAAATGTTTCCAGAAATGTAACAATACATGCAGAAATATGAATTAAGATGTATTTGACAAAACATAATGTTCAAAACTCATAAAAGTTTTTAAAATATTGCATTCAATATGACCATATAGAAAATCAATTGTTTAATTTGACGTCGAAAAATGTGAACGTCTTGCTCCGGCTCATGAATACGATATATTTTCTAAATGACGAAAAATCAACTTGTAGTTGTTTGTTTATTCTAAAATTTGGTACACCAATTTATAAGACTACTCATTCTATAATAACAAACTTTGTAGTAAATCCAATAAACATTATTTATTTTATACCAACTGTCCATGAACTTTACGGACAGCCCTCGAATGTGTAAAGAATGTTCACTTGGCGAGCACATCATTTTTGTTCAGAGTAAGTGTTAAAATATTTACGATAAACAACATGATATTCTTTAATGCAATGGCATAAAATTCAAAACAAATTCTTAAATTTCATTTATTAAATTTATTAAATATTTGTGTTTTTCCCATTTTCTAGTACAAAGTATATTACAGGTATAATAATAATTATTTTTATACCTTATTTAGTAGTCTACTAATTTATAAAAATAAATATTAAGGTGGAAAGATCTTTAATTGTTTGGTAAGTCCATTAGTATTGTGATTGTTTTCTATATTTTTTTCAGGTTCTTACCATCAAAAAAAATGTCTTGTCAAATGTAATATACAAGTACAACTGTTTACTGTGAGTTGGTTGGACATAGATTGGCAAGGGTCAAATATATTTTCAAAAAGTCACAGTATCAAGAGACTCATGGGCCACATTGCTCACTTTGGAAACAATATGTATGATAAATTCAGTTTTAACGGAGTCATAATAAAACCTATCCGGACAACGTAGTATAATACATGTAGATCCTGTGTAAATAATAATCTATTTTTTACTGGATATTCTTATGTTTATTATCATTAGTTCCTTTTTTTGTAACAGGATGGTTTTATAGTAATATCACATGTTGAGTATTGCAGCTCACAAAAAGATCTTAAACAATTGACGGACTCGCCTAGTACAAAGTATAAAGAAGCCTCGTTTTGTAACTGTTTATTTGTCCAGCCTTTGCATAGCAAAAAGTGCATAATTACATCCATAGTAAATAGGCTGCTGTTTTATTTTATTTAAGAAAACGAAAGTAATAATGGAACATTCTTGACATAACCCGAAACCAAATTGGTATCATGTAACCCTTGAAAAAACGATTATTTCAAATCTATAATTATATAACTTACCTCAGGTTTTCTCAAACGTTTCACTTTATTGTATTTATTGTATGATGAATTTGCTGAAAATGTATTATTATGATAACATGTATATGATTATGATTTGTAAAATAAAACTATGTGCATTGAATTGTTTTTTGAATGCTTTAAAGTCTCATTTAAAACCAGAAGTAATGATGACGTGATTTACTTAATTAAATTACTTAATTAAACGATACTTACCTTGGTTAAAATAGAAGTTTGGTTATAATTTTATGTAGTCACAGAATTACTGGAGGGATAAAATGCCAACACCCAGCTTAACAACATTCAGCAATACATGTGCATGTATTTTAAGGTAAAAATATGTTGATCTGATGGTAACAAATAATTTTCAAGCTTTAAAGATTGAGGTTGCAGTTGTGCAGTACAGTAAATGACGCTTAAAAGTTACAAAGTTATAAGGAAGAATAAAAGATAAAAAGAAATAAATCTATAAGTGTTATTTTCCAATAAAAGATTTTTGGCATATTTAAGATTGTACAATTTATGTAATCTCTTCTGATAAGATAAAAAGGGCAACAAAACATATCTAAAAAAACAACTCTAGTATACTTCATTATTAAATAATCTATAAAGTTTCATAAGTCAAATAAATTATATGTTTTAATAAAAATAACAAATTAACCAATCAAAATAATTATCTGGTAAGGTATTAGTCCAACACTATTACGTGGGACGGGACTACACGGTTTCAAACCAAAACGTCACTTTACTTTTGGATTGTGGATATTAAATAATCACAATCATTATTTTTTATTTACCAGGGTCAGGCCTCAAAAGAACGACACTTCACATCCCGTAGATCCCAAGTTGCTCTAATTAACATTAAGAATGTGGTCCCAAGAAGAAGCCGGGGTTAACCCCAATTATTTGTGACAACACAAATGAAGCGACGTCTCTCCCCTTTGTCTTCAGAACATTATTATCAACAATTTCCCTCATCACATCAAGAAACGATACAAGACCTTAGGAAGGGACAAAAAATGTTTGTCCCGTGTATGAAAAGCAATACTTTGTGTACCTTAAAGACCCCTTTGTTAAGTTCGTTTAAATTAGATTCAATGGGGGCCGCTACAAAGGCCATACTCGCAAGCTGCAAACTGGAGAGAGAGATTTATTGAAGCATAACGCTTGTTTCCCAATCCAAGATAAATAAATATAAGATCGGGTATATTGAGAGTTAAAAGATGCTATAGAATGGAAGAGTTATCGGTAGGGCATGGCCAAAGAAAAAACTCATAAGGGTCCGAATGGTGCAGAATATAGTAATTTGTTTGTGCATAATAATGCACTTCGTTTCCATTAAAAAAACGAACTAAATCTTACTAAGATACTTCTGATGGCATGTGCATTTCAGATGGAGATAGAAAATAACCGATTGGCATGTTTTGTGGTATTAAGATAAAGTAATATTTCTTATATAGTACTATCCCCACCAATGGACTTTGCTTGGAGTTGTATTGTTGATATCAAGAACTTGAATTTCCATGCAATTTGTGAATCAAATGTTTCCAGAAATGTAACAATACATGCAGAAATATGAATTAAGATGTATTTGACAAAACATAATGTTCAAAACTCATAAAAGTTTTTAAAATATTGCATTCAATATGACCATATAGAAAATCAATTGTTTAATTTGACGTCGAAAAATGTGAACGTCTTGCTCCGGCTCATGAATACGATATATTTTCTAAATGACGAAAAATCAACTTGTAGTTGTTTGTTTATTCTAAAATTTGGTACACCAATTTATAAGACTACTCATTCTATAATAACAAACTTTGTAGTAAATCCAATAAACACTATTTATTTTATACCAACTGTCCATGAACTTTACGGACAGTCCTCGAATGTGTAAAGAATGTTCACTTGGCGAGCACATCATTTTTGTTCAGAGTAAGTGTTAACAAATTATTCAAAAGATATTTACGATAAACAACATGATATTCTTTAATGCAATGGCATAAAATTCAAAACAAATTCTTAAATTTCATTTATTAAATTTATTAAATATTTGTGTTTTTCCCATTTTCTAGTACAAAGTATATTACAGGTATAATAATAATTATTTTTATACCTTATTTAGTAGTCTACTAATTTATAAAAATAAATATTAAGGTGGAAAGATCTTTAATTGTTTGGTAAGTCCATTAGTATTGTGATTGTTTTCTATATTTTTTCAGGTTCTTACCATCAAAAATAATGTCTTGTCAAATGTAATATACAAGTACAACTGTTTACTGTGAGTTGGTTGGACATAGATTGGCAAGGGTCAAATATATTTTCAAAAAGTCACAGTATCAAGAGACTCATGGGCCACATTGCTCACTTTGGAAACAATATGTATGATAAATTCAGTTTTAACGGAGTCATAATAAAACCTATCTGGACAACGTAGTATAATACATGTAGATCCTGTGTAAATAATAATCTATTTTTTACTGGATATTCTTATGTTTATTATCATTAGTTCCTTTTTTGTAACAGGATGGTTTTATAGTAATATCACATGTTGAGTATTGCAGCTCACAAAAAGATCTTAAACAATTGACGGACTCGCCTAGTACAAAGTATAAAGAAGCCTCGTTTTGTAACTGTTTATTTTTCCAGCCTTTGCATAGCAAAAAGTGCATAATTACATCCATAGTAAATAGGCTGCTCTTTTATTTCATTTAAGAAAACGAAAGTAATAATGGAACATTCTTGACATAACCCGAAACCAAATTGGTATCATGTAACCCTTGAAAAAACGATTATTTCAAATCTATAATTATATAACTTACCTCAGGTTTTCTCAAACGTTTCACTTTATTGTATTTATTGTATGATGAATTTGCTGAAAATGTATTATTATGATAACATGTATATGATTATGATTTGTAAAATAAAACTATGTGCATTGAATTGTTTTTTGAATGCTTTAAAGTCTCATTTAAAACCAGAAGTAATGATGACGTGATTTACTTAATTAAATTACTTAATTAAACGATACTTACCTTGGTTAAAATAGAAGTTTGGTTATAATTTTATGTAGTCACAGAATTACTGGAGGGATTAAATGCCAACACCCAGCTTAACAACATTCAGCAATACATGTGCATGTATTTTAAGGTAAAAATATGTTGATCTGATGGTAACAAATAATTTTCAAGCTTTAAAGATTGAGGTTGCAGTTGCGCAGTACAGTAAATGACGCTTAAAAGTTACAAAGTTATAAGGAAGAATAAAAGATAAAAAGAAATAAATCTATAAGTGTTATTTTCCAATAAAAGATTTTTGGCATATTTAAGATTGTACAATTTATGTAATCTCTTCTGATAAGATAAAAAGGGCAACAAAACATATCTAAAAAAACAACTCTAGTATACTTCATTATTAAATAATCTATAAAGTTTCATAAGTCAAATAAATTATATGTTTTAATAAAAATAACAAATTAACCAATCAAAATAATTATCTGGTAAGGTATTAGTCCAACACTATTACGTGGGACGGGACTACACGGTTTCAAACCAAAACGTCACTTTACTTTTGGATTGTGGATATTAAATAATCACAATCATTATTTTTTATTTACCAGGGTCAGGCCTCAAAAGAACGACACTTCACATCCCGTAGATCCCAAGTTGCTCTAATTAACATTAAGAATGTAGTCCCAAGAAGAAGCCGGGGTTAACCCCAATTATTTGTGACAACACAAATGAAGCGACGTCTCTCCCCTTTGTCTTCAGAACATTATTATCAACAATTTCCCTCATCACATCAAGAAACGATACAAGACCTTAGGAAGGGACAAAAACGGTTTGTCCCGTGTATGAAAAGCAATACTTTGTGTACGTTAAAGACCCCTTTGTTAAGTTCGTTTAAATTAGATTCAATGGGGGCCGCTACAAAGGCCATACTCGCAAGCTGCAAACTGGAGAGAGAGATTTATTGAAGCATAACGCTTGTTTCCCAATCCAAGATAAATAAATATAAGATCGGGTATATTGAGAGTTAAAAGATGCTATAGAATGGAAGAGTTATCGGTAGGGCATGGCCAAAGAAAAAACTCATAAGGGTCCGAATGGTGCAGAATATAGTAATTTGTTTGTGCATAATAATGCACTTCGTTTCCATTAAAAAAAACGAACTAAATCTTACTAAGATACTTCTGATGGCATGTGCATTTCAGATGGAGATAGAAAATAACCGATTGGCATGTTTTGTGGTTTTAAGATAAAGTAATATTTCTTATATAGTACTATCCCCACCAATGGACTTTGCTTGGAGTTGTATTGTTGATATCAAGAACTTGAATTTCCATGCAATTTGTGAATCAAATGTTTCCAGAAATGTAACAATACATGCAGAAATATGAATTAAGATGTATTTGACAAAACATAATGTTCAAAACTCATAAAAGTTTTTAAAATAATGCATTCAATATGACCATATAGAAAATCAATTGTTTAATTTGACGTCGAAAAATGTGAACGTCTTGCTCCGGCTCATGAATACGATATATTTTCTAAATGACGAAAAATCAACTTGTAGTTGTTTGTTTATTCTAAAATTTGGTACACCAATTTATAAGACTACTCATTCTATAATAACAAACTTTGTAGTTAATCCAATAAACATTATTTATTTTATACCAACTGTCCATGAACTTTACGGACAGCCCTCGAATGTGTAAAGAATGTTCACTTGGCGAGCACATCATTTTTGTTCAGAGTAAGTGTTAAAATATTTACGATAAACAACATGATATTCTTTAATGCAATGGCATAAAATTCAAAACAAATTCTTAAATTTCATTTATTAAATTTATTAAATATTTGTGTTTTTCCCATTTTCTAGTACAAAGTATATTACAGGTATAATAATAATTATTTTTATACCTTATTTAGTAGTCTACTAATTTATAAAAATAAATATTAAGGTGGAAAGATCTTTAATTGTTTGGTAAGTCCATTAGTATTGTGATTGTTTTCTATATTTTTTTCAGGTTCTTACCATCAAAAAAAATGTCTTGTCAAATGTAATATACAAGTACAACTGTTTACTGTGAGTTGGTTGGACATAGATTGGCAAGGGTCAAATATATTTTCAAAAAGTCACAGTATCAAGAGACTCATGGGCCACATTGCTCACTTTGGAAACAATATGTATGATAAATTCAGTTTTAACGGAGTCATAATAAAACCTATCCGGACAACGTAGTATAATACATGTAGATCCTGTGTAAATAATAATCTATTTTTTACTGGATATTCTTATGTTTATTATCATTAGTTCCTTTTTTGTAACAGGATGGTTTTATAGTAATATCACATTTTGAGTATTGCAGCTCACAAAAAGATCTTAAACAATTGACGGACTCGCCTAGTACAAAGTATAAAGAAGCCTCGTTTTGTAACTGTTTATTTGTCCAGCCTTTGCATAGCAAAAAGTGCATAATTACATCCATAGTAAATAGGCTGCTGTTTTATTTTATTAAAGAAAACAAAAGTAATAATAAAACATTATTGACATAACCCGAAACCAAATTGGTATCCTGTAACCCTTGAAAAAACGATTATTTCACATCTATAATTCTATAACTTACCTCAGTTTTCTCAAACGTTTCACTTTACTGTATATATTGTATGATGAATTTGCTGAAAATGTATTATTATGATAACATGTATATGATTATGATTTGTAAAATAAAACTATGTGCATTGAATTGTTTTTTGAATGCTTTAAAGTCTCATTTAAAAGCAGAAGTAACGATGACGTGATTTACTTAATTAAATTACTTAATTAAACGATACTTACCTTGGTTAAAATAGAAGTTTGGTTACAATTCTTTGTAGTCACATAATTACTGCAGGGATTTAATGCCAATACCCAGCTTAACAACATTCATCAATACATGTGCATGTATTTTAAGGTAAACATATGTTGATCTGATGGTAACAAAACAATTTTCAAGCTTTAAAGATTGAGGTTGCAGTTGCGCAGTACAATAAATGACGCATTAAAGTTACAAAGTTACAAAAGTTATAAGGAAGAATTACAGACAAAAAGAAATAAATCTATAAGTGTTATTTTCCAATATAAGATGTTTGGCATATTTGAGATTGTACAATTTATGTAATCTCTTCTGATAAGATAAAAAAGGCAACAAAACATATCTATAAAAAACAACTCCAGTGTAATTCATTATTGTCTTGCAAATTCCGACCAGTACCTCCCCGTGGTGCAAGGCGGGCACTGTTCCAGTGACAACAAAGGATACTCTGGAGCAGCTAACACTGGCGGTGGTGTGTCATGGGCTGGACGACCCATGGCACATAGCGAGTCTATACCGATTGGTGTAAGTCGACGCAGAGGGGCTTTCCCCTAGTCGCGACTATAAATACCCATCAGTCAATTCATTATTAAATAGTCTATAAAGTTTCATTGGTCTAATAAATTATATGTTTTAATACAAATAACAAATTAACCAATCAAAATACATATCTGGTAAGGTATTAGTCCAACACTATTACGTGGGACGGGACTACACGGTTTCATTCCAAAACGTCACTTTACTTTTGGATTGTGGATAATCACAATCATTATTTTTCATTTACCAGGGTCAGGCCTCAAAAGAACGACACTTCACATCCCGTGGATCCCAAGTTGCTCTAATTAACATTAAGAATGTAGTCCCAAGAAGAAGCCAGGGTTAACCCCAATTATTTGTGACAACACAAATGAAGCGACGTGTCTCCCCTTTGTCTTCAGAACAATATTATCAACAATTTCCCTCATCACATCAAGAAACGATACAAGACTTTAGGAAGGGACAAAAAAGGTTTGTCCCGTGTATGAAAAGCAATACCCTGTGCACGTTTAAGACCCCTTTGTTAAGTTCGTTTAAATTAGATTCAATGGGGGCCTCTACAAAGGCCATACTCGCAAGCTGCAAACTGGAGAAAGATTTATTGAAGCATAACGCTTGTTTCCCAATCCAGGATAAATAAATATAAGATCGGGTATATTGAGAGTAAAAAGAAGCTATAGAATGGAAGAGTTATCGGTAGGGCATTGCCAAAGAAAAAACTCATAAGGGTCCGAATGGTGCAGAATATAGTAATTTGTTTGTGCATAATAATGCACTTCGTTTCCATTAAAAAAACGAAAGATCAAACTAAACATTTTGTTATATTTAAAATCAATTAATTACCAAATACCCAATCGTATGATGTCACAATCAATGCACTTTTAAAAGGCGGCTTAAATTGAATTTTTGATAACTTTCCAACATTTGATGTCCTTTTAAGACTTTTTCTGAAAAGTTTAGGAATAGTTTTGAATTTTACGAGCATGTATATGTTTTTATATCTAATGACAAAGCAAAACGACTAGCAGCTACTTACATGTATGGTTATATTGATGTCGCCTTTCTGGTTTTCATTAAAGATTTTTAAAATCGTTGCATCTTTATGATAGCTGCAGGTGTAGGTTTTGTCGGAATGTTTATGAACTAAATGTTGTTATGCTTGAGGAAGTGAGTTCTAATCAGCAAGCTGCCAACTCTAGATTGTCAAAAAAAGTTACATAAGATTATAAGGAAGAATTAGAGATAAAAGGAAATAAATCTTTACGTGTTGTTTTCCATTAAAAGATTATTTTGGCATATTTGAGATTGTACCATTTATGTAATCTCTACTGATAAGATAAAAAAGGGTAACAAAACATATTAAAAATAAAACTAATTTAATTGTTCTTCATTATTAAATAGTCTATAAAGTCTCATTGGTCAAATAGATTATATGTTTTAATAAAAATAACAAATTAACCAATCAAATTACATATTTGGTAAGATTTTTGTCCTAAACTATCACGTGGGACAGGACTAGGGACACACGGACCTAAGTAAAGTGAGACTGATATTCGATATTTGATATTCATTTTTTTTAATATCAAACTGAATATCAAACGGTAAAATTTACCGTTTGATATTCATTCGATATTCATTTATCATTTTATCTTGGTATAAATATGTAATGAATATCAAAATGAATAGCAAACGGTAAATTTTAAAGTTCGATATTCATTTGACCTTTGTTTTCGGTCTAGGTATGTTATGTGAATATGGAATGAATATCGAAAGAATATCAAACCAAAGTTTATTTGTCATTCGATATTCATTTGACGTTCGTTTTAGGTCTAGTTTGGTTTTGTGAATATGAAATGAATATCAAACCACTGTTTATTTACGTTCGATATTCATTTCACGTTCGATTTTGGTCTAGTTTGGTTTTGTGAATATCAAATGAATATCAAACCAAAGTTTCCGTCTGTTTGATATTCATTTGACATTCGTTTCCGTTTTTAATTTGTATCGTGAATATCAAATGAATTTCAAACAAAAGATTAATTCCGTTTTATATTCATTTGAGATTCGTTTTGGGTTTTATATTCATTTGAGATTTGTTTTGGGTGTAGGTATGTTATGTGAATATGGAATGAATATCGAATAAATATCAAACCAAAGTGTATTTACGTTCGATATTCATTTGACATTCGTTTTAGGTCTAGTTTTGTTTTTGTGAATATCAAATGCATATCAAACCAAGGATTAATTCTATTCTATATTCATTTGAGATTCGTTTCGGGTCTTGTTTGGTTTTGTGAATATCTAATGAATATCAAACCACTGTTTATTTACGTTCGATATTCATTTCACGTTCGATTTTGGTCTAGTTTGGTTTTGTGAATATCTAATGAATATCAAACCAATGTTTCCGTCTGTTTGATATTCATTTGACATTCGTTTCCGTTGTTAACTTGTATTGTGAATATCAAATGAATATCAAACAAAAGATTAATTCCAGTTTATATTCATTTGAGATTCGTTTTGGGTTTTATATTCATTTGAGATTCGTTTTGGGTCTAGGTATGTTATGTGAATATGGAATGAATATCGAATAAATATCAAACCAAATTGTATTTACGTTCGATATTCATTTGACATTCGTTTTAGGTCTAGTTTTGTTTTTGTGAATATCAAATGCATATCAAACCAAGGATTAATTCTATTCTATATTCATTTGAGATTCGTTTCGGGTCTTGGTATGTTATGTGAATATGGAATGAATATCGAATGAATATCAAACCAAAGGTTATTTACGTTCGATATTCATTTGACGTTTGTTTTAGGTCTAGTTTGATTATGTGAATGTGAAATGAATATCAAACCAAAGTTTCCTTCTGTTTGATATTCATTTGACAATCGCTTCCGTTGTTGATTTGTATTGTGAATATCAAATGAATATCAAACCAAAGATTAATTCCATATTAAATTCACTTGAGATTCGTTTCGGGTCTTGGTATGTTATGTGAATATGGAATGAATATCGAATTAATATCTAACCAAAGATTATTTACGTTCGATATTCATTTGACGTTCGTTTTAGGGCCAGTTTTGTTTTGTGAATTTCAAATGAATATCAAAACAAAGTTTCCTTCTGTTTGATATTCATTTGACATTCCTTTCCGGTGATAATTTGTTTTGTGAATAACCAATAAATATCAAAACAAAGTTTCCTTCTGTTTGATATTCATTTGAGATTCGTTTCTGGTGTTAATTTAAAAAATGAATATCAAGCCAAAGATTAGTTCCATTCTATATTCATTTGAAAGTCGTTTCAGGTCTAGGTACGTTATGTGAATATCAAATGAATATCGAATGAAAATCAATTAAAAGTTTATTCACATTTGATATTCATTTGACATTCGTTTCCGGTGCAAATTTGTGTTCTGAATATCAAATGAATATCAAACGAAATATTAATTCCGTTTTATATTCACTTGACATTCGTTTCGGGTCAAGGTATGTTATTTGAATATGGAATGAATATCGAATAAATATCAAACCAAAGTGTATTTACGTTCGATATTCATTTGACATTCGTTTTAGGTCTAGTTTTGTTTTTGTGAATATCAAATGCATATCAAACCAAGGATTAATTCTATTCTATATTCATTTCAGATTCGTTTCGGGTCTTGGTATGTTATGTGAATATGGAATGAATATCGAATGAATATCAAACCAAAGGTTATTTACGTTCGATATTCATTTGACGTTTGTTTTAGGTCTAGTTTGGTTATGTGAATGTGAAATGAATATCAAACCAAAGTTTCCTTCTGTTTGATATTCATTTGACATTCGTTTCCTGTGTTAATTTGTATTGTGAATATCAAATGAATATCAAGCCAAAGATAAATTCCGTTTTATATTCATTTGAGATTCGTTTCGGGTCTTGGTATGTTATGTGAATATGGAATTTATATCGAATGAATATCAAACCAAAGTTTATTTACGTTCGATATTAATTAACCGTTCGTTTTAGGTCAAGTTTTGTTTTGTGAATATCAAATGAATATCAAACCAAAGTGTCCTTCTGTTTGATATTCATTTGACAATCGTTTCCGTTGTTGATTTGTATTGTGAATATCAAATGAATATCAAACCAAAGATTAATTCCATATTAAATTCACTTGAGATTCGTTTTGGGTCTTGGTATGTTATGTGAATATGGAATGAATATCGAATTAATATCAAACCAAAGTTTGTTTGTCATTCGATATTCATTTGACGTTCGTTTTAGGGCCAGTTTTGTTTTGTGAATTTCAAATGAATATCAAAACAAAGTTTCCTTCTGTTTGATATTCATTTGACATTCCTTTCCGGTGTTAATTTGTTTTGTGAATAACCAATAAATATCAAAACAAAGTTTCCTTCTGTTTGATATTCATTTGAGATTCGTTTCTGGTGTTAATTTGAAAAATGAATATCAAGCCAAAGATAAGTTCCATTCTATATTCATTTGAAATTCGTTTCGGGTCTAGGTACGTTATGTGAATATCAAATTAATATCGAATGAAAATCAATTAAAGTTTATTCACGTTTGATATTCATTTGACATTCGTTTCCGGTGCAAATTTGTGTTCTGAATATCAAATGAATATCAAACGAAATATTAATTCCGTTTTATATTCACTTGAGACTCGTTGCGGGTCAAGGTATGTTATTTGAATATGGAATGAATATCGAATGAATATAAAACCAAAGTTTATTTACGTTCGATATTCATTAAACGTTCGTTTTAGGTCTAATTTTGTTTTTTGAATATCATATGAATATCAAATCAAAGTGTCCTTCTGTTTGATATTCATTTGACATTCGTTTCCGTTGTTAATTTGTATTGTGAATATCAAATGAATATCAAACCAAAGATTAATTCCATTCTATATTCATTTGAGATTCGTTTCGGGTTTAGGTATGTTATGTGAATATCAAATGAATATCGCATGAATATTAAACCAAAGTTTGTTTGTCATTCGATATTCATTTGACGTTTGTGTTAGGTCTAGTTTGGTTCTGTGAATATGAAATGAATATCAAACCACTGTTTATTTACGTTCGATATTCATTTGACGTTCGATTTTGGTCTAGTTTGGTTTTGTGAATATCAAATGAATATCAAACCAAAGTTTTCGTCTGTTTGATATTCATTTGACATTCGTTTCCGTTGTTAATTTGTATTGTGAATATCAAATGAATATCAAACAAAAGATTAGTTCCGTTTTATATTCATTTTAGATTCGTTTTGTGTCTAGGTTTGTTTTGTGAATATGGAATGACTATCGAATAAATATCAAACCAAAGTTTATTTATGTTCGATATTCATTTGACATTCGTTTTAGGTCTAGTTTTGTTTTGTGAATATGAAATGAATATCAAACCAAAGTTTCTTTCTGTTTGATATTCATTTGACATTCGTTTCCCTTGTTTATCTGTATTGTGAATATCAAATGAATATCAAACCAAAGATTAATTCCATTCTATATTCATTTGTGATTCGTTTCAGGGTCTTGGTATGTTATGTGAATATGGAATGAATATCGAATGAATATCAAACCAAAGGTTATTTATCTTCGATATTCATTTGACGTTTGTTTTAGGTCTAGTTTGGCTATGTGAATATCAAATGAATATCAAACCAAAGTTTCCTTCTTTTTGATTTTCATTTGACATCCGATTCCGGTGTTAATATGTATTGTGAATATCAAATGAATATCTAAACCAAAGATTAGTTCACAATTAATATTCATTTGACGTTCGTTTTAGGTCTAGTTTGATTTTGTGAATATGAAATGAATATTAAACCAAAGTTCCCTTCTGTTTGATATTCATTTGACGTTCGTTTCCGGTATAAATTTGTATTGTGAATATCAAATGAATATCAAACCAAAGATAAATTCCGTTTTATATTCATTTGAGATTCGTTTCGGGTCTTGGTATGTTATGTGAATATTGAATTTATATCGAATGAATATCAAACCAAAGTTTATTTACGTTCGATATTTATTAACCGTTCGTTTTAGGTCAAGTTTTCTTTTGTGAATATCAAATGAATATCAAACCACTGTTTATTTACGTTCAATATTCATTTGACGTTCGATTTTGGTATAGTTTGGTTTGTTAGTTTGGTTATGTGAATATCAAATGAATATCAAACCTTAATTTCCTTATTTTTGATTTTTCATTTGACATCCGATTCCGGTGTTAATATGTAATGTGAATATCAAATGAATATCAAACCAAAGTTTCCTTCTGTTTGATATTCATTTGACATTCGTTTCCTGTGTTAATTTGTATTGTGAATATCAAATGAATATCAAACCAAAGTTTCCTTCTGTTTGATTTTCATTTGACATCCGATTCCGGTGTTAATATGTATTGTGAATATCAAATGAATATCTAAACCAAAGTTTCCTTATGTTTGATATTCATTTGACATTCGTTTCCTTTGTTAATTTGTATTTTGAATATCAAATGAACATCAAACCAAAGATTAATTCCATTCTGTATTCATTTGAGATTCGTTTCGGGTTTAGGTATGTTATGTGAATATCAAATGAATATCGAATGAATATCAAACCAAAGTTTATTTGTCATTCGATAATCATTTGACGTTCGTTTTAGGTCTAGTTTGGTTTTGTGAATATGAAATGAATATCAAACCACTGTTTATTTACGTTCGATATTCATTTGACATTCGTTTTAGGTCTAGTTTTGTTTTGTGAATATCAAATGCATATCAAATCAAAGATTAATTCCATTCTATATTCATTTGAGATTCGTTTCGGGTCTTGCTATGTTTTGTGAATATGGAATGAATATCGAATGAATATCAAACCAAAGGTTATTTACGTTCGATATTCATTTGACGTTCGTTTTAGGTCTAGTTTGGTTATGTGAATATCAAATGAATATCAAACCAAAGTTTCCTTCTTTTTGATTTTCATTTGACTTCCGATTCCGGTGTTAATATGTATTGTGACCAAAGTTTCCTTCTGTTTGATATTCATTTGACATTTGTTTCCTGTGTTAATTTGTTTTGTGAATATGAAATGAATATCAAACCAAAGATTAATTCCATTCTATATTCATTTGAGATTCGTTTCGGGTCTAGGTATGTTATGTGAATATCAAATGAATATCGAATGAATATCAAACCAAAGTTTATATGTCATTCGATATTCAGTTGACGTTCGTTTTAGGTCTAGTTTGGTTTTGTTAATATGAAATGAATATCAAACGAAAGTTTATTTACGTTCGATATTCATTTGACGTACGATTTTAGTCTAGTTTGGTTTTGTGAATATCAAATGAATATCAAACCAAAGTTTCCGTCTGTTTGATATTCATTTGACATTCATTTCCGTTGTTAATTTGTATTGTGAATATCAAATGAATAACAAACAAAAGATTAATTCCAATTTATATTCATTTGAGATTCGATTTTGGTTTATATTCATTTGAGATTCGTTTTGGGTCTAGGTATGTTATGTGAATATGGAATGAATATCGAATAAATATCAAACCAAAGTTTATTTACGTTCGATATTCATTTGACATTTGTTTTAGGTTTAGTTTTGTTTTGTGAATATTAAATGAATATCAAACAAAGATTAATTTAATTCTACATTCATTTGAGATTCGTTTCGGGTCTAGGTATGTTATGTGAATATCAAATGAATATCGAATGAATATCAAACCAAAGTTTATATGTCATTCGATATTCAGTTGACGTTCGTTTTAGGTCTAGTTTGGTTTTGTTAATATGAAATGAATATCAAACCAAAGTTTATTTACGTTCGATATTCATTTGACGTTCGATTTTAGTCTAGTTTGGTTTTGTGAATATCAAATGAATATCAAACCAAAGTTTCCGTCTGTTTGATATTCATTTGACATTCATTTCCGTTGTTAATTTTTATTGTGAATATCAAATGAATATCAAACAAAAGATTAATTCCAATTTATATTCATTTGAGATTCGATTTTGGTTTATATTCATTTGAGATTCCTTTTTGGTCTAGGTATGTTATGTGAATATGGAATGAATATCGAATGAATATCAAACCAAAGGTTATTTACGTTCGATATTCATTTGACGTTCGTTTTAGGTCTAGTTCGGTTATGTGAATATGAAATGAATATCAAACCTCTGTTTATTTACGTTCGATATTCATTTGACGTTCGATTTTGGTCTAGTTTGGCTTTGTGAATATGAAATGAATATCAAACCAAAGTTTCTTTCTGTTTGAAATTCATTTGACATTCGTTTCCGTTGTTAATTTGTATTGTGAATATCAAATGAATATCAAACAAAAGATTAATTCCGTTTTATATTCATTTTAGATTCGTTTTGGGTCTAGGTTTGTTATGTGAATATGGAATGAATATCGAATAAATATCAAACCAAAGTTTATCTACGTTTGATATTCATTTGACATTCGTTTTAGGTCTAGTTTTGTTTTGTGAATATGAAATGAATATCAAACCAAAGTTTCTTTCTGTTTGATATTCATTTGACATTCGTTTCCGTTGTTAATTTGTATTGTGAATATCAAATGAATATCAAACCAAAGATTAATTCCATTCTATATTCATTTGAGATTCGTTTCGGGTCTAGGTATGTTATGTGAATATGGAATGAATATCCAATGAATATCAAACCAAAGGTTATTTACGTTCGATATTCATTTGACGTTCGTTTTAGGTCTAGTTTGGTTATGTGAATATCAAATGAATATCGAACCAAAGTTTCCTTCTTTTTGATTTTCATTTGACATCCGATTCCGGTTTTAATATGTATTGTGAATATCAAATGAATACAAACCAAAGTTTCCTTCTGTTTGATATTCATTTGACATTTGTTTCCTGTGTTAATTTGTACTGTGAATATGAAATGAATATCAAACCAAAGTTTATTTACGTTCGATATTCATTTGACGTTCGATTTTGGTCTAGCTTGGTTTTGTGAATATCAAATGAATATCAAACCAAAGTTTCCGTCTGTTTGATATTCATTTGACATTCGTTTCCGTTGTTAATTTGTATTGTGAATATCAAATGAATATCAAACAAAAGATTAATTCCAATTTATATTCATTTGAGATTTGTTTTTGGTTTATATTCATTTGAGATGCGTTTTGGGTCTAGGTATATTATGTGAATATGGAATGAATATCGAATAAATATCAAACCAAAGTTTATTTACGTTCGATATTCATTTGACATTCGTTTTAGGTCTAGTTTGTTTTGTGAATATCAAATGAATATCAAACAAAGATTAATTTAATTCTACATTTATTTGAGATTCGTTTCGGGTCTTGGTATGTTATATGAACATGGAATGAATAACGAATGAATATCAAACCAAAGGTTATTTACCTTCGATATTCATTTGACGTTCGTTTTAGGTCTAGTTCGGTTTTGTTAATATCAAATCAATATCAAACCAAAGTTTCCTTCTGTTTGATATTCATTTTACATTCGTTTCCTGTGTTAATTTGTATTGTGATGAATATCAAACCAAAGTTTCCTTTTTTTATATTTTCATTTGACATCCGATTCCGGTGTTAATATGTATTGTGAATATCAAATCAATATCTAAACCAAGTTTCCTTCTGTTTGACAATCATTTGACATTCGTTTCCTTTGTTAATTTGTATTGTGAATATCAAATGAACATCAAACCAAAATTAATTCCATTCTGTTTTCATTTGAGATTCGTTTCGGTTTTAGGTATGTTATGTGAATATCTAATGAATATCGAATGAATATCAAACCAAAGTTTATTCGTCATTCGATATTCATTTGACGTTCGTTTTAGGTCTAGTTTGGTTTTGTGAATATGAAATGAAAATCAAACCACTGTTTATTTACGTTCGATATTCATTTCACGTTCGATTTTTGTCTAGTTTGGTTTTGTGAATATCAAATGAATATCAAACCAAAGTTTCCTTCTGTTTGATATTCATTTTACATTCGTTTCCTGTGTTAATTTGTATTGTGAATATCAAATGAATATCAAACCAAAGTTTCCTTCTTTTTGATTTTCATTTGAGATCCGATTCTGGTGTTAATATGTATTGTGAATATCAAATGAATATCTAAACCAAAGTTTCCTTCTGTTTGATATTCATTTGACATTCGTTTCCTTTGTTAATTTGTATTGTGAATATCAAATGAACATCAAACCAAAGATTAATTCCATTCTGTATTCATTTGAGATTCGTTTCGGGTTTAGGTATGTTATGTGAATATCAAATGTATATCGAATGAATATCAAGCCAAAGTTTATTTGTCATTCGATATTCATTTGACGTTCGTTTTAGGTCTAGTTTTGTTTTGTGAATATGAAATGAATATCAAACCACTGTTTATTTACGTTCGATATTCATTTCACGTTCGATTTTGGTCTAGTTTGGTTTTGTGAATATCAAATGCATATCAAATCAAAGATTAATTCCATTCTATATTCATTTGAGATTCGTTTCGGGTCTTGCTATGTTTTGTGAATATGGAATGAATATCGAATGAATATCAAACCAAAGGTTATTTACGTTCGATATTCATTTGACGTTCGTTTTAGGTCTAGTTTGGTTATGTGAATATCAAATGAATATCAAACCAAAGTTTCCTTCTTTTTGATTTTCATTTGACTTCCGATTCCGGTGTTAATATGTATTGTGACCAAAGTTTCCTTCTGTTTGATATTCATTTGACATTTGTTTCCTGTGTTAATTTGTTTTGTGAATATGAAATGAATATCAAACCAAAGATTAATTCCATTCTATATTCATTTGAGATTCGTTTCGGGTCTAGGTATGTTATGTGAATATCAAATGAATATCGAATGAATATCAAACCAAAGTTTATATGTCATTCGATATTCAGTTGACGTTCGTTTTAGGTCTAGTTTGGTTTTGTTAATATGAAATGAATATCAAACGAAAGTTTATTTACGTTCGATATTCATTTGACGTACGATTTTAGTCTAGTTTGGTTTTGTGAATATCAAATGAATATCAAACCAAAGTTTCCGTCTGTTTGATATTCATTTGACATTCATTTCCGTTGTTAATTTGTATTGTGAATATCAAATGAATAACAAACAAAAGATTAATTCCAATTTATATTCATTTGAGATTCGATTTTGGTTTATATTCATTTGAGATTCGTTTTGGGTCTAGGTATGTTATGTGAATATGGAATGAATATCGAATAAATATCAAACCAAAGTTTATTTACGTTCGATATTCATTTGACATTTGTTTTAGGTTTAGTTTTGTTTTGTGAATATTAAATGAATATCAAACAAAGATTAATTTAATTCTACATTCATTTGAGATTCGTTTCGGGTCTAGGTATGTTATGTGAATATCAAATGAATATCGAATGAATATCAAACCAAAGTTTATATGTCATTCGATATTCAGTTGACGTTCGTTTTAGGTCTAGTTTGGTTTTGTTAATATGAAATGAATATCAAACCAAAGTTTATTTACGTTCGATATTCATTTGACGTTCGATTTTAGTCTAGTTTGGTTTTGTGAATATCAAATGAATATCAAACCAAAGTTTCCGTCTGTTTGATATTCATTTGACATTCATTTCCGTTGTTAATTTTTATTGTGAATATCAAATGAATATCAAACAAAAGATTAATTCCAATTTATATTCATTTGAGATTCGATTTTGGTTTATATTCATTTGAGATTCCTTTTTGGTCTAGGTATGTTATGTGAATATGGAATGAATATCGAATGAATATCAAACCAAAGGTTATTTACGTTCGATATTCATTTGACGTTCGTTTTAGGTCTAGTTCGGTTATGTGAATATGAAATGAATATCAAACCTCTGTTTATTTACGTTCGATATTCATTTGACGTTCGATTTTGGTCTAGTTTGGCTTTGTGAATATGAAATGAATATCAAACCAAAGTTTCTTTCTGTTTGAAATTCATTTGACATTCGTTTCCGTTGTTAATTTGTATTGTGAATATCAAATGAATATCAAACAAAAGATTAATTCCGTTTTATATTCATTTTAGATTCGTTTTGGGTCTAGGTTTGTTATGTGAATATGGAATGAATATCGAATAAATATCAAACCAAAGTTTATCTACGTTTGATATTCATTTGACATTCGTTTTAGGTCTAGTTTTGTTTTGTGAATATGAAATGAATATCAAACCAAAGTTTCTTTCTGTTTGATATTCATTTGACATTCGTTTCCGTTGTTAATTTGTATTGTGAATATCAAATGAATATCAAACCAAAGATTAATTCCATTCTATATTCATTTGAGATTCGTTTCGGGTCTAGGTATGTTATGTGAATATGGAATGAATATCCAATGAATATCAAACCAAAGGTTATTTACGTTCGATATTCATTTGACGTTCGTTTTAGGTCTAGTTTGGTTATGTGAATATCAAATGAATATCGAACCAAAGTTTCCTTCTTTTTGATTTTCATTTGACATCCGATTCCGGTTTTAATATGTATTGTGAATATCAAATGAATACAAACCAAAGTTTCCTTATGTTTGATATTCATTTGACATTTGTTTCCTGTGTTAATTTGTACTGTGAATATGAAATGAATATCAAACCAAAGTTTATTTACGTTCGATATTCATTTGACGTTCGATTTTGGTCTAGCTTGGTTTTGTGAATATCAAATGAATATCAAACCAAAGTTTCCGTCTGTTTGATATTCATTTGACATTCGTTTCCGTTGTTAATTTGTATTGTGAATATCAAATGAATATCAAACAAAAGATTAATTCCAATTTATATTCATTTGAGATTTGTTTTTGGTTTATATTCATTTGAGATGCGTTTTGGGTCTAGGTATATTATGTGAATATGGAATGAATATCGAATAAATATCAAACCAAAGTTTATTTACGTTCGATATTCATTTGACATTCGTTTTAGGTCTAGTTTGTTTTGTGAATATCAAATGAATATCAAACAAAGATTAATTTAATTCTACATTTATTTGAGATTCGTTTCGGGTCTTGGTATGTTATATGAACATGGAATGAATAACGAATGAATATCAAACCAAAGGTTATTTACCTTCGATATTCATTTGACGTTCGTTTTAGGTCTAGTTCGGTTTTGTTAATATCAAATCAATATCAAACCAAAGTTTCCTTCTGTTTGATATTCATTTTACATTCGTTTCCTGTGTTAATTTGTATTGTGATGAATATCAAACCAAAGTTTCCTTTTTTTATATTTTCATTTGACATCCGATTCCGGTGTTAATATGTATTGTGAATATCAAATCAATATCTAAACCAAGTTTCCTTCTGTTTGACAATCATTTGACATTCGTTTCCTTTGTTAATTTGTATTGTGAATATCAAATGAACATCAAACCAAAATTAATTCCATTCTGTTTTCATTTGAGATTCGTTTCGGTTTTAGGTATGTTATGTGAATATCTAATGAATATCGAATGAATATCAAACCAAAGTTTATTTGTCATTCGATATTCATTTGACGTTCGTTTTAGGTCTAGTTTGGTTTTGTGAATATGAAATGAAAATCAAACCACTGTTTATTTACGTTCGATATTCATTTCACGTTCGATTTTTGTCTAGTTTGGTTTTGTGAATATCAAATGAATATCAAACCAAAGTTTCCTTCTGTTTGATATTCATTTTACATTCGTTTCCTGTGTTAATTTGTATTGTGAATATCAAATGAATATCAAACCAAAGTTTCCTTCTTTTTGATTTTCATTTGAGATCCGATTCTGGTGTTAATATGTATTGTGAATATCAAATGAATATCTAAACCAAAGTTTCCTTCTGTTTGATATTCATTTGACATTCGTTTCCTTTGTTAATTTGTATTGTGAATATCAAATGAACATCAAACCAAAGATTAATTCCATTCTGTATTCATTTGAGATTCGTTTCGGGTTTAGGTATGTTATGTGAATATCAAATGTATATCGAATGAATATCAAGCCAAAGTTTATTTGTCATTCGATATTCATTTGACGTTCGTTTTAGGTCTAGTTTTGTTTTGTGAATATGAAATGAATATCAAACCACTGTTTATTTACGTTCGATATTCATTTCACGTTCGATTTTGGTCTAGTTTGGTTTTGTGAATATCAAATGAATATCAAACCAAAGTTTCCGTCTGTTTGATATTCATTTGACATTCGTTTCCGTTGTTAATTTGTATTGTGAATATCAAATGAATATCAAACAAAAGATTAATTCCAATTTATATTCATTTGAGATTCGTTTTTGGTTTATATTCATTTGAGATTCGTTTTGGGTCTAGGTATGTTATGTGAATATGGAATGAATATCGAATAAATATCAAACCAAAGTTTATTAACGCTCAATATTCATTTGATATTCGTTTTAGGTCTAGTTTTGTTTTGTGAATATCAAATGAATATCAAACCAAAGTTTCCTTCTTTTTGATTTTCATTTGACATCCGATTCCGGTGTTAATATGTATTGTGAACATCAAATGAATATCAAACCAAAGTTTCCTTCTGTTTGATATTCATTTGACATTTGTTTCCTGTGTTAATTTGTATTGTGAATATGAAATGAATATCAAACCAAAGATTAATTCCAATTTATATTCATTTGAGATTCGTTTTGGGTTTACATTCATTTGAGATTCGTTTCGGGTTTAGGTATGTTATGTGAATATGGAATGAATATCGAATGAATATCAAACCAAAGGTTATTTACGTTCGATATTCATTTGACGTTCGTTTTAGGTCTAGTTTGGTTATGTGAATATCAAATGAATATCAAACCAAAGTTTCCTTCTTTTTGATTTTCATTTGACATCCGATTCCGGTGTTAATATGTATTGTGAATATCAAATGAATACAAACCAAAGTTTCCTTCTGTTTGATATTCATTTGACATTTGTTTCCTGTGTTAATTTGTATTGTGAATATGAAATGAATATCAAACCAAAGTTTATTTACGTTCGATATTCATTTGACGTTCGATTTTGGTCTAGCTTGGTATTGTGAATATCAAATGAATATCAAACCAAAGTTTCCGTCTGTTTGATATTCATTTGACATTCGTTTCCGTTGTTAATTTGTATTGTGAATATCAAATGAATATCAAACAAAAGATTAATTCCAATTTATATTCATTTGAGATTCGTTTTTGGTTTATATTCATTTGAGATGCGTTTTGGGTCTAGGTATATTATGTGAATATGGAATGAATATCGAATAAATATCAAACCAAAGGTTATTTACGTTCGATATTCATTTGACGTTCGTTTTAGGTCTAGTTTGTTTTTGTGAATATGAAATGAATATCAAACAAAAGATTAATTCCAATTTATATTCATTTGAGATTCGTTTTGGGTTTACATTCATTTGAGATTCGTTTTGGGTCTAGCTATGTTATGTAAATATGGAATGAATATCGAATGAATATCAAACCAAAGGTTATTTACGTTCGATATTCATTTGACGTACGTTTTATGTCTAGTTTGTTTTTGTGAATATGAAATGAATATCAAACAAAAGATTAATTCCAATTTATATTCATTTGAGATTCGTTTTGGGTTTACATTCATTTGAGATTCGTTTTGGGTCTAGCTATGTTATGTGAATATGGAATGAATATCGAATGAATATCAAACCAAAGGTTATTTACGTTCGATATTCATTTGACGTTCGTTTTAGGTCTACTTTGTTTTTTGAATATCAAATGAATATCAAACAAAGATTAATTTAATTCTACATTCATTTGAGATTCGTTTCGGGTCTTGGTATGTTATGTGAATATGGAATGAATATCGAATGAATATCAAACCAAAGGTTATTTACGTTCGATATTCATTTGACGTTCGTTTTAGGTCTAGTTCGGTTATGTTAATATCAAATGAATATCAAACCAAAGTTTCCTTCTGTTTGATATTCATTTTACATTCGTTTCCTGTGTTAATTTGTATTGTGAATATCAAATGAATATCAAACCAAAGTTTCCTTCTTTTTGATTTTCATTTGACATCCGATTCCGGTGTTAATATGTATTGTGAATATCAAATGAATATCTAAACCAAAGTTTCCTTCTGTTTGATATTCATTTGACATTCGTTTCCTTTGTTAATTTGTATTGTGAATATCAAATGAACATCAAACCAAAGATTAATTCCATTCTGTATTCATTTGAGATTCGTTTCGGGTTTAGGTATGTTATGTGAATATCAAATGTATATCGAATGAATATCAAACCAAAGTTTATTTGTCATTCGATATTCATTTGACGTTCGTTTTAGGTCTAGTTTTGTTTTGTGAATATGAAATGAATATCAAACCACTGTTTATTTACGTTCGATATTCATTTCACGTTCGATTTTGGTCTAGTTTGGTTTTGTGAATATCAAATGAATATCAAACCAAAGTTTCCGTCTGTTTGATATTCATTTGACATTCGTTTCCGTTGTTAATTTGTATTGTGAATATCAAATGAATATCAAACAAAAGATTAATTCCAATTTATATTCATTTGAGATTCGTTTTTAGTTTATATTCATTTGAGATTCGTTTTGGGTCTAGGTATGTTATGTGAATATGGAATGAATATCGAATAAATATCAAACCAAAGTTTATTTACGTTCGATATTCATTTGACGTTCGTTTTAGGTCTAGTTCGGTTATGTGAATATCAAATGAATATCAAACCAAAGTTTCCTTCTTTTTGATTTTCATTTGACATTCGTTTCCTGTGTTAATTTGTATTGTGAATATCTAATGAATATCAAACCAAAGATTAATTCCATTCTATATTCATTTGAGATTCGTTTCGGGTTTAGGTATATTATGTGAATATCAAATGAATATCGCATGAATATCAAACCAAAGTTTATTTGTCATTCGATATTCATTTGACGTTCGTTTTAGGTCTAGTTTGGTTTTGTGAATATGAAATGAATATAAAACCACTGTTTATTTACGTTCGATATTCATTTGACGTTCGATTTTGGTCTAGTTTGGTTTTGTGCATATCAAATGAATATCAAACCAAAGTTTCCGTCTGTTTGATATTCATTTTAAATTCATTTCCGTTGTTAATTTGTATTGTGAATATCAAATGAATATCAAACAAAAGATTACTTCCAATTTATATTCATTTGAGATTCGTTTTGGGTTTTATATTCATTTGAGATTCGTTTTGGGTCTAGGTATGTTATGTGAATATGGAATGAATATCGAATAAATATCAAACCAAAGTTTATTTACGTTCGATATTCATTTGACATTCGTTTTAGGTCTAGTTTTGTTTTTGTGAATATCAAATGAATATCAAACCAAGGATTTATTCTATTCTATATTCATTTGAGATTCGTTTCGGGTTTTGTTATGGTATGTGAATATGGAATGAATATCGAATGAATATCAAACCAAAGGTTATTTACGTTCGTGGTTTGATTTAATGGATTAGTTCGTTGATTATCAAAATTCGTGGTTTGGAAGTTTGCAATATACAAATCAATGTAAAATTTCGTTTCATGAGGCATCAAATTCCATGGGTTAAGTCACACACGAAAGTATTAATTCAAAATGTATTGCCAGTGGATGGTAATGAATCCTCAGCACTCCAATAAAAACTTTAACTTAACAAATAACACTAAGTTAAGTCATGAATATGGCTCAAAACTTAATTTCTATACTGTTTAGTAAAGATCTTTGTTTTTCAGACTTCCAACGTGCAAATTTATCTTTCGCATTCGTCTTTACTTCTACTTTTAGGACAACAAGCAAATATATACGCTCATTGATTTATATGTTTTTGTGTTTAAACCAATATCCAGTACTACTTCATGTTGCAAAAACTCTCCATTTGTTGTCTTGCGAAATTAACAATCAAATGCATGTACGATAGATAAGCTTGAATAAACATTAATTTTGAAATTCTGGCACGATCCATTTTGTTATGGCGGGGAGATAAACTTTTTCATACTTATATTTTTCTTCACATACAAAAAAAACGGCAAAACATGTCTTCCCACAAATTCGGAATATATATATTTTTTGCGCAGTATTTTTTTTTCAATTTTAAGATATACATGTCCATTTATGTTCTATACAATACTATAATTTTTTTCTTACTTTTATCTTTATCCGTTTCTAGATAAAGCTACTTAAATATTGTTTATTAGGTCTTTTAAGAATTTGGTACCGTAGAACCGTAAAATGACCAATTTTAATCGTGAAGATACAACTGTCATATTATCACCCTTCCGAATGTCAGTGTTAGAACAGCTAAATGATCGAAAGGCGTAACTCGGGCCTCGTTTTTATTGATTAATCTTGAACTTGCATGGCCGTAACTAGAGTAAAGTGCAGTGTGCTGAGCGTAGCGAGGCGAAGAAAATTTGAAGAGGTTTTTGGTTTGAAAGTCCAAAGAAGTGCAGAAGAAAATGGTTTCAAATCCGCATTGCATAAAATGAAATATCGTTATATTAAGAGTGATGGTTGGTGATAACAATTGAGTAGAAAATGGTTTGACTTCATCATAAAACTAAAATATTGGTTGGTAATTTTGAAAAAAATCTCCTTACTGTACGATTATAACACTAAAGATTGAATACATTACTTAACTTTGGTTTGCAAAAAAAAAACCAAACATCTTGATATCTTTTGACTAAGAGTTTAAAATTTGTTACAGTGCTCAAAAACTTTTCTAGGCTAGATTCAAAACTGCATGTCCTATTTTTTTTCTAGATTAAAAACTGCATGTCTTCAATTTATTCACCGACATAAACGAAGAATTTATTAACAGAAAACCCTGAAAAAAACTAGATTTCATGTTTAAAAAGGGAAAAAGGTTCCCAGCGGAAACTAACTAAGTTTTCAAAAATATGACGAGGATTCGCATTTTACTGTAATATACAATATCCAATCAAAAACTAAATCATTGTGTAGTTTTGTTATTACCTTTATGTGTACCATTATAAATGTGCATCCCTTTTTTAAAATGTTTTTTAACACATTTTAGACAGGTGAACAGGCAAAAAAGAAAATATTATTATTAGTACCTTATTTGTCGGTCCTACATCTTGTATTTCTAAATGTCATACGTTTTTCTTTAAAACTTTTTAATACAGAAAAACCGTAAAAGTGTCTTTCGTCATAGGTTAGTTTAAATTTTGATATGTTTTAATTATATCTGTGCGTATTGAAACTCCTTACAATCTTAAGCTCCCGACATCCACTTTAAAAAGAAAGTGTTTTTATCATTTTCAATCATTTAGTTGAATTTAGATTATTTTCAGTTCAAGACAGATTTGGTCTTTATGTCTACTAATTTCAGGCATTTTAGCTAGCTGTCCTTAATAATTCCTTCTGTTCTTTTTTCAATTAGCAATTGGCGAGTCTAGGTGATTTGTAAATGTTTTAGCTTCTTGTATGCAATTTAAGCTAAATAATACTTAAGAATATTTGCTTATATTCTTTAGTTTTTTTTAACCTGATTTTTTTTTATGATTTGTTTTAATCTATTCTGTTCCTTTTATAATATTTTTGGTCTTTTTTAAACTAAGGAGTTAATTACTTTTCACAATTAAATGGTTCATGCCTTAGCTTTTACTTTCTGAGTGATCCAGAGTTGGGTTTTGAGTGACATGTTTTATTTAATTCGCCAATCCTTCCTAAACAGTTTGGATGTTGGGTACGATAGTAACACATACATAAGAAAACATGGTTGTAATACACAATTAGGAGTAGGCTTAATAATCAACTCAGTCCAATAGTTAACCAAAATAACCAATGACTGTTATATCTCTATTTTCTGATATAGAAGCTTGAGCTTGGAACTGACCACAAAAGTAGCGGTGTGTGGTAAACAAGAGGCTCTCAGGAGCCTGAATCACTCACTCGGTCTTGATGTCAACCCTTTGAAGACTTTTGTATGAGCTGAATGTTTAAGCAATAGAAAGCTTTTCAACAATAGTTTTCATTCCAAAGCAAAAAACACTATTTTTCACCTTTAAAGGGCCATAACCCCTTAAAGGTGTCATCTGACAACCCTAAGAAGACTTTTGTAGAGCTAATTAAGCTGAGCATTTAAGCAAGCAACATCTTTTCTCTATCTGCAATAGTTTTCTTTCTATAGGCCAAAAACACTATTTTTGCCTTTAAAGGGCCATTAACCCTTTAAGGGATCATCTGACAACTTCGACCCTATGAAGGCTTTTGTAGAGCTAAATGAGCTGAATATTTAAGCAAGCAACAACTTTTCTCTATCTGCAATAGTTTTCATTCTATAGGCCAAAAGCACTATTTTTTGCATTAAAGGGGCCGTAACCCCTATAAAGGGTCATCTGACATATTCGACCCTTTGACACTTGTGAAGAGCTAAACGAGCTAAACATTTCAGCAAGCAACAACTTTTCTCTATCTGCAAAAGTTTTCATATTATAGGGGCCATAACCCCTATAAGGGGTCATCTGACAACTTTGATCCCATGGAGACTTTTGTAGAGCTAAATGAGCTGAATATTTAAGCAAGCAACAACTTTTCTCTATCTGCAATAGTATTCATTCTATAGGCCAAAAACATGAAAAAATGCTATTTTTCACTTTTAAGGGGTTGTAACCCCTAGAAGGGATCATTTGACAATTTTGATCAAATGGATACCTTTGTAGAACTTTTGATACTGAAGAAGTAGGGTGGCATCAGATTCCATCTATCTCGTATACTTTTTGATTTACAAGCCAAAAACAGTAGTCTGACCCCCTGGTCTATTTTTACCAACGGCAGCCACGTTTTTCGACGAAACAAAAATCCCACATCAGTTCTGTGAGGGATATCCTAAAGTACCACCAGATCAAATTTTAATTAGCACAAATGAAATTATGTCTGCAGTTTGCTTATTAACCTAATTAATAGGTGCGAACAGGCTATAGCCGTCATCGTTCCGGAATTTATACTCTCCTTTTTTATAATGTTTGAAATTATTTCCCCTGTTTTCAGATTACTAAAAAAAAACCACAAAACTTTTCCATTAATTATGCTTTATATTTAAAGATTTTATATAATAGATTATATTGGTATGTTTACCATAAAAATGTATGAAAAAAATGTTTTATCGTCAAAAATCGTAACTTGATAGAAAAATAAAAACCGTATTGAAGTTTTAAAATGTGTAAAATTAGGCTCAACGATAAAATAACTTAGCGATCCCTGCCAGTGCCACTGGACTTTTGTAAAATTTACAGGTGGTATAAATAAAACAATATAAGATAATAAACTAAAACTTATATAAAACTAAAATACAATGTAATATTTTAAAGCAATGCAACGATTGATTTTGCCACGCGGGTTTTTCCTAGTAGTTTTTATTCTATAGGCCAAAAACACTTTTTTCGCCTTTAAAGGGCTTTAACCCCTATAAGAGGTCATCTGACAACTTCAACCCTATAGAGACTTTTGTAGAGCTAAATGAGCTGAACATTTAAGCAAGCCACAGCTTTTGTCTATCTGCAATAGTTTTCATTCTATATGGCAAATACATGAAAAAAAAGGCTATTTTTGACGTTAAAAGGACCACAACCCCTATAAGGGTTCCTCTCCCAACTTCGACACAATGGAGTTCAATCATTTTAAAATGAGGATCGTTTGTTGCAAACAATTCATATACCATTCCTGCAAAGTTTCAGTCTAATTGGTTTAGTGGTTTCAAAGGAGAAGATTTTTGAAATTGTTAACGGACGACCGACGACGGACGACGACGGACGCATAGTGATGGCAGAAGCTCACATGGCCTTTGGCCACGTGAGCTAAATAGGCAATTAACGCATGGTTTTTGGATCCCAAAAGTAACCGATTTAACCATGGGTCACCACAATTGCTGGATATTAACTTCGACCTCGATTATAATGATTTTTCAACTCTGGATATTGTTAGAGTCACCCAATGATTTTAAAAAACTGAAGGTAGTGAACACTTATTCTTCATCTCATTTTCATCTATACACTGAATATTAGAAGACTACCTATTAAACCTTTCAAGTCATTCTTTTTCCACAAAAGTCTTACAAATATGTTTACGCCTCCAACGTCGCCACAGCAGCTGAAAGTAATCGGGTTTATTGTCTTATACGATAAACCAATTTAATAAAAGAGATTTTCCGAAAATCAATCATGAATTTGGTGTTTTTCCGGGAATTGTTTATTACAAAGGTCAGGGTCATTTTCGGCGTTATTATGACGTCATAGTCATAGCACCTTAGTGAACTGAAACGTTGTAGAAGGTCGCACCAAATTTTACGAACTTTATTTTAATCCCACCCCCTCCCTTTATAAACCAACATTTTTCTGCTGTTTGTTTTATTGTATTTTTCAGGCTCGAAGGAGTCAGATGTTCACATGTACAACATTCGAGAGAATTTGCTACTGGGGACCGAATTAATGTCCAGCATTCAGAGCCTAGACTGGTTCATAGAATCGTCCAGCTGTAACATCATCGCTGGCACCGAGCATTATATTGTTGTGCAGTAGAGGCTTTTACAAAACAGATGTCCGGACTTTCTGTGCAAGTGAAACAGTTTTTGAGTTAAAAGGACGGAATTCCGTATCTTTAAAACAGCGTATACAATCTAATTTCGAGGAATAACTGTCGAACTTTTGCAAGAACAGGAATATTTGACTAAACTAGCCAAAGGCACTGTGGATGAATGGAGATCCAGTTCGCTCAAAACCGCTTTTATAGTTTACTGACGCTTATGCTAACTTTTATCAACTCCAAGTACATTAAAATGGCAAATAGGACGCAGGAGACTAATAGGACGCTAATACTAAAAAGTTAACTTTTATATGCGCTAACTTTAAATATATTAATTAGGTCCCCCTTTGTTCTCTCGATTGTTCAATTTTTAGATCAATTTTATTGCATTTAATTCTTTTTATTTATTTTTTTCTTCATCCTAGAAACTTGTCTCATCTTGCACGAAATCAACGGAATAAATCACTTTTGAATCGTTTCTCCTAAGCTTCGAATGGATTGAACACTGTAACTTTGCTCGTTTTGGTGTGACATTAAAGCCTCGCAATGACGAATGGAAGAAGAATTTTGCTCACCGACCAGACGATGGACTTATATAATAAAAATTTTCTTATTTTCTCAAACTCAAGCAACTTTAAAGCTGGATTATTTAAACAGATTATAATGTTTAATCCCCTATTAAAAAGTTAACTTTTATATGCGCTAACTTTAAATATATTAATTAGGTCCCCCTTTGTTCTCTCGATTGTTCAATTTTTAGATCAATTTTATTGCATTTAATTCTTTTTATTTATTTTTTTTTCAATGGTTAAAGATTTAACGTTTCTTATTGACGTTTGTATATTATAATTTCTGATATGATTTAAAATAAAATTTTTGTCACAGTTGCAGGTTAGGCGGGATCTGGCAAGACTTTCGGGTCACGATTCTTACCGTTTCCTTGTACGTCGGATCATATTAGGCTTGACTGTACTGCGTTACCGCAGGAAGTTGGGGTTAGATCATCTCATGTCAACCATGGGGGGTCGGTTCTGAACTGTTACCAGTTCGAACTTGCCAGGCTAATACTATATGTATAAAATCATGTTGCAAATAACAAAAAGTTTTATCTTCACTCCCTTGAAATTATTAATTTGGGCAACCAAGGGGTGATGCGAATATGAGACGACGTATTTGGTAAGCGTGCACCCTCGTTCTCGCTTGTTAAACCAAGCGGAATTTAATTGCTTCAACTGTTTCCAGTTGAGCACAGTTTTGTCCATTAATTTTCCCGGCATTTCTGTAACTATTGCCAGATCACATCTTTTAACGCACTGTGACCATTTTCCAACCACATTACTCTGTTATATATTCGTAGTCTTGATGAGATGAGAAGGTGTACCAATTGGGCAATCTATCATAACGCAACAGTACTGATAATGATTCTTTGATTAATACGTTTGTCTCGCCTTATGGGACTATTCTTCGTAGGCGAGATAAAAATTTAGTGCCATTGATCACCATGGTGCATTATAAAACCTGCTTAAACCCATCAATTCTTTCGAAAGGGCTGCACCAAGTCAAGACCATGGAAATTTTCAATTTTTTTGGTATGTCTTCCTTGTTTTGTTTTTATTTTCATTTTGGACATTTGTGACTGATCCTCCAAGTTCGATAATTTTGTTATTACCTTTTTTAGTCCCCTACCGGCGAAAGCCGAAGAGGACTATAGGTTTGCGCTCTGCCGGTCTGTCCCGCCTCAGTTTTCCACACTTTTTTTCTAAACCCTTATAGATAATGAACTGATTTTTGGTATTTGAGTTATCATGATGAGTTACAGATCAAGATTGAGTTTCATGCCGGTCCACAAATTTTTATGGGAGTTATGGTCCTTTGAACATTGAAAATTAACTTTCTTTCTTGATAGAGTATATTAGATGTCTAGCTATTAAAAGTAAATAATTTTTTTCACAAAACTCTTACAAAGAAATCTGCAGCCTAAAAAAGACCTAAGTTCGCAAAGTCTCTGAAGTGTTAAAATGGCGTCGAGGTCAAAAGACATGGTAACAGTTGCGTACACCAAAACCCCAACTGCCAGTATAGCAAATGTCAGATGCCTAGCTTCAATACTTTGTAAGAAATTCATTGTCCATATACAAAACAAAAAACGGGTATAAGTGAATTTAATTTGGTAATGCTGTATATCGACATTTCAAAAAGAAATCTCTCATCAGAAGCAATTGAATCAAAACATTGAAAAGTCAATAACCAGAAGTATTAAATAAAAATGACTCCAATCCAAAAGGTTCGAACCGGGAAGCCAAATCCAGCACCGAGGACATGTACATCGACCATGTGCAATGCAAGGAAAGAAATCTGGTGTTCTAAACAATTGAGAATAAAATTAAAAAAACGATTTGAAATTTAATAGTTAATTCGTGCCAGAAAAGTCTTACTACCAGGCTTGTGATAACCACAACCATAGTCTGCAAATTAAATATAGCCTAAGTATAATACTTTTCAAGAAATTTATTGTCCACAAACGTCTAACAAAAAAATTATGACCTGAAGAAGGCCAAAGTTCACAGAGTCACTGGAGCGTGAAAATTGGACCAGGGTTATATGGCACGGTGACAGTTGCCTAGAACACTCCGCTCCAGCTGTCTGTATACCCTTAATCATATGACTAGCTATTATACCATTTAAGCAATTTAAGCAATTAAAAAAAACGTATCGCATCTGGTTTGTAGTTTACAATACTAACTTAAAACTTATATAAGGCTGGCCTTGCATTCTTATGGTCGACCATCCATCAAACAATCCGGTTCGAATTGAGTCTCTTTTACTATCGTGTTGTATCCTTAACGTAGAAAACTTTTTATTTATGTCAATCGTTAAGTCTATTTGAATGTTTTGATGTATCATTTAGCAAGATATTTTTATTATTATAATATAGAATGGATTTTTCGAGCTGCAAAGTAAGAAGGTATATTCATTCTTCATTATACCAATTACTATACAGAGCTGCACGCAACACCATTATCATATTCTTTATTAGCCAGTCGCCTATCCTGAATATCAGTTCTTGTTGGAGTGTCGGAAAGAACTTACGCACAAGTACTTCTGTTTTATGTTACACCTGAAAGACAACAACGGCTGTATATTTCAAAAGAGAGATAGCAGAGGGTTAGGTATTTGATAAACCATTAACCACGAATACGACGTAAATTCTACTTGTAGCTAAGTAAGCAGTAGTACAAAATTGTCTCACCTGAACATGTATGACGTGAATTTATTACAACTGCGTGACATTGATGAACCCAAAAATTTAGCACGCTGGTTTTGTAAATTAAATGAAATTTCTGGAAATGGACCTACTGTATATTAATGGTTTTGATTAATGTTTTGCTGGTTGTTGTACTATGATGGTCAGCGATTGTTTTGACTCGTGTTTTGCTGGTTGTTGTACTATGATGGTCAGCGATTGTTTTGACTAGTGTTTGGCTGGTTGTTGTAACAGGAAATGGTCAGTGATTGTATTGACTAGTGTTTGGCTTGTTGTTGTTACTAGGAAATGATTAGTGATTGTTTTGACTAGTGTTTTGCTGGTTGTTGTAACAGGAAATGGTCAGCGATTGTTTTGACTAGTGTTTGGCTGGTTGTTGTAACAGGAAATGGTCAATGACTGTTTTGACTAGTGTTTGTCTGGTTGTTGTAACAGGAAATGGTCAGTGATTGTTTTGACTAGTGTTTGGCTGGTTGTTGTACTAGGAAATGGTCAGTGATTGTTTTGACTAGTGTTTGGCTGGTTGTTGTAACAGGAAATGATTAGTGATTGTTTTGACTAGTGTTTTGCTGGTTGTTGTAACAGGAAATGGTCAGCGATTGTTTTGACTAGTGTTTGGCTGGTTGTTGTAACAGGAAATGGTTAGTGATTGTTTTGACTAGTGTTTGGCTGGTGGTTGTACCAGGAAATGGTCAGTGATTGTTTTGACTAGTGTTTGGCTGGTTGTTGTACTAGGAAATGGTCAGTGATTGTTTTGACTAGTGTTTGGCTGGTTGTTGTAACAGGAAATGGTTAGTGATTGTTTTGACTAGTGTTTGGCTGGTGGTTGTACCAGGAAATGGTCAGTGATTGTTTTGACTCGTGTTTGGCTGGTTGTTGTACTAGGAAATGGTCAGTGATTGTTTTGACTAGTGTTTGGCTGGTTGTTGTAACAGGAAATGGTCAGTGATTGTTTTGACTAGTGTTTGTCTGGTTGTTGTACTAGGAAATGGTCAGCGATTGTTTTGACTAGTGTTTGGCTGGTTGTTGTAACAGGAAATGGTCAGTGATTGTTTTGACTAGTGTTTTGCTGGTTGTTGTAACAGGAAATGGTCAGTGATTGTTTTGACTCGTGTTTGGCTGGTTGTTGTAACAGGAAATGGTCAGTGATTGTATTGACTAGTGTTTGGCTGGTTGTTGTACTAGGAAATGGTCAGTGATTGTTTTGACTAGTGTTTGGCTGGTTGTTGTACTAGGAAATGGTCAGCGATTGTTTTGACTAGTGTTTGTCTGGTTGTTGTAACAGGAAATGGTCAGTGATTGTTTTGACTAGTGTTTGTCTGGTTGTTGTAACAGGAAATGGTCAGCGATTGTTTTGACTAGTGTTTGGCTGGTTGTTGTACTAGGAAATGGTCAGCGATTGTTTTGACTAGTGTTTGGCTGGTTGTTGTACTAGGAAATGGTCAGCGATTGTTTTGACTAGTGTTTGTCTGGTTGTTGTAACAGGAAATGGTCAGTGATTGTTTTGACTAGTGTTTGGCTGGTTGTTGTACTAGGAAATGGTCAGCGATTGTTTTGACTAGTGTTTGTCTGGTTGTTGTAACAGGAAATGGTCAGTGATTGTTTTGACTAGTGTTTGTCTGGTTGTTGTAACAGGATATGGTCAGCGATTGTTTTGACTAGTGTTTGGCTGGTTGTTGTACTAGGAAATGGTCAGCGATTGTTTTGACTAGTGTTTGGCTGGTTGTTGTACTAGGAAATGGTCAGTGATTGTTTTGACTCGTGTTTGGCTGGTTGTTGTAACAGGAAATGGTCAGTGATTGTTTTGACTAGTGTTTGTCTGGATGTTGTAACAGGAAATGGTCAGTGATTGTTTTGACTAGTGTTTGTCTGGTTGTTGTAACAGGAAATGGTCAGTGATTGTTTTGACTCGTGTTTGGCTGGTTGTTGTAACAGGAAATGGTCAGTGATTGTTTTGACTAGTGTTTGTCTGGTTGTTGTAACAGGAAATGGTCAGTGATTGTTTTGACTAGTGTTTTGCTGGTTGTTGTTCTAAGAAATGGTTAGTGATTGTTTTGACTAGTGTTTTGCTGGTTGTTGTTCTAAGAAATGGTTAGTGATTGTTTTGACTAGTGTTTTGCTGGTTGTACTAGTAAATGGTAAGTGATTGTTTTGACTAGTGTTTTGCTGGTTATTGTACTAGAAAATGGTCAGTGATTGTTTTGACAAGTGTTTGGCTGGTTGTTGTACTAGTAAATGATTAGTGATTGTTTTGACTAGTGTTTTGCTGGTTGTTGTACTAGTAAATGGCAAGTGATTGTTTTGACTAGTGTTTGGCTGGTTGTTGTACTAGGAAATGGTCAGTGATTGTTTTGACTCGTGTTTGGCTGGTTGTTGTAACAGGAAATGGTCAGCGATTGTTTTGACTAGTGTTTGGCTGGTTGTTGTAACAGGAAATGGTCAGCGATTGTTTTGACTAGTGTTTGTCTGGTTGTTGTAACAGGAAATGGTCAGCGATTGTTTTGACTAGTGTTTGGCTGGTTGTTGTAACAGGAAATGGTTAGTGATTGTTTTGACTAGTGTTTGGCTGGTTGTTGTAACAGGAAATGGTCAGCGATTGTTTTGACTAGTGTTTTGCTGGTTGTTGTTCTAAGAAATGGTTAGTGATTGTTTTGACTAGTGTTTTGCTGGTTGTTGTTCTAAGAAATGGTTAGTGATTGTTTTGACTAGTGTTTTGCTGGTTGTACTAGTAAATGGTAAGTGATTGTTTTGACTAGTGTTTTGCTGGTTATTGTACTAGAAAATGGTCAGTGATTGTTTTGACAAGTGTTTGGCTGGTTGTTGTACTAGTAAATGATTAGTGATTGTTTTGACTAGTGTTTTGCTGGTTGTTGTACTAGTAAATGGCAAGTGATTGTTTGGACTAGTGTTTGGCTGGTTGTTGTTACTAGGAAATGATTAGTGATTGTTTTGACTAGTGTTTTGCTGGTTGTTGTACTAGTAAATGGCAAGTGATTGTTTTGACTAGTGTTTGGCTGGTTGTTGTACTAGGAAATGGTCAATGATTGTTTTGACTAGTGTTTGGCTGGTTGTTGTAACAGGAAATGGTCAGTGATTGTTTTGACTAGTGTTTGGCTGGTTGTTGTAACAGGAAATGGTCAGCGATTGTTTTGACTAGTGTTTTGCTGGTTGTTGTTCTAAGAAATGGTTAGTGATTGTTTTGACTAGTGTTTTGCTGGTTGTTGTTCTAAGAAATGGTTAGTGATTGTTTTGACTAGTGTTTTGCTGGTTGTACTAGTAAATGGTAAGTGATTGTTTTGACTAGTGTTTTGCTGGTTATTGTACTAGTAAATGGTCAGTGATTGTTTTGACAAGTGTTTGGCTGGTTGTTGTACTAGTAAATGATTAGTGATTGTTTTGACTAGTGTTTTGCTGGTTGTTGTACTAGTAAATGGCAAGTGATTGTTTGGACTAGTGTTTGGCTGGTTGTTGTTACTAGGAAATGATTAGTGATTGTTTTGACTAGTGTTTTGCTGGTTGTTGTACTAGTAAATGGCAAGTGATTGTTTTGACTAGTGTTTGGCTGGTTGTTGTACTGGGAAATGGTCAGCGATTGTTTTGACTAGTGTTTGGCTGGTTGTTGTACTAGGAAATGGTCAGCGATTGTTTTGACTAGTGTTTGGCTGGTTGTTGTACTAGGAAATGGTCAGCGATTGTTATGACTAGTGTTTGGCTGGTTGTTGTACTAGGAAATGGTCAGTGATTGTTTTGACTAGTGTTTGGCTGGTTGTTGTACTAGGAAATTGTTAGTGATTGTTTTGACTAGTGTTTGGCTGGTTGTTGTACTAGGAAATGGTCAGCGATTGTTTTGACTAGTGTTTGGCTGGTTGTTGTACTAGGAAATGGTCAGCGATTGTTTTGACTAGTGTTTGGCTGGTTGTTGTAACAGGAAATGGTTAGTGATTGTTTTGACTAGTGTTTGGCTGGTTGTTGTAACAGGAAATGGTCAGTGATTGTTTTGACTAGTGTTTGTCTGGTTGTTGTAACAGGAAATGGTCAGTGATTGTTTTGACTAGTGTTTGGCTGGTTGTTGTAACAGGAAATGGTCAGTGATTGTTTTGACTAGTGTTTGTCTGGTTGTTGTAACAGGAAATGGTCAGTGATTGTTTTGACTAGTGTTTGGCTGGTTGTTGTAACAGGAAATGGTCAGTGATTGTTTTGACTAGTGTTTGTCTGGTTGTTGTAACAGGAAATGGTCAGTGATTGTTTTGACTAGTGTTTGTCTGGTTGTTGTAACAGGAAATGGTCAGTGATTGTTTTGACTAGTGTTTGGCTGGTTGTTGTAACAGGAAATGGTCAGTGATTGTTTTGACTAGTGTTTGTCTGGTTGTTGTACTAGGAAATGGTCAGTGATTGTTTTGACTCGTGTTTGGCTGGTTGTTGTAACAGGAAATGGTCAGTGATTGTTTTGACTAGTGTTTGGCTGGTTGTTGTAACAGGAAATGGTCAGTGATTGTTTTGACTAGTGTTTGGCTGGTTGTTGTACTAGGAAATGGTCAATGATTGTTTTGACTAGTGTTTGGCTGGTTGTTGTAACAGGAAATGGTCAGTGATTGTTTTGACTAGTGTTTGTCTGGTTGTTGTAACAGGAAATGGTCAGTGATTGTTTTGACTAGTGTTTGGCTGGTTGTTGTACTAGGAAATGGTCAGTGATTGTTTTGACTCGTGTTTGGCTGGTTGTTGTTACTAGGAAATGATTAGTGATTGTTTTGACTAGTGTTTGTCTGGTTGTTGTAACAGGAAATGGTCAGTGATTGTTTTGACTAGTGTTTGGCTGGTTCTTGTAACAGGAAATGGTCAGTGATTGTTTTGACTAGTGTTTGTCTGGTTGTTGTAACAGGAAATGGTCAGTGATTGTATTGACTAGTGTTTGTCTGGTTGTTGTAACAGGAAATGGTCAGTGATTGTTTTGACTAGTGTTTTGCTGGTTGTTGTTCTCAGAAATGGTTAGTGATTGTTTTGACTAGTGTTTTGCTGGTTGTTGTTCTAAGAAATGGTTAGTGATTGTTTTGACTAGTGTTTGGCTGGTTGTTGTACTACGAAATGGTTAGTGATGTTTCGCTGGTGGTTGTACTAGGAAATGGTTAGTGATTGTTTTGACTCGTGTTTGGCTGGTTGTTGTACTAGGAAATGGTCAATGATTGTTTTGACTAGTGTTTGGCTGGTTGTTGTAACAGGAAATGGTCAGTGATTGTTTTGACTAGTGTTTGTCTGGTTGTTGTAACAGGAAATGGTCAGCGATTGTTTTGACTAGTGTTTTGCTGGTTGTTGTTCTAAGAAATGGTTAGTGATTGTTTTGACTAGTGTTTTGCTGGTTGTTGTTCTAAGAAATGGTTAGTGATTGTTTTGACTAGTGTTTTGCTGGTTGTTGTTCTAAGAAATGGTTAGTGATTGTTTTGACTAGTGTTTTGCTGGTTGTTGTTCTAAGAAATGGTTAGTGATTGTTTTGACTAGTGTTTTGCTGGTTGTACTAGTAAATGGTAAGTGATTGTTTTGACTAGTATTTTGCTGGTTATTGTACTAGAAAATGGTCAGTGATTGTTTTGACAAGTGTTTGGCTGGTTGTTGTACTAGTAAATGATTAGTGATTGTTTTGACTAGTGTTTTGCTGGTTGTTGTACTAGTAAATGGCAAGTGATTGTTTGGACTAGTGTTTGGCTGGTTGTTGTTACTAGGAAATGATTAGTGATTGTTTTGACTAGTGTTTTGCTGGTTGTTGTACTAGTAAATGGCAAGTGATTGTTTTGACTAGTGTTTGGCTGGTTGTTGTACTAGGAAATGGTCAGCGATTGTTTTGACTAGTGTTTGGCTGGTTGTTGTACTAGGAAATGGTCAGCGATTGTTTTGACTAGTGTTTGGCTGGTTGTTGTACTAGGAAATGGTCAGCGATTGTTTTGACTAGTGTTTGGCTGGTTGTTGTACTAGGAAATGGTCAGTGATTGTTTTGACTAGTGTTTGGCTGGTTGTTGTACTAGGAAATTGTTAGTGATTGTTTTGACTAGTGTTTGGCTGGTTGTTGTACTAGGAAATGGTCAGCGATTGTTTTGACTAGTGTTTGGCTGGTTGTTGTACTAGGAAATGGTCAGCGATTGTTTTGACTAGTGTTTGGCTGGTTGTTGTACTAGGAAATGGTCAGCGATTGTTTTGACTAGTGTTTGGCTGGTTGTTGTACTAGGAAATTGTTAGTGATTGTTTTGACTAGTGTTTGGCTGGTTGTTGTACTACGAAATGGTTAGTGATGTTTGGCTGGTGGTTGTACTAGGAAATGGTCAGCGATTTTTTTTACTAGTGTTTGGCTGGTGGTTGTACTACGAAATGGTTAGTGATTGTTTTGACTAGTGTTTGGCTGGTGGTTGTACTAGGATGGTCGCTTTCTGCTAATTGTGTCTCATAGGCGTGTTGTGTTTTGTGTTAATACTGGACCAAAGGATCGCAATGCAAGGGATAGTTTTGGTGCCATATAACCTGGTTTAAGCCATCCACCTTTTCTTTTCAATTGCTTGTACCAATTAAAGATAATGAGATGTGGAAGAAGTGTACGCGAAACAACCTACAATATAAACGGCAATTTAGAAAAATCCGGGACCATTGTGATCTTCAATTTATCCGATATGTCTTCCCCGTTTTGTCTTTTCTATTGGATATTTGAGATTGATCATCCAAGTTCGGTCGTTTTGTTACATGTATTACCTTTATTTTAGTCAAATTCTCATGAAATTGAATTAAAGCAAAGATATGACAATTGTTTTTCATAATATTTTAATAACACAAGCATTCATAAATGTCCAACAATATAAGCTAACTTCAACAATGATTAAAAAATAAATGTAACCATATCAACAGTAAAGTAAAATTTAATTGTTTTTGAATTAAATTGTTTCCTTTTTTATTAAAAAAAATGATTTAAAAATGACACATTGTGACTTTTTGGACTACATTTTATGTGTAGAGTAACATTTTTTTAAATATTGGTTTCAAGCTCTTTTTAGGTTTATGACAAAAATGTTTTAAATAATCTAGATTATCCTTCGTGACTTTTTCAGACGTTTGGTCTTTAATTTATTGGTGTTTTTTTCCTTATAACAAAAATAAATTCAAAAATCTGGTCTTAGCGAATAATATCATAATCTATTCTATAAATTGTGTTTTCTGAATAATTTTATTTTTTCAAGGATTAAAATTGTATATACGTGATTTGAACATCTTTATGTGCATCTTTTTCTCATAGCAAAAAATACATCAAAAACAATATTAATTAATATCATTTGATATGTACATTTGGCACAGTGGAATTGTTTTATTGTCATAGGAAATGCAGAATATTCATAACAATAACTGCATGAAATACATATTTTATATTTTTTGTTATTAGTTTTAAAAATGCAATACATGTTGTAAACACGAATTAGATTTTTTACACAAAAACACATGAAAACAAATTAAATAATATATTTAATTTAACAGTTATAAAAAGTTATTGCACATTTTCTTCATACCTTCTTTAATTTGTTTTTACCAGTATGCCAAAAGATAAAGTAAAGCTGCATTATTTTGCAAACGGCTTTGGCTTTTTAAAATGCTATCAATGAAAAAAAGAGTCAGTTAAAGCACTGGTTATCATCTTGAAACGTAAAACGCTTCTAATAATGTATCAATATAGCATCCAGAAACATTAAGATATTGCACCATCTTCAAAGCTGATTGTCGATGTGGACATGCGTAGCAACAACCGGAAGTACTTTCGTGATCACACTTCTGCTTCTACATCCTGCTTGACGGTTTCTTTCTTTTTCTTTAGATTGAACAAGTCCTCCGCAAGCTCTGGATTTTCGGCATATCTTTTCTCAAATTCTGAAAGACAAAAAATATTTTAATGTGCATGTTTTTTCATGGTATTTTGTACTTACTAGTATTGCAAAGTTACATTACAGAGTTTTGCTTTATGGTGTGTTACGTAAATAAACATAACTGAACCCTCATTATTAAATTCTATAATTGTCGTCATTAAATTTATTTTTGTGCAGATGTATAAAAAAAAAATTTTCAAACAAGCAGTTAGAATTGTCTCGTGGCAATGATTTTACCAAACACATACCCATGCATGTTAAATTGAGGAGTCGGGGAACAAAAACGTGTTAACATCGTACCATTGTTGTAGGCCACTAGCTGTAATTTTTTCGGAATCCTCTGGTTTTTACCATCAAAGTAGGGTTATTTTTTTTTTGCCCACGAACCCCCTATTTTCTTGTTATCAATGTCTTAAAGATGTCATAAAGAGGTTATAATCAAAGTTCCATCCTGCCATGGGTTTTAACAGGTAAATAGTGTTAATGCTAAACGTATGAAAAAGTCATAAAAAACCTTTTCCCCAAAAACTTTAACGTCAATTATCTTGAAAACAAGGTGACGAACCTATCATTTTTTATTCTTATTATCTTCTTTTTCCTATTTTCTTTTCATTTAAGGCATCAAAATTAAAACCTATTTTTTTCAATATAAATAGTCCTTAAATAATATGACTTTGAGTACTTTTTATTTGAAACTTTTTGTTTTTGATATTCCAATGTTTTGATTCAAATGCTGCTGATGAGAGCTTACTCCTTTAAATATCGATATTTACATAACCAAATTAATCGTTTTATACCCATTTTGGTATTGTAGTACCATTTCAGATTTTAAGCTGTGTTTATTGAATATCGGTTATTTAAAATTCCATTACACCTGGTAACACTTAATCATTGCAAGATTTAAGATTGAAATTTTATATCATAGTAGTTAAAGTATCATTTAGTTAAGAGGAATAACATATTAAAATTTCATGAAAATCCGTTGAATATTTTTAAAAATTTTACGTGTTGCCCTCTCCGACTTGTCCAGTATTCTTGTTTTTTTTTACCTGCTATTTCCCAGTCCTCCCAGTGCCCTTCCTCGTCTTCGTCCTCTCCGTCGCTGTTGCTAGAGCGCTGTTTCTTCAGGTCCTCGATGGTATCGTGACATCTCTTCAGTTGAGACAATAGCACCTTGTCTTGAGCACGCAGTCCAACCTACAATTAAAAGATAGTTAAAACAATGTCATGAATTGTGACATAATCTTTGTGTATATGCATGCTAATCACTCCCCAATTTGTCATTTGTGATTGTGGCCTTTGTAGAGCAGCCCTTATCGAACTCTATACAAAGGGGTCCTTCAAGGGCCCAGTTAGGCTGTTGCTCTTCGCATATATCTCATCTACTTCCTTCTTACCGAATATTTTAGGACGCAGGCGACATACGTCTTCCTTGGAATTTACCAACGTCAATGAGTGGGGCACTTTTATATGACTATTGTTATTGACATGTTGCCAATCCTATACAAAATACCAGTACATAACATTTAATCATCTTTATAATTAGATATAATTAATTGCTGATGAACTAAACATATTGTTATGTTTCATACTTAAAGATATTTATGCTGCCAAAAGCATGTTTTAAAACATGGAATAAAACACTGAAATGGACTGTAATTAATGTTACAAAAATTAACTTACAACGCGCTTTTCTTTTTAAAGAACACACACCTGCGCTCATAATGAGCTAAAATTTTACTGAGATTCTAAAATGCAATATAGACCATATTTAGGAATTGCAAGAGAGCAGCAAAGAGGCATCAATGGGGCATTCGAGTGTCAAAAGTCCGAAAGGGCAACGAAACAAGAGGCTCCCAGGAGTCTGAATCGCTCACCTGAACTACACAGACACATATATTTTGTAGATATTATTGTGCATAACCATATACGATTTAAATTTCTGAAATATCTTGGTAAGTTTTCAAGATATTGGGCTTGATATTCACCAAATAAAACTTTTCCCAATATATATGACGGGCGTAACTTGTAAATAAATCCTTGATAATGGGATTAGTTAAAACAAGATTATTTAGATACAATCATTGTTAAAGATATACCCTGTTAATCTATCAAACTTGGTCTAAACAAAACATTACTCGTTATGATAAAATCTACTGAATAATTTGAAATTGGGACGATGTCAAGAGGGTCCTGTTTGGAGATACTTCAAAGATAAAGAAAGACACAGCTAGTGTTTTTGTTTGCATAGTTCTTTTGTATATGTTACAACAATGTACACAAAATTGATATACATATGGATCTCGATCTAGGCGTAAACCTGTCTGAGAAATACAAATGTATCTATAAAGTAAAGATCTGCCTTTCCTCGGAAACTCAGGGGTTCTAATCTTGCTTCAGCCCCGAGTCATTTCGTATCGGATTTTGATCGTTTGTGCGTTTTTGGTCTGATCTTGAACTTCATAAAATTTAAATACAGAAACATGTTAAATTTCATTAGGAAAATAAAAGAAGCATAGAGGCACCAATGGGGCATTCCAGTATCAAAGATCAAAAAGGGCAACGACGAAACCAGTATACACGAACAAGAAAAGCACAAAATCAACAACGCAAACTCAAAGAAAATGAAATGATACCAATCAGAAGGCTCGATGATACAAAACTGACAAAACGAGGTGTTTCATGTATGATGACCTAGGTGTGATGAATGAGTAAGCGAGAGAAGACATGGGTTTCAAAGGATGAGATCTGCCTGACATTGTAGTTATTATAAGACAAAGACCGGCCCACTAATTCTGAGCCGGCGGGGTAATGGTTAACGCGTCTGACCTAACGAATCATGGGGGGAAATTTCATGAACGTATTTTCCGCCTCAATCTACATCAAAGCTTTAAATTATCCGTCTAAATTTCAAAATTGTTTAAACCCTAAGGTTCTTCCTACTCCAGACATAGGTTGAATATCTTAGTAATAATTTGGTTCCCCAGTTTGGTATTTTTGGTTATACTGTTCTATGCTCTTCATATTCATACAGTGTTTGGCATTTTCAATATTTTTGGTAGAGCCCCTCTGATGAGTCTTGAAAAGACGAAACGCGCGTCAGGCGTAACAAAATTTATTGTCTGGAACTTTGTTGTCATTTGTATTTTGACACCATTTGCGAGAATGGTCGCAAGGAAGGATGTAATTCCTTCGGAAGGAAAAAAATTGATTGTCAAGCTGTGTATGGGGGGAGCAATTACCTCATGCAAGCTTAAGACCAATTCAGAATAAATAAATAAGTTTAACCCAATTGACCACTTTTAATCAATAACATCGAAAAAGATCAAATGAATTTAAATTAAAACAACGAATAAGGAAATCGGCAAAAATCAACAGACATATCCCTTGCCAAATACAATTCCCCCGAACTCCGTGCCCCCCCCCCCCCCCCCCCCCCCATGTAAACTACATTATAAAGAACTTTTCGTGGTTTGCATGCATTAGGAATGTTAGGTGCTAGGTTACAAAACATGTACAACCTACATTAATGGACCCTGAGACTTTCAATACTAATAGGTTGCAAAATACCGTAAAAGAAAAAAAGAAAGACGTTCAGCGTAAACAAAACTCATTATTACACTGAGAGTAAATGTTCCAAAAATAAATGTACATAAAGTAAAAGTACATGTATGTTAGTCTACGAAATATTCGAATGCCCCGTTGGTATCTCTCTGCTTCTTTGCCAACAACAGAATTGTCAATAGAAAAAGAACAAAGTGAGAATTAAAAGTTTTCATATTTAAAGAACCTTACCAATTCTGTACGTAGCCATTTTAACGCGTCTTCAATTCTTCCTTGTCGTTCTGTCCATGTCTCAGACCCTTTGTCTGGCATAGCGATGGGTATATGTCGGACATGAGGTCCATTCGGATCACCTTTCAGTACATCCGGCAAATCAGCCGGTATAGGTTTACTATTTCTTTCACTTCCGGAACAAAGGTCATTTTGATTTTGTTTGGGACTAGAGGTACGGCTTTCTTGAACAATAGATGAAGCACGGGATGAAGTGTTATCTTGATAATATGATGGCGCCCGAGACGATCCGGACGAAAAACTAGAAAGTCGGGACATAAATCGATCTAAAGGTTCAGAACACAGAGAATCGCGGGAACTATTTACACTTGCACCAGGAAAAAATCTTAGACTATTCTCACTTCCTTCGCTATATGTGTCATCGTTATTTTTTGCACTATTTACTGGAACGGAATGCGGACGGTCCTTGTCGTCAGGAGTGTAAGAGCGTTCCGAATAGATCTCATGCGGCATCGAATGTCTTTCATCTTTCATGAACTGTTTTTCAAATTTCTTCGATAAATCTGAGTCATGTCTACTATTGGATTGTGTTCTAGATCGGTATGGTGGAGGTTTTATGTTATTTCTAAACGGTGTTGATGCTGACGAACTAGTTGAGTATTTGTGTCTCTGGGGTGTCGAGCAACGACTAGAATAGGTTGATTGAGAAGGCGTTGTGGAGCGATTTGATTCACGTCTACGATCGTTTACTTCTTCGGAAATTGTTTCATTAGAACTAGAAGTCTCATATCCTGAAGTTGTCGAATACGAAGATTCAGATCTACGAAATTTATTTTTAGTGAACGAATAAACATCGTTGTCGAAATCATCTTCCGTGTCTAAAGCCTTTTTAATTGTTGAAGCAAGTTCCGGTTCTAAATGTGGTAAAATTTTCTCCGTCCTACTCTTCTGTCTCCTTCGACTGAAGAAGTTTTCTATATATTCGTCCGCGGGTTGAGAAAATATCCTCATATCTCTCCAGTTGAAGCCCTCCTCGTTAAAATCATCTAAAAGTCGAAATGTATCTTTAATTGTGTCACCATCAAACTTATCGAAATCAACCATTGTGCTTAATAGCTTCTAAAACACCGTTTTGAATAAATCCAAAAAAATGACTAAAATATATCAATGTATAAGATCCTTTATCTTTCACGTGCCAAATATCGTAATACAACTAAAGTTTATCCACCCGCAGACGATGTTTTTGTATCAGCACGCGACTCTTGGCGATTCATTTTCACAAGTGCCTATCTCCTGTTAACCTGAAGAAGAAAAGAGAAAAATGCTATAATCTTGGAAAAGTTCCATCGTACAACAATAGATGGTGCATACCTCACTCCTCGTAAATGACGTAGCTAATTATTGTGATCTATTAGAAATAATTATCATGACAAGCAGACCAGACTAGAACTCTCTATAGCTACACTCAGAACCATTCACCAATTAATCACTGCTTCTTTAATCATGACAATGATACGCTTATGATGGCCATAGTTTCATCAAAGATTTTTGCTTATTTCGATCCCCCCTTTTTTTCACCTCTTTATGTATTTTATCTCTAATCTTCTTCAACGTTGAAAGAGTGTTGTACATATTTTGATTCGTTTTTTTTTTCTTTTTATGTGTTCAGTTTCCATCATAACATTTTTCCTTTTTATTTAATTTTTTTTATTTATATGTTTTGCTTATTCTTTCTGTGTTTCATACCACCGCTTCAGTATATCATGTTAATCGATGTCTGAATGTCCGTATTCCGTTTGTAGTCACTTCAGACTTTTTTTTATTAAACGGGAGAATACAAAGTGAGTATACGTATTAGCTTCCAAATTTACTTTATTCTTCTTTCTATCATGATTATATTGTATTATTATATAGATAAAGGTGAAATATCGTGATTTCCGAGTTAAATAAATTTCTAGATTTTCACGGAGTTAATTACAGGATTTATCTAACTCGCGTGCGAATTTATCTAACCCTCGTGAAGTTTCCCGCCGGAAAAATACGTAATATAGATTAGTGCGCAATACACAATTCCTCAATCAATAAGTTCTTTCGTTTTCATTATTTTGATGATCTATTAGTGACGTTTTTTAAATTATCTATATAATAAATAGTATAACTAATTTGGGGTGACGAATATCAATTTTAATGTCACTCGTGTCGAATAACGCTTGGGGATTCAACTCGTGCGCGGAACAAGTTCCGCGCACTTGTTGAATCCTGGCGTTATTCGAGACTCGTGACATTAAAATTGATATTCGCCACCCCTCATTAGTTATACTATAATTATTATCTAGTTTATCGACTTAATTTGTATCTGCAATGATTATTCTTTTCAATATCAATGATTGTATAATCTTAAAAACTTGCAAAGCAAAAATTATGTAAGTTTATGCAGTTCGTCCGAACCAATTATAACGAAAAGAAGGCACTACAAAAAGATATCTGTAATTCTGTGACTCTTAACCAAATTCTTTATGTTACAACGATTTAACGCTAAAACTACAAACTGAGCTAGACATTAAAGCAAAACTAATTAAATGCACATACGTGAATCTGTAATTGTGCAAGTGGTGTGCATGTAATGATAATAATTACTTATCCATGTTTTCGTAATTGTAGTTTTTTTAAAAATTAGATTATTCAGCAAGTATTTGCAAAGTAAGCCAGTCTTTATTGCGTTTTATAATTTTTCAAGGCGAGAAAGACTCGAGCTAAAAAAAAGATGGAACAGGAAGCAATTTCATCATTAAGAGCAAAGTGCTTCATGCAAGCAAGTGTATTCGTCTTTTCTACAAAATTAAGTACGTGATACATCCTGTCAATTGCTATAGCAAGCCAATCTATCACCAGAGGGAGCGTCTATCAACACTGACCTCTATACTATAGCGCTAAGGATTGTTGGTAATTTCAACCAATCCTTGATCCTTAGCGGGGTAGGTTGATAGACACTACCTCTGGTGATAGATTGATAGCAAGCAGGGACTGCTTACTCTTCCGGGGCACATGAGTTCTCGTTACGACGTGGGTCGATTGTGTTGTTGATTGCTATTTAGTTGCTTTTATATTTCTGCGTTTTATGTTGTCTATTTTTTCGTCCTGTTCCCGTTGGTGTTTATTGGTTTTGGTTTCTGTCCTTTCGAACTTTCGACATTCGGATGCTCCATTGGTACCTCGCCTTCTTTCATACTTAATAACGAAGGTTAGGCGTATTGCAGACACTATTTAGAATGTAACATTATATTAAAAGTGTAAATATGATTATAAATAACGAAGGCTAGGCGTATTGCGGGCACTATTTAGAATGTAACATTATATTAAAAGTGTAAATATGATTATAAATAACGAAGGCTAGGCGTATTGCGGGCACTATTTAGAATGTTACATTATATTAAAAGTGTAAATATGATTATTAATAACGAAGGCTAGGCGTATTGTGGACACTATTTAGAATGTTACATTATCTTAAACGTGTAAATATGATTATTTTGTTTTTGCAGACCAAACACTTAAGTCGTTATTCTTTTGGCCATTTTTGTTCTCCATTGTAACACTGCATGGTTATAAGATTGTAACGTTACAATCTGAAATTGATATTATTTTGTTCCGAAATGATCAAAAGAAAGAAGAATGAATTTTTACGCTAATTGTAGAAATTAATCGAATATATATAAGTCAACGCATCATGCATCAGTTTGTATCTGATATGTTGCATCACAAAGCAGCAAATTACAGCACAGAGAGAAACTCTATACACGATTACGTCCCTTTGATGTTTACAGATGAAGCGTGTCTCTCAGCACCTCTATCCATCAACTCAAGTGGTATAACTTATGTGTGTTTAGAAAAAAAGGAAATCTTTGCTGCAGTTGTGTTGTTTGATATATATAAAGAAGAGAGTATTTAATCAGCAAAGAAGTATTAAAGCGGGCAACAGTTTAAAAACTGTCTCGGGAACAGGGCTTCAAATAAGCACCGCATGGTCCGGGGTCCAAGACCTTCAATTTTTGATTCAGGAATGTCAACTTGGAAGTGAGAAATGTCAACTTTGAAGTGAAAAATTTAAACTTGGAAGTGAGAAATTTAAACTTGGAAGTCAGAAATGTCAACTTAATTGGGTACAGCAAAGTATCAGCTTCGAGCTATGATATATTAAGTTCCAATTGAGAAATGTAAAAGAACTAATTGCACTACCGGTTCTTGGTACTGAAGTGATTTTCTATATCAAATATGCCACTTCCTTGTTCAACTTTTAAGATATTCAAATGTTTGTTTTAAACACGCGTGCCCGTCAGTACACAATTTCTCTGTAAAAATTAAGTTGTGTACATCCGGGTACTCCGGTTTCAATACATCTTCTAATTTATACAGCAAAGTTTCACACCTGTTGAGGTAACTTTTAAAAACTCATGTATTACCCGGTTTTACAATATTTATATTAACAGGTCGAGGATTTTACCTTTTAAGGATAATGTTTTCGTCAAACTTTTAACCAATAGTTTTTGAGAGAGTATAAAAAAAATACGATCGCCAACACGTGCTCTTTATGAAAAAATAAAATATAACATGACTCGCAAAACAAATCTTTAAAATGAGCGGTGAAAAAATTGGTTGTTGTACTTGTATTAATGTCATATTAAAAATAAACATATTAAAGAAACACTTTTTCACCCAAACAGCTTTGACAAGTAGGGAGATTTTATGGCCATGTTTACCTTTTTGATTGTCCATTGACCAATACAATTAATAAAATAGAAGTCAATAAGTGGAACATAACATTACTTTATAAGGAGAATTTACCTATGTTAAACAAAATAACGTTTAAAACCAATTATATTTGGTATTTGACAAATATGAGCGAGGAAGTTAAAGAATACATGCTTATGTTAGGAACTTTTCTATCAAACCGACGAAAAAGTTTTCCCATTTTTTCCCATTTGAAAGGTCAATCTTTTACAGTTTTGATTGATTAATAGGTCAAACGAAATCTAGAAAACCCGACCTGATTAACATGACTATTCCGTATCGTTACACAAAAATTTTAGGTGAACTCACATGATCACATAGAGGAGTTCACTAGAGAAAAACAAAATTTACCTATAGTTCACGACAAGTTTTGGTAAACCATTTAACACCTAGGGGAGAGAGCTCTAGAATATCAGTTAAACGTTTTAGTCAGGCAAATTTATTCAAGGAAATCAAGCTTCTGAGTGATCAAAATAGAAAATGTTGAGAAACATATATGGATTGGGTTTCTCAAGGGTTGCAATTAAATTTATTTCATTAAAGTACATATTTTTGCACATTTAAACGACACAATTTTATTTTATCCTAAGTGTTAGGTATACCCCCTTAAACGGTAAAATTTGGTACGACTAAGAACAAAAAAGAACAAGTGAATGATGTTTGTGATAAGGTTGGACAAGTGATGCTACGTACTATGCCTCGATTTCTTGTTTTGTGTAATAAACATAATAAGTAAAATGTCAAAACCTAACCCGAATAATACGCACAGTCGTTATATTTCGCTCCATACAGAAGAAGAAGAAGAATGTTTTATTAACCAAAAGCATGGGCCCACAAGGGGCATGATACAGAGCAATTAACACAATGTAATAACAATTAATATAAGTTACATATGAAGTATATAATTATCACCTATATATTAGTTAATTTATATTCAGTATATTTGTAGTCATTAAGATAATAACAAGTACTAGTATTCTTATTATAAGCACTCAGGTACAACCCAGACGAGGAGATCGGCCTATTAATGGAAGCAATGGTGCACAGTTAGATTTAAAAAGTTATATATAATATAATTCTACAAGTTAGCTACAAAACCGGAGTGGCCATCCTCGTGTCAAAAGCAGATACACTAGCATATGAGGTAATATATCTGCAGATGGCACCGAGGGACAATGCTCTATGGCATACAGTCGGTACATTAACCTGTCCCGCCGAAGTATGCAAAGGTGGATATGGCTTGGATCATTCGAGTTAGACAAAACTCGAACTTTTTAAAAATTATTTCTGTGAAATTACCTTAATTACTAGGGGTGCATATGCTGTACCACTGCTATCCTTATACAAGAACTGCGTTCAAAACAACAATCTTCGTGATTAGAAAAAAAGGATGAATAATTACGTAACATTAGTAGCCATTCAGATCTAAAATGTATTTTCCTGTAAATGGATACTTTGATCGAGAGTTAAAGGGAATTACAATAAAAGAAAAGCTCGCATGACAAACAAGAATTTATATCATCATAAATTCCTTCGTGACAAAAATGTTTTTAAAGGATTTTAGTACCGTCTAAAGGTATTTTAACATTTTTTCGCAACAATCATGCATTTAGCACATAAACTCTTGGCTATATCATACTGACAAATGATAGATCTTTAAAAAAAGAAAATAGCAAAACTTTGACTTTAGAAGATGGTACGGACAACTTCATCATCATGGTCCATTGTCATAAAAGATTTTCATTCAATATGTAAAAAGTTTTCTGTCCTAAATGAAAATTCAACAAAAGTGAGCTCTTGATGAGGAAAACTTGCGCTTAGCTATTTTCATTCATATCTCTCGAACCATGTAATTCAACATTTCATATTATGAAAGTCCACGAGTATTGAACGAGTCCGGCTTCGAATTCATAAATTTCGGTTTAAGAATGTCGTTTATTTTGGAGTCTTAATTAATTCGGTTTCATAACAAAACTTACGATAACTTATTAGTTCAACCTAACTTACGTGTAGCAGATAGCAGTGTTAGATGACCAGGTTGAGATGCAAGCACATGCAGCGATCTTACACTGGTCAATTAACCAATTATAACCACCGGTACTGATATTGATCGATGATGTCGACCAATGAAATGCAATGTTATTTAAAACTTTCGGTTTTTAGAATTAAGCCATCTAAGGTTTCAGCATATATTTTTTTTTACGGAAGAAATAGGTACTTATACACGTGTTCTTGGAAAACCGACAATGATCTTTAACTCGTGATAGAATTTTTGGGGTCTTTTGTCTCGTTTCGCTGCGCTCCACTCGCAAAAAGACTGAAAAATTCTATCACTTGTGAAAAATCAGCCGGTCTTTTCCAAGAACTTATGTTAAGAACCTATAAATCTTTAAAGTTCATGTTTTGATGAAACCTTAAATGACGAAATCTCAAGTTTTAACCACTCTTGCACTCAAATCTGGTAATGTTAAACCACATCAGACACCAAAAAATCTGTGTAGTCCATATATTCAATCATTTTCGGGAAAAAATATCTCATCATTTACTTGAAGTGTTTATCAACTTTTACCGTGCCTTAGTAATAAAATAGTAAGTGCCTTCAAATGAATTTACATTAAAAAATACTTACATTTACAAATGAAAATTTCAAATTGCTTGCATTTGAGATTCCGATAATTTCGCTTTACATGCATTTTACATTCTTTCCACGGTCCAAGGCAGAACAATCTCTTATAAATCGTTTAACTGTCAAATTTCTAACATATATACATATATATATTTTTTATTTTGTAAATTGTTTATCCAGTGACGTGTAAAAAATTAAAACATAATGATGGGTTGGACGCTTTTTTACTTGTAAACAAGACAAATTGTAAAGATTTGACATTTTGTTTGATGTTCAAAACCCATCAGACCTTTCACATAAAATATTTTTTCTTGAGTTGACATACTTTCAAATATTACTGGAATTCGTCCGTTAATTGTTCTAAATATTTGACCTAAACAAGACAAGCGTGTAAAATAATCATGTTGAATTTGAAATTAATGAGTTTTATTTATGTAATTGGGAATAAGTCATGTTCAACTGTACTTCGTTGGCTTTACAACATAAATATCTATTAGGTGAAAAATCACCAAGGGCGGGTCAATATGTAACTATCAAAAGTTGGTTACAGAAAAGGGGCTCTTTCCTGGACTTAACACTAAATCTCATGATGCAAGGGCCAGGACCCCTTTTATCTGCCACTGAAATAATGTTAAAGGGAAAAACATAACATAACTTACATTTATCAGAAGATATCGAGATGTTTGCTTTCAGTAAAAGCCATTCATTGTGTGATGGTTCCGTAAAAACTCAATATAAGCACAGTGGTTCCTTTTTCCTTTAAATTTCCTTTTAAATTATTACACAAACATCCAAATTTGATAAAAAAAAACAGTCTCAAATTATTAATTATTGATATACGTCGCTATCCTTTATAAAGTAATACAAAACAAAATTAATAAAAAGCATTACTTTCAAATCATTCTCTTTATACTCAATTTTATGCGCGAACGATCAGGGTCTATTCAAAAGCTTGATATCGAAATCCCCCATAAGATATTTTATTTGTAAATTAATTGGTTTACTATTTTGCTTTAAATCTGATTTAAACCGTGTACTGTATTTTCTCGCTAGACACAATAGTTTATTTTTATACAGAATAAAAAAAGAATCAACATTCTTCAAGTTCTTTTCAATAGAACTTTCATTCAGTAAAAATATTTATAATTGGTCTTGAATATACAAAGACAAGTGATATTGCAAAAAAGACTGTGGAATTTCTAGGTATAAATAGAAAGAGTAATAGGTATTCACTTTTTTTAGTATAGGCGGATCCAGAGGGGGCTGCCCCCCTTTTGGCGAAAAAAATGGGTTGAATATTTCGGAAATCATTGAAGCGTGACTAAAGCGGGCCCCCTCTTAGGCCAGTCAATGGGGCCCCTCTATTCAGAATTTCTGGATCCGCCACTTTTCAGTCCAAGATGAGATATATAAGTATTCTTAAAGCTGTAACTTTTATAACTGTATAGAATAAAGTGAACCAGTTTAGAACCCTTAACTTGAAGAGTTGTCCGAGCGTTTGGTTCACCGTGAAGCTCTTTGTGACTTTGGATGAAAAAATAGCAATAAAAGCGTTGTTATATTATGATTTTGTTTCTTTTTTCAAATGATGTTTATTGGTTTTATGTCAGGTAAATACTCTAAAAATATTTTATCTTTAAGACTATTACAATTACTACATAAAGTGTATGATAAACAAAAATGTTTTATTAAAAAAGGAAATTATATTATTGTCAATACTATTTAAACAAGAACTATGCATAGTTATTAACTCCTAAGACATGAAAGACACCATCGAAATCAGTTCTCTGGTCATGTCATCCTACATGTATTTACCCTAAGGCTGACCGGAAACAAGTCCATGACCCCATGTTCTTACACCTTTTCGTGTTGATAGACACGACATTTTCAGATCTATAGAAATTGCTGACAATGTACCAATGCTATCTGAACAAAAAATCAGATGACACGATATAGGAGGTTTACCATTACACATAATTTTTAAAGTCTAGACAATTTTTGTACCACTGTTTTAAAAACATTTTTCTGAAGTTTCCTCTTGTACAAAACTCCGGTTAATAAACTATACTTCATTCACATCGCGTGAGTAAGTGTGAGTGAGTTGGTGTTTTACGCCCGTGCAACGCTATATTGGTTATTTACAGGCGATGAACATGAAAAGGATGATACAATGAACATAAAATGATGATGATATATGAAATATGGGATGGGGTGGGAATCACAGGGACGGTAAATTTTGAAGAACCACAGGAAAAGGGGAGAAGTGGGTAGGAGCGGAAAATTTAGCCTATGTGGTGCACTACTTGGCGGTCCACAAAGGGTTCTTTTACGTGCATGAAGCGTGGCATCTCCACACACGTTGGCCCACTATGGTCGGCGGTCAGGGTTTCCGTATTATAGACCTGACAACCCCCGCGGGCGAGGGCTACCCTATTCAGCCACCTAGGGTACACACTTCATTCTCATCGCAACTTCACACACGTTCATGACGTTTGCACAATGCAAGCATTAATGGTCTTTTATGAGTTTCCAGTTCGGAACTTAATAGAATATCAATTTCTAATTTTACAATAAACTAGGAGCCTTTGAATAAATTACAAATATCCGAGTCATCATGCAAAGCGCTTGATTAGAATATTCTAATGAAATGTTACTAGTCTTGGGAACTAAAAAATGTAAAAATAAGAGAAAAAGCACTATTCATATTATATATACCCCTTACTTCAATACAACATAGAAATGTTTTGACCATTTTAGGTCCATATCTAGATGTATAACTATATAATGGTCTAAAGTAATAAGATGCAGGAAAAACTTCTATAATGGATGTATGTTTCTGTAATTTTACATTTTGTACAAGCAAATCTTTAGGAACAGTTTATGAACGTGGGGCTTCCTATGCCCCTCGGGCCTGTATTCATAGAAAGAAGCAGAGGTACCGATGGGGTATCCGAACGTCAAAAGTCCGAAAGGGCAGAGACAAAACCAGTAAACACCAACAAGAACGGGACAAAAACAGACAACATGTGAAACATGGAAACACAAAAATAACTGAATATCAATCGACAACGCGAACTCCAGTCGAAACAGGAGTGAACTCAGGTGCTCCGAAAGAGTAAGCAGTTACTGATGCTGTGCCCATGCTGAAAGACCGATTGTTCGGACGATATTACAATGGACATGTATTTCACATTGTGAAGTTTATACTGTACATTGTATTTTCATAGAGCAGTGGCGGATTCAGAGGGGGCTTCCCCCCCGTTAATTGAGAAATTATATTTTTTCTGTATAAAAATGACCAAGCACCTTCAAATTTTCATCAAAATCTGATTTTTTTTTAAATGACGCCCACCACCCCCCTTTCACGGACCTCAGGACCCCCACCCCTTGAAGTGAAGAGACCAAAGGCATAAAACTTAGGTCATTGATTTGTACCAAAAGGAAGAAGCATAGAGGCACGCATGGGGCATTCGAGTGTCATAAGTACGAAAGGGCAACGACAAAACCAGTAAAAACTCACGAGAAGCACACAAATAAACTTTATATGGGAGTTTTTACCTTAATGTCTGAAAAATCCAAATACATGAAATTCGTTAAGCAAGTTTAAGCTGAGCACAATAGATGGTGATTCGAATGTTTTGTCAACATAAGTCAATTATATTATTAACGTTAGAGTAAAACCCACAGAGGTATTTTAATTAGTAAACCATGGAGCGTAATCTTACATCACAATTGGACACTGTATTAGATAATGATCTTCGTCGTCAATTGTCTGTTCGCACAGTTGGAAACCTTTTGTCTAATTATAAGGTCTCATAGTGGACAGATTATTATTGATTTAAAATTTAATAAGATTTTGTTAATTGAAAAAGAGAAATATTTATACAGATTTATTACATAGCAGATGGGCACAGAATGAACATGACCAAAACATGGGTGTTGTTAACATTATAATAAGCTTTCCCAGTCCAAAAATGTAAATATAATGGTCCTCCCTTCCATATAAACCTAAAATAGTAACAATAGTCAATTCATCTCAGCTTTTATGCATTAGTATGGCTTACTTTATGCCGGCTTTATGATTTTTGTGGGTTGTCTGAAATCAAAATATTTGTTTGCCTGTTTGTTTGTTTGTTTATTCATTAAAAATGGCGAAAAAGGGAAGAAAACAAAACCAAAATGGAATTCAAAACATAATGTGATATATTTACCATGCTATTAAGGTTTGCATGTGTCCAGAAGAGCCTTTATAGAACGTTTCTCAATATCGCATGTTTCATTGAATTAAATAAAACTATAAATAAAACGAAATTGGTCTAAGAGCTCCCACAACCATAAAAAGCGTTGGAATTTTATTAATTTTTATTATATTTAATTTCAACTGATAAAATTTATAGCCCGTGTCATGTTATAAGTATAATGTTTATTTACAGACGCAATTGACATTCCTAAAATAAACTTCAATTTTCTTAAAGCTACCGTTGTATGTCAAATTTTGATAAGTAATAATGTTTATTTTTAATTTTATGAATGCACTTAAAATAATTTAGTATTGCTATAAAAATGCATGACTTTGCATATCTATCATTATTTCATATCATATTTTAGTGTTGAAATTGAAACTTGATTTACCCGAATTCAATATTAAATTATAATTCAATTGTCGACAACATTTCAAATGCTTAAAACCAAAATAAATTTTTTGCCTTTGAAAATAAACGTATAAATCACAATCATAATTAAGTGAAAAAATTACTAAAATTGCCCCGAAGCCCTATCTCAAACAAAAATATGATGCCAAAAAGCGTAAAAAAAATGTTTAACTTGAAAGTCGAACATTTAGTTTCTTATTTATATATTCATTTTTATGATATGCATAAATGAGTACATATTGTTTATAAATGTAGAATATATCTTGAATGTATAGATTTCTTACAGCTGATAAGCAAAACTTAAGGCAACATCTTGCGGAGAAAATTGCCCCATTTATACTGCCGTTTATGTAAAAAAAATCACAATGACATTATACTTTTCCTGATGACAAAATGTTGCATAAAAATCAATGCAATATCCAACTGTGATAAGAATTACTTTCGGGAAAATCAAATTACAAATAAAATGTATGTTAAATTGAAAATTACGAAAGACAATATAAAAACAAATATAAATAAAACCTACAAAATATAATACAAAGAAAATGCACTTTCAACATACAATATGTCTTACCCTATCCTTTCATCCTGATATAACGCATTTCCATAAGTAATTCTTACATTTTTACACAATTATTGATTATGATAATTTCAATTCCATCTCCCAGAAGATTAATCACAATTGTCAACGATTTTGAGTAAAATTATCTTTCCCTGCTTTTACTCCTCTAGTGTCGCGTGTCACAGACTTATTTCACCTGTTGAGAAGAAATTCTATATTTCTCAATTGTCATACGCTCCAGCGCTCCTGGTTTGATCAAAAGACTAAATAATAACATTGCATAACTATAAATACATTTTTGTCACTTTGTATCCCGACCCAATTAGCAGGGAATACCTTAAAATATGTCTCACCTTGACAAAGACAGGTGTTTAAAGGTAAAAACAATTGCAATTTATAGATCGATAACAAATATGGAATTTCTCCAAAACCAGATCGGTATATCTCAATCTGTTTAATTGATTTACTAGATACTATATTATAAACGGAGATAATTTTGAAAAAATTCTATAACATATTTGGTATTTAATTCTGCGACACATATATTTATAAGGATTCTATTTAGGCAAATTCATACAAAATTTTCTGATTCAAAGATTCTCAAGATTGGAAATTTTGAGATACGTGAATAACAATTTGTGAAACGCGTCATTATGTACAAATGTATTAACATCCTTTCATGGAATATAACTTATCTACAATTTTTGACAGAAGAAAGTCTTTAATCCAAATTAATATTATTTTGAGTTTGAATTAATTTTCCCACCTTAATTCATTAGATACAACTCTTATCTCATCAATGATGTCGCGTCCAAATTCACGGGGATTGCCGTTGTTATATTGCCATTGTTCCCAAGTGCCAGACTGGACCGATCCCTTTTTCCCCCCGAGGGCGGGGGTAGGGTGGAGTGGATTGGCCCTTATCTTCCCGGAAGAAAATCTAGATCGATCCCCGAACAAAATCTGGCATGGGTCTTTAATTCATTAGATCATGGAAGTAATAAATACTTCCATGGTCAAACATAAGAACCTAACCATTCAAAATAAATATCAATATATCCATATCATTGTTAGCCTTGACACATTACTATCTAAAATTCAACATGAAAATGTTTGGTCGTTGTGAAATTTATTAATAAAACTGAAGTAATATAAATTGTCACGAAAAACTAAAAAAAATGTAATATCAAATATATATTAAATTCATGATTCACGCTACATTTAAACTTGAGGCACGGAATGTGTCCTCCCAAAACATTTAATGTACAGTTTCCTTGTTCAGGTCATATAGGTTATACAAAAAAGCTATATAGGTATTGCATGAAATATGTCATGGTAATTGTAAAAGTGTGAATAAGTGTTTATAAAATAATCTTAAACATTTACAGTCACTTGTTCGCAGTAATAGTTTCATTTCTCTCGTTCAACATTTCGAAACTAAAACTGTCTGGCTGCTTTCAGTACAGCAACTTGAAAGGATTGGACTATTCCAGATGTTTTCTGTTACCTGTCATCCCTTTTGGAAGAGGAGATACCATGAAAATATTTCAATGAACCCAAATTCGATTTTGGTGGAAAGAGAATGGAAATCCATCTAATAGGCAATCAAAAGTTTTAAACAACTCTCCAAAAGTCTGCAAATCCAGTATATCTTCCACAGCGTTTTCGAGAAAAAAATGTCTGGAGTTCCAGCATCTCAAGTTCCACAAGTATTGCAATGTCCATTTTTTGTCCACATTTCAACATCTTTCAAAATATATAGATCTAGAGAATGATATCAATTCTCCTAATTTTGTTAATGGAACGCTGGCACCAATCTATCATATACAAGTAGCCATTTTCGTTGAACTTTAGAAAAACAGCAAAACCATTTGAAGAGCTAAAGAACTGTACATGAAATGGTCATGATTTCCACTATGTATAACAGGTGACAAAATATTATGTTTGGGACGAGAAAGTTCTATCAAATATTTTTTATTTACTTAATACCTATAACCATGATAACAGATGTCCAGGACTGACAAATCGTTTTTTTTTTCAAATTAAAATTTCAAATTATGACCAGTTATGCCAAAAAAACCAGCGTAATGAAACAAGACAAAATTTGTTTAAAGTATTTTCAAATACCTTTCTTATCCGAAATTAAAAAAAAAAATCAAAACACAAATTAACAAATGATCACAAATAAAAGTATAAAGCAAGAAACTCATTCTTACCGACACCAGATTATAACAGCTGCTCCAACACAATCCTACGCAAAGGTGGTCAAACCTATTGCTTACATCAACATCATTTCTCTACAATAACAAGACGTCTAAACAAATAAACATACTTACATGAAAATGATATACACATAATAGATAAACAGCTTCTGTTATTGATAACTTTCCAATTAACACAGTACGTACACGAGTTACCTCCCGTGGAGTCAATGTCAGAATCTGATAACGAGGCTCCTCGTTGCACTTCTTCGTCGATTGATAATAATTTGAATTGTTGATGCAGATAATTTAAATGCAGATAAAAACGTAAGTGTCTTGTCAGTTCTCTTAATTTGATTGACAGCTTGCCAATTCACATTCCAAGAGAGGTGTACAGCGGCAATAAATAACTGTGGATCATATGCAGTGCCTTGTTCTTTGGCTGATGCTAAGACATGCTAAGACAATAATTCGATATGATTTTCTCAGGCTGATGATACGGTTGAAAACTCACAATTTAGCGCAACCGTTCTCTGCAGTTTGCGAAAATTTAATGATTTTTTTTAGCATCTAAGACAGGTCTAGGTAGCATGAAATTTACATTAGAAATCATTCATCTTAGCGTCTTGACCAAATATTTTCCCGTTCTCAAACTATTCGCTTTATATTACATGACCGCAATTAGCTAATTACTATCACACAATTCACTAGTAACTGTATATACCACTATATACAACAACCATTTGCGAAAGACATCTTTAACAAGACTAATGGCTATTATACATATACATGTGAGAACGAAAGAATCGACAAATGGGTTTATTATATATACTTGATAATTCGCGTATTTATAAGTAGGAATTACTTTTAAGAGTGTGGGACTTAATTCCTTGAGCTTATGGTCTTTTAAGTAACGGATCGATAAGTCAAATTTTATTCGGACGGATCAAAATCAAACTTGGGACAGCTGACCGCCAACTCGAAAAATTTTAATATTGTAATTATGTTTAAGTTTATTGTTATACCATATATTCATTTTAAAACTATTTTAATCTGTATCTTTAAATTTAAGAATTGTTATAACATTGTCAAAATAAAATATTTTAATTATGTATTATGACAATGGCATCAAATTTTCTTATAGTTAAGTGGGTGTAATGTTTATCTTACTTCAAAAGAAATATTTTAACGGCAAAAATTCGGAATGATAAACTCATTATATCTGTACCCAAATGCTTGACCTAGGGGGCGAAATCAGGAATCATGTCAAGTCAAATATTCACATCATCAAAAATCGGATAGTGTTTTTAATGTTAATTAATAATAGAATAATCGTTACCTACTGCTTACAAACAATTACCGAATCACCAAAGATTGTTTTTTTTTATAGGAAAAGTGCATATCCATCATATCCATCATGTCCATTATATCATAAAGATCTTGTCAAAATTTCACTAAAACCCACCGAATGTTTTGGTACTCTGTAGCTTAAACCTGACATTTAAGGGGTATACTCTAATTTTGAGGATGAACCATTTTATTGGTAGGCTTTGTAAGCGAAACGAGTAAGACAAGCACTGTGAGCGAACTGCAAAACAATACATAGTCCCCTGCCGGCCATATATTTCATACTCATACTCACGTTAAAATTTGCGAAGCGAAACGAAAAATTAACAAGATCTATAAATCATAAGAAAAGGATCACATACCAAAATCCATTCGATATAAAATAAAGCGGAAATCTGAGGTGCTATACAGACGAATTTAACGGGAGTGCAAACCTAAATTCCCATTACTCTGATATTCAATAATATCATACGATAAGAATAGCCTCAGAAGATAATATAATGTAACGATACATGTATATTAAGTAGATAAGACTCAAAAAGCGGAGAAATACCAAAAGTTGTAATTTTTTCAATGCCACAGTCAGAATTGGAAATTACAAGAGACGAAAACAACTATAAAAGAAAAAGTGAAAAAACTAGAAAATATGTCCATAAGCCCCGGATAATCTTGAAATATCTGTGACCCCGACATATAGACATAGACCTGTTTATTATATACAGGTCTATGATGCAGATCCTGAGATATGGACCTTAACCAAGAACTTAGCCAAGATTGTTCATGCATAAAATATAGGTCACAGTGATCTTATTTGTACATGGTGGTGTTAAAGTACCCGAAACACATCTAGGGGTGAAATATCATAACCCCAACATGTAGTTAACCAAGAGATTTACCAAAGTCGCACATAGCACTTTTCAAGTCCCTCAAAGTTGGGTAGTTTTGTTATTACCTTTATTCATCAGAAGTATCGAACAACCTGAATGCAATATTATCTAAATATGCTAAATGTATTGATAGTAAACATGGTTAAGGTATTTTTCTCTATTTTGTAGGCTTGTTTGTAGAATTGGATGTGACTATAAGGTATGCTTACTTGGTGATTTTTTTCTTTGGTAAATAGCTGTCAAATTTAAATAGAGTGGTATCCTATGGTTCAATGAGAGATGAAAATGCCACAAAACAAGAAATACCAACAGCTTCATTGTAAAATCCTTCATATCCGATTATGGACACTAATATAATGATATTCGAGAGCAATGAGATTTCTTCATGCACATTTCCACATGATGCACTTTTTGTGAGCTATTGCCATCACTTGGCGTCCGTCGTCTGTCGTCGTCGTCTGTAAACTTTTTCAAACTTCTTCCCCTCTGAAACTACTGAACAGATTCAAACCAAATTTGGTCTGGTGGTACTTTAGGGGTATCTTGCACAAAACTTGCGTGGGGATTTTTGATCCGTCAAAAAACATGGCTGCCGTTGCTAAAACAGATCAAAGGGGTCAGACTACTGTTTTTGGCTTGTAAATCAAAAAGTATAAGAGATAGATGAAATCTGATGCCACCCTACTGCTTCAGCATCAAAAGTTCTACAAAAATCTATATTTGGTCCAAGGTGTCAGATGACCCCTTATAGGAGTTACAGCCCCTTAAAGGTGAAAAATAGCGTTTTTTCATGTTTTTGCCCTATAGAATGAAAACTATGCAGATAGAGTAAAGCTGTTGCTTGCTTAAATGTTCAGCTCATTTAGCTCTTCAAAAGTCTTCATAGGGTCGAAGTTGTCAGATGACCCCTTATTGGGTTTCGGCCCCTGAAATAATGTTTTTTCATGTTTTTGGCCTATGGAATGAAAACTATTGCAGAAAGAGAGAAGCTGTTGCTTGCTTAAATGTTCAGCAAATTTAGCTGTACAAAAGTCTCCATAGGGTCGAAATTGTCAGATGACCCTTAATAGGGTTTACGGCCCCTAAAATAACCTTTTTCATGTTTTTGGCCTACAGAATGATAACTATAGCAGATAGAGAAAAGCTGTTGCTTGCTTAAATGTTCAGTTCATTTAGCTCTACTAAAGTCGCAATAGGATCGAAGTTGTCAGATGACCCCTTAATAGGGGTTACGGCCCTTTAAATAACCTTTTTCATGTTTTTGGCCTTTAGAATAAAAACTATTGCAGATAGAGAAAAGCTGTTGCTTGCTCAAATGTTCAGCGCATAAAGCTCTACAAAAGTCTCCATGGTGTCAAAGTTGTCAGATGATCCCTTATAGGGTTACGGCCCCTAAAATAACGTTTTTTTTGTGTTTTTGACCTATAGAATGAAAACTATAGTAAATAAAAAAAACTGTCCCTTGCTTAAATGTTCAGCTCATTTAGCTCTACAAAATTTAGGGTTGACATCAAGACCAGGTGAGCGATTTAGGCTCCTGGGAGCCTCTTGTTTTTGTAAAGTTTCATTAACTTGGATGAATATTGTATGCCATTTGTATCCTTAAAATGAATATAACCACTGTGCTGCAGTCGTTAGATGTTCCCAGTTACATAGTACGCAATAAGCAAAGCAGTAGTGAAAGGGCATTGGAATATTGAAACTCCAAAAGGGTAAAGGAAAAATCACTCGACACAAACAAGAACAACGCAAAGAAACAGACAACACTCATAAGCACACACACACACACACACACACACACACACAAATTAAGATCAGCAACCTGAACTCAAGTAATAACAAGAGTGAACTCTGGTGCTCCGGAAGGGTAAGCAGTTCCTGCTTCAGTTCATGATAAGAGGGACAGAGGCAAGAGATGTCTAGACAGGTTAAAGAATATAAAATATAAGAGGTGGATGGCACCTTTATCCAGTCTCCAGCATCCACATAATTTTAGGCTATATGGCAAAAGAGAGTATAATATAACTTCCCTATGAACCCCCATCACCTGTTTTTACACATTTAAAGTGCTTTGAAACACCCTCATATTTTTTTCCTTAAACAGTCCATGTTTTATTTGAACACAAGTGTCAGAAACAACCATTTGTAAGAAACAGAGGTACCAATGGAGTATCCGAATGTCAAAAGTCCAAAAGGGCAGAGACTAAACCAGTAAACACCAACAAGAACAAGACAAAAACAGACAACATATAAAACATGGAAATAGAAAATAACTGAATATCAATCAACAACCTGAACTCCAGTCGAAACAAGAGTGAACTCAGGTGCTCCGGAAGAGTAAGCAGTTCCTGCTTGCTATAGCACATCCGTCGCGTTGCCAACAGTCAATTCATAATCTGTAAAATGTTTTATAAATTTATTATCAAAAAGTTTTAAAGCAATAAGAATTAAATAATTTTAAAAAATCTCCTTCTTTATCTATGCAATCAAACATTCCCATACATACAGTTCTCACATTCTAATCACACATCCATTTTCACAATTAACACTGGCAAGGCACTATCACTGAAGGGTTAACAGAATTACACTTAACAAACAATTTCCACTTGAAATACCAATTCATAGTATGTCGATATATGGGTGTTTTTGGTAAACAGCAAGAAAAATTCACATACATACTATAAAAAATGTAATCTAAAATATATATCACAGTTGGGTTTCTACATGTAAAAGACAATTGTAAAATAGAAATTTCCATTTTGCAAAGCATGGATCAGTGGACAGTCTAACGTAATGATTGCACAAATGACAATAAAAATACTTCAAAATACATAACACTATATGTATAATTGTATACATGTAATTAAAATAATAAGCAATACATGTAAATAAATGTAGATATCTGAACAAATATGCATATCATTTTTGACAAAAGATTAAACTTACACTTTTCAAACTATTATTTTAATGAATTGCCATTATCATACAATGAAAGCATATCTTAGTTACAGTATAGGGAATCTTAGATTCTAATATGTCTAAAGGCATTAGATTTTTTTTTCATGTTAAGCTTATTTTAAACAGAGCATTGAATTATGTGCAATGTACCTCATTGCATAAAATTACTGTAAATGTACTTATTTTCGAGGTACTTAATTTCACAATTTTACAACATCACCCAATTTTATGGGTATTGATTTTGTGTTTTCTATGTAGTATTTAACTAGTTTTAAACAAATTATTCCATTTTGCAATATATGCCTTATTGCGAAACCCGTAAAAATAAATACCTCGAGTAAATAAGTAATCTATGTTTACAGTATATAGAACGAGAATATGTCCATAAGACATAACAAGTACCCCAGATTACAACATGGAATAATCAACTAAACCTAATGGTATATCTGAATGAAGACAGAGGGACAAGCCGACACTAACACTTTATGCCCTTCTTTTTTCATAGATAGGAGCCCCCCCCCAAAAAAAAACAAATAAAAAAAAACAAGCTAACAAAAACTCATGAAAATTGTGTTTTAGTTTTTATATTTTCAGTATTGTATTGAAATATAAAAGCCCCAAAAAATGGGATGAAATGAAGGAAGGAAATTTACAAGTTACAGAAAAGCAAAAGGAAGAACCCAAACCTGTAAATCAGAATTATGCTTATTTTCTAAACAGAAAAACATGGGTATATCATTTACATTTATTGCTGCACTATTACTTAAAAAGTTTATACAACAGATTTAATTGAGACAGAAATGCCTATTAGACACTGTTTCTGATAAGGGGGTGCAGGGCAGGGTCTGGGACAGTTGGAGACAATTTTATAAAATTGGACCCATTTTCGTGGGTTTTGGTGCAATCCTAGAGAGTTTTTCATAACTTTTTTGGCAAAAAGGGGGGGGGGTGTTGCAATCTCACCCAATGCACCATATATTGTTCTAACATAACTTGGATAAAATACTTTTAATTGACATTGATGAGTATGAAGAAAGCTTTTGAAAAAAAAAAAAATACATTGAAGACTCACATGTAAGGTTTGTGAAAAATATTACATTAAATTTTGATTTTAAATAAACAACACTTGGAATTTACATGAAAGCCGAAAGCTATTCTTTTGCAGCTCAGTCAAAGGACAATGTATGGCCTTACTAAATGTACTTTAAAAATTTAGGTACAACAAAAAAACAAATGAAGAGTCAAGATGGTTTGATGTTTGATGTAATATAAACTTTACTATCCTTTGTTTCAAAAAGCTTAAAAATAAAGCAAATCAATTTGTAAATGGTCTGTCAACCATAATACAAAAAAATTGATGTGACATTATATGAATTGCTAGAATCTGTTTAAGGATCTCACTATAACACGCCTGGGTAACTGAAAAGTCGCAACCAAGATTCCGGGACCCGGAATTTTGTGATTTCCATTTAATTTAATAAATTTGAGAAATCGAAGAATGTCACTCCATGTATATTTGTTAATTAATTGTATTTAAAGCAAAAACAGTTTATTTTGTTCAATCTATAACGTTAAGTTTCATTTTTCCTTAAATCCGGACTTGTCCTGTTTAATAGAATCGCCTTTACAGGATAAAAATATTTGTGGCTTAAAATACGGGTTTTACTAATATTTTTGGTATATTTAAGATCTGTGACAATTTCACATGGAGTGACATTCTCTGATTCTTGCAAAAAGTGTTCTTTCACTTAGTATCAATAAACTTCTGGGTAGCAATATGTGGTTGCGACTTGCAAGTTTCCCAGGCGTGTATAATGTTTGATGAGAACCAATGTGAATGTAATTGTACATATACTAGTTTTTAATAAATAAACATCCTAATTCTCACATTTACATCATTCTCTGTTATCTTGCAATTAATAAAATGACAAAGCTAAATGATTAACGATTCTACATCTTAAATATTGAGTATTTGGTCTTTGGCATACTACATGTATGTCTTTTTTACTTCATAATACATAATCATATGGTATTGTCTATATGCACCACTAATTTGCCTCTCTTATTAGTCTGTATAGTGTATACATGTAAATACATAATTACAAGTTTGTGTATTATTTGGAGGTTTTCATCTTTCCATTTTCTTGTCTGAATCTTATTGCAAGTCTGAAAATGTCAATTTAGCATTCATTTCTTCCATTGCAGTCTAATTTTTCAAGTAACGGCTTGTTCTTTTCATCACAGTTATGGAGGTTTCTCCATTTTTACCATCCATATTGCATGTATGACACAAATTGATGGCATAAACTTCAAATATTATAGTAATTTATTTACTATTCATCAGTCTTTGTCATGACTCTGTCTTGACCTTTATCCCTCTTATCTGCAAGATAAAAAGGAACAAAATATTAGTTAGTATAAATTTTTGAAAATTAAAAATAATATGCTTTAAAGAATATAAGACGTATTTTTAAAAAAAATATTTGTCCTACTGTTAAGCATACTCAATACTCAAGGGTCTCAAAAATAATACCGGTAAATTTTTTTTTACAAAAATATACATATATTTATATGTTTATTAAATATCATCTATAGTTATATATTTATATGTTTTGCTTTTTTTCTTTAAAAAAAAAGTTATACCACAGAGTAAATTTTAAAAATGTGAGAACTTGGTTCTTTCAATCAGATAATTGTGTTTCAAAGAATTAAATACCTGGTATGTGTGAAAATAAAATAAAAATACAATTTGAAAAAACGCAATTAACAACAAGAACAGATTCCAGGTCCCCCGCCCGTTGAACGTTATATTGTTGAAGGGGCATAACTCCAATAATAATGTGTTCTATGGGAGAAAAAATGACTAAGTCATTAAACAGGAAGTAGATGTCAGACTGACCTGAAAATCACTTACACCTTAGGGGACCCCTATAGGAGTCTGCATACAAAATTTCAGAACCCTAGGATTAGTAGTTACTGAGAAAAGTGTTATGAAAAATTTACCATTGAGCCTATGGGAGAAAAAAATGACTAAGTCGTTAAACAGGAAGTAGATGTTAGACTGACCTGAAAATCACTTACACCTTAGGGGACCCATATAGGAGTCTGCATACAAAATTTCAGAACCCTAGGATTAGTAGTTACTGAGAAAAGTGTTACGAAAAAAATTACCATTGAGCCTATGGGAGAAAAAAATGACTAAGTCGTTAAACAGGAAGTAGATGTTAGACTGACCTGAAAATCACTTACACCTTAGGGGACTCCTATAGGAGTCTGCATACAAAATTTCAGAACCCTAGGATTAGTAGTTACTGAGAAAAGTGTTACAAAAAATTTACCATTGAGCCTATGGGAGAAAAAATGAATAAGTCGTTAAACAGGAAGTAGATGTCAGACTGACCTGAAAATCACTTACACCTTGGGGGACCCCTATAGGAGTCTGCATACAAAATTTCAGAACCCTAGGATTAGTAGTTACTGAGAAAAGTGTTACGAAAAAATTACCATTGAGCCTATGGGAGAAAAAATGACTAAGTTGTTTAACAGGAAGTAGATGTCAGACTGACCTGAAAATCACTTACACCTTAGGGGACCCCTATAGGAGTCTGCATACAAAATTTCAGAACCCTAGGATTAGTAGTTACTGAGAAAAGTGTTATGAAAAATTTACAATTGAGCCTATGGGAGAAAAAATGACTAAGTCGTTTAACAGGAAGTAGATGTCAGACTGACCTGAAAATCACTTACACCTTAGGGGAACCCTATAGGAGTCTGCATACAAAATTTCAGAACCCTAGGATTAGTAGTTACTGAGAAAAGTGTTACGAAAAATTTACAATTGAGCCTATGGGAGAAAAAATGACTAAGTCATTGAACAGGAAGTAGATGTCAGACTGACCTGAAAATCACTTACACCTTGGGGGACCCCTATAGGAGTCTGCATACAAAATTTCAGAACCCTAGGATTAGTAGTTACTGAGAAAAGTGTTACGAAAAATTTACCATTGAGCCTATGGGAGAAAAAATGACTAAGTCGTTAAACAGGTAGTAGATGTCAGACTGACCTGAAAATCACTTACACCTTGGGGGACCCCTATAGGAGTCTGCATACAAAATTTCAGAACCCTAGGATTAGTAGTTACTGAGAAAAGTGTTACGAAAAAAAGTGTGACGGACGCACGGACGGACACCGGCATTTCCAAGTCCCCGCTCCGCGTTGCGGCGGGGTACAAAAAATACTAATTGAGAAATCTTGCTTAAAGAAAAATCTAAAAACAAATTTGTCCCGACTTCAAAAGAAACAAAATATTATTGATTTAGTAAAATGAAACCACGGCTAAAAGATTTAAAATAAGGGATAAAAAGATATGAAAAATGCTAAGTGTGCTAGATTATAAAAAAATATTTAAAAATTCAAAAAGATTTCGATTTTTAATAGAAAAGTGGTTATATTTTTTGGTTAATGAGTAGAAATATGTAATATATATGGATTTGTAGCCCAAATGAAAATGTTTGACACCAAATGCTAGATTCTGTTTTCCAGGAAAGCTTTATAGAAGCAGTGATAAGTGGAGCAATATCTATATATTTTTTTATAATTTATTGCGAGTTATTTTCTCCATATTTTTTTTGACAAATAAAAATGACAATAAATTTTGCTACGCCTGATGCGCGTTTTGTCTATTCAAGACTCATCAGAGGCGCTCTACCAAAAATATTAAAAATGCCAAACACTATATGATTATGAAGAGCATAGAACTGTAAAACCAAAAATACCAAACTGGGGAACCAAATTATTACCAAGATGATCAACCTTTGTCTGGGGGTATGAAGAACCTTATATTTTTACATATTTATATATGATCCATTCAAGAATTTTATTACAAAATGTAACACTTATCATCATATTTTGTTATTTTATTTTACAGAATAAGTTTCATGAAACGATGCTTTCCTTGACACAAAAGAAAATGTCCATATGGAAACCAAGGTAAGACCTAGCACTATTTTGTTAAAAAATTCATGAGGAAATAGGTCATCTTTTAATTTTTTCATCACTGCTTCTATTCTACACACACATCTGCTTCCATCACCCGCTACCAAACATGTGCATATATATAGAGTACTTTTAAAAGTTTTGCATTGATCACTCAAAGAATTTTGCTCATACAAAACAGTTTTTGCTCGCTTCTTGAGTCGATCCAGTAATACACTCATGTACTCTCGAGCCATTGCTGCTGAAGCTACTGACGGTTTTGACGTGTCTGCGTCTTTATTTCCAGATTTTGTAGCAAGCCTTTGCATTGCTTCTTGTGTGATACCATTCTGTAGGGTTAAATATTATCATTAACTGATGTCATATGACAATGACCAAAACTGTTGTGTTTATAACTTTGTGTAGGGTGTCATGTTAAGGTCACCTAAGTATTCATCCACCAATCCTTAAATTGCCTTTTGAGTTTTTGTTTTAGTTTTGGCAGACTATTTTTATTCAATAACTGTTTGTTTTTTTTATAACATTGAAAAATAAGATTATCCTTTAATCAAACCGAAGATGACAAATAAAAATAATCCTTAAAGTGTTGGTGCATTTGTTGGTTACCTGTTCTATGATTCTAACGATTCTTTCAAAAAATTTGCCTATTTTTGGAATAGAACCATGGGCAGATCCAGGTTTTTAGTTTAGGGGTGTGTAAACCTTTTTTCCGTCATGCAGAGAGAGGCATAAATTTTTTTTACTTGGAAATCTATGCATAAAATTTTTTTTGCCAGTTATAGGGGTGCACACACCCCTCAAGACCCCCTCTGAAACTGCGCCCGAGAACAATTAAATGTAATATTTAAGACGCAGGATGAGTTTTTAATAATCTACATATACATAAACATTATGTAATACATTATATTAAAATTACACTTTATATAAGTACTAAATTAGAAAAAAAGCTACAAGAGTCAACACAGTAGTATATTATTTCAGTTAAGGTGACATCAGCATACTTGATGTAGATAAATATTATTTTTAATGTTTTAATTAAAGCATTTTTAACATTATAACAACAAATCTGAATATAATCTTTAGTATGATTATTTCTGATGTGAGTTGATGGTAGGGTTTTCTTATTTAGTACCTTTGGGACTGCCTCTTCCCCAAATATTGTCTGCTAAACAAAATAGTAAAAAAGACTGTTTTAAAATGATGTCATTGATGATTTATAAAACACTAAACATGAGAAAAACAATCTGAGTTCCAAAATAATGTTAACGTAATATTGAAATGCTTGGAAACCAGGTGTAAGGTTTAATATTAAAAACAAATCCATAATTCAAATAATAATTACTTCAAATTTTAAATATTTCCCCCTTCAGTAAAGCCTTTTTTGATATATTACTGATTCAAAAATCCAATATAGTATATATCAAGAGCAAACTTTAGACTAAACATTATCAAAGCAGTTGAAGTGTAGGTACAAAAACAGTGCAAAAATAAAACTACAGAAATGTGTTTAGCAGTTAGTTTCATCAACAAGAGTTAACACTAAAGTATGTCTCGCCTGCCGGCACCATCAGAAACAATTATTCTTTCTTACTTCCACTGTATTTTGAATTTACATGGATTTTCAGTTTCTGAGATCAAAAGATGTTTATAGAACTTAAACATTGCAAACATATGCAATAAAAATAATCAAAGTCACTCAACCAGAAAATCAAGGTCAAGGTCAAAAGATGGGGATGCAACTGTGCTAAGCTACTACTGGGGCATATGTATACCAAGTTTCATCAACCTAGGACCTATAGTTCTTGAGATATGGAGGTGCTCGCAAAACTTTTCCATTGCTATTATATGTATTGAAAATTGTCAAAGTCACTCAACCAAAAAATCAAGGTCAAAAGATGGTGATGCAACTGTGGTAAGCTACTACTGGGGCATATGCATACCAAGTTTCATCAACCTAGGACCTATAGTTCTTGAGATATGGAGGTGCTCGCAAAACTTTTCCATTGCTATTATATGTATTGAAAATTGTCAAAGTCACTCAACCAAAAAATCAAGGTCAAGGTCAAAAGATGGGGATGCAACTGAGCTAAGCTACTACTGGGGCATATGCATACCAAGTTTCATCAACCTAGGACCTATAGTTCTTGAGATATGGAGGTGCTCGCAAAACTTTTTCATTGCTATTATATGTATTGAAAATTATCAGTCATTCAACCGGAAAATCAAGGTCAAGGTCAAAAGATGGGGATGCAACTGTGCTAAGCTACTACTGGGGCATATGCATACCAAGTTTCATCAACCTAGGACCTATAGTTCTTGAGATATGGAGGTGCTCATAAAACTTTTCCAAAAAGTTAACGCCGCCGTCGCCGCGGCCGCCGCCGGTAAAGTAACACCTATGTCCCGCTCTGCTTCGCAGGCGAGACAAAAATCATTATTTGCTAACTTAAAATTTGTTTTTGCATTTTTAAATAATACTTCAATTTTAAGCTGATTTCCCACTTATTTATGATACTGGTAGATTTATGTTTTGAAAATTTAGTGATTTAAATGGAATTAAATCAGGGTCAAGGAGTGACAGACACAACAAAAACAGCTAAAAAACAAAGTTTAACAAATCTAAAATTTGTTTATATGAAAACAAACAGAAAAGACAATTTCACTTTGGAAAGGAACAACAATTATAGATAAATGTTAGATGTGGTTTATTAAGTCAGGGCAATAGACTTTTCATTTGGTCAGAGATATTAAATGTATTTTGGGAACAAAAACAATAACAACAATTTTAAAAGAATGTCATATTATACAAGAATCATGTTAGATGTGTTTCATTTAGCCTGGGTAATGGGACTTTTATACTGTCAGAGATTTTAAAAGGAATAAAAATGATACGCCATTAAACATAACACATAGCTAATCTTTAGACTACAAAGCTCACCACCTTACGCACCATGGTCACTAAGCAGAAATTAAAAATTTACAGATTTTTTTAGTGCAGAAAAAGGAGGTCACAGCCAGCATCTTGTAAACCTACCATACCAAAAATTTATGTCAATGAGTACAAAACAGCAATGTGTAAACAGTCAAACAATTTTAACATGAGCTCTGATGAGCTTTTGACAGACTGCAAGATTAACGACTGTTTGGGTAATATGAGACCCTTGCATGGTTGCCAGACTTGAACAATTCTTTTGTAATTGGCCTGTGCTAACCATAGCTATGTGCATCTACCATACCAATATGATTGATGTGGCTTTTGTCAGTACTTGGGTATGGACCTTAACCATTCTTCTGTTAATGGGTGTGGAGGCCGACACAAATGCTCTGGGTATGACATAAGCCCCCCTGATTTCTGGAGGTGATTAAAAGAATTGCAAGATAAAATGTTAGATGTGATTTTAATAAATCAGGGCATTGGAACTTTCATATGGTCAGATGTGTTAATAAGTACCACACAATTACCAGTCAAAATCATTCGGCAATTAGATGAAGGGACAACCCTTCTAGGATTGAATCCTGTTAATGACAGAAAATCACTGAACAATTCTGATTTGAATAGCTGTAGAAAAACTTTTTCAGAACAATACGGCATCTTATCATGCTAATAGGACGTTAAATGATATCCCGCCAAATCTACACCTCCCCAACCTAAAAAGGGGGAAAATTGAACTTTGACCATTCAAATTACCTTAATTTTGATTAATCCTTGACATTATTTGTTGACTGGTTTGATAATTTTTTTTTACTAAAAATAGACACTTTTATACTATTTCTCACATACTTTACCTTATTTAACATTTACCCTTTATTAAATGCCTTAAAACCCTAACAGATGTACAAGGTCACAAATATGCATTTCAACAATGATGTTTGAGCAATTAGAGCTAAACAAAATTTTCAAACCGATCAGATGTTTGATAAATTGGAGCTGATTAAATGTTGAAACTGATCAGCATTTTGAGCAAATCTAGCTGAACAAATTTGAAACTGTTCAGCATTTGAGCAAATGTAGCTGAACACATTTTAAACTGGTCAGCATTTTGAGCAAATGTCACTGAACAAATTTTCAATCTGATAATATATTTGAGCAATTGAGCTGAACAAATTTTCAAACTGATCATATATTTGAGCAATTGGAGCTGAACAAAATTTCAAACACATTATACTGACTTTATCAAAGCCATGAATGCAGGCACAGTCTTTCTTGAGACCAATTCAGCAGCCTTGGAAAATTTATTACACAATAATTATAAATTCTATATGATTTAATGCTGAAACCTTGATTGTCAAAATATAAGTGCTGGTATTTATCAATTTCTTTCATTAATACATTTTTATCAATCTATTTCATAAATACATTTTTTTTCAGAATTATATGAATTTTATTTATTTTCAGTAAATGAATTCTTTTAAAAGGAAGGCATACTGGCTTTTATATAACCAGACACTTGTATTCAAGTAAATTCATATTTTGGACATAACTTTTCTAGAATCAATACCTTAACTAGTTACTTTAGTTTAAGTCTTATTAAAATCTTTAAAAAATTACTTCTGGCTATGGTAGTTATATGACAATATAATGCTGAAATAATTTAAAACAATCTAAAACAAACTTTTAAATCTTAAACCATAAACCAAAATCAGTTTGTATATAGGACTGATAAATGAGTAAAGTTCAATTAACTTGATACTTTTAATTGGTTATTCTCAACTTTTAAACAGTCTTTTGTGTATCATAAATTATTTAACCATTAATAGAAAAAAAATCTGTCAAAGTCAAAAATGGCCGAATTTCGTTTAACAGGAAGTAGGTGATGAGTGACATACCTGAAATCGTATCCCACGTTATGGGACTCCACCCTGATGCTGTATACCAAATATCAAGTGGCTGTGATTAGTAGTTGCTGAGAAAACTGTTATGAAAATTTCTTCCCCGCCCGCACGCTGCCCGCCATTCATCATTTTATAACACGGATTTTTCACTCTGTGAAATCCGGCAAAAATTTTTTTTGTTTTTATTTAGAATTATTATAAAGTTCTTATTAGAACGAACAACCTAAATTTTTGTGTTAAGATGTTTCAAACGAGCCAATATTACCCTAAGACAAGTTAATGAGTCTTTTTCTCACCAATTCTTTCATATAACCTAGACTTGATACAAATCCCTTTTATTAGGGATATGTGAGACTTTGCAGTAGAAACAACCACAGATATTTTACTTAAGAAGATTTATGATAAGTGTGAGATTTGTTGCAAGTCTAAAGGTAACCTAAATGATTAAATATAACCTTATAAGCAAGCAAGAAGATTTTCTCCTAGATAATGCCTTCAGTAAGAAGACAAAACTCACCAAAGGTCCAGCATTGGGTGTTATTCTTGGTCTTTTCTCTGTCTTCAGATCATCAGCCATTGGGAAGAAGTTTGGTGGAGTATTGCTTTGGTTATGGAAACACATTGATGGTGTGGATTGACGCCTAGAGGTCCGAGACACAGGGCCACTCCTGTAAGGACATTGAAATGAAAAAATCTGATAAAAGAAGACAAAGGTAATCCAATGCAGTATTCTTATAAGATAAATGACTTGTCAGGTCATTTTGCAATTCAATTCCATGTTAAAAAGCTATGATGACTTCAAGTGGAAGACTTCAAGTAACTTTCAAAATTCTTTATTTATATTTTAAACAATTTTTTTTTCTTCCAAAATTTGTTTGAAAAAAAATTAAGCATAGTACAAATCATTTGAAAGTCACTCACCAGTCAGGGGAAGAACTACTTGAGTTTTGAGAGTTAAAACACATAAAAAAATATGTGTTTACATCTTTTTAAAAATATTTTTTTCATTTTTATTTTTCAATGAATTAAGTAAAACTATTGGCCATTCGTTCAGAAATGTGGACAGCAATACATGTTGTAGTTCAAGTTAGAAGTAAGGGTATTTAAAGAGGAATGTTGTATTAACTTAGAAATAAGTGCCAATAAGAAAAATATAAGAGCTTTTGTGTTAGAAATGATGTACACACATTAAAATTAACATGTTAAATGTTTTAAATAGGTATAAATACCTTAGATGTAAGAAAAAACTCTCAGTGTAAAAGATGCAAGGATTTTTGTTTAACAGGAAAAAGGTTAGCAACGGACGGGAAATGGAATCCCACACTAAGGTATGGGATGATGATGTTGTATACCAAATATTTTAAAAAGGGCTGTGATATGTAGTTGCTGAGATAACTGTTATGAAAATTGCAACCCCCCCACCCAAACATTCACCATTTTATGACTCAAATATTTACTTTTTCTAGTACTGGTATATTAATTGTTTATACTAGAAATACCAGAACATAATCCAGTATTGTTATCCCTTTTAAGGAACAGGTAGATTCAATACCAATTTATTTTATATGATGTCTACAACACTTGTATACATAAAACTTGTTAGTGAAAAAAAAAACAAATAAATATGTGAATTTTTTATTGAATAAAAGACCACAACCAGTTTTATGTGATATGTGCAGATCTTTGATATCATAAATATATGTGAAACTATTTTTGTGTATTTTTTTTATATCATACATGTAAATCATTACATTTGTAGAACTGGTGTCACCATTCAGTACCTGTGAATCTTTTTTTGTGTGGCATCTAATGGGAGCATTTGTAATTGAACGGAATCTTGATGGACATAGGGGTTATTTCTAGCCGCCAGGGACAATGTGGGTGTGGTAAAATCTGCCTCACTCTCTGTTCCGTCATCGGTACTGCAAACAAGGTTAGTGTAAAAAGTATGAAACAGTTAAAAAGCATGCAATATATAGTACAACAAGAATAAGAGGGTGGTAAAGGGTGTCCCAACACGAAAACACGTACTTAAAAATGTGGAATACGATGCAGGAGTTACATAAATTGCCAATCACCAAACAGGCAAAATTTATTTGAATAATTGTGAAATTCAATCAAATTCCTTGATTTTTTAAAAATTTTTGAGAATATCAAATGATTTCAACACGTTCCAGATTTTGAAGCAAAAAGATTATCAGGCACGAGAAATAGGTTGGCCAACACAAAACACGGACTTAAATACAGGCAAAAACGGAGCATGTCCAACTAAGTCAACACAAAAACGCAAGAAATAAAAATCAAAATCACGAAAACACGGTAAATAAAAACCTTGAACGAAAAAAAACCTTTACCACCCCAGAATAAAGTAAGGTTATTTTGGCAGATATAACATTTGGCAATTTCACACATTAAAATGGTATCACACAAATTTTTGCTCATTTTATATAAGCAGATTTAAAATTAATTAGAATAATTTATTTTGGAATTTATGCTATCTGCTTAAGAACATCAAAATTTGCATTTGGCAAAATTTCCTGCTACAAGGTCATTCAATTAAATCAAAAACCATTATTTTTTAAGGAATATAATGAATGAAGCAACATCAAATCCTTGTCTGCTAATTTGAAAACTGTTTGAATAAAGGACTGATTAAAAGCTTGAAAATATTATATTCCCAAAGCATATAAACTTTACCGGGCCTTCATTGGAGCGAATGCAAGATTATTACAAATGCCCAGCATATTTGTTTGTTAAATCTTGCTGGTTAAACTATTTTTAAAAGATATTTCAAAGAAAACTACAAACACTGCTCATGTCAAAAAATAAGTTTTAACCACTTAACTTAAGACAACATATTTTCCAATGAGAAACAACTTTTAATTGACACACAAAAAACCCTAAAACAATCTTAATAAAAATAATCTCTTGTCAAAATGTTAAATTGCCTCCAGTCGAAGTTTTCAAAATGAATACGGATATCAACTACTTTTCATGCAGAATATGTGACAAACATTTAAATACAATGGTTTTTAAAGAAGCTGGTGTTATTCAGTTATGAGGCTGAGCAAATCATGCAGTTAAAAGCATCAAATATGATTTTTTGAAGGAATATAATGAGAAAAATATGAAATGGAACAACAAGTTTAAGCACTTACCTGATGTCTCGAGGAGGAAGAAGTGATGGCATTGTAGAATTCATGTCTCGAAAAGCATCTTAAAAAATAAAATTTAATCAATAAAAAGAATGAATTGCAAAAAAACAGCATAAGTGATCATTTCCCAAAGTGGAAAATTTGTGTTTTTGGTGTAAAAAAGATGTGATTTTATTTTCATGTAAAGTAATTTTTAAAAGTGCAGTGGTTTTGTTTTTACTACCAAAGTCTTTAAATTTTGCTTCTCAGAATTGATTATGAAGAAAACGACCATTAAATCACTGCAACAAGACTTATCCAGTATTATCATTATTAAGTGCAGTGAGGTTAAATACTTGTTTTTCATAAATAGGATATATCTAATTATGTTTTGTTGAAGTAAATCTTTAGAACTTAGCTTACAGCAACTAACGATGTTTGATTTCCAATGATCAGTTTTGAGATTATATTTTCAAAAAATTAAAAGGCCAATATAACAATATCCTAGATTATCATCCCTCCCGCCCTGATTTTTTTCAGCCCCTTCAAACATTTTTGTTTTGATTTTTTGGCAAATTATGTTCATTCTTGGTCAATTTCTATTAAAATTGCAAAATATTTTATCAAAATTGATAGAAAATAAAAAATAAATTCACCGGCCTGCCTCATATTTCCAAGAAATTTGGATGAGAATCTAGGAATTATTTTATTATGACCTAATCAACTAAAATTCATATAGCCTCAAAAAAAGTAAATTGTTAATCCATGCAGATACAAGTATAGTGAATTATGCTATCTACTTGTGGTATAAAAGCTTTAACTTATTGTGATATTTATTTTTAAGCTAAATTATACTGATCTAAATGTTCTACACTATTCTACTATATATTAATTAATCTACATATAAGTAATCCATAGAATTATTGCTTTGTCCAAAATACATGTTTGTTTGTAGAAAGTAAGAGTCATAGACAGGTCTATGATAGAGACATGTTATCTAATTCATTGGAAAACAATTACTTTTTGTCATTTTTTCAATTAAACTCGCATTGGTTTTTGCAGGTTAATATTAGAATTGAAATTAATACAGTTTAATAATTTTTTTCATAAAATCTAGGAACCAGTGTATTTTGTTTTATTATACCAAATATTAATCAACAATACTTGGTACCCATCAAACATGTCAAATTTGGATCTATACATTTAAAAAAAAAAGGAAAAATCATCTGTAAAAAGATCAGATATTTCAATTGAATATCATGGCTTTAGTAAACTACGTCACCAAAAATTAAGATTACAGTAACTTTCAGTTCTTAATTTATTAGTCAAAGACACAACTACTTCAGTCATTTTAGTAAATTTGTTAATAAAGGTATTACATGAAAGGTATTAAAGACTACATTTTAAAGAATTTATCAAATAATCATAATTACCACTGTTTAATGATTTCAAATTTTGAACTGCAATCAAAATCAACTATAATCATAAAACGTCGCACCTGATTTTATAAAGTTTTTAAAAATAATTTTGTCCTATGGAACAATCCACAGTAATGACACATACATGATGGACTTTTGTCGGTCTGTCATACTTAGGTAAGAATTTTCATCCATACAATTCTTTTAAATTCATACATAATAATGTAATCCTTAATTTTTCTGAAAGTTACGCCTCTTTGGCCATATAAATCAAGTTTGTGCATGAACCTGGACCTGTTGTTCAAATTGTTACAGAATGGCTTACAAATTACTTAAGTACCTGGTACCTGATATAATTTTTTTTCACCTTCAGTTTCAGATTCCATCAGCATTAACGAGTCCCTTCCTATCCATGAACAATAAAACCAACGAATAAATGACAAACTTTTTAGCAGATATGTTAAACCATCACCACTTTTCAGGTTAAGTTGGATCAAAATATTAGGGAGCAAAACAACACTTTCTGAGTACATTCTAGCAAAACACCTTGTCACCATTAAATTCATAAATACAAGATACACAAAACCCATCTCTGATTATAATGAATCAAAGATTAAGTAGCAAAACAACTTTAGGAGTACACACTAGCAAAACTTACACCTCCATTCAATGAAACATGATTAAACTGGCGAAACAATGGTGGATTAGGAGAACCTTTAAGGATCAACAGAGCAACAAATAAACTTCAAAACTACAATGTTGTCAACTACTATAGCCAATAAAATGTTTTGTTACCCCAGGCTGGACAGGAACTCATAAAGGTACTTTGGAGTACCTGCACCCAATCTTCCTATTGAATGTGTTACAATGGAAGTTTATTTCTCTGATCAGTTAACACCCACATCTATAGAGAGGAGATTATCTTGTTGTATGAAGAAAAAAATTTCCAAGTGTAAAAGATTTACCTGTTGAAAGTTCATATTGGCAAAATAACTGAAATATGGTATTTATACAAAGAAAATGTGCAAAATAACTGTCAAAGGGTTGTTTAAAACATAATATTCATAAAAAATAATTATAAAAGTTGCAAAAATCATAGATTTAAGCAATTTCTCTCAGAGATAGGAGTTTGTTTCCATCAGGTAAAAGTCATCTTCCTATGAGTAGTTTTCATTTTTAATGATTGTGAAAGTTTATCTGATCAAAGAGATAAGCTTCCATTATTACAAAATTTTATAGATAGATTAAGCACCAGTTCTCCAAAGTATCTTGAAGAGTTACTTTTCAGCTTGAGGTAACGGAACATTTTATTCACTATAAAACCTGCCACTATTGTGATATTAATAATACACACAAAAACTAAGATATGTAAATCAGCTGATACATATAAATGCCTCCTCACACATCCAACTCACAATTCTCAAAGGGATCTCTTGGTGGCCTTATCTGTGCTAAAGTTTCCTCCAACGTAGGAACACTTTCACAAATAGCAAAAGGATAACTCCTTCTACCAGGTGGTGGAGGAGTTAGAGCCCTTGGAATATTTTGCTGAACTGTTATAATACGTCTCGGTAAACGTGATGGTGTGCTGTCTGGAAACTCATTGTCTGAACTCTTTAGTGCAAAAGAAACAAACGAAATGTGAGAAATGGTTCTGTTTAAGTTGATAAAGAGTACCAAATCTTAACTACAATACCTCATGAGGATACCATGACTGAAATTATAGCATTAAATGTGTTGAATGAATGATTTTCTCTTTTAAGTTTCAATGAATTTAGAACACAGTAGTGGATCCAGAGGTGGGTTTTGGGGGTCGGAACCTCCCCTTTCCTCCGAAAATTAAATTTTTTTGTGTGTAGATTTTCAGCAAAATTGGTCTGGAACACCCCCTTTGGCCCACAGAACCCAGTAAGTGGAACCCCCCCTTTCGAAAAGTTCTGGATCCGCCCCTGGAACACATTTAAACATATCAATTAAAGTCATGCTATCCCATGAAAACATGCATAAATAATTGTGCATTAAGTGCTGTCCCTGTTTAAATCAGATGGAAGGTGAAAATGAGAGGAACAATTTTTTTTGGTTTAATTTTCTTGAAATTGGCTCGGGCATTCAAGTAAGAACAAATGCTTCAAATTCATAACAATGTTGAAATTTAGATGAACTACTTTGATGATAATATATCAAGGCGATAGAAATAATTTGAAAAATGATATTTCAAAATTGTTTATCAAACAATTTTATAATGTTATTTTTCTTCCATTGTTTTCACCTTCATCTTTCTGATTATTACAGGAACGAGCACTTTATCCATACTCACAGTGGCAACCCCTAGTGACAATCTTACCTGCATGAGTATAAGCTGTCCGAACATTTAATCCTACGAGGGTTTGAGCAATGTTTGGGGTTCCCTCATGTAACGCAACCTGTAGACGATGTTTTAAATCATCTTGTGTTAGCGATCGTCTAATGGATAAGATTTGCTGATTGGAATAAATTCCGTCTTCGTCATTGCACTAATGGGTGAGTTAGAGGAAAAAAGCAGAAATTTAGCATTCTGTGTATACACATATATGACATAACATTAACTAGCACCTGTCCTAATTATTTAAATGTTCCATTTGCTTTGATGAGTTTTAGTGAAAATTTGGGTTCATATGCTGTCAATGAAAAAATATAACCCAAAAAAAATTTATAACAACTAAAAATTTAAAAGGACTCTATCCTAAAATATTGTTCTATGTATTACTCTATTTTATTGACCGGGTTGGTCACGGGTCAATTATTTCAGGGTTCTTCATTTAAATCTCGCCTAAAACACTGAGAAATTTAAGCTCCGCCCAACCTTGTGAATAAAATAGAGTAATATATTTTATTGTGTTTTTTAACAGGTTTCAATTGTTTTACTAATCTGCATACAAAGAAAATGGAACATTTATATTAAAAAGCATACTGTACATAACACATTGTAATTGTTCATAAAAGTTTAAAATAATACATTTAAAATTGATTGAAATTTTGTTGTAAAAAATAATAACTTTTAAAATCAGACTTCCTGCATAAATTTATCAATGCCAAAGTCAGATTGAGAAAACTGCACATAGCAAAACAATGTAAAAATTTAAGTTCAAATAAATTATTAACAGTACAATTATCAAACTAAACTGTATAATATAATATGTAGTAAAAAGTCTATAATGGCAGAGACAAAGCTAAATTCTTCAAACCATTATTTAATGTAAAAATCAATTTAAATGTCCACTTTTATATACAATTACAAACATAAAGCATATAAAACACAATCTGATTATTTTTCGACACCAATAATTTTCTATTAACTGCAAATTTCACAATTATAACAAAAAGCAAAACACTTATAACCAAATAGCAAAATTACTACTAGCTTCTAAGATTTTGTAATTGTTTCCTTAGTTTAATCAATGGATTTCAAAGAATGTTCCCAATGGTTAAGATTCAAAACAAAAGACTCAGGTTTTTTTTTCATTGAAAACATTTTTCTCATTGAATATTTAGAAACTGTAATTGTAATTGTTTCTTTTTCTTATTTTCAGTAAAAAATTAACAAAAAAGTTCAAAGTTTCTATAAATATATCCATAGAGGCTAGTCTTTTTTTTCATTTTCGTTTCACTCATTAAGTAGCTGAGACAATAGAATTAAAAGAAAAGAGCAAATATAGAGCAAATTTGGAGCAAACCATATATTTTTTTTTCAATGTTAAACTTTATTGAAGTTCTGATTGTAAATTTTATGATACAGACAAAAAAATCTATTGGAAATAAAGGTTAATTTTTTTTCAAAATTCTCAGTAATTTAATTCTTGGAAAAGTGCACAGTGGAAAATCTAAGTGGAGTACTGATAATTCTACACTGAAAAACATACAAGACTGTAGTTCATACTAAAGTGAACTACATGTATGAAGTATTGGAAAAGCTACATGAATGTGGGTTTCAAAAAGAATAGAAGAAATGTGGGATTCAAAGAAGAAAAGAAGAAATGTGGGATTCAAAGAAGAAAAGAAGAAATGTGGGATTCAAAGAAGAATAGAAGAAGAAATGTGGGATTCAAAGAAGAAATGTGGGATTAAAAATAGAATAGAAGAAATGTGGGATTCAAAATAGAATAGAAGAAATGTGGGATTCAAAATAGAATAGAAGAAATGTGGGATTCAAAGAAGAAATAGATGGAAATCTAAGTTTAGCATAGAAAGTCAAATAACAGTACATATAGAAATAAATATATTTAAAACATTAAGTGTAAATAATAAATATCCAATACTTTGTAAACACGTAAACAGTATATAAAATTGTATTTTTATACACATATATAATGTGAGTATGTGTTTCATTGTGACCTTTTTTGGAAGTTATGTATTTTAAATTCACAACAAAAACACAAAACCAATTTTTAAATAATGGCAAACAACAGCAAAGATACTCAAATACATGTAAATTGCTAACAATTAAATTGCAACACAAATTTTTACCTGTAATTTTGGTTCAGGTGTCTATAAATTCATAAGATTAAATTTAACAAAAATGATAATTAAGTTATTAATTTTTTTAAACACTTCTTTAAATTTACATTAATCTATTTTTCAAACTAATAATGAAATTAGTTTTGTTCATTATATAAAATATTAATAATGTATGTATACATTGGTTAGATCAAAATTAATACTTAAATTGAAAATCAAAACATGCATTTGTTGGTACTGATACAAAAATGTATATTTAAACTTTTCTTTAAAGAAAGTGTGATATCATTTTAAAGTAAAAAATATCAATCAATTTGTTTTATACTTTTTATAAAATTCAAATTAAGTTTGTCATAAAATAAAAAAAAAATAAAGTACCAAAAAATCAGTTAAATTATGAATCTTACAATTAATGGTCATAATTTTTTTTAATTGTATTTGTTAAAGAAAACGTTTATATGATTTTTAAAAATCCTCCCGAAACCATTGTTAGGAAATCATGTTATGTTAAGAAAACCAATAAAAACCTACTCTTGTTTGAAATAATGGCGGAGGCATTCTTTCTCTATTTATAAATTCCATCATTTGGTCATATGACTAAGAAAAAAGTTTGCAAAATTAAAACTGTTTAACATAATAAAATATTCTAATTTAGCTATATTAACAAAATATTCTTATTTTGCAATATTTACAAAGAGTACCAAATTTTATTTTATTATGTTTCCAAATATTTCTTTACATACATATTCATACCTTAACACACTGTTTTTTTTTCATTTATTTTATATACTCTACTTAATAAAAACAGTTTGAGTAATACAGTCATAATAAATCTGTCATAGTCAAAAATGGGCGGATTTTGTTAATCAGGAAGTAGATGAGGGACATACTTGAAATCATATCCCAAGTTATTGTATCACATGTTATGGGACCCCACCCTCATGCTGTATACCAAATATCAAGTGGCTGTGATTAGTAGTTGCTGAGAAAACTGTTACGAAAATTTCTTCCCCGCCTGCCCACCTACCCTTCATTTTATAACCCAGATTTTTCACTTCGTGAAATTCCGGCCAAAAATACTTTTTGTCTTAGCTAATTTTATTGACAATTCAATTGATGGAAAACATATGTCGCCTGTCGTCTTCAAAGACTCGGTAAACAGGAAGTAGATTACTTAAAGCAGATAAATTGCTTTACACCATAAAGTACTATAGGAGGAAGCTACATGCCAAATATCAATAGGCTGTGTCATGTAGTTGCCCAGAAAACTGTGACAAAAATTTGTGTGACACCACAGGATGCAGGACGATGCAAGACAATGGATAGTGTCAAAGTGACTCCTATATATTGCTTTGCAACACATTGCAGGGGACATAAAAATGTTTAATATTTCTATACATTACTTCTAAAGAATGGAAACTTACAAAAAATGCCATTTCTCTCTGCTTATCTTCCTCCGTCCTTTTCTTCAAGTCAGCCATTCTCTATAGAAATAACAAAAACATATAGTTATAAATTATAAATAAAGATAACAACACTACTACGGAACTGGGATTAACAATCTCATATATCTAAGAATATAAGACAATAAAAAGCTACGCCGAGCGAAGCATGATACGACCGCAACAAGTTTAACCCTGTACGTTGGAGGCCTAATATGGATAGTCCATTGCTTTGGTCACATGAAGCCCATGGTGGACTTACAAAGCTTTTTGACACATGCATCCTGTGGTGGACTTAAAAATGCATTTTTGACACATATATATTTACATCAATATCTAATACATTTTAGTTATATACATGTAATAACTACAACTTAATTTTAAGTATAAAACTATTTGCCTTGACAAACTTTTAAAATTGAAGTTTTTGGCCCCTTTGACCCCTAATTTCTCGAAAACGGTAAGAGATATTGCAAATCTGATTGAAAAACGCAGCCAGGGATTTTCACAAGGATTCCAATGAAAAAAAGATTTTGAAAATCTGACCAAAAATAAAAAAGTTGATTTATGTGCGTGGCCTGTCTTTAGCCCCCTGTAGCAATGTAATGGTGAAATACATATCAAAATCATTGACACATTTAGTAGATAGAATTTTATGAGCACTTCAACAAAAAAAGAATTGAATGAATAATGAACATTCTACAACAGTTTTGTCAATACACCTGTTTTAGCCCCTTTTGACCTTTTTTTCTAAAACAGTAGGGGCCACAAATCCCAAATACAAAACCAACATTCCTTTTGTAGATATAATCATCATATTCAAACTTCATAACAATTGGCTGGCCCACTACAACTTAATATTGGTAAAAAACTATTTGCCTGGACAAACTTTTATAAATGGCGTTTTTGGCCCCTTTGACCCCTAATTTCTCGAAAACAGTATGAGATATTACAAATCTGATTGAAAAACGCAGGCAGGGATTTTTACAAGGATACCAATGAAAAAAAGATTTTGAAAATCGGACCACAAATAAAAAAGTCGATTTTTTGGTGTGGCCCCTTTTTGACCCCTTATAGCAATGTAACGGTACAAGATACATCAAAGGTGTTGTTACATGTTATTGACAGAATTGATTGAGGAATACAATAAAAAAAGAATGATCAAAATTGGATGACAATTAAACATTCTACAGACTTTTTGTCAATACACCCGTTTTAGCCCCTTTTGGCCCTTTTTTCTAAAACGGTAGGGGCTAGAAACCCCAAATGCAATACCAACCTCCCTTTAGTGGTTATAAACATCATATCAAAATTTTATAACAATTGGTTAACTACAACTAAAGTTATTGCACGGAAACCAAAGTGTCTACAGACGACGACGACGACAACAACGACGACAACGACATCGCAATAACATAATACGATAGCAAAAAATTTGCGGTCGTATAAAAACAAGGTAAATAAATAAATGTAGCAGCAAAACTACCATTAGCTCAGATGATCAATCTCAAATATCCAAGAATACAAAACCCCAATAGTAGCTGAGAAATCTGTTATGGAAAAATATTGTGACTGACACCTTGACAGACTGATGGAGGCCTGTCATTTCTGTGTCCCTGTTCTGCATTGTGGAGGAGGGACAAAAAGACAAAACAAGACAAATAAACACCAGAGATATTGAAGATTGCAATGGTCCTGACTTGGTACAGGCATTTAAAAAGATATGGTGGGTTGAATCAGGTTTGATGAGGCGACTTTTCATTGCGACCTTCGTGTCGGGTAACACAAAACACAACTCGGTTGTGTAACATAATAGGGATAAAAAAGTGATCATCTCAGTACAATAACTGCCACAAACTAATATTAGATAACTACTACATGTATCTATTTTTTTACTTCCAATCAAAATTACATCAGAGTTATGGACAATATTTTTTTTTTATGCCTAACATGTAGGAAGCAGAGGTACCTATGGGGGCATCCAAATGTCAAAGTCCAACAGGGCAGAGACAAAATGAGTAAACACAAAAAAGGAAAGGATAAAAAAACAGACATCATAATAAACGCAGAAACACAAAAACTACTGAATATCAATTAACAACACAAACTTTAGTCTTAAACAGAGTGAACTCAGGTGCTCCGGACGAGTAAGTGGTTGCTGCCTGCTATAGCAAACCAGGTGCCCAGTCAATTTCCAATTGAGAGTGTCAAATCCAGTAAAGGAAGACAAAACAAAATCCTATGACAAACCAAAATGTAGTTCATTTACTCAATTAAAACTCACTAGAGGTGCTTTACCCCAAAAAGATTAAAAATGTTACACAATAATGAGATATGGAATAAGCACAAGATATAGTCAACATAAAGAAACGGCAAGTTGAAAAATCACAATGGAAAACATCCAGCAGTCTTCAGAGGTTGCTTCTTGCCATCTTGCCTTAACACTATATAATTTGAATATGAAAAGGATCAGAAAATAACACCAAAGTATGCTGACCTTAATTTACATTGACAATTTCATGGCTTTAATGTGTTCTTCAGCATACAGTGTAGATGTCAGAGAAGAGTACATTGTTCTTCCTTTGGGTTGAATATAATCAAAGAAGCAAAGAGGCACCAATGGGGCATTTGAGTTTCAAAAGTCCAAAAGGGCAACAACAAAACAGGCAAACACAAACAAGAACAGAACGAGGAAACACAAAATCAACCAAACAAAAATCAACAATGTGAACATGTTGTAACAAGAGTGAACTAAGTGAACTCAAGTGAAACCATTCATTTTTTTTTAAAAGTTGCCCCTCTCTGTGTCCAATGTGGATTATGCTTTCATATATGTGTAGTTAACTTTTTTAACTCTGACAATAAAAAACTCATTCATACTTCAAGGCTTTGACTAGAGTGAATCAGATGTGTGAGTGATTGACTTAATGTTTTAAGCCCTAGCAACACTATATAGGTAATATTGTATCTGATTAGGTGAATGCTTAAAAAGTTTGCTTTAAAACAATAATCTAATCATTTACTGTGGATTCATTTATTTTCATGGGTACCAATTTTTGTGGTTTAATGAAATTCATGATTCTGTTGTCTGCAACATGCAGATCGATGTTAAATTTCCTTTTCGTGGGGTATCAAATTATGTGGAACAAGACCACCCACGAAAACCATGAAAATTGATACCCCATGAAAAATAATGAAACCACAGTAATATAAATCCTACTTTCTGAGCTCTTTCTATACTCCTTTCTTCTGAGAAGCAGGGTATTCCTCCGTTTCTTCTTCCCTCATATTTACTAACAAAGTGGGGCTCTTTCTTCTGTGCTCTCATAAATTTCTCAAAGTTAGATGTTGTCTGTAAATAGATCAGAGTTCATTATTTTCAGTATATTTCTTTATTTTGAATATGACCTATTTCTAATGGTATATAAAAGTAAGCCAAGGTGTATAATTTTTGATACTTTGAAAGCTATTGCAGAATAAATACATAGATGAAAATCAATTGCAGAAACTACATATTAAACATTGCAAGGTAATTAATGTAAAAATTACAATGTTATAATCAGTATTTTTCATTCATCATGATTATATATAAAGGGATCTTGCATATGTTTGCTTGCATATGATTTGCGTAATGATAAATACATGATTTGCGTAATGATAAATCAACGGAAATAAAAAATCTGGAACATAATATTAGTAATACTAGAAGGCTGACGACAACAAAAAAATAAAATATAAAAAAATAATTGACAAAAACTTGTATTAAGTAAGACTATATACAGTATAAGACAATATTAAATGTTACAAAATTCATGACAAATACTAATATCAATTTGAAATTGGCCTTGAACAATTTTTTATGCGCAAAACGAAGCTTTAATAGCTAGAGATAAAGAATTATGCAACTGTGTCACTTCTAAAAAACACTAGTGACTTAAAAGCTGAAATGGACAAAAAAAGACCAAAATATGTCGCTGTAGCAGACAATGATTCTCCAAATATGTCGCTGTAACAAACAATTAGTCTCCAAATATGTCACTGTAACAGACAATTAGTCTCCAAACTATGTCACTGTAACAGACAATTAGTCTCCAAACTATGTCACTGTAACAGACAATTAGTCTCCAAACTATGTCACTGTAACAGACAATTAGTCTCCAAACTATGTCACTGTAACAGACAATTAGTCTGCAAAATATGTCACTGTAACAGACAATTAGTCTCCAAATATGTCACTGTAACAGACAATTAGTCTCCAAACTATGTCACTGTAACAGACAATTAGTCTCCAAACTATGTCACTGTAACAGACAATTAGTCTCCAAACTATGTCACTGTAACAAACAATTAGTCTGCAAAATATGTCACTGTAACAGACAATTAGTCTCCAAACTATGTCACTGTAACAAACAATTAGTCTGCAAAATATGTCACTGTAACAGACAATTAGTCTCCAAACTATGTCACTGTAACAGAGGATTGGTCTGCAAAATATGCCACTGTAACAGACAATTAGTCGCCAAACTATGTCACTTCTAAAAACCTAAATTAGTCTCCAAAATATGTCACTGTAACAGACAATTAGTCTCCAAACTATGTCACTGTAACAGACAATTAGTCTCCAAATATGTCACTGTAACAGACAATTAGTCTCCAAAATATGTCACTGTACCAGAGGATTAGTCTGCAAAATATGCCACTGTAACAGACAATTAGTCTCCAAATATGTCACTGTAACAAACAATTAGTCTGCAAAATATGTCACTGTAACAGACAATTAGTCTCCAAACTATGTCACTGTAACATACAATTAGTCTCCAAACTATGTCACTGTAACAGACTATTAGTCTCCAAATATGTCACTGTAACAAACAATTAGTCTGCAAAATATGTCACTGTAACAGACAATTAGTCTCCAAACTATGTCACTGTAACAGACAATTAGTCTCCAAACTATGTCACTGTAACAAACAATTAGTCTGCAAAATATGTCACTGTAACAGACAATTAGTCTCCAAATATGTCACTGTAACAGACAATTAGTCTCCAAACTATGTCACTGTAACAGACAATTAGTCTCCAAACTATGTCACTGTAACAGACAATTAGTCTCCAAATATGTCACTGTAACAGACAATTAGTCTCCAAACTATGTCACTGTACCAGAGGATTAGTCTGCAAAATATGCCACTGTAACAGACAATTAGTCGCCAAACTATGTCACTTCTAAAAACCTAAATTAGTCTCCAAAATATAACACTGTAACGGACAATTAGTCTAAAAAATATGTCACTGTAACAGACAATTAGTCTGCAAAATATGTCACTGTAACAGACAATTAGTCTCCAAACTATGTCACTGTAACAGAGGATTGGTCTGCAAAATATGCCACTGTAACAGACAATTAGTCGCCAAACTATGTCACTTCTAAAAACCTAAATTAGTCTCCAAAATATGTCACTGTAACAGACAATTAGTCTCCAAACTATGTCACTGTAACAAACAATTAGTCTCCAAATATGTCACTGTAACAGACAATTAGTCTGCAAAATATGTCACTGTACCAGAGGATTAGTCTGCAAAATATGCCACTGTAACAGACAATTAGTCTCCAAATATGTCACTGTAACAAACAATTAGTCTGCAAAATATGTCACTGTAACAGACAATTAGTCTCCAAACTATGTCACTGTAACATACAATTAGTCTCCAAACTATGTCACTGTAACAGACTATTAGTCTCCAAATATGTCACTGTAACAAACAATTAATCTGCAAAATATGTCACTGTAACAGACAATTAGTCTCCAAACTATGTCACTGTAACAGACAATTAGTCTCCAAACTATGTCACTGTAACAAACAATTAGTCTGCAAAATATGTCACTGTAACAGACAATTAGTCTCCAAATATGTCACTGTAACAGACAATTAGTCTCCAAACTATGTCACTGTAACAGACAATTAGTCTCCAAACTATGTCACTGTAACAGACAATTAGTCTCCAAATATGTCACTGTAACAGACAATTAGTCTCTAAACTATGTCACTGTACCAGAGGATTAGTCTGCAAAATATGCCACTGTAACAGACAATTAGTCGCCAAACTATGTCACTTCTAAAAACCTAAATTAGTCTCCAAAATATAACACTGTAACGGACAATTAGTCTCAAAAATATGTCACTGTAACAGACAATTAGTCTCCAAAATATGTAACTTCCAAAAACACAATGACATAAAATGCTGTAAAGGATGAAAATGACCAAAATATGTCAGTTCATAGATTCTCATCCAAATTTCTTAAAAATATGGGGACGGTGGGTTAACTTTATTTACTATTTTTTTTATCTATTTTGATGAAATTTCCTGTCATTTCACAAGAAATTGACCAAAAAAAGAACATTATTTGCCAAAAAATCAAAATAATTTTTTATTTAGGTGGCTGAGAAATTGGGGAGGGGTGGGTGAAGAAATGAGAATCTAGGATATATTTTATATTGGCCAAATGTACAAAAGTAAAAAAAAAAATCAAACTGTTCTTCTTACAAAAGATTGTTTCTACATTAAAAACTGGAACACAATTCATGTAATTAGAATGCTATATCTTTTTCCATAATTTTAGTTTTGCCAACAGCCAAAAGTAAACCCAGTTTAATTAAAAAATACAAGTATGGTATTTAATTTTATTAGGTTATTTTTCAGCGTGAATTTATGACTGTCTAAATAGTGATGTTAAACTATAGTATATTTCTATGGAATAACCTTTAACCTTTCCCCTTAAACCCTGCTACAAATCTTACTGGCTTAATGTCCAACTCAATGAGTTTTGCCGTCGGTAAGGGTAAGGACATTGGACGCTCCTTTATAGTTTTCAGCTTGGGTAAACGTGATTGGGAACGCTGATGAATGAAATTTAAATAATGTGTAAAAAGACACTTTATTTATGACGGTGAGACGTACTTGTTAAAAATCATTTACAAACATTTGTGTTAAAGACACCATATTTACAAAATATCTAGAACATGAATTATAATATTATAAGTAATAACAGAAGCAAGATTTTTTATGGATTAAATACGCCAACAGAAAATTAGTGGCAAAAAACAATGAAAAAGCAAGCAAGAAAAAGGAAATGAAAAATGCATATGATTAATGTAAAAGAACAGCTTTTCAGATTATGAATTCGGGCCTTTACAAAACAAATACACAATAAATTAATGATTTTTTTTTCTCTTAGCATGCATTTATTACACAACACATAAAAATATTATTTTAAATTCAAATCAAATGTTTGTCTAATATTTTCATCTACATGCAAACAACAACATTTGAATTACCTTAGCCCTTCTCAATACAAGATCTCCCCGATAGGCCTAAAAGTGGAAACACGCGTGCATTATACAACTAAGAAATTCACCTTGAAACTCCCCCAAACAAAAAAAATGGCCTAACAACTCATGTTAACAACTTGCATTAAAACCATGGTTTTATACTGAGTTGATAGTGGGAAAATTTCACATGTAAATTAGCTAACGGATCACTAATTTGCATATGCACCTGGAACAACTCGTTATGAAACCAGTAATGCTGGTTTGTTACAAACCATGGTTTTATACCGAGTTGATAGTGGGAAAATTTCACATGTAAATTAGTTAACGGATCAGTAATTTGCATATGCAAATATCTGAAACAACTCGTTATGAAACCAGTAACAACTTAGTATCAGACCAGTTATACTGGTTTGTTACTGAGTCATTAAAAATTGTGCCCTGGCCATTAGAATATATGGTTTGTTAATGATCTGTAAAAATGGTTTGTTACTGAGTAATCAAAATTTGTTTTATGTAACACTGAGGAATATTACATGCATGTATATTTATGCCCAAAAGACATCAACCTGATGACTTTGATACAAAAACAAAATAATACTAAAGTTAAATAAATCCCTTATACTATTAACATGATTTATATATATACCATTTTTCAAAAAAAAATAATTATGAAATAATAACAATAAACATTAATCTATATAGTTATACATGCCAATCCAAGCCATCAAATTAATTTAGAGCCCTTCAAAAGCACAATAATTAATATTGCTTTTAATGTAAATTAGTAATAATAGTTATAGCATTTAATCAAAGGTATTAAAAGTTTGGGGCATTTTAACATTCAAACTAAAAAGATATCTTATTATTTGCCTTGCTGCATTTGTAGTCAATTTGCTACACTAACAAATTAAAAGACCTGAAACATGAACTATTGTAATTAATTATATTTTGTACTTACATTGTGTTCATATAGCTATGATAATATTTTTCAACAATTATACCATAAATTGCATGAAAACACAAATTTGAGCAGACAACATGTAAACATCTAGTCTGCTAGCAAAATCACATGATTCTCAAAAACTGATGATGTCATAAAGTCATCATCAATCCAAGTGTATAACCTTTCAGTGATCCAATGACTCAGTAACAACCCATATCTTAAAGCTAACAACTCAGTAACAACTCATAATGAAAAACATTACAAGTTAATGACTGGGTATCAACTCAGTGCTTTTGGGGAAACAAAGTTTAAACAACTACCTATCAACTCATATTTCAGTAATATAAAAGTTATGAACCCATGAACAAACCATAAGTGGATTAGTAATAGACCATTTTACCTCAAACAAACCATATTAAAACCATTGATTCCATATAAGGAATGAACGAGTTGTTACTGAGTTGTTTAAGGAATCATTAGCAAACCAGTCAAACAAACAATACATCCCTGAGTTTAACATGGTTCTATACTGATTTTGGCATGGGTTGTTAGAAATCTTTTTTGTTTGGGCCATCTTTATTTCAACTCTGTAATACATGTTTTCATATTTCTTTTTATCTTAAATTTTGTAAACCTGCTTTAGAAATTTCATGACTTATCAAGAAAAAAGAAACAAACAAAAAATAATGAATGTGAAATGGTTTTAATCCTTCATTCCTTTTATTTATTTCATTCTATTTACTTTTCATTGAATATTAATTTATCCATGCTGTCTCCTTTTTTACAATTAATTTTGGAATTAATATTACAACGAAAAAATAATTACAAGCTTAAACTTTAAAAATAATACTTTTCATAAAAAATTAATCTAAATTACCTAGAACAGATAATACTTAGATTTTTGCAATTTGGCCAATAAAACATTTAATATTTTCATAATTTTATTTTCATAAAACACATTTTATAAAGTACAATCAACAATCAGTGCCGGAAATTTACTGCTATCTACTTCAAAACTCCAACCTCTAAATCTATTTCTATGAAAATACTTGTATTTCTAAAAGGAAACACACATGGCTAAAATTAGTTTCAAGAACTTTCATTATTTAAACTGGCTTACAATATACAAATTGTTCAAGAACTGTAAATATTTAATCATTAACAACCAAGAACTCAAATGAATCTTTAATTGTTTATTCTTCTCATTTAAATGTATCTTCCTTTTTGTCTGTTTTAAAGTTTAATCATATCAGACATTTTCTTTCTCCTTCTGAAGTCAAATAATGAAATTTTCCATGATTTCTGTTAGAGTTATTCCCCTTAGACTGTGAAAATCTTAATTGATTTCTAGATTGAATCCAACCAACTCCTTTAGATTTCTTCGATACTGATGGCAATACTGTATTGTCTACATTAAGATCTAGTGAAAATGAAGAGACTTTTGTATTGGAATTTTCTTCCATTTTACTAGATAAAAAAACTTCTTTCGTGCTTTTAGTTTCCTTAGCACAATCATGTATTCTGCCATTTTCGCAAAACATGTTTATAATTTTTGGTCTCATTGGTGGCAATATATTATTGTGTTTCATGCCCAGATTTAAATTCCATTGTTTCTCACTCTGACTCTCATCATTCCGAACAGGATTTCGCACACTTTCAATTTTTAGAAATGATTCAGCAGGTGACTTTAATGTTGAAATTGGGTCAATAATCCTATATTTAAAAGGTTCTGGTCTCTTGACCTTCACTTCAGGTATTTTTGACATTTTTTCATCCTTTTCTTTAGCATGCAAATCTTCAAGTTGTATAAAATTATTCACAACTTTTGGTAATTTGGTAGGAAATTTTGATTTTTGAGATTTATTTTAAATGTTGATCACAGCTCGGCTTATGAATCCTTGGGATGTCACATTGTCTATATTTTTAGGCAGTGAAACATCTAAAAATCCAGAGCTACATGATTTTACCAGCTGTTTTTTCTATGAGACGGCGGCATGTAAAATGAACATAGATATCATTCCATGCAATAATGTTATTTAAGATGAATTAGCAGACAAACACAATGAATTTACATGCAAATTATTATGAAAGAGTGATTTAATTTCAACTTTGAAGGTTAAGACAAACCATTTAATGAGATCATTTGTTACATGAAATATTGGTCAGTTAAACAATAAATTATACCTTAACAAGTGTGGCCACTAAAAGTATGTCTCGCCTGCCGGCACCATCACTAAAATCAACTACCTAAGCTTTCATTTCTTGATATAAACACAAAAAGTGTATGTATACCTAATAACAGATGCCTAGTTACCGTATTATACTATTCAAGCAATCCATTGTCCACACAAGTATTACAAAAAATTTTCTGTCTGAAAAAAAGACCTAAGTTCACGGAGTCACTGGAGCGTAAAAATGGGGTCATGGTCACATGGCATGGTGACAGTTGCATTGTCCGTAACCGCAACTGTCTGTTTACCCAATATCAGATCCCTAGCTAATATACTTTTCCAGCAATTCATTGTCCACAAAAGTCTAACAAAAAAGTTAAAGGCCTGAAAAAAGACCTAAGTTCACAAAGTCACTGGAGCGTGAAAATGGGTTCATGGTCACATGGCATGGTGACAGTTGCGTAGACCATAACCTGAACTGTCTGTATACCAAATATCAGATGCCTAGCTAATATACTTTTCCAGCAATTCATCGTCCACAAAAGTCTTACAAAAAAGTTTACGGCCTGAAAAAAGACCTAAGTTCACAGAGTCACTGGAGCGTGAAAATGGGGTCAGGGTTACACGACATGGTGACAGTTGTGTAGACCATAACCTGAACTGTCTGTATACCAAATATCAGATGCCTAGCTAATATACTTTTCCAGCAATTCATCGTCCACAAAAGTCTTACAAAAAAGTTTACGGCCTGAAAAAAGACCTAAGTTCACAGAGTCACTGGAGCGTGAAAATGGGGTCAGGGTCACAGGGCATGGTGACAGTTGCGTAGACCATAACCTGAACTGTCTGTATACCAAATATCAGATGCCTAGCTATTATACTTTTCAAGCAATTCATTGTCCACAAAAGTCTTACAAAAAAGTTTACGACGCCGCCGCCGGAAAGTAATACCTATGTCTCGCCTTCCGCGACTATTCGTCGCAGGCGAGACAAAAATGAAATGTTTTTTAAACAAAAGATTAAGTAAAACACTATGCAGATGTTGGTAAGAAATTATCAAGATGTCTTAGAAAGTGCAAGTTCAAGAAAATATCAATAAGTTAACAGCATGCAAATAGAAAAAAAGAGTATATTTTGAAACTGGGAAAAAGCTCCTATGCTTGAAAAGCAAGTATGATGACTTTAAGCTTATGACTTTTGATTGGTTAAACCTTGATACCACTTTCAACATATAAATGTACAAAATTGCTTTTATTAGCATAAAAGTGTACAAAGTTTAGTGAAGAATTTTAAAAAAAATCAACAGAAATGAAAATCTGTCAGTCAAAAATGGAAATAGGAAGTAAATGAGAAACAGACCTGAAAAGACCATGATATAGGTCCCAATGCCGATTTTGCACTATTTATACCAACAGGCTGTGATAAGTATTTTCTGAGAAAATCTATTATGAAAATTATTAAAAATTGAAAACCTGATTTAACCAACCTTTTCTTTTAAAATGCCTGTACCAAGTCAGGATCTTTAATTTCTCTGATTTGTCTTTCAGGTTTTGTCTTTTCTCATGAACTTTTGAGATTTGTAATCCTCCAAGTCCAGTCATTTTGTTATTACCTTAATTCCCCACCCTCCATTTGTTATTCATCATTTTAATACCCAGATTTTTCACTCAGTGAAATGTGGTAAAAATTAGAAATAAAAATGTTATCCTAAAAGCAGGAGAAACCTGAATGAACCTACAGATATAAACACACAATTGTGGACATAATAGAGATATTGTCGTGGATGAATTTCCTCTGATTATTAATATACAGGATGAACTTACCTGTTTGGTAAGAGTTTTGTCCCCTCTTTCCTTTTCACTCAAATCAGAGCATGGAGGTATGTTAGGTAAGGCCTGAGGTTAAAAGGTCAAAGTTTAATATTCAGAACAACATGCAAGTTTGAAGGAATAATATCAAAATTAAAATCAGAAACAATTAATAAGCAATTGAAATTATATTGTTTATACATAAACAATTTCTGGCTTTGCATGTTTTTTTTAATACATTTAATCAATTTTTAATTGTATTTTATAAATAAACATGTCAATTATAAATAATCTTTTTAGAATATATTTTTTGCTTCCAGGGCAATTTTGGAAGTTATCGTAATTTTAGTGTCAAACATTTTGCTAAAACAGAAATACAAGTTAAAACTATACCAGGTTTTGTTTATATAGTTAACATGATACTTTGTAAATAACATAAAAGAAAAGCCAATGGACACAGATTATGAAAGTTTAAAATAAAGAATGTGTCCATGGGACACGGATGCCCCCACTGGCCTCAAATAAAAAGTCGCTTAGGACGCATAGTTTATCATACTAAACCATCCTACCAAGTTTCAAATCATTCCCATGTATGGTTTCTGAGAAAAGCTTGACAGAAATTTTCATGTCGATTTTGGTATCGATTCAGCCCCAAACAAGAAGTAGATGTCTGATGGGTCTAAAACTTGCTTAGGACGTATAGTTTGTCCTACTGAACCATCCTACCTAAGTTTCAAGTTATTCCCACTTACGGTTTCTGAGAAAAGCTTGACGGAAATTCGTAAGGACGGACGGACATGAGTGAAACTTTATGCCCCCCCACATGTCGACGCGGGGGCATAAAAAATATTCTTTCCATATTTTTAACAGGCAATTTAAATCAAACCCCTGGCTTTTCTTTTATCTGCCTGCAAATAAATAATAATCTGCATTTACTAATATATCCATGCATCATTATATTTTTCTTGCACATGCAATTATAAAAAGCTTTTAAGATTTACATGCAGAAACACAACATTCAATTCGCTTTATTTTCATGGGAATGTAACACATGTAACACAGCTATAAATATTTCTTTCCATAAGATTAAGATAATATAATATTAAAATTTTTACATTGTAAGTTGTCCTATAAGATTAAACAACTTTGTTGGCTTATATTTTTTTTATTTAAGTGCCATTCTCTGTAAGAATCAGGCAATGGGTAAATCATGATATTGGCACTTTTTTTAAAAGTCAGTAATTTGAGCTACATTTTGTTTGAAATGCATACAAAATTTGAATCTAAGGGAGATAACTCTGTCAAGTCACACTAAATTCCTATCATTTTAACAGAAATATTTCTCCATCCTCTGACACTCGAGCCAACAACTAATGTTTGTTTTTTCATTAGAAGGCTATTTTGAATGACAATTTATTGTCAAAACCGTGTGTTTTTAAATTCATGATTCAAAGTTTTTAAATTTTGCCTGCATGATTCTTACAAAGAACTGCACTTAAGTTTAAAGTCTTTTTTTTTTTTAATTTAGTCTTGAAATATGGAAATTATTTTAGCTAAAATAAAGAACCATAAACAAGAATCAATATATTTTTATCATTAATCATAATGCAGTTAGGATTAAGTTAGTAATACACCTGAGTTAAGATAGAATACAGGTATACGTAAGTTAAAGTTAAGATCAGAATGGAAGTTTTAAAAAGGACTAAAAATACCATACAAAAGATTTATCCCTTTTTTTTTCATATTCAAGGATTTTTGTCCTTTATGTTTTGAAGAGTGTTATATTGATGGTATTTTTCACTTATTACTCACTTAAACATATGATTTATTCCATATCTATATTTTTTCATCAGCAGTTGTAAGAATTATAAAGAAACAAAATTGTGTCTGTCTGTTTGCAATTTATTGCAATTTAAGTACATGTACCAACCAAGAAGTAGAATTAAATTAAGAGTTATTAAAAATATGACAGACAAAGAAAGGCCATATAAGCATTTATTCCAAGAGTGTATTAATATAATACTTCAAGTTTTTGTTGTTTATACAGATATAGGATTGATTATTCGGATTATAGTTTGTCAAGAAATGCTTTCCACCAAGGTTTGAATGTATATACCTATTTCCCCCAGAAAACAGTGACAAAACTTGTGAATTCTGTGAAATAGCTTGCAAACCGATCATTTTCAACACTAAATGGCTGATCTCAAATACACATTGACATTCAATTCCATTTTTTGTCCCAAAGCAAAAACAAAAAAATCTTTAACCTTATTGTGTGCAGAGATTATTTTTTTTTCAATTATGGATGTTTATTTAAGCAATAAAAACAAACAATCATGCAAGCCTAGCTCAGAGGAGAAATATTTAGTTTTGAAAAAGTATATCAAACCCATACAGTATAGGAAATGCATAACTTTTTTATGCATACTAACACCATGCAATAGACAAACGTGTGTTCAAAATAATGTCACTGCTGAATAAAAGAAAGATTTTTCAAAGCATGTCACTGCTGAATAAAAGATAGATTCTATTCTCTACCTGAACATTATGTAAACTTCTATCAATGGTAGAAACTCTTGGAGTCGGTTCCTGGATGAAAAAAGTCTACGAAAATTTACAGTTTGAAATTTTGCCTGCAAGAGGGCTTGGAAAGAAATCATTTTTTAAACAATAAATTCTGAGAAAGCTGAATTGTCCTAGCATTGAAATGTTCTTGATTTTGTTGGTTGACCTGTAATTCTATCCATTCATTTGTAACCTAACAAAATATTTTCAAGTTATAACTTTATGAAGAAAATTTGTAGAGCACTCTAACAGCTAAAATTGATACAAACAGTTGAAATTTCATTTCAGGTATTAATTCTAATGAATTATATTGTTGCAGACTTTTCAACTAATTTACATCTTACGCTGCACCTAACTAAAGATTAAACTTATAAGTTTATATACATACAAAGAAAAAATAAACCATGCTTACATGTAAATATTTAGCATATAATTTGAACTACATTTACTAAATACAAACTACAAAGTTTCATTACTTTCCAACATGAAATTAAACTTACAGATAGAGATTTGGATCGAGGTTCATCTGGTTTTTTATCGGAGCTCCCAGACCCGTTTTTTCGATCTAACTGTTCCCTATCTCTCTGTTTTCGAGACTTCCGTTTCTTTTTCTTAGATTTGGGTTCCGATGGTTTCATTTCAGGCTCTGATTCACTGTCACTGTCACTTGAACTAAAATTATATAAAGGAACAAAATAAGTGATTTCATAAGAAGAGATCAAATAAGAATGGAATACCTGTACCATGGAAAACCACCAGCAGCCTTCAACATGGCCAGTTTGAACATCGAAGTTCTCCAATGGGACCAAGGTCCAAACAAATTGCATAGAATTCAAATCCAGTCTTAAACAGCCAAGACAGACCCCCTCCAAAACAAGAAACAGAAAACATCAAAAAGACGGGCAGACAAGCACAAACAAAAGCCCCACCAAAGTCTCGAGACTGAATTTGAATTGTATGAACTTTATTTTGACCTTAGGCCATTTGCAAAACAGCAAGCAGGGCCTATTGGCCTCGTGGCAGGATGCTGACTGTTTTTCATTGTGGCAATATGGTTTTTATAAATTGTCGCCTTTATATATGGGCTATGTGGTGTACACTTATTTCACATCTCATTTTCTTCCATTTCACATTTAACAATAACAGAACTTTTTATATTTGATTTTGTAACAAATTGATGATTCTAGTTTATTACAAGAGATTTTCAATGACGAGGTTGACGAAAAATTTGTATGCCTGTAGTGCACCCCTTCATTGTGATCTTAAAGAGTCATTCCTTGCTGATGTTTTGAATGTTTCAGACTCATTTTTGACATAAGAGTACTTTTTATATTTATAATCATCATGAATAAAAATAAATATATCTTTTTCTTACACAATTAACTAATTTCTTCACTCCTAAATTTTTTTATTAAACGTATCCAATTGTTTGTTTTCTCTTTTTGAATTAATGTTAACAGCTTTTATCTGGACTATAAACTTACTCTGACTCCTGCATGGCCTCACGAACATTCAGCTGTGACAGTATTTTTAGACATCCATCCATCGTCTTCATTGAAGCATTGTCCAGTATATTGTCCACATCCTTTTTGCTTATGTTCATGGCTGAGGACTTTTTGGACTTTTTAGATTTCTTCTCTTCCACAGGCATCGGTCCAGTTTCATATTCCATACAGGCAAACAGAGCATCTTTAAACACAGGGGTACTTATCTGAGGCTCTGGGGTTCGGCCATGACTAGATTCGATACCAGAGTCTGAAATTAAATTTTTTATCTTGTTAATGTATTTATTTGCAGGATATTATATGCATGGGTCATCATACATGTAAGCTTATTAAATCTGTCATAGTCGACAATGGTTAGTTTCCTTATAACATGAAGTAGGGGGGGGACAGGTATGAAACTGAATCACACGTTAAAGGACCACATCCTCAATCCTCAATCTCTAGTCTAATGACGGTAATTTTCTCAGGTAGTACATTTTCTCGCTTTACAAATCAACATGGTAATAACTCTCGGTACTTTAGTTACGTGTGCGTCAAGATGTGGTAGGGATCCGTCTGTGTCCGTTATGAATGAATTAAGACTCTGCTGTTGTTGCAGATTATCAAGGAGCTCTGATAAACAGCTGCTGAGAAAACAATTGCGAAAATTCTCCCTCACTGGCACACTTGCCAATCTGTCATTCGTCATTTTATAACCTGAATTTAATTGGTAATTCATCTTCATTATTAGATATATCAACCAGAATGGTGCGATTTCTCAGATATTTTAAGATAAACTGTTGAAGTTAAGGGTTGGTGTAATTTTTTTTTATTTCGCTAAAGGAAGCAAGGCACACATTTCTTGTTTTCTATGTAGATGTTGAGCAAGAAACATAATTTTGTCAGTTTAAAGGGGAGCATACACCCTGTTCACCTTTCTTTCAATCCATGGGTCTATTTTCACCCAGTTCTTCTCAGTCAAAGAAATTAGGAAGAAGAGCATGGTGGACTGAATGCCTATTTTCATCAAATTTGCTAATTTTTACCTATATGTTTAATATAAATTTATACAAAATGTAACATTTAGACCGAACCAATTTTAACTGGATATTTCCAGTAGGTCTGGCCTAGTCTTCCTAAGTTTATATTTACCAGAATTATTTGTAATAGTGTTAGTCTTCTCAGATTTCATCAGGGATTTCAGGTTATTAGGTAATTTGACACGATCCATGAGTCCTCGCTGTTCCAGGATCTGTTGTGTCACATATTGTGTCAACTCCAACACCATCTGTGACTGTTTACTGCAAGGATAGAAATACAAGATGCAAAAAAGTTCTATGAAGGCAGCAATAAAAATAGTTATGTCTTATTATTTTTATTCCTTTATGATGATATGTATTTTTTTGATAAAAGAAGACCAACTAGTGGGATGAAGTTCACAAAAGAATACCTCTTTCCTGATATTTGAACTTTATATAAGACAAAAAAGTCAATTATCTCCCCTGAATGATATCTAAGAGCAATGAAATTTTATCACCAACATATCCACAATGATGTACTTCATATGTGTAAGTTTCATTAAAATCCATGTAGTTGTTTAGGAGTTGCAGTTATGAGATATTTGGAAAAAATAAATGACAAGAATGATCATTATACAATTGCAAAAACTTTGTTTTCTTGGGGTAAAATTACATGGTTAGACTAGCTAGCATCCATGTCTTTTCAATACCAATGAGATAAGCTGTAACTTCAATAAACAAAATTCTAAATAGAAAATTATTTCACTTTTATAAAATTTTATATTATTATTATTATATAAATTATAACATAAATTCTTAAAAAATGTCAGAATTACTGTGAAAATACTTCAACAAGCTGTGGAAGTTATTAGATAAAAAACTGTTTTAATGCTTAGAAAATTGTAGTGATTTTTTAAGTGCAAGGGTCAATGTCACACAAATAGTGAAATTTACAAATAAAGTGACTGGTTGAAACTCTAATCTTACCGCTTTTTCTTACTGCAACATTATGACAATTGTGTTTTATATTTACAATGTTTTTTTTATATGAACATAAAAGTGTGAATTTTCTAGCAAAATAAAGAGGCAGGATAAACTAGAGTGTCACATGAAAAGATTTCTGACAATCCGTTCAAGTTCTAATTAAATCCTTGTAAACATAAAAAAATAGGGCTTCTAATGGGACATTAAATGATAACCTGCCACAATTAAGTACTTTTTCATTTGAGGGGGAGGGGTATGACCCCCCTTCAAACCCCCCCAATGGTACTAAATTAAAAGGTAATACTATATATGGTTATACGGTGGAGATCTCAATGGTTTTCAGAATATTCAGTATTTCATCATTTAGGTGGGTGGGGAATGACCCCCTTGGACCCCCCCCCCCCCATGGTACCTTCCAAATATCATAAAAAGTATTAACATATATGGTAATCAGGAAAGAATGTTAACTTTTTTTGACCACATAAAATTTAAATATTGAGTAATCTTAAAATTAAAGATTAAGTTATCTTTCTTAGTTCAGAAAATTTCAACATGCATGAAATTTAATTTTTCAAAGTTGGCCTCATGTATCTCTAAAAATATTTCTAAGTCATCTTTAAAATTGAACTCAATCTTAATTTTATTGCACTCAACAATGGTGCAAAATATTATTCAAATTCCCGATTATTCCTTGAAGAGTTTTTAAGTTATCATCCGGAAACCTTCGGGGGACGGACAAACAGACAGATGGACAGATGGACGGATAGACACCTATCCTAAGCGACATCACACGAGAAGTCACGAGATCTATCAATTTAAATCATTCTTCGAAACGCAGTCGGCGAGGACAGACGCTCTCCTGTCCTCTCCTTTTCGCGGTACTTTTGAGCACGTGCAAGTCGTTGCCTTGTATTAAACGGTCTCGGAAATTATCCATTGCTTTTATGTAAGTATATTTTTCTTTTTATTTGCATGCTTGTGAGGACATTATGGTCCTTTTGAGAGATTTTATAGTATGGACATGGGTCCGTTTTGTTAATTTTTAATTTTGAAGCACGGACATGGGTCCGTTTGGTTAACTTTTTAATGATGAAACGGACATGGGTCCGTTTGGTTAATTTTTTAATGATGAATCGGACATGGGTCCGTTTGGTTAACTTTTTTAATGATGAAACGGACATGGATCCGTTTGGTTAATTTTTTAATGATGAAGCGGACATGGGTCCGTTTGGTTAATTTTTTAATGATGAAGCGGACATGGGTCCGTTTGGTTAACTTTTTAATGATGAAACGGACATGGGTCCGTTTGGTAAATTTTTTAATGATGAAGCGGACATGGGTCCGTTTGGTTAATTTTTTAATGATGAAGCGGACATGGGTCCGTTTGGTTAATTTTTTAATGATGAAGCGGACATTGGTCCGTTTGATTAATTTTCAATTTTGAAGCACGGACATGGGTCAGTTTGGTTAATTTTTTAATTTGAAACAAAGACATTGGTCCGTTTGGTTAATTTTCAATTTTGAAGCAAAGACATGGGTCTGTTTGATTAATTTTTTCAATTTTAAGGCACGGACATGGGTCCGTTATGTTAATTTTTAATTTTGGAGCACGGACATGGGTCCATTTGGTAAATATTTGATTTTGAAGACCGAACATGGGTCCATTTGGTAAATATTTGATTTTGGAGCCCGGACATGGGTCCATTTGGTAAATTATTGATTTTGAAGCCCGGACATGGATCCGTTTGATTAATTTTTTAATTGTGATGCACGGGCATGGTCCGTTTGGTTAATTATTTAAATTGAAGCACGGGCATAGTGTCTGTATGATTAATTTTTCATTTTGAAGCATGGTGGCCGTTTGGTTAATTTTTAATTTTATAGCAATATAATGACCTGGTGTCCGTTTTGTTGATTTTTAATTTTGAAGCAAGGCCAAGGACTTAGTGTTCAGTTGGTAAATTTTTTGATTTTGAAGTACGAGCATGGTGTCGGATTAATTTTTGATTTTGAAGTACGAGCATGGTGTCTGTATGATTCATTTTTGATTTTAAAGTACGAGCATGGTGTCTGTATGATTAATTTTTGATTTTGTAGTACGAGCATGGTGTCGGATTATTTTTTGATTTTGAAGTACGAGCATGGTGTGATACGAGCATGGTGTCTGTATGAGTAATTTGTGATTTTGAAGTATGAGCATGGTGTCTGTATGATTAATTTTTGATTTTGAAGTACGAGCAATGGTGTCTGTATGATTAATTTTGATGTACGAGCATGGTGTCTGTAGGATTAACTTTTTATTTTGAAGTACGAGCATGGTGTCTGTAAGATTAATTTTTTATTTTGAAGTACGAGCATGGTGTCTGTAAGATTAATTTTTTATTTTGAAGTACGAGCATGGTGTCGGATTAATTTTTGATTTTGAAGTGCGAGCATGGTGTCGGATTAATTTTTGATTTTGAATTGCGAGCATGGTGTCTGTATGATTAATTTTTGATTTTGAAGTACGAGCATGGTGTCTGTAGGATTGATTTTTTATTTTGAAGTACGAGCATGGTGTCTGTATGATGAATTTATGATTTTGAAGTAAGAGCATGGTGTCGGATTAATTTTTGATTTTGAAGTATGAGCATGGTGCCTGTATGATTATTTTTTTGATTTTGAAGTACGAGCAATTGTGTCTGTATGATTAATATGGTGTCTGTATGATTAATTTTGATGTACGAGCATGGTGTCTGTAGGATTATTTATTTTTTTTTTTTTTTATTTTGAAGTACGAGTATGGTGTCTGTAGGATTAATTTTTTATTTTGATGTACGGATGGTGTTGCTCGTTTGGTTCATATTTTGATTTTTTAGTACGGATGGTATAATACGTAGCTTTGCAATTTATATTTTGAAGTGTGGATGATGCCGTCCGTTTGTTTATAGAATTTAAAATCATTTAGCGGATAGTGTCGCCTCTGTTGTTGAATAACGTTTCGGAGTATGGACCTCGAAATAAGAGTGGATTGTGCCACCGCTGCTTGATATGATTAGGGTTTAACCTGGTACAATTTTGTTGTATTCTTGTGGTCAGAATGGATGCTGATTTTATCGGTTATATTCTATATGTATATTCTGAAGCGGCTTAAATGTAAAAAAAAAAAAAAAAATGTTCTCGTCCAGTAATATATCGACTCACGACATGCTTTTGATCAATTATGTTTATGTAGTGTATTTTAATTTACTTGTAGATGGTTGAACATCACCTTGGAAGTTCTTAGCAGTTGGCTCCTTAATTTAGTTGAAGGATCGAAAGGGTAAGATATTTAGATGCTGTAGAGCAATGCATATTGTGTTTAGAGAGAAGGCTTTTTTAAAGTTTGTAATTAATACTTTAGTTTAAGATATTGTTTAACACAATCTAGTTTCATGTACGTTTTCTCATCGCGGGAAAAGATAAAGAAAAAAAAAAACTGGCTCTGTGAGGGACTTTAAGAGCTTTTATGTTCTAGCTATAGATAGTTCATGTTTTTGCGTCGGGGCATTATCTCGTCCCGAATTGTCATGTATGTCATGTGTGCTGTACAAATTGGAAGTTAAAGTGGAATGTCTAGTATGTTTAAATGATTTAGTAACAGATACTTGTATGTGACATAGGGTCTGCGTTTCTTATAGGTATATTGAGTTATATATATATATCTAGTAGCATATTATGTCGTTTTGTAGGCATTGAAAGATCGGAGCCAGTTTCGGTTAACAACATAACGTCTGCAAGTAATTATAGTATTGGGATCTCGAAGGGAGACATCAGTAATTGGAAAATGATTTGGATGATAGGCAGGGACGTAAAAACGTCAGAGCTATGACTGGAAGACCTAAATTGATGCCTGTTGTGTCCTTGATGCCGCCTTGAAGGTTCTATAGCTTAGTGCTCGATCATAAAACGAACCATCCGGAAATTGAGTTCTATAGTAACTTTAAGGACCTTGTTGTATACTCAAATTTCAAGTGCTACGTTTACTCAAAGAATAATTGACTTGAGATAGTTTTCTAATTTCCATTCCAGGGAATCTAATCCTTAGTGGCTTATGTCACGCGGAATGGGGGTTGGAGAGCTTTTTCTCTGTAATTTCCTTTTGAAAATTTTACATCTATCTCTTTATACAATGATATATTTATAACATTTTTATTGTAAACTGATCATGCTAAAATTAGTCAATCAATTGAAGTTGAGATTTTCTTTTGATCCTACTTTTTGTTGACCATGAATTTTTTGTTGAAACTACAGAGGAGAAGTTCTTCAACCTCCTAATCGGTTTTACAAAGCAGAGAATATTTTTGAGAGCTATAATTTTTATGAAGAATAATTCCCTGTGAAAAGTTATAGTGTTGGGGGACAAACGTTCACATTAATCAATTAAATCATTGTTGAAATGTTGAAATTTGGAAACGCTAAGGAAGAAGCCTTTTAGTTAGACCGATTAAAATGTTATTATACAGGCTAAATCTTTTGTTATGTTATAGTGTGCGGGAAATTCTCGGTGAAATTTTGAATCTGAATGCCGAAAGTTTGCAAATTTATTTTCATAGATAGGGACAAGCCTTTTCTCAACTTCATTTTGTGGTGGCCATATATTTATAAGCAGGGTTTTGGATTTAGCCTGGGATATCGGTTAATTGCTATCAACGTTTTGGTGAAATAAAACTGGGCTTATTTTCAATATTGCGAATGATAACCCGGGGACAAAAAATATTGACTGATAGTTTTGCCGTTTCCTTTGTCAGTTTTGTACTGTATATTTGTGAATAAAGTTGTTGCATTATTATTTGTTTTATTTTAAAATTGGATTTATGCGTTATGGACATTTAAAGGGTGAGATGAGGTTTAAATTAGTGTAAGCAAATTTTTAATTAGGTCAAAATGATGGTCTACGTTTCATTGAAAGACTCATTAGTAAAGCTGTGGCTGAAATGAGAATAAAGGTGCCACTATCGGGCACAATTTACACATGTTTACTTTATTTCAATCTAATCCTATATTTGTTTGTGAACAGGTTATGGCGCAACATTGATATTTGGTATGTGGTTGCTTTAGAGTTGGTACAGATCAGTTTTTAAAGCATTTCATCGGTATGCCCCTGCAACCACCGTCTACTGATTTTGTGATTTCTTTCTGATTTGGCTTAATGCTATAGTTTGTTCTCAAGTCTGTTAAACTTGAAGCAGGCATGGTACACCATTGATTTTATGCAATTGCGTTAGCTTCAGAGCAAATTTAGTTGATGTCTCACCTGCGATGAATAGCAAGACCTAGGTATTACTTTCCGGCGGTGGTGTCGTAAACTTTTTGTAAGACTTTTTTGGGCAATGAAAACTGCTTGAATTGCTTGAAAAGTATAATTGCTAGGCATCTGATATTGGGTATACAGACAGTTAAGGTTATGGTTTACGCAACTGTTACAATGCCGTGTGATTTTGTCCCCATTTTCACGCTCCAGTGACTCTGAACTTAGGTCGTTTTTTCAGGCCGTGAACTTTTTAAAAGGTTTTTGTGGAAAATGAATTACTTGATGATATAAAAGCTAGGAATCTGATATTGAGTAAACAGACAGTTGAGGTTATGGTCTACCATGCCGTGTGACCTTGACCCCTTTTTCACGTTCTAGTGACTCGATAACCTTAGGTTTTTTTTTCAGGCGGAAAACATTTTGAAATAATTTTGTGTACATTGAATGGCTTGAAAAGTATAGATATTGGGTATACAGGCAGGAGATATATATATTGCACGGTCTACTGCTGACTTAGGAATTTTTGTATACTGATTTGGCATACTCTTCTGTCCGTTTAACAAATAGCGTTGGCGTTAATGACATATCATTGATATTTGGTATGCTGTTTCATAAGCATCAGTACTCAGTCTGGTCTATTCCAGGAAAATATCATCTACATATACGCCCCTATATGGTCTACTGACTATAAGGGTTCTTGCTCCTTTGGCTATATGTTTATGTTTTTTCTAGTCTATTTATGCTAATAGATAATGGTACATTTCATATGTCGTCTGTCTCGGTGATAATTTTTGGCAGTGGTGTTCAACCTTGTGCATAAAATTTTTAGTCTTAGTCGGGCCAACGCAAGACGGCGATCGGTGACCGGTGATCTGGTAATCTTGGTGACTGCTAGCTGTTTTCCTTTTATAATTTTGTTTTGGGTTGGTTGCGTTGCGTATGCCTATCTCACATCTCTTTATCGTCTACAATGTTGATATTTGGTATACAGTTGCATGTTAATCAAATGAACATACATTGTAGGTCAATTTATGGGTAATTTTCAGGATTGTATTCAAAATTTACTTTTTGTATATTGGCTAGACATATTTGAGACACAAGTTTGGGTGAGTTTTGAGTTTTGAGTTTTGGGGGTTTTGTGGTGAGTGTGAAATAGTTACTGATTTCACATAACAAAGGATGATTATTGCGTATCAAATTTTCACCTCCAATACTAATACAATCTAGTTACTTGGAGTGTGATGGCTCTTAGGATAATCATTTATCCTAAGCGACATCACACGAGAAGTCACGAGATCTATCAATTTAAATCATTCTTCGAAACGCAGTCAGGTTATGGATTGAAAGTGATTCTTTTCTCTCGATTAAGCTGTGGCTATGACTATGGTTGTGGTTATGAAGGGGTTTAGGCTTATGAATCTGTAGTTTTTCCCACCGCCCCACCCTGTTTTATTTGACCAGTGTTTCACACTCCAGGAACTGGATGCTCCTCAAATTTTCACCTCCAATACTAATACAATCTAGTTACTTGGAGTGTGATGGCTCTTAGGATAATCATTGAACAAAACTGAGGGTATAATATTTTACCCCACCACTTCTTGTGGCGGGGTATGAAAACTAGTGATCAAATTAGTAAATAATGAATCTTATTCAAACATTTTTATGAAAACTTTCTGGAAAAAGGCATAGAAAAGATAATTGAAATTCATCCAATTTGATTAAGTTCTTCAATTGGAGTTTCAAGAGAGCTGTTTTTCTGTTGTTCCTACCCCTTTTAAAAAAATTGTGATTGGAACAAAATTACATTAAGTTACTTACGCATTATTCTCCTGAGTTTTCTGATATTCTAGCACTGTCTGACATAGCACTTTACCCATGTCTTGGAAATCATGCACATTGAAATGGCGCTGTTCCTCTCTGAAACAAGCAAGGTATATTTTCTGCAAATTTGTTTTACAAAACATTGAAAATATATACAAGAAATGAAGGACCCAAGACAAAAGAAAATTCTAAAAAAAGTTGTGTGTTTAGGTTAATCCGACCCTACCCATAATTTTATGCCTACCTGAAGTTTTGCCTATTTTACAACAAGGACCATTAAAGTAAGAAATGTCCTCCTATAACTTCATGTAAAGAATTGAAAAAAAGATTTTCTACCTAAATAAACTTACCTGACATTTTAAGCCATGCTACCTTAAACACACAATTTATTTTTGGCCTAGCACTGAAGTGACACCTAAGAGTACAATTTATGCCTAGCACTGAAGTGACACCTAAGAGGACAATTTATGCCTAGCACTGAAGTGACACCTAAGAGGACAATTTATGCCTAGCGCTTAAGTGATACCTAAGAGGACAATTTATGCCTAGCGCTTAAGTGACACCTAAGAGGACAATTTATGTCTAGCGCTTAAGTGACACCTAAGAGGACAATTTATGCCTAGCACTGAAGTGACACCTAAGAGGACAATTTATGCCTAGCGCTTAACTGACACCTAAGAGGACAATTTATGCCTAGCGCTTAAGTGACACCTAAAAGGACAATTTATGCCTAGCGCTTAAGGGACACCTAAGAGGACAATTTATGCCTAGCGCTTAAGTGACACCTAAGAGGACAATTTATGCCTAGCGCTTAAGTGACACCTAAGAGGACAATTTATGTCTAGCGCTTAAGTGACACCTAAGAGGACAATTTATGCCTAGCGCTTAAGTGACACCTAAGAGAACGTTGATGGTGACTATAAACTGTAACCACAAAGAGATGTAAAGCCTTACAGTGCCCCACATGCTTCGACATTAAATAAAACCCATTTTCACCAAATAAACAACTTTAAGTATATGTTAAGGAAAATCAGACTTTAGTTTGTGGTCATAAAATACATAACTTTATTATTAGTACAAAAATTTAATAAAAAAAGGTATATTGAATGTATGTAGTATGGGTGCCTTATTTTTTTGTGTATTTAGCCCTTCCTTCATTTGGATATTTTTGCTAAACAGGAAGTAGGTGAGGGCCAGACCTGAAATCAAATCTCACGTTTTACCAAGAGGCTGTGATATCTATAGTTGCTAAGAAAACTGTTAAGAAAATATTTTCCCTGCCCACCTGCCTGACTTGCACCATTTCATAACCTGGATTTTTCAGTCAGTGAAATCCAGCCACTAAGGTTTAGCACAAATAATATAACTCTGACGTGTACCTGTTCATTATTGTACCACTGAATGTGGCTTCTAATGTAAAACTATTGAGTATTTTCATCTGTCTCCACATTACAACACGTCCTGTCGATTCTTTACACCGCTTTATGTTGAATTTACATGACTTGAAAGCAAATTTATCAGGTGACTGTAATAAAAAATATAGAACAATATTGGTATGCAAAATTTAGCAAAGGTATCAAATGAAAATGCAAAAACCTTAAAACATTGTTGGTTTTCAGTATATGTCATGTATGCTGAAGTCTGTTTTTTGAAGTAAAAGTCCCATCATAATAATTAAACACAAGATCAGCTAAAAATTTTGCAAAACATAGGGAATTTTTATTGGCAAAAATGTTCTTTTCCCTGCATGTTAATCTGTGGCGGATCAAGAAATTTTCAAACAGGAGGGGGGCGCAATTAAAAAAATTTCTAGGTCTTCTTGTTTCCTACAGTTTCTTACAAAATTTTCCTCGCGCACCTGGCATGCCGGTTTTAAATCTGCCTTTGATCTTTGTTAAAAAAAATTCACATGTAGTTTTCAAACCAGGTTTCAGGAAAAGTGTCATTTTGGGATTATAATACAGTGTGTGATTTTTCTGTACCAAGTCAGGACCATTGCAATTTTCAATTCATGTCTTCCTTGTTTTGTCTCTTTTCTTGGACATTTTAGATTGATCCTCTAATTTGATTATTTTGTTATTACCTTTTTTAAATTCTCTCTATATATGGTTGATATACTGTATAATCATTTATTTTTGTGGGGATAAAATTTCGCAGTTTAGAGCACAAATCTGAATTGGTGGGGACAAATTTTTGTAGATTTTTAATTTTGATATACACTCTTCAACTAAATATTGTGAATTGGTGGGGATTTGATTTCGTGGATTTCTTACCCACGATATAAACGAAAATTAATCCCCCACAAATATTTTTGCTTCTAGTACCTTTTTAGACATAAGCCATGGAAATAATCTCTCGTTGAGAAAAGATTTAGCACCATCGAGGCCCTTGACGTCCTCCTCTGACGTATTATTGCCGTACATGAAAACATTGTGTTTCCGACTGTGTCCATGGAGATCACAATATAGTAAAATCTGAAAAAAAAAGAAATGAACAAACCTAATAAAACAATAATTAATTCCTCCCATACTCTGCTGTCACTATTGTCAAATAATTAATAACTTATCAAAATCCTCTTTTTAAAAAGTTGACCAATTATAGCATGAACATAAACTAAAAGCTAACCTCACAACTTCAATACATATCACTCTAATTGTACTAATATGTAATTAAAATTTGTTGAATTCAAAATGACAAAAACGAACTAGACCTTAAAGCAACTTCACTAAGGATATCCCACTCCAATTTGGGTTATTAATTTGTAAACAACATTCTAATCATCTCCCCTGAATATCTTCATGCATATTTCCATGTAATGTGAATCATTACTGTAAAGTTTCATCCGATCCACTCATTTAAAATGCATTGCAGGCACTTACAAGAAATGTTAACAGACAGATGGATATTGAAGAAACAAAACCTTTCATTTAAATCTAGAACTGAAGCTCTGAGTTAAAACTAAAAAACAAGTGTGGCCACTAAAAGTATGTCTCGCCTGCCGGCACCATCGCTAAAATCAACTACCTAAGCTTTCATTTCTTGATATAAACACAAAAAGTGTCAGTATACCTTATAACAGATGCCTAATTATTATACTATTCAAGCAATCCATTGTCCACACAAGTATTACAAAAAGTTTTCTGTCTGAAAAAAAGACCCAAGTTCACAGAGTCACTGGAGCGTAAAAGTGGGGTCATGGTCACACGGCATGGTGACAGTTGCGTTGTTCATAACCGCAACTGTCTGTTTACCCAATATCAGATGCCTAGCTATCATAACTTTCCAGCAATTCATCGTCCATAAAAGTCTTACAAAAAAGTTTTTCGGCCTGAAAAATACCTAAGTTCACAGATTCACTGGAGCGTGAAAATGAGGTCAGGGTCACACGGCATGGTGACAGTTGCATAGACCATAACCTGAACTGTCTGTATACCAAATATCAGATGCCTAGCTATTATACTTTTCAAGCAATTCATCGTCCACAAAAGTCTTACAAAAAAGTTTACAGCCTGAAAAAAGACCTAAGTTCACAGAGTCACTGGAGCGTGAAATGAGGTCAGGGTCACATGGCATGGTGACAGTTGCGTAGACCATAACCTGAACTGTCTGTATACCAAATATCAGATGCCTAGCTATTATACTTTTCAAGCAATTCATCGTCCACAAAAGTCTTACAAAAAAGTTTACGGCCTGAAAAAAGACCTAAGTTCACAGAGTCACTGGAGCGTGAAAATGGGGTCAGGGTCAAACGGCATGGTGACAGTTGCGTAGACCATAACCTGAACTATCTGTATACCAAATATCAGATGCCTAGCTATTATACTTTTCAAGCAATTCATTGTCCACAAAAGTCTTACAAAAAAGTTTACGCCGCCGCCGTCGCCGCCGCCGCCGTCGCCGCCGGAAAGTAATACCTATGTCTCGCCTTCCGCGACTATTCGTCGCAGGCGAGACAAAAATTACCCAACAAATTTGCATGTGGGAGGGGATATTTCTGAATTCAAATCACATGTTTTTAGTATCCTATTTATTGAACTCACTTCATGTCTTTCCTGGATTTTCTCTATTAATGTTTTAGTATGCCACACAGTTGGGAAACTCTCCTTCCGTGGATGACGATAATTTCTGTTTAGATCTCTAGCCGCTAGTGAACATCTATAATTCCCTACAATCACTCCGTCTGGGTTGAGCATGGGTACAATTTTAAATATAAACCTATTGCGAAGTTCCTGAAACAAATAAATGTTTATTAAATAGTTTAAGTTCCTTTCCCGAAGTTAAAACTCTTTAAGTACTCAGTTGCATTTTAAATTAAAGTTCATGTTGCTAGTGGTTGTTTAGTTGATCTTTGTCCAGCTTATGGAGTTTACGTATCTCAATTGATATGTTACTCCAGAGCGTGCGGGACTTACATCGATTTCCTTAGCAGAGCGACACGTCTGACACAAAAATTGCTCACACAGGGTTATGTTGCTCCTCGATTGCTGTCTTCACTCAAGAAATTTTACGGAAGACATCATGCACTTGAAGACAAATATGGGATTTGATCTCTCAGATGAGTGCAGATGTTGGTTTGTCATAGGGTGTTGATTTGTCTTCCTTTACCGGATTTGACACGCTGAATGGACTATTGGTAACGCCATGGGTGTGCTATAGCAAGCAGGAACTGCTTACTCTTCCGGAGCACCCGAGTTCACTCTTGTTTCGACTGGAGTTCGCGTTGTTGATTGATATTCAGTTGTTTTGTGTTTCCATGTTTTACATGTTGTCTGTGTTTGTCCTGTTCTTGTTGGTGTTTACTGGTTTTGTCTCTGCTCTTTCGGACTTTTGACATTCGGATACCCCATTGGTACCTCTGCTTCTTCCAACGGTTGTGTTTGTGTTTTGTTTTCAGACTTGGATAATTGGATACTACTGTTAACGTGGAAATATTTGCGGGGTATTATTTTTGTGTTTTTGTAAGATGCACCATTCGCATTGGGGAATAATTTGCATTCATTCTGATAGCTAATATTCTTTATTTAAAGAATGGTTCAGTCATGTGGGGATTAATTTGGCAGATATAACCCATAAACAAAAATTTCTACATTTACATATACATATATAAGAACAGACAAGAACTGCTTTAAGCATTCTGGTGCAGTTTTATCTTGTTTTATTTTCATTGTTGGTTGCAGCTAAGCAATGGATGTATGCATTTTGTTACAAATTCACTGATGTTAATTGAATTTTTCTGTTGTGTTTAGATGTCAGGCCTGTCAAGTCTCACGCAATTGCCGTGAGACTCACGCATTTTTGGACCAAATCGGCGGAATTTTCCTTCCATCTTTAGTTTGCCGCCTTTGATCTCTGTCGTTTTTTACCAGATCTCACGCATTTTCATTTTGAAAACTTGACAGCCCTGGGATGTGTCCTGTTTATGTCTTTGATTTAGGACTTAGAGATTAAAAATGTTACAAAACAATCAAGAACACATGCAAAACAGGGTCAGTTTTTAAGCAGAACAAAGATATTAATAAAATTTGGATTTACATGAGGGTGGGTTGGTGTTGGTGTTTAACGCCCTTTATCGATGCACCTGAGCCATGTAGGGCAGTCAGTTTTAATGGTGGAGGAAACCGGAGTACCTGGAGGAAACTATTGACCCAGAGCAGGTAACTGACAAACCTAATCACATACAGCTGGGGAAGTCCCTTTTTTGTTAAATACAAATGAGACTCAAACACCAGCTTAGAGGTGCTCGGCTAAAGTGATCAGTAGTGTGGTATTTAAATAGTGCCTTAAACCACTCAGACACCCAGGCCCGTGGATTTACATTATTTCAATCTATATTTATGTTGAAACAAATGTGTAATGGTTATTAAGAAGCTCAGATGTACACTTGGGACATTGAATGTCAAAAGTCCAAAGGGCAAAGACCATAAAGTTTGACATACTTTTGCTACAGGGTCTTCTGACGTAATATATTCTAACAGTCCTTTCATCATCCAGCTAGCCTGTGTCTCCCCAGGGTGAACACGGGCAGTGATTACAACAAACTTCTTTTTATGTTGCTCTTCTTTTGAAGCACCTAAAAAATACAAACATTTTATCATTATGCTTTCCTTAATTATATGTTAAAAGTCAAATAAGTAATATAAATTTTAAAGCTAAAACTTGCAAAAATCCTAAGTTCAACAGTGCTTTAGAACTATTTTTCTTGAAATATTCAACTATTGTAAAATAGGATGTTACCCTATGTATTAAATTATGTTTTCTCTTTTGAATTATGTCCAGAACTTTAATTTTGAAGAGTTTTGTAATTTTTATTTGCTTTTAATGTAAAAAATCAATCTTAACATGACATTGTTTTTTTGTACATGAATTTTGTGTGAAATTTGCATAAATTACCTGTGGCAAAAATCTCTCTGTTTTACATTATATGCTTTATTTTAACCTTTTGAAATTTTTGCTTTTTTAGGTTCCAGTTCAGCATATTTTTGTTAAATAGATATTGCTTGTCATATCAATATAGTGTTAAGCATTGTTTTGGTAAAGCACCTCTGATGAGTCTTTAATGTATATGAATGTGTGTCAGGCTTAGCAAAAATCATTTCTTGGAACTTTGTTATAATTTGATTTTTTGTTATTTTTTATTTTTTTGATTCACAATAAGACAAAATTAAATTCTTACCAAAATTTGAGACAGTAACAAGAAAACAACTATTGCCAGCCCTGGTTTCACACAGGACCTCCCTCTTCATACATTCCTTCCTCTCAGGGGAGTTAATTAGGGAATCTAAATCCTCCTTCAGGTCAGTGAAGGTATAAGGGTAACAATGGGCAAGATAGCACATATCCTCCTCATGAGGGAAATCCTAAAAATAGAAATTCAAGGTTAATATTGAAATCCCAAAAATAGAAAGTTCAGGTTAATATTGAATTCTAAAAATAGAAAGTTCAGGTTTACATCAAAATAACAATGGGCAAGATAGCACATATCCTCCTAGTGAGGAAAATCCTAAGAATTGAAAGTTCGGGAATAAAAGGAGATTTTGTGCTTGCCCTTTTTTTTAACCTTTAAGCCAAATCTTAGATCTTTTCTAGTTTCTCAATGGAATGAGAAGCGGTGCATAATTTTGTCTTTTTTAAAGGATGAAGTTAAAATAATAGACATTTTGTTTAAGTATCATTTTAAAAATCTCATGACAACAATCTTAAAAGATTGCTTTATCATACAGTATAAGATATAAGTCAAGAATTTTTGTACATCTTCTAAATTATATTTTGTCCACAACTCAAACTAAATCAAAACACATTAAACTTGTGTATTATATTTTTTGTCCTGGACCGATGCAAGATGGCTTATATCATCAATCTGGCTGTCTTCAATTGTGATTTTTCAAATTATGAAGGTTGTGTCATGTACACTTATTCCACATCTCATTTTCTAAATCTACACTCACCATTTGCCATTCCAACATATAGTATGCTATCCCTCTGGTAAGAAGTGGGCAGTGTAAATGCATAACATTGCGAGAATAGCTGAAATAACAAAAAACATTACAAGAATAACTTGTAGAACAAAAACCCCATAAAATATCACTCGTTACAGCAATTACTGGTAAGTCAGTTTTGTGTGATGATATAAACTGCTGTTAAGTCAGATCAAGAATGAACATACTAGATTTTTAACATCAGTCAATAGATGCTTCTAATATTTAGCTGCCATTAACAGAGAGTGTTGAACGTCTCTTTAAAATTCTTCTACTTCTTCTTGGATTTTCAACGGTTGACTTGAACTTTAATCTATTCAATTTTTACTGTGCATTACTTTTGTGCTTTGTTCAGGGTTATGAGTAGGGGATGGGCCCATAAAATAAGTTTAACCCTATAGCTACAAGACTCTTTGTCAAAGCTTATGTTTATTTTTGTTGTTCTTCTAATTTCAGAAGTCTCATTGATAGTTTAAAGGACTAATACAAGAAGGCGGGCAGCGATCCTAATCCAGGAATCCTTGTAAAAGCTTTTGTAAGTCCCTGTCCTTTTTATGTTAATTGTTCTATGTCCAGAAATGGGTCTATTTGTAATAGTTTTGGGGTTGGTATTAAATCTTATGTAATGTATTTTTAGTCTTGGGCCAATGCAAGACAGCAAGCAGCCACTACTCTGCTGGCTGTGGATTTTAAAATTACTTTTCTTTATGTAGATTGTGTAACGTATCTCATTATTAACTCCTAATATATCATATTGTATGTTGTGTCAAGTACATTTATTACATAGCTCAGTATCTTCTATCTATATTGAGTTTTTATGTTGAAATTTAGATTTTGAATGATTACAATAAAATAATTAACATACCAATGAGATACAGATGTCTGGCTTGCACAGGGTATAATTAATTTTGTGACCACTATATTTTGTGTATTTGCGCCAGAGGACAATTTGTAGGTTTTTTCTGATTCTTGATAACAGCAATTATCTTACTATAAAATGAGTTAATTTCATGCAGATTTGATTCCCAAATTTCTGTTCCTGACAAAATACGCAAAAATAAATCTCTGGCGTAAATTATAGAAAATAATGAGATGTGGAATAAGTGTACGTGACACCGCCCACAATCAAGCGGCAATTCAGAAAAAAACACAATAGACAACCCCCAGCAGCCTTCAAGGAGGCCAGTAGGCGTTGCTCACAGTTCTGCAACTGGTCCATGGTCTAAATATGCATATAATTCAAATCCAATCCTGAAATAGTCACAGATAGACCCCCTTCTTAAACAAGGAACAGAAAACATCAAAAAGACAAGTACAAATGAAAGCTTTGTCAAAGATTCAAATTAGTTGGTTTACAGCAATTTGTTTTTAAATCTAAAAGATCTAAGAGATTTGATATACCTGACATGGTGACCAGCTCTAACCCAGCCTTTTCCCTGGTTCTTGGCTGACTTCTCTGAATACATTAATGGTCTCATCCCTACAAATAAGAAACAAGATTAAGTTAATTACTGGTTTACTCATAAAATAAGTTGAAATCAGAATCACCCCAATTTGACTTGAGTTCATGTTGTCGTATGAGTTGTTTTTTTTCACAGGAGCTAGATTACACGGCTTTCTTAAAAATTGAAAGATTTTTTTTCGTGGAATTCACTAGTAGCGATTATTACTGTTATCCCAGTATAATACTTTACATATACTTTTTACCAGATTTAATTTTCGCAGGTTTCTATTTTTGCAAGTTCCCAAGTACCACGAAAAAAGAAATTTCGATACACGTGAAAAAAAACCCTTATACTGTAGATGTGTGTGTGCTAGGGTTTAACACCCTTTTTGATGCATCTCGACCATAAAGTGCAGTCAGCTTTAATGGTGGAGGAAACAAGAGTACCCAGAGGAAACCACCACCCTTGAGAAAGTAACTGACAAACCTAATCAAACACAGATGAGAGGTTGTAATATGTGTTTTTTGTTTGTGGGGTTAGATCTGTTTTGTTGCGATATAATTCAATATGAACCAACTTTGTCTTTGTCCTTTAAGATTAACATTTTATTGCATCATTGTCACACCATGCAATCTTCACCTTTCATACTGCTTGCTTAAATCCATCAAGCGGTTTAGGAGAAGTTACACATAAGAGATATGTGGAGAGACAGACAAGGTTACCCCTATTTATATCCCCAAATTTTGTTTGCAGGGGTATATCATAATCATTTTTCTACTCATTTACAGTTTAATGCAGTGATTAAGGGGGTACAGAACACCTAAGGCAAATAACTCTTAAATATCACTTGAACGTTTTAGTCAGCCAATTTTAAACAAAGAAATCCAGCTTATCAATGATTAAAATATGAATGTTGAAACTCCTTTATATTCAATGAAAATTTTCCCAAGAAAACTCTGGTTTAATTTTCTTAAGATTTTACAATTTAACTTTCTTTGACTAAAGTACATGTTATTTTGCAATCTTTTCAGGAAAATTAAACTACACAATTTTATTTTAGCCAAAGTGTTGGGTACACCCTTAATTCGAATTACCCTTAAATGTCCCATAAAAAAAAACATTCACTTTCATATATCAATAAATCATGTATCGATAAACAGACAAACAATATGTTTCTATTTATAGACATTTAAAACTGTTATTTAACGCTTTGATTAATGACCCATCCAAAAACTTACAAAAAATATTCTATAAAAAATCCATTTTTCTCTATTACAATTTTCGTATTATATATCAACATGCATGTCTGATTAGGGCTATTAATTTAAAGAACAAAAACCCACAACAATACAAAATCAATGAAAGCTTATACAGCTTAATAAATTTGTTTACAATTTTGATATTTATTCATATAAATAATATTTACCCAAATTTCAAAGTTTAAAAATTTCAATGACGAAAATGTTCAATTGTTTGAATCAATATTTATTTAATAAATGGATTATTTCAATTAACCTTCCCTCTTTGAAATAAGTCTTCTTTGATGACGGAAATTTTAATATTAAAATTCAATTAGCTGAATGATTTATTGAGGTTTGAGTGGCCTTTTAGACTTTTGAAGATTTTTTTAACAGGTACCCTTCAAAACCAAATCCTGTTTTTAATATCTCTTGATCAAGTGGTTTGTTAATTCATTTTAAATGAGGGTGTTGATGAGGGATACTCCATTCTGTTTCAAAATCACTTTATCAAGTGTCTTTATTCATCTGAAATGAGGTTGTAAATGGGGTACGGTACTCAATGCTGTATTATTTCATTTTCCTTACTTTCTTTTTTCTTTTTATTGAATTCATATTTGCCTTATTGTTTTGTAATTTTTAATTGCTTTAATTTTGGGATCATTATTATCTAATAAAACCCTTATTTTCAAAAGAAAAGCTCTGACAATGTAAAAGAATATTTAATGTGCATTTCAGACCCAGACCATGGAGACAATTTCAAAGTGAAAAAAAATTGTCCTTTAAGGAAAAAAAAATCTATTGTCTGACAATGAGGTACGCTAAAAGTGCTATAATATCACTTGAGCAAGCTATAGCCTTCAATAATTCACAAAATTTCTGACAAAGCCTAAATTATTAAATATTTAACAGTTTGACAAAGCCTAAAATTATCTAATAGAGGCATAAGGAGACAAACTCAATACCATAATAGAAATTATTTGTCTTGATTGAAAGCAATAAAACTATTGTCTGGCGAACAGAGTAGGTTAAAAAAATTAAAACTGTTTAACTGATTTTTTTTCAATACTTATGGTTCCAAATGAAAAGTTAAAAGGTTTATTTCTTAACAGTTTGAATTCAATAAGTCTATTCAAAGAGCATGGAAGTTTTGATATAAATTTTCTTTTGATGCTGTCGCCAAGATTATAGAAAACATAAAAATCAATCAAAGACAAAATGTCTTCAAATTTGGGTTAGGTTGAACATGAAATACTACATGAGTGACACAACTGATATTGAATTCCATGGCATGGAACCTCATTTAACAAGGATATCAACTTTTTTTAAAATCAAGTTCTTTTTCAGGACCTTGAACTGACAAATAAAAATCAAGGGTTTCATGGATGCATTGCAATTAACCCAACCCTTTAAACCCTGTTTCCCTTTCCTTTAATCCCAACTTCAATCCTCATACCCCCTTTCTGCTAGTTAAGGCCCATAGTAAGCTTAAGGGGGGGGGCTCTATTGCTTGGAGATTTATAAATATTGGAAATCTTACCATAATTATAGAGACTGTCCCTCTTTAAAAGATTGACGATTCTAAATTTATACACCACTCCTGGCACCCCGTTCGACACTCTAAAGTAGTACCACTGGGTGTGTCTATTTGTATATAAATCTGTTTTTAGCACCAATTCATATTCAAACTGTCCCCTGAAAAAAATATCATGTTTAAATTAGGTTTGAAGATGATATATTGTGGTTTCATTATTATTCATGGAGTATCTATTTTCATGGTTTTTGTGGGTGGCCTTGAGCCACGAAATTTGGTACCCAACAAAAAGGAATTTCAACATTGATCAATGTATACTGCAGATATTAGAAACCACGAATTTAGAAATCCACAAAATGATCCTTTTTCACAAGTGTGGCCACTAAAAGTATGTCTCGCCTGCCCGCACCATCGCTAAAATCAACTACCTAAGCTTTCATTTCTTGATATAAACATAAAAAAGTGTCAGTATACCTAATAACAGATGCCTAGTTATTATACTATTCAAGCAATCCATTGTCCACACAAGTATTACAAAAAGTTTTCTGTCTGAAAAAAGACCTAAGTTCACAGAGTCACTGGAGCGTAAAAATGGGGTCATGGTCACATGGCATGGTGACAGTTGCGTTGTCCATAACCGCAACTGTCTGTTTACCCAATATCAGATGCCTAGCTATTATAACTTTCCAGCAATTCATTGTCCATAAAAGACTTACAAAAAAGTTTTTCGGCCTGAAAAAGACCTAAGTTCACAGTCACTGGAGCGTGAAAATGGGGTCAGGGTCACACGGCATGGTGACAGTTGCATAGACCATAACCTGAACTGTCTGTATACTAAATATCAGATGCCTAGCTATTATACTTTTCAAGCAATTCATCGTCAACAAAAGTCTTACAAAAGTTTACAGCCTGAAAAAAGACCAAAGTTCACAGAGTCACTGGAGCGTGAAAATGAGGTCAGGGTCACACGGCATGGTGACAGTTGCGTAAACCATAACCTGAACTGTCTGTATACTAAATATCAGATGCCTAGCTATTATACTTTTCAAGCAATTCATCGTCCACAAAAGTCTTACAAAAAAGTTTACAGCCTGAAAAAAGACCTAAGTTCACAGAGTCACTGGAGCGTGAAAATGAGGTCAGGGTCACATGGCATGGTGACAGTTGCGTAGACCATAACATGAACTGTCTGTATACTAAATATCAGATGCTTAGCTATTATACTTTTCAAGCAATTCATCGTCCACAAAAGTCTTACAAAAAAGTTTACGGCCTGAAAAAAGATCTAAGTTCACAGAGTCACTGGAGCGTGAAAATGGGGTCAGGGTCACACGGCATGGTGACAGTTGCATAGACCATAACCTGAACTGTCTGTATACCAAATATCAGATGCCTAGCTATTATACTTTTCAAGCAATTCATCGTCCACAAAAGTCTTACAAAAAAGTTTACGGCCTGAAAAAAGATCTAAGTTCACAGAGTCACTGGAGCGTGAAAATGGGGTCAGGGTCACATGGCATGGTGACAGTTGCGTAGACCATAACCTGAACTGTCTGTATACCAAATATCAGATGCCTAGCTATTATACTTTTCAAGCAATTCATCGTCCACAAAAGTCTTACAAAAAAGTTTACGCCGCCGCCGTCGCCGCCGCTGCCGCCGCCGCCGTCGCCGGAAAGTAATACCTATGTCTCGCCTTCCGCGACTATTCGTCGCAGGCGAGACAATAAAACCATGATAAAAAGCTTCGCCGAGCGCAGCATGATACGACCGCAACATGTTGAACCCTGTACATTTTAGGCCCAATATGGATAGTCTATTGCTCTGGACACATGCAGCCCATGGTGGACTGACAAAGGTTTTTGACACATGCTGCTCTGGTGGACTTTCGACCAAGGGGGTAAAAATATAAATTTTCAATTTTGTATTCTACTCTTGCAAAAAAATTGTCAAAATCGGACAAGAATTAAAAAAAATCAATTTCGGCCCCTTTTGGCCCCTTATTATGTAACAGGTGAAAAAGGAGTGGGGTTGCAAAAATAATTTCTCAAATTTGGATTCACTACTTGACAAAAATAAACTTGCAAAAAAAAATTTCAAAAACAAACCAGAAACAAAAAAGTTTTGATTACAGCCCCTTTTGGCCCCTAATTACAAAACAAGTGAAAAAGGGGATGGTCACAAAAGTAAATTCTCAAATTTGGATTCACTACCTGACAAGAATAAACTTGCAAAAATTTTTTTTTAAATCGGACCACAAATAAAAAAGTTTCGATTTTGGCCCCATTTGGCCCCTAATTACGTAATAGGGGAAAAAGGGGGGTCGCAAAAACTAATTCTTAATTGTGTAAATGAGCTGAACATTTAAGCAAGCAACAGCTTCTCTCTACCTGCTATAGTTTTCATTTCATAGGCCAAAAACATGAAAAAAAACATTATTTTAGGGGCTGTAGCCCCTATAAGGGGTCATCTGACAACTTCGACCGTATGGAGTTTTTTGTAGAGCTTAATGAGCTGAACAATTAAGCACGCAACAGCTTTTTGCTATCTGCAATAGTTTTCATACTATAGGGCAAAAACATGAAAAAATGCTATTTTTCACCTTTAAGGGGCCGTAACCCCTATAAGGGGTCTTCTGACAACTTCGACCAAATGGAGACTTTTGTAGAACTTTTGATCCTGAAGCAGTAGGGTGGCATCAGATTTCATCTATCCCTTATACTTTTTGAATTACAAGCCAAAAACAGTAGTTTGACCCCCCTGGTCTATTTTTAGCCACGGCGGCAATGTTTTTTGACAAATCAGAAATTGAAACATTACTATAGTGCAGGACACCCTAATGATCAATCATACCAAGTTTCATTGAATTCTGTTCAGTAGTTTCAGAGGAGAAGATTTTGAAAAAGTTATTGTAAGAACAAACAAAAAAGTTACAATTTTGGCCACTTTTGGCCCTTAATTTCAAAACGAAAAAAGGGGGGACTCCCAAAATCAATCCCATTCATCCTTTAATGGTAAGAAATATCACTGTCAAATTTCATTGCATTTGGATAACTAGAACTAAAGTTATCGTGTATACACTAAAGTTAACAGACGACGACAACGACAACGACGACGACAGCATCATACCATTATACGTCCGCAAATTTTTTGCGGTCGTATAAAAATTGGTACCCCCGAAAATAAATAAATCTACAGTCATTGTTTTTTTTTTTTAATAAGAAGCAGGGGTTGCTCAATATTTAATTAGCTCCTTTACAGTATTCACATGTACCAGTACTAATTGTATTCAATCATCCAGGTACCTCTGCAAGTTTTAATTTAATTTGATCGAATGATTTACCTAGCACTTTTGCAAAATTAAAATTTAAAAAATTGAATAAGACATGTCAACCTAAATTTCATAAATTAACTATGAACAAAACACCAGCATTTAAGAAAAAAACCTTCTTTTTGAAATCATAATTAAGTGTAATAATTTGATTAAATATGAATTTTTGAAAAGAAAATTGGTCATTGTTGTCACACAATATCTCTTTGGAAACATTAATTCAAAAATTGATAGATAATATAGTAGGTAAAATTCAATCTTTGAAAGTGTAACAAAGATAAGATTTCTAAAGTGATTTTGATAACAATATATAATTAAAACTCTCATGGGGTCGATTTGAAGGCAATTTTACAAGGTGTTTGCAATCTTGAAGTAGTTTATATTGGAATTTTCATTGAAGGGGTTTTAGAAAATTGAAATAAAATTAATAATGGATTTTAATGAAAATTATGGATGCATTGGTTTATGGTACTTATTCTTATTAGAATTGAATTGGATATTTAAACAAAATTGAATTGCAAAGGGGGAGAAAACAAGATTAATATGTAGAAATGTTTGTGAAAAATTGGGTTGACATGTTACATTACATATGTCAAAAGACATAATGCCACATAATGCCCAATCTCACAACATTTGGAACAGACAGACAAACGGACAGACTGATGGACAGACCTGAACACAAAATGCATCAATGAAACCATCAAATAATGTAACTTTCTTCATGTAAGCTTAAAAAAAATCCATCAGGCCAATCAGGAGTTGTGCTTACTATACATGAATATGGACAGAAAGACAGACAGACAGGCAGGCAGGTAAAGAGACTCCTTCATGCCCCTAACTTTGTTTGCAGGGGTATAAAAGTCTTGCAACAAGCAGGAACTGTTTTCCCTTCAATATCACCTGATTCCACAATTCATCTCTCTTACCTTTGTACAGATTTATTTAGCAGCCAGTCACTAGTTGTAAAGTTAGGTAATTATGTATGTCAGAAATAATGTCTCCTTGTTGTGTTTTGTAAAATTGCATGGTATTCCAAAATTTGAAGTCGGTTTTGGTATTTTTTGGCTTGTAAACGTTAATGACATTCAGGACTACCGGTAATCAGAATGCTTAACAACTAATGGGTAGCTGTATAACACAATAAAAATCTGTCAAAGTCAAAAATGGCCAGATTTCGTTAAACAGGAAGTAGGTGAGCGACAGACCAGAAATCCAATCCCACGTTAAGGGTCCCAACCCTGATGCAGCATACCAAATATCAAGTGGCTGTGATCATTAGTTGCTGAGAAAACTGGTTCAAAAAATATTTGCCTGCCCGCACGCCGCACACCCGCTCGTCTGCCACACACCCGCCCGAAATTCACCATTTTATAAAGCGGAAATCCAGCCAAAAATATAAACTTTTCTTCCTGACCTGTGGCATTGTTTACTTACACTCTCCTAGCCTGCCGCAGGTTGCCACTCTCGAACCGTGACTCAAAGACTAGGTTGGGACAGCATCCCTCTGGCACAGGCTGTGGTTGCCGATCTCGGCTACTCCTTTCCGAGTCGTACACTATCAAAACCCCTCGCCATTTAGAACTATAAGGTGTATTCTGGTTGTCATATGTTTTGGGAAACTGTTGATCTGATAGAAAAAAAAAATGTAGTTGTTTGATTAGCAATTTTTCAGAAAGTACAAGAAGATGAATAATTGCTTTGCTTTAATGGCCTACAGTTGGCGGTTTATTATTATTTCTTATATACATAATGTTGTTTGTCAAGAATAAAGTTTAAGATCCGGTTTCAATATCCCCTTAAACTACAAATGATATTGTTAAGGTGGGAGCTATGGCAGAGAAGTTATCAAACTTTTCTTGTTGAAACTGCTAGATCTTTTAACAGCATATTTTCTGAAATACACTTGCAATCAATCTTTTCTATTTTAAATTTCACTTTTCTACACACTTTTTTAATATACTGTGCTTATTTTAGAATGGTATTACACCCCAACAAGGTATGTTAAGGATCAATTTTACTCTGTTTGACTTTGAAAGAGTACAACTGAACTCAAACTATCCCAGGTTACAAGAAATCTTATAAGTAATGCAAGTGAACTAAAAACCAACCAAAATTTTCAGGGCTGTCAAAGTTAAAGTGGATAAAATACATGTTTATTATTCAAAGTTACCACCCTCTATTTTTCTATTATAAAGTCAATATTTGGTTGTTATAATATAATCCTTAAAATAATGTTCCAATCTATGGAACATTTAAGGGTTTATGGAATTTTTAAACATTAAGATGTTTTATGAGTTGATCATTACTATAAAATATATTCAAGGGTCTGCAAGGGACAATGGAAAACATTGACATGAAAACAAAACAAAGGGATGCAATTGTGCTATTCAATACCCCCACTCTGACCATTCGGAAAATAGGATGTAGATGCCTGACTGACCTGGAAAGGGAAGCACGATACAACTCATCAGGCTGAAGCTGCATATCAAATTATCAATCCCTTTTGTAGAAGCTAAGAATTCTTTTACGAAAAATTGTCTTTTTTACCCTTAAAAATAAGTCAGCTCAGAAAACAGGAAGTAAATCATCGACTGATCTGGAAAGGGGAGGCAGAGTACAACCAAACATGCTTAAGCTGTGTACCAAATTTGAAATCAATCCCTTTCGTAGAGGCTGAGAAATCTGTTAAGAAAGTTTAACAGACGAAAAGACAAGGTGATTGCAATATAGCCCCCTCTCTTAAGAGCAGGGGGATAACAAAACTTAAAATAACTAAGCTGAAGCTCACTAAGGATACCCCTGCTAATTTTTTTACTAAATGACAAGATTTGCCAGCAGACTGGCCAATTATACCTAAGTACAATTTTCTCCCTGAATGAAGAAAATTTCTTCAAATCTACATTGTACAATGAGTTCTCATGTTAAGTTTCATTAAATTATTTCAAGAAGTCATGCTTACTGTGTGAACAGACAGACACACAAGCAGAGTGTGATTCCTATATAAGTAATAGTTATTCATAAATTGCTTTAAATTAATTCAATTTACCTTTAAAATAAATCATTTCAAACAATCTTTGTTTTATTAGTTCTTAATGCATTTCTGGGGTATTTTTAAAAGCATGTTTGAAGTCTATATATTTCAATTGATTACAATAACTATTTTTTCATATCTTTTAAATGAAACATTTCCATTTGAAATAGCGTCTTAATCACTGCCATTCCTTTCAAACTGTATAAACTTTAAGGCATAATTTACTTTTTAATAATGGTAATCAAAACTGCATCAGTTTCTAAAGACCTATTGAAAATAAAATGGAAAGCAATTTCATTTTTTATTTACTTGAATTTAAAAATGATCATAAATTACAGTTTCAAAATTACATTGAAGGAAATTACATTGAAATGGAAATATATAAAAAGTAACTTTTCATGTTCATGATTAAAATAAATAAAAAGACTAATAAAATATCAGAAAACATAAAAACAAGAGGCGCCAGTATTTTAATAAAGAGAAGCATTTTTGAAATAAAAAAATGCACCAGAATATAATTAAAAATCTTATACTGAAAAGGACTTGATAATCTATGGTCAAAGGGGCATAACTCTTACAAAAAAGATTGACCAGAATTGATTTTGGATTTTGTCCAACTTTGGTTATCAATAAACAAAACCTTAACCTTCAACTTCTCTTAAATTTTCTTAAACACATTGAATTTTATATCCTGGAAACCATGGAGAATCCTTTTTTTTATCAAACAAATATTTTATCAAAAACATTGAACTCTAAGAGAATAATGAAGAAGAATTGTGATTAAAGCATTGTCTATAAAGATACCAATATCCTGACAATGAAATCAGGCTCCTATTCATTAGATAGCTAAATCGTTGTGAAAATCAATGTTTTTGTTTAGAATTTCAAGTTTTAATACAAACATTAATATTAAGAGATTTTGATTTTTCGATTTGGTACCAAAGCCCCATTATCACTGATATTTCTATTAAGCTGTTAAGTTCAAAGTCGATTTCAGATAAGTTGAATATGAAATCAAGGACTAAAAGAATTAGATCTTTGAATAAATAATTTTTACAGAAGCCAATTTTCATCGTTTTGAGGCAAATTGATAATGAAGTCAATCCACTCAAGTTATATTTTGTATTAAAAATTATACAGTCATGTCATACAACATTTTTTAACCAAATCAAAATTAATTTCATTTAAAGATTGTTAGAATTTTTTTTTGTCAAGAAAGAAAAGCCTTAGTTGTATTTGAAAGTAAAAATTTCATTTTAAGATTTTTATAGTGTATCGAGATCCACAATCAGGTCAGAGTTATCAACTCAGGCATGTTTTAAAATGTCTGTACTAAGTCTGTACCATTGTGATTATGCTATATCTAGTATACTGCTGCCTTATTATTACTTGTACAAATGTAATAGTAAAATGTCTTTGTAAGAATAATAATAGACAAAATGTGTCAGATTCTCAATTCTCAAGTGGGCGATTCAGGTGGTATTGGATTCTGGGGAGGGGGGGGGGAAAGGACTACCAGTGTAATTGAAATAATTTCTAGAACAAGCCCCCCCTTTTTTAACTGCCATTACCTGATGAGTGTATCTATATCTCAGCCCCCACCCTGCCTTTTAACTTTCATTACCATAAGTGTTTATGTTTCATAGTATTTGGGGTTTCATCTTTTGGATAATTTATCACCAAAAAAAAGCAGTAACAAGGATACCATATTTTTGGTCCCTGCTTTAAGGATCACTTAAAGTAGGGATTTCTATGCTTATCCCTAAGGGTGTCTTAAATGATATTAACTCAGCGAGAATAATTTTTCATGCAGGCATTATCTGTTTATCGAAACTAAAACCTTAACTCATAAATACATAAACTCACCTTGGTTTGAAGGATTTAAAAATTTCTCATGAAATTTAGGCACAGATTTAAGAAATCTTGGAGTTTCAAGTATTTCTTTTTCGTGATATTTTGGCCAATAGGGTCCATATGGCCAGAACTTAATATCAGGCGGCCGAGTCTTATAGCGTGCTATGAAATCTTCTAACTGTTCGGAGTAATTCCAGTAACTTGTTTTTAATAAGTCGTTACGAGACTGATAAACATTTATTTTTGTCTTTTCTGGAGACATGACGGCCATTTTGAAAATCAAATCGAAAAACACACTTTCTTTCCACTTTTAAGTCATATCTACCTTTTTATATTAGTTTTGAGTTGATTTTTCATAAATTCTACACAGAAATATCATTATAAGTAAAACAAAAATCTACACTTATATCATTTCAGAACAGTCTTTATCTTTTTCACAAATATCATATTCTTTAATCCAAGAATCAAGAAACCAACATCTTTAACACATAAAAAACAACTCTTAATCCTTCGGAGGTTTACTATTGCCAGTCTTTGGTGAGGATTTCTCTGTTGAAATATCTGCGTTGTCTGCCGATGGTGGTTTTCTCCTCAAAGAAGCTGACGAAAGATAGAGATGAGCTATTTTTAGAGATTTTCTCCGATATCCATTATTGGGGCCTATATTGTCAATCTTGATGCATTGTTTAGTTTTATGTCCTTTTTCAACATCAGGATTCATTCTTAAATTCAAAATTCTTTAAATAACTAATTCAAATTCCATATTGTAGAAAAAAAAATTCTAGTTCAAATAATACATCTTTTAAAAATTGAAGTAGAAAATCTGAATTCCCACAAATATTTGTATAATCACTCAACTGTATGAAATTATTTTAATTTTTTCCATCTTCACATCACGATGGTCCATTAATTTTCACTTTGAATATTCAAGTACAAAGGAACTCATTTATGACCCTATGATCAAGTTCAATAAATTTTACAAATGGCACCTTAATGAAGTCACATTGTGTCAAACATTATGAAAAAAATAATGGTCATAGATCCAATACATCTAAGATACAATCTTTAACTCTAAATGTGTTTCCAAGTTTTGTATCAATCAACTATCTTTAAACCAGACAGCACGAAAAGTCCACTTTTTCCAAGTTCACTTAATTCAAGCCCGTCAGCACAAAAAGTCCACATGCAATAGACATGACATATAAATTCATTTAAGAAAAAACTCCTAACACAAATTAAAGTGTCTCACTTGACGCTCTCCACGCAATGCCATGCCTAAAGATCTTAAATCCTAATGTTGAAAAGTTCAATTAAATTTGTTTTCACTTTCTGAAGTGCTTGTTTAATGCATTCGATTGCACATCTTCAAAAGGCCACCTAGAGACCGACTCAAATGCACAAAATCCAATATCTAAACCAATATCTTGGATCAATTTTACGAACCCTTAGTGGGTTTGATCGCTTCATTTATTTACATTACATGGTCCATGTTGATTTCTAAGCCTTCAATAGACGAATTGACCAAACGTTGTTTAATGTTGAAGTGCTGTGTACAGTGTCGATTTTAAGACATTATAAAGTATGTATTGTAACTGATAGCTTCAATAAAGTGTTCCTCAATAAGCCGTCAAGTGTTTGTTTTTTCCGACACTAATTCCCTGTCGTTTTGGCAGTGGAATTCTCGTCCTTAACAATACTGATGAACGCAGGTCTATAATTTACGAACATTGGTATCCTTTTTTTCCTATTCTTTTCGATTGTCAATTACATTTCTAAAGAACCTGTGAGCAATTGTCTCTAATTTACGTAATTTACCTTTGTGTTGAAAGAGAAATTGTCTTTTTTAAATGTCTTTCGAAACTGTTATGAATAATAATGGTTCCAAAAATATCATTATTACAAAGAATAGTCCATTAGAGCATTATGTAACATACATTTTAACTTGATGTCTTTTTAACAACTTTGATTTTCCATAATTGTTATCCATGCAATAAAGCTTTATCACGACAATTATTTTAATATACTAATAAATTCCAACAAAAATCTCCATAAATGTGCATTTCTTCGGCCAACTTGAAGACAGCTATTAAAAACATCAATATTAATTATGTTATGAAAAATGAGTTTTTCGATTCAAAAGATCCGAAGACGGTTTTATTTTAACATGCATCAATAGTTGCAATATATTCCTCTTTCATTATAGCAATTTATTGCATAAAGTAACTTGTAAGTGTTTTAAACAATCTCCTCTTTTATTTTATAGCATAATATGTAAAAGTAACTTTTAAGTGATATAACCATGCTACCAAGTTTAATGCAAATTCCACAAACAGAACAGTAACTTTTAAGTGGTTAAACCAATCTACCAGTTTTATGTGAATCCAACATGAAACTTTAATGCAAATCCAACATGGCAGAAACTTCGAAGTGATTAAAACAATCATCCAACTTGTATGCAAATCCAACGCAACAACAGTAACTTTTAAGTTATTAAATCTATCCTCCAACTTTTATGCAAATCCAACACAACAACAAACCTTTAAGTAATTAAATCATTCTATAAAGTTTTATGAAAATCCAACAAACTCGTTTGATCACAAAATTCCATTATCTTTCCTTCAGAACATAAATGCACTATATATTATTAAACTCCAAATTCAATGTAGATCCAGTATACAGTATAAAGTAAGTATCTCAATTAATTTTTTACCGAGTTTGTCAAAATCAAATATTGATCAAATCTGGTTCTATAAGTATTCATTATACGGGTCTTTCAAAATATCATCCATAAAACAATTTTATAAAGGAAAGTGTCAACTAGTTTGTGATAAGACACATGAATATAACCAATCTATTATAGACATATTAAAAAATTGTCGTTAAATTTCAATTTCAGGGCTAAACCATAAGGCCATATCCTAAGTCTTGATAAATGATTTGATCTACCAAATCTGTCCACAAGTTTTCGATAAATTGGTTTTCAATCTCAACAGTTTTAACATGTAAATGGTCGTTGCACAGTTACATGAAGTTACGATAGAAATTCTATTATCCCGAAATGATAAATGCTTTACAAAGATATTTCTAAAATTGCATACTTGTGCAATTTTCAATAATTGCACAAATGCATAAATATAATCCCTGCACAGCTGCACACCTGTTTAAAATTTGCACAATTTCATTTCGACATTTTCAAACTTTCATTTGATCTCCGGAGTAAGTAAATGTTTCACAATGGATTCCCATGAAGAAAATCGAATTGAAATAGTCCCACACTGGTTCAATTAAGTCTTGCAGAAAATTGCATACACCAAAATCTACTTTATTATTCTGTTTTTCACAAATTTTCGATTATAAATAACGGATTACATTTATTTTACTCCAAAAACTTGTATGTTTTATACAAATGAATGCTTAATGTTAGATGACTTCAAGGCTTTATGATATATTCAACATGAACAAAACCTGTTTTGCTTGTCAAATTTGCAATTCCTTAATACAAGAAACACAAAATTTGAACAGTTTTGGTCTGGAATGATAAATTTCACAGACCAGACACATATTACTTGTGTAATGTTAATGGAAGGTACAAAATTAAAACTGTCCAAACAAAGTAACGAGATGTCCTGCTGATCAAGTCATCAAAAAAGGTTCACTTATCACAATGATTAAAAGAATCAAATCTTGTTGTCACCTGTTAAAGTTATTCAAAGGCAAAAATCAAAATTGTCCCTTCAGTTTAATAGGATCTCCTGCTGATGTCAAGAAAAAAGATGCACTATAGCAAATAATTAAGAAAGTCTTCACTCCATTAAATGAACTTGTTTTTCGTTCAAAACTTATTACATTTCTATAAGTATACGCTTAACCATGTAACACTATTATACGACTCCAATATATTTAGTTAACTAAAATATTCTTTTTTTAGCCTATGACATTTTTATTACGATATTTATTCTTATATTAAGTTTGCATTTAAACAAATGTTTACTTTTAGCATACAAACTTAATCATCTTAAATTTTTCTAATTTCTTAACCCATATTCTTTCAAATACCCAAAATATTGACTTAAATAAGTAGTTTAAAATCTTAAAAACCATTTAGTTTCTTTATCTTCACATAAAATTGTCATAATTTACATTAAGTATAGAAAATATTTGAAATTAAATTTATTTAATAGATGAAAAAATTTCTTGTATGAAGCAATTGATTAGATATTTGAAACCCCAATGCAGAAATGAAATAGACCCTCATATAACTTACAGAATTTTGATTTTCTATGAATGAAAATATAATTACAAACAATTTGAACCATATTTTTGCAATTAGCTAATTTCCTTATTTTTAAAGGTCAACTTCAGTTTTATACAACAGATGTTTTTTTTTCTTTCTTTTCTTCAAAAAGCTTAAAAATCTGTCAAAGTCAAAAATGGCTGGATTTCGTTAAACAGGAAGTAGGTGAGCGACATACCTGAAATTGTAACCCACATTATGGGACCTCACCCTGATGCTGTATACCAAATATCAAGTGGCTGTGATAGTAAGTTGCTGAGAAAACTGTTATAAAAATTTCTTCCCCGCCCCACGCCGCCCACCCGACATTCACCATTTTATAACCTGGATTTTTCACTCTGTGAAATCCGGCCAAAAAGCAAAGGTGTATCAGTTGGGCAATCAAATGCCGTAATTTGAAAAGACAGTAAAATCTGTAGGCATTTAAATAAAATCATCACAGCAAAACAAACAAAAAACACATTTTACAACTGAAAAGGAATTCCCTATTTTCATAAATAGTGAGTTATCTCCCATTGACAAGAGTAATGTAATATACCTACTGTAATGGAGGACAACTCTTGTAAATGGGAGATAACTCACTATTTACGAAACAGGGTTTGTTAAGCCCTTTGAATAATTTTTTAAAAATGAAAAACAAAATATTTACACTACCAGAATTAATAGATTATGTCATCTTAATTGTAAGTAATTTAAAATAATTACAAAATGGACCCTTTAACTTCATAAATCCCAGAATTTTGGAAGGTTTCTATGAATTAAGAGGTTACAAATGAATAATGTACAAATTTTTGTTAAATTGCCAGATCAGTCAAAAACTTTAATTTGATGGATTTGGTGTTGCAAAAGAGTTAAGAAAGATTTTTCTGAAACACAAACACTATCAATGTGATACTTTTCATTATAGGCCTTTAATGTTTAATTTGGTATTTACAGATGAGCAAACATCATGATTCTTGGTGCAATTGTTTATTTGTAGGTGGACAACATCTGAGTGAAATAACGGAGCACATATTCTTCTTGAACAGTTCAGTCCAAAAGCAATGTTACATGCACTGTTTAGTACTTTAGGTTTCATTAACAGCGGTTTCTACTAGTATTAACAATAAACATTCAGCTGGGGGTCTGAAATGCTTTCATGATAACCAAATAATTAAATTGTCATGAATGTGACAAAACACTTCAAATACAAACGATACGCAACAACCTAATCAATACTGACCACCAAAGCCTAAATTTATTAAATATTAAAATGAAAATATTGAATGAGCCCCAAAACAAAGCCATATTGTTTAAGTAAAGGTATCCAAAATACCTTTCAAATTATCCTATTTGTTGATTTTTATAGGTCCCCTTTTAATATATGGGAAATTATGTACGTTAAACTGACAAGTTTAATCTTTATGAAAATATTAAAATACCATAATGATCGAATATAGACAAACATACCTTTCACTAAGTATGATAAGCAAGCTCTTTTATTTTGAAGTTATGATTAGTATAAATGAATGAGCTCTTTTATTATGAAGTTTACATTTGGTGGTCACTAATGTCTATGTTTATTTTAAATAATTCAAAATTCAGTTCCATACAAACAACATATCAAAAGACTAGACTACAAGCATTAATCTAATTCATTTGGAATATATGAAAAAGTCATTGCCTTATCAAAGCTCGCATACTGACATGTAGATTAGAATAATTTGGATCAAGAGGGAAGAAATAATTAGGGATGATGTGATAGTTAAATTGCTGCCATTTTTCACCATGAGCAGACATTTTGAATGAGTGACATGATAAAGGTAATAACAAAATTACCCAACTTGGAGAATCAATCTCAAATGTCCATAAGACGAGACAAAACAAGGAACACATACCTGAAAAATTGAAGATTGCAATGGTCCTGACTTGGTACATGCATTCAAAAGAAATGGTGGGTTAAACCAGGTTTTAAGGAGAACCAAACCTCCTTCTTCCATTGCAATCTTTGATGTGATAGTAATTCCTGTGATTTTCAGCATGAGAAGACATTTTGGATAACAAGTTAATCTAGATGAGTGACAGAATGATTTTTCTTGCCAGGTATATATTTCGAGCCTCATGCAATTTGGCAGATTTTTGACATAACCAAGTTGGCTTGTAATGCTTCCATATATTTATCATTAAAGACCATTAGTTTAATTGTTTAAAGGCAATAAAGCAAATGAAGCCAACACATTTTCTAAAACCCAAAGGGTGTTCCAGGGATTGGGGATTTGGAAGTTTTTTCTCAAGACACAAGTTCTTTAAACTTAGAATTCAGGTCTCACATCAGTATCAATTTTTTTAATTTAAGTTTACAATAGACAAAGAAGGTTTAAGTTTGAGTAAATGAAGGTGTCTGGCATGTGTGGTCAATATAAGAAATATCTTACATTATGGTCTTGATACTAACTGTTGAAATAAAACTAAATTACTTGAGGTTGTCTTATGTCCTACCATTAAACTTTTAAATATAAGACATATTCTGGGGTATGTTGAGTTTATTTGGGCTCATTAGAGATGATCCAATCTAAAAGGTCAAAATTTTCTCCATGATTTTAGTCTGTTGACCTTTTACTTTTGGTCTTTGCATCTCTGATGATCACAGGTCAAGAAATGGAGGGCTGAGATATACTTTTAAATTATTCACCTTGACCTTTGTTGCAATTTTGTTTCTTTAACTAGACCTTCGTTGTAATTTTGTTTCTACACCATGACCTTTGTTGTAATTTTGTCTCTTCACCTTGACATTTCTTGTAGCTTTCTTGCTTCACATTGACCTTTTATTGTAATTTTGTTTCTTCACCTTGACCTCTATTGTAATTTTGTTTCCACTTTGATCTTTAATGTAATTTTGTTTCTTCTGACCTTGACCTTTGTTGTAATTTTAAAGACAAATGTAAATAAGAAAGGCAAATATAAGGACAAAACAATTTAAACAGTGACTCATCAAAGATGTTCCAGCTCAAAACTCAAAATCAAATGTATTTTTATTAGAAAAGTAAACAAGGTGTTGCACTTAGTCATGCTAAGAATACCCCTACTCAACTATTCAGAAAATAGGAAGTAGATTCCTGATTGACCTTAGGAAAGGGAAGGTTAACTCATCCTGCTAAAGCTGTATACCAAATTTGAAATCAATCCCTTCAGTAGAAGCAGAAAGATCTGTTACGAAAAATTGTCTTTTTTTACTCTTAAAAAGTCTAAGTCAGCTCATAAAACAGGAAGTAGATGCAAGAAAGACCCAAAAAGGGGAGGCACATACAACTCACCATGCTTAATGATTAAGCCAATGTACCAAATTCTAAATCAATCCTTTCAGTAGTAGACGAGAAATCTGTTACAAAAGTTTGTTACTGACAGACAAAAGGTGATTGCATTAATAGACCCCTCTCTTAAGAGCAATTTTGTTAATGTTTATTGAACGTTAAAAATTAACATTAAAGTAGTGTTAATCAAGCTTTGATTGTTAATTTAATGTTAAAGTTTAACATTTCACATCGCATAGTTCAACAGGAAAATTAACGTTAAAAACTTTAACATTAAATTGACTTTAAAATGTTTAACGCTAAATTAACGTTAAATTATCATTCAATTAGTTCGACATTAATGCAAAACTAGTGTTAATCGAGCTTAACATTTAGACAAATTGCATGTTTATAATAAGAGGACAGTTATGTTAGTGCCACAGTTGTCAATTATTTCAAAATCTACAAATTTGTAAACACTGATATAGTTTACATACTCTCCAGTGTTTTTAACACCTTTTTGACCAAAGTATAAGTGCAATCAAGACAGATGTATTACATTACAATCAGGTGTTTAAAAACAACAGTTTCAATAGAACCGATTTTTCTTTTATTTTTTCTTTGATTACGGTTTAAATGCAGACGTAGAATAAGTATTTACAATAGTGAGTACTACCTAACCCAAGGTCCATGGACTACATTTCTAAATTAATCTTAAGACAACAGATTTTGAAAACTAATTTGACAGCTGAGTTGACATCTAAACAAAGAGAAGAACACAGAATTATGCATGCACCAAAAAACACCGAAAATTTACTTGGATCATATTAATTTTAAGTAACAATCACACCCCAATACAATTAAGGTGATTTCGCTTTTAAATAATTAAAATGTCAAGTTTTAACAATAAGGACATTGTAGATCGTTCTTATAAATATTTGAACATTTTTTAATATTTTACTAACAATGTAACTTTGTAACAAAAAGCATGGAATGAATTATTGGGGGAAAATGACTTTAGAAAACTTTAGAAAAAAGCAATTAAGTTTGAAGGTCTTTGTAAACATTATACAAGATAGGTTTTAACACTTAACTATGAATTGGAAATATAAGAGAAAAAAATCAGCTAATGGTTTAATTGTATCCAGGACTGAAGATCATCTGTGTCAAACATATTGTCAAAAAGTATGAAGTTATAAAAGGTCAAAGCTCAAAGAATTTTAGACAAAATGAGTAAATAATAAGTCATGTTTCAGTTCATAAAATAAAGAATGAACGTGTCCATGGGACACAAATGCCCCCCCCCCCCCTAGGCCCAAAACAGGAAGTAGCTGAACGACAGAGTTGAAAGCCACTTACGACATACAGTTTGTCATACTACCCAATCCTACCAAGTTTCAAATCATTCCCATCTATAGTTTCTGAGAAAAGCTTAATGTTAATTTTAAGTTGATTTTCATATATTTTCATAACGACCTTTTCCCAAACAGAAGTAGATGTCCAACAGACCTGAAAGCGGGGGTATAAAAAGAAAAAGCATTACCCTCAAAGTTCCCATTCCAATTGTAACGAAGTTTGATTTCAGTTCATACACATAGTCTAAAATTCAAAACTGAAAACAGAAGAATCATATAATGAAGGCAAGTTAAAAATACAGAACACATACAACGCTGTAACCCTGGTTCGATGTTAGTGTCCCCTTATCAAACTGTTATGACTGCCGCATGTTTGTGGCACTAAGGGTACTGCAAACTTACGTGAACAATATGCTTACCACATCATTTAAAAGATAGTTTGTCATAACTGGCAACTTTTTGATGAGCATTGTTACGCATTATGCAGTGAATTTACAGCAAGTTTACAAAATTTCTTATAATATTAGGATGGGCTGAAACATCTCTGATATTAATACCACAAGATTTCCTTAATCTCCAAAAGAAATAATGATCAGAAGCTTGCCAGAATGTTTTTTAATAATCTTTGCAAAAAGTTCACCAGAAAATTAGCAATTGTTTGTGATGTTGAATTTATTTTGGGAGTTTATTATATATTCATTATAAATAAAGTATTTAAAACTTTTTTAATCATTATACACAGCAAACAAGAAGCTCCCACATGCCTGAATTGCTCACCTGACTTATGTGCCTGAACTATAATATAGGCCATTATAAAGGCAAAAAGTATTTGACCTTAAGAGGATCATAAGTTTAATAAGTGGTCATCTGACAATTATGGTTAAACCTAATGCAGTAATGAGTAGAGAAATATTTTAGCAATTGAAAGCTTTTTTATTATTTTCTTCTTTTGACATTCTAAGGGGAATAACTCCTAAAAGGAATGATCATACAACGTTGACCCTATTAGTTATATTGTAGATCATGATGTGCTTAACAATATGCAATTTCTATTTCTAAGATATCTCATATAGTTTTTGCAAAAAACAATAGTTTAAATGGATCCATATTGATAAGTATATTTAAGACCCAGGCTGAACTAGACCATAGGCCTTTAAAGTGAACTTAGTCTATAAATGGTATGACTATGGTAGTTTCATTTTGAACATTGATTTAAACCAAAAACTGCAATGTTAAGCCAAACAGTCTCCCACTAGGAAAAATGTACATAAATTAACTTCAGTTCAAACGTTATCCAAATCCGCAAGATTTATGGCTCAAGCTAGATAATCTACTGGTGAATATCCTAGTTTCTTAACACTTAAAAATATGTGACAAAACTAAACTCAAGAAGTTTTTCTAATCAAATTGGATCATTCACAAACCAAGTGTTTTGATAGCACTCAATCTGTGTGAGGAGCTACCATTACATATAAAACATGAACAATCTGATACATGTACTTTGGAAAATTGGTACCAAAAACATCCAGGAATTGTTGATTTTTTTTTTGAAAAATGGGTTAAAGACAAAAAATGACCAGATCTCTTTGAACAAAAATTGGTAAGTGACAGACCTGAATTGAATCTGACACTGAAGAACCATTATGTTGATGTGTGAATCGATACCACACTGTTATAAGTAATTATTGAGAAATTTTTGCAATCATAGCCCCCCCCCTTTACATCCATGACCCAACACAGAATTTCACTGTCTGTTGAGTGAGGTAACCAAGATATTTACATTCATGAAATTATCTGACCAAAAGTGGTATCTTTCAGTTTAATTTTGGGCCACTGACTGTTTCTCAGATGAGTCTTTAATATTCATATCAGATTAAATTTAATTGTTCTCATGTTAATTTGTTATACATTTTTCTAATATGCTGTAATTGCATGAATATTATCTTATGGCTTTGCTATGCCTGATGCACATTTTGTTTATTTGAGACTCATCAGAGGCGCTATACCAAAATTTGAAAATACCAAACACTATCTAAATATGAAGAGCATAGAATAATACCAAAAATGTTGAATGAGCAACCAAATTATGACTAAGACCAACCTATGTTTCAGGGGTAGGAAAAACCTTAGGGTTTTGACAATTTAGAAATTTAAATGAACATCAATTGCATTAAGAAGCCAATCAAAATAGTACATTAAAGATAAGTTACAACTTAAGCAAGGTGTATAAAAGAATATCTTTTTCGGTGTAAACCCTTTTTAAATAACCATCTATTACAATCAAAACATAATAGATTTTGCACTTTAAAAGAGCATTTCCATTAAAAACCAAATTGAGCATTTCTAAATTTGGATCAAAATAACATTTCTTCAAGAAATCATTATATACTACAAAGAAAAGAAGTTGTTCTACATTAAAATGTCAAACTATTAAAATTTAAAATTCTTTGAACCAGAAAAACTTCAATTTTCACTTGTTTGGGAAGATATATTCTAATCATCCAAGTTCATGTTATGCAAATTTACACAATGTAGTCGACTATACAATTTGGCCTAAAATTCAAGATACATAATTAGGCTCATTTATATTTCATTTCAAAAATAAGTAAATAATATCGTATGTTTACTATTCAAAAATTTCTGTTGGGTAAATATTGGTTTATTGGGAATTGCAATCATTTCGTGCGACTTAGGCAAATAAAAAGCTAGATAATATATGCAAACTTTAAAAGAACATTATAATGTTATAGTATGCATTTTTATCAGAACCTTATGTATGTATGTTAGGCCTATAATGTCTCTTTTAGAAGTTATTGAACTCAAGATATTGGTTTATAATTCAATAATTCTTTTACTCAAATATGCAATTTATAAAAAGAGCAGTTCATAAAGTCCCCCACATCCTATAATGACCTTGAACTTTAATCCCAATATCAGTAGGCCAAGTCCTCCGTAGGTAGCCTGCTAAGGTTACACTTTTGGTCCATCTATAGCTTCATGTAACATTCAAAAAGCAATTAAAAACAAGGCAGTTGACCCACACCTCATATTTCAATAAGTTGGTGTGACCTTGACCTTTGACCTTTGAACTCAAGGTTAATAGGCATTTTTTCTTTCCATCCAATCCTTTAAAAAGTACACATAAAAACCCTGCATGAAAACCTTGATTTAAAACTGAATATGTGGAGGAAAATACTGAACGCCAAATATTATTTAATAAAATGTTTATAAATATGAAAGATCCTTGGTAAATCATTCACTCCAATGGACATACCACCAAAGCTGTTCCCTACCACTTCTATCGGCTTCGCTCCTTGACCAACAGAGTTACTACTTCCGACAGCGTCAGGAATAGTTTCTGCAGTAGACTGTCGCGATCAGGAAGTGTGTAGGTATATGTAGACAAATCGGTAAAGTTCGTAAGCATCGGTAATTGTGTTGGTATCTTTTTTCAAAAATTCGCTAGAATTGCTTGATCCTCTAGATTATGTTAATACATCTTCCAACATGGTAAAATCTTCAAGGTGGTAAGTGTTTTCCTATTTTTTTTAAGTAGCAGTTTTTGTACTTCAGTGAGATTTATTTTGTATATTTTGTCCTGATGACGCCCTTCTTTGGGCGAAACATGTCGACCATAAATAAATAAACATTGCAGTTGCCTGATAGTGTTGTTGTCAATATGTTTGAGATTTTATTTTTATTTTTTTGACAACCCTGCATACCACGGTATCCACTTCAGGTGACTCCCAACTAAAAGAAACATACCAAGGCGTTGGTTCACCACTTTGAGGTTATTTAATTTTTTACAAGTGAACCCCTCGCATCCGTTAAGGAACCGCCGTAACCGAACGCGCTGATCATACCAGCCAACAACAAACCATGCATAATAAAAACCAAGAAATCAACACCAAGATGCGAGTAACGAGGAAGTAAAAAAAATAGGAAAACACTTACCACCTTGAAGATTTTACCATGTTGGAAGATGTATTAACATAATCTAGAGGATCAAGCAATTCTAGCGAATTTTTGAAAAAAGATACCAACACAATTACTGATGCTTACGAACTTTACCGATTTGTCTACATATACCTACACACTTCCTGATCGCGACAGTCTACTGCAGAAACTATTCCTGACGCTGTCGGAAGTAGTAACTCTGTTGGTCAAGGAGCGAAGCCGATAGAAGTGGTAGGGAACAGCTTTGGTGGTATGTCCATTGGAGTGAATGATTTACCAAGGATCTTTCATATTTATAAACATTTATTTGTTTACAGTAACATAAGTTTACAGTAACGTCATGACTTTTGGTTTACAGTAACGTCATAATACAAAATGTAACTAAATCATGTGACTTTAAAGTAGCAGTTTTTGTACTTCAGTGAGATTTATTTTGTATATTTTGTCCTGATGACGCCCTTCTTTGGGTGAAACATGTCGACCATAAATAAATAAACATTGCAGTTGCCTGATAGTGTTGTTGTCAATATGTTTGAGATTTTATTTTTATTTTTTTGACAACCCTGCATACCACGGTATCCACTTCAGGTGACTCCCAACTAAAAGAAACATACCAAGGCGTTGGTTCACCACTTTGAGGTCAAATATTATTTAGTATTACTCCAAGGGGAAACTCAAGACCTTCTTTCCCATTCTGTAATAATTGTAAGAACAAAATAATGAATAAATAAGCTCTTTGTACCAATTGGTTTATATATCCAAAAATGTCATAAAATTCCCTAGTATAAACAACTTCTTGCGTCAGACTCTGTACTTTCATAGGCAATGATGATAATGCTATTCAACTTAGATATAATTCGAACTTCAAATAGTCTTATCAGTTGTCAAAAAATCACCTATCTCGTTTCAGGTAATCAAAGAAAAACAAACTGAAAGAATTACTCAATATTCCTATATTAAAGACATAAATTTGTTAAGGCAGTCCAAATATTTTTCTTAAGGGGCAAAATTGTGCTTTACCATTTTCTTTATTTTTTTTTAGGGATAATGCTCTTTTAGTTGGAAAGGTGGAGCTATCAAATTTTGAAAAAATAGAACCACAGGTTTTCAGGAAAATGTTTCATTAAACATGAAAGTGTTTCAATTTTCTGAGTCTGATCAAGATCATTGAGGAGCTTTGTAATTATTTCTGTGAATATTTCTGGCTGACTAAAACACCCGATTGATCTATAAGAGTTATCTCCCATAGGTGTTCTTGCATCTATATAAATGCACATGCCAAAAAAATTTTTATAAAATATAAATGTCAACTTCAATACACATTTAACTTGTTTTACTTTTAATTGTTTTGATTGAAAAGCTTCCGAAGACCAAGATAACTGTCCTCAAATATGCATCTGCGCATTTCCTTACAAAACCCATTTCATGCACATGCTTGATGCTCCTACCTTATATTTCATCAGTGAGGTTAGAGACACCTTCAATAATAGGTGTTTGAGGATAATGCATATATTTCTTAGGTTTAAACATGGGTAGTTTTATTTACAACTGAAGGTGGACCTAAAAGGTCCCAAAGGTCACTACATGACTGGGGCAAATCCAGATTGTCCCTGGGCCCAGCAAATACTCCCCTTTTTGGTGGGAAAATACGAGTAAATTCAGAATTGGTTGAATATATTAGAATTCATTGAAGCATGACCAAAGTGGCCCTCTTTAGCAGGACGTGCCCCCCCTTTTTCAAAATTTTTAGGTTCACCAATGCATGAGCCCTCTGTGCATCCATGCATTAATACTTTGTATCTATATACTTTGAAACCCTTACCCCAATCACAACTAAAAAACTTTTTCATCAATATTGGTACAAAATGTTTTCTCAAAGTATTTTTTTTAATTTCAATGCATCAAGATTGACAGTCATGACAGTTGGAGGGCAATATTATATACTAATAAAATAAACAAAACATTTTATACAGACTCATATGACAAAAAAAAGAAAATCTTTATAAAACAATTTAGTTCTGAAAAAGATTAAAATTTCATTAGTTTATAATTACTATAAGTTTGAAAACATCATTGACTTATCAAAAGTAAAGGTCCATATCATAGTTAACAAGCTTTTGAGATTTTAATTTAAAACAATGGAAACTTTAAAATCAATTATGCAAAATATTTATAAAACTTACCTTAAAAGACATGATCTTTAAAAAGCTACTACATCAAAATTTTCCTACCTACTTAACAATGCGTCAAATTGACAAGCTACAACTTATTAAATACATCCAACTCAGAATATCGGTGTTAAAATGATTGTCAGGACAAAAAAAAACACTCGTACCAATGTGAAAACCACTTTCCTTTTTCTCAAGAATTTAAAAGTTCCATTTTTTTAGCCCGTCAAGGATCTATTACGATATTCTAATGAACCATATCTGTTTGTAACACATAACTCAATATATAGAATTAAATTTCCACAGGCTTTTCACTATCGCAAAACATGGGTAGAAGTTTAATAATATTTTAACAATAAAGTCCGCTATCTGCGAGTATAAAGATACTACAAGTCCTTGTTAAATTATTGTTTCGTCAGGGGTATTACAGAAAAATTTCATACACCCCTAAATTCAATAAAGTTCTTATCTGAGCGTTCGGTTTTTCTTTTGCTCGTGACGTTTGGCATATAACTTTGAGATAAATATTGAGAAAACATTGTTCCAATATTGAATGAAAAAGAAATCGAATGTTGCATACACAATGGTTAAGTTTTTGAGTAAATATTATCGCTATTTAATCAAGCCGATAATTATGATATCTCCGTAACAATAACAGCGCGGAAATTTTGTAAATTGTATGTTAAATGGATTAGTAAAGTGTCCCCTTGGGTTACAGAAAACCTCAGCAAATATTTAAAATGGTCAGCAAACAAAATAGAAATTTTGTACAAATTATTTTGATTAAATACGCCACAGTTTTCTTAACTTGTGATTTACATCTTTCTAGTAACTTTGAAGAAATTAGATATTATTGCATTAAACCAGAATATAAAACAATTCACCTTCTTAGAAAAGAAAAACAAGTTCACAGAACAATTTCAGCTGTAATAGATCATCATGAGATGTAAGAATAAGTGTACATGACTCAACCTATTAGTTTAAAATATAGAAGACCATCAGTGAGCCAGCAGGCCTTAAATCAATGAGACCTGAGTGGTCCTGACTCACTGCTCATTGTCTCAGTGTGTTTGAGTTTGGTTGTTTCAAAAAACTACTTTCAGCCAGAATTAATTGTGGTATTCCACATATGTTTTAAAATATTTTGTAAACAGGAATCAGAAGAGTTACAGACTTAAAGTAACCTATATTTATTTATCACAGTCCCACTAAAAAACAAACAAAAGCTGAGCCAGATTAAGGATTCCCAAATCACTCAAAGTAATTCAATGCTTGTGACATATTGTAGATGAGCCTTTCTGGTCTTAAAATTTGATTAGACTAATTTTTTTCTATCTTTGGGGGAGGGGGGAGGACATTTGTAAGCTGTGGTGCATGCAACAGCAAACTTAGAGACCAAGTCAAAATATTTAAATCTGACCTCTCTGACTAACTTTGGTTATAGAGAAAATCTAATAAATTTGAAAATTTCTCAATGTGATGCAATAAAGCTGTTATCTTTTTAATTTATCTATAATAGAGAAATAAAGAAATCCGCTGGAGTTTAATTGAATGTCAGAAAAAAATATTCAGAGTAAAAAGGTGTCACATTTATGTCATATTTTACGTGTAATCTAAAATGTTGTATTTTAAATTGTTATGTTTGTACCAATGACTTACCAATGGACATAAATTTTTAAAAGCAATAATTGAATAGTACATGAATGTTAGAATCTCAAGGTTAAAAAAATAGCTGTGTGCTTAAGGTTAAAAAAACAAGAATATGTTCAATGATGCAATGCCCCTCGCTCAACATTTGAGACAGACTAAAGAAACAGACAGGTGGACACTATATGCCCTCTACTTTCATAAATAGGGCATCAGAAAACAGGGCAATGAGGACAGTAAGCAAAACCATCTATTTTTTTAAATATAGACCCTATAATGGAAGCAGTTTCTTGACTTTCATATGGCTTAGCAAATTAAGCAACTTTTTCATCAAAATTAGATTCTATATGTGTTTGAATAGGCAGCAAAATAGTAGGTAAAGAAAAGTTCATTATTATAATCTCCGCTACATAATATCAAAGAGCAATGCAATTTCTTCATGTACATCTCAATAGAGAGACACAGACAAAATGAATCATAAACTGTTCAAACTTAATGTTCGGTGGAAGTATATCGAATACATTGAGGGGATGCATTTATGGCATTTTTTTTATTAACAGACCCTCCAACTTTTTAACAGCAATAAAAATCTTTAATATCTGCACCAAAAAACCAAGCTTGTAAAAATAATACTTTTAATTTGAAGAAAAAAAATCATTCCGAAAATGAAATTAATAATTCTATGCTCTCTTTCTGATCAATCTTGGACTGTATAAGAGACTCATAAGAGACACGTGTCAGGACACACTATAAATGTTGGCTAACATTTTGTTCTAATTTTATTTTAACTAACGAAAATGTAATTTATAATTGTATCCATATCAATCTTATATTAATATCCAAATCAAACTGACATTTTCTATGCAAAGCTATACACTATGTTAATTTTTTTTACGATATGGTGGTTCGAATTTCTTTACATGCAAAAAATCACATGCACGCCTCAACACTGCCCCAGATTTAACCCAAACCTCCAAAACTGAAGAAAAGAAATTTAACCTTGTGGAAAAGACTTTAAAATATTTTTTACTATTGTTTTACCATTCTTTACAATACACATGTTCCAATTTAGGGTTTCAAATAAGCATTGGTCCGAGGTCCTAGACCTTTAATTTTTTATGCAGGACCTTCAAAATTTCATTGACAAAGGTTCTGGACTTGCCAGTATTTACAATTACTCTTATTGAGGACCTTTCAATTTGTTCTGGTCACAGGACCACCAATCCAGCAGTCCTAAAGTCCAGGACATTTATCTCTTATATGTTAATTTGAACCCCTGCAATCTAAATACCCTTTAACTGTAAACCAACTTATTTTCACGACTATTTTATTTCGCATTTTAATGTCAGATGGCGATTTCGCAGCTATTCATTTTTGCGATTCTTCGTTACAACTATCAAACTACTATAAAAATGAGTCTTTTCACGACGATTTATTTTCTGTGAATTCTTGTTACTTGCAAAATACGCGAAAATTAGTTGGTTTACAGTATATGACAATCATAGAGATGGTGCGGTGAGCTGCAATGGTGGAAGGTACAATCCAAATGTCAGACTTTTCAATCTAAGAATGAGTAGCATGGACTCACACATCTAGCCCCCAATTTGATGGCCAATTTCTTTGAACTTTTAATCCAATTCCTTTGATCTTTTGATTTTTTGACAAATTTCACTTGAACAGCTCATTATAAAACATGAAATCCCTGGACAGTAAGGTGGTAGCTGGAATCGAACCCATACTTAGGTCATCTATGTCAACACCGCCTTCACTGTGTCTGGCCCCTTAGACTGTTGGACCATTTAAGTTTTATTGATAGGCCAAAAAAGTGTGTTTGTTTCTGGTTTTATGTCCCCAAACAAAAGGGTCAAAAGGTTACAGACATCAACCTTTCTTTTTTTTTTTTTCACCTTGATAAAATGGGGAGTTTATTTCAAGTTAGACAGTCATGACAGTGCTTAAAAAATTGCAATAAAAAGTCTATGGTCGGCTTAAAAAATAGAGTAGGTAGGGAAACAAGAAACACATATATTTTCCTATTTGGCATAACATAGTACCCTTTTACTTAGAATTGTTCAAACCATAACAATCTTTGAATCAAATACATGTTGAACCCTATACTTTGCACGATTGTTTTTTCTTTAATTCTTATTTGTTCAACCTCATGCTAACAGTTTTAGAATTAAAATAATCAAATCAATAAAAGTAATTTTAAAGGTCATTTAACGTTAAGTGACATTCGTACTAGGTTTATACACACCAGTTTGTGATTTAACTAAGATTAACTTGGTTCAAAAACTAGACTAAACACATGTGCATAAGCAAGTCTTGGGATAGGTTAAAGAAGTCCTAGTCACTAAACAGGACTAATTGTGTACTTATACTTCTGTTTGCAGCATCTTTATATTCAAAAGTACATTCAAGAGGTCTAGAGACAAATACTAGTGGAAGGTTATGAACTGCTAATTAACTCATTTTTATGTAACCCTTGGCTTTAACATATTATGTACAGTAGATGCATGCCTTTTTTATGATTATCATTTCTTATATAGGACTGTCATAGGACAGGAATCTTTTCCAAGGCTTTGTTCTTCCCATATGTATATACAGGGGTCATTTTTAAGATAATCTTTGAAACATATCTTCTTTTGGACACTGTAATTGTACCATTTTTGTCAAAGTATCTTTTAATTAATGCAAAACATAAAAACATCCTAAGTTTTGATTGGGATCATGCCACTAGCCCCTCATCACCCATCCCATTCTCTTCCATATTTTTACAACATATATAGCTATTTTAATGCTTTACATCAAAATCAGAGTTGTCTACCATGTCACAATCTAGTCACAATGAGTAAAGAAAGATAACTCTAATTGAATTCAGAGAAAAAGTTGACACAATCTTTTATCTATTTTTGCAGGTACGAGTTTTCAATAAAATTGAATCCTGATAAATTCATCATACAGGTATATAGCATGAAGAAATATCAATTCAATCAAATACAGAAGCAAGGTTCACAAATAGACTAAATTCATTGAATATCCAATGTAGTATGATAAATAATATCAAACAAGTATGAAAATGGTAACTACTTCAAACTAAAATGTCCTTGCCAATGTTTGCTCTTGGTAAAAAATTGTTATGGACTGCAATTCAATCATTTTAGCTAACAAATGAAGATCTAAACCTAATTCTTTGGTATACTACTTGACTAATTGGTATAAACATTGTACATCAACATACAAAAAAAAAGAATATGCTTCATTACTAGTAATTCTAACGATAATTTATTTTTTGTGCATTATTTCGCGGTTGACACTTGATAATAAAAATTTAAACTGCAGAAAAAATTATGTAGTACTTTTATCTGTAAAATCACAGAATTTTAATTCCAATCTGCAAGAACTTCATACCACAAAAATTAACCACTTATATGGTAATAAACCTATTTTAAGGACAGACAATGGATGAATTGACTCAAACACTATATACCTTCTAGTTTCTTAGGTAGGCATAAAAATGTTAAGTCTTTAAACCACATATTAATTTGTTAATGGACTTATTAACCAGCTTACCATACAGAATTAATACACAAGGCAAAATAAAGAAATAAGTGTGTTTCTGGTTTCCTACCCTCCCTAGTTTTTCATTCTGACCCTAGCCTTTTTATTGCCATTTTTGCTTAAGCACCATTAAACTTGATACAAGAACGGCCCATTCAACAAGGTTAAAAAATAACATAGAACAAAAATAAATTCCACCCTATTTTTTTCAGGAATCAAACCAGAAACACACATACTTTATTTCTGGCCTAAGCAATATAATAAGTACATTATTTAATTCATTCCAAAGTAAATGTGTATTGGATTCTGTACAAAGGATTAGACTTAAATCTGTTGTGTTATAATACAGGGTCACAAACCTATTAGAAGTTAAACTTCTCTCCTAATTGTAATTTATTGTGTGGCTATGAAATATTCATCCAATTAATTGCTGAAGCAAGGTTCATATATACAATTAAACTTTTCTATAGCCATCAGTCTGTAGCTCTTATTTTACTTGTGTATGTGTGTGCGTCAGTTTATTGGTGTTTAACGCCCTTTATGGATGCACATGTAGGACAGTCAGTATTATTGGTGGAGGAAACCAGAGTACCCAGAGAAAACCACTGATCTTGGGCAGGTAACTGACAAACCTAATCAGATACAAGTGGGGAAGTCCCTTCTTTGTAAATAACAATCGGGACTCGACCACCAGCTGAGAGATGATCAGCTAGTGATAAACAGTGTGGTATTCAAACCAGCGCCTTAGACCACCCAGCCACCTACTCCCCTATCTTCCTTATGTATTTCAAAATTTTCAAAATGTACATTCAAATCAAAATATGTCATACAAGGGGACACATGATGCTACTTTTCCTATATATCCCATCTACATAGACTGGTTTCTGGTGTCACAATAAGCAATGTATTGCACTCAAATAGGGCATCTAAATACATTATATTTTACCCTGTAATATCTTTATTAGCACAAACAAAAATGTTTAAAGTGGACAAAATGGACAAATATCGATTCTTCCTTGAATTTTGCTGTAAATAAAACTTATAGACTTTTTATGAGACCATATTCTTGACAAACAACATTAACCCTAATTTTCTACTACAATTTTACTTAGTAGTTGTAACAATTTATTTCAACATTTTGTCCATATAAACTCATCATAGGTATAAAACTTATTCATATATGATTATTATATTCATATGTACGGTAAGCAATTAGTAAATTGGAGACACTAAAAAATTCATAAGTCCAGAAAAACTTTGTCACAGAACTTTTTTTTTTTATTTTCATCCCAAAAAATTCAATGAATTTACATGAAAATTTAAAATGCAAATCCCTAAATGGTACATAATTAACATGTAAAATAAGTTATTTTATTTTTGGATAGGCAGACATAAGTCACGCAATAAATAAAGCTTTTGCACTTATGATGCAAGACTCTAAAATCTTGAGCTATCTACCAAACACATTAGAAGAACTTTATCTTTTTTTTTTCAAATTTAAATTTTAAATTTCAAATTTAATCAAATTTTAGTTTCACACCCATACTTACTGTGTGCACTAGAGAACAGGGGCTCATGAGGTAGATTATCAAACCATTCAAATCTGGGCGTGGCAAACAAAGGTCCGCAGTCCCTGGGCCAGAATGGTCCATCTTGGTCCCGTTCCACACCATACCGGTCCTTATATTTCCCATTTTCTTTATTCAGCACCCCACCATGTCCATTGATATTGGCAAGAAATCCATGCTTTGTATAAAACTGTCTTTGAATATGTGTTAAATTTGGATATTGGTCAAAACTTTGTCTAAGGTCCTTGACCCCCTCAGACAGACTAGAAAGTCCAAACACCCCAGGGAACTCCGCCTGATTTGACCGGGATAGGGTATCAGTGAACGCATAGTCAACAGGAGGTGTCGGCTGTATATAACTCATCCTTATAAACTTCTGCACATGTCTCTTAGCTTGTAAAGTTCGCCATTTCCGCGATTTTAAAACGTCTCTATTGGCACCAGATAGACCAAATACAATATGAGAATTAAGTTCATTAAGAGTTTGACTAGCTTTTCGTTCCTGTCTATTGATTTCAGCTCTCCGGGCTCTCTCCAGGGGCGGGGTTTCTAAAGCATCCCTGACTCTCTGTTCTAACTCTTCCTCCATTTGTTTTCTTATAGATTGGCGCCATGATGGAGTAGGATCTGAAAATAAAGAAGAAATAAACTAATTGAAAATGGGTTACAAAATATTAAAAGCTACCAACCTGGAAAAAAATTGGCCAAGCCCAAAACTGCAAAGTGTCCTTGAACAGGAAGAAAATGACAAACAGTTTGTCACTGAATCATCCTACATTTTGAACCATAAAAAACAATAGGCCGTAATTAATAGTTAAAAGAAAACTGATAGGAAATAATGTTATCCCTGCCCACTACCCAACATTTACTGCTGATATTTTTTGAAATTGTGGATTTCCTATGTTTGAGTTCTAGTGCTGCTGGTAAGGAATTCAATTAATGCAAAGCAGGAATTTTTCACCGGCTGGTCAATACTTTCATGTGTTTTGTAAAGTAGATCATTCATGAGGGAGATATTAATTCATGTCCATCTTATTTATTTTACCGGTATTCTAAATTATTAGAATAAAATTAATTACCCCATACAAAAGTATCTGCGCTTACAGTATTTAATTTGTACCTGAACTTTTAAAAAGTGAAATAAAATATGCTACAAAAAATGCATCTATAAATATTTATGAAAATCTTTAAAAGTTTGAGAAATCCATACAAGACAGAATATGTATAATAACTTACATTTCTACCAATAGATAAATTCCCTTCAACAAATTGAAATATCCATCAAGTTTGTATGCTCATGTTATCACAACCTTTTTTTTTTCAAATGCAACAACTCAAAGATTTTTTTCAGGTATACAGTTTCAGAAAATTAATTGAATGTCAAAACCATTTTCACAGCCATACAACAATCACAATATCCAGCAATTACAATTGTATAATCAACCAATTAATCCTCACAAGTTAATCCTATCTCTGAACAAATCTTTTAAAATTGTATTGACGATTTTTCTCTCATCAAGTTGAACAATTAAATGTCGAAATGAACAATTACAACAATTCATATAATAATCGTTTATTGATTTGGAATTACTAACGAAATCAGATTAATTTTTGCCAATAATTTCATGGTCATTATAACGTAATGTGATGTTTTTCAATCAAGGGGAAATAACTCCAAGTTTATTCTTCATTAGATTATGAGGTGTAGAAAAAATCTGCATGTGACAGAACCAATCACTGCTAAACTGCTTTTTAAATACTCCCAATGAAAAATAAGACATTTATAGACAAGCTTAGCCTTTTTGCTAGCCTGTTTGCAACCTTTTGGCAGTCAATTCCCTATTCCCTAACCTTGGCCTTTTTTTTCCTTTTCAAAATGTTTTGCAAATTTTGTTTTATTGTTCTAATGCACTTCAAATTCATGTCATGTTTGGAATTTTCTAACATTTTGGTTTCGTGCCTCTGATGAGTCTTGAATAGATGAAACGATGCTTAAGGTGAAGCAAAATTGATTTCTTTGAACTGCGTTTTAATTTTGATTTCCCTGGGATCCTCAAGCTTTCAATTCCTAGTTACACCCAATTTCCTATCAACACCTCTTTTCTGTAAACTTTTATTTCAGATTGTGTCCCCCAGTGACAGATCCAATGGGTTGTTCAAGGGGATAAGGGGATGGAGCACTCCCCCCCCCCCCATAGATCTAGAAATTCTTGAAAGGGATGGGATTTCCACGTATTACACACTGAGGATGAAAAAGGATGGGGGGAGTTTTAACAAATAATCTTTACAGCTATGATTGAATGCGCTAAGGGTGAAATAAAAAGCCCCCCCTTTCCTCTTTTTGTCTCTAAATTTAAGGTTTGTACAGCTGGTCTTTCACAACATAAGTAAATAATCATAACATGAGAAACATCAAAAATTGTTTGATATTTAGCAAAAATCCATAAAACAAGTGTGGCCACTAAAAGTATGTCTCGCCTGCCGGCACCATCACTAAAATCAACCACCTAAGCTTTCATTTCTTGATATAAACACAAATTGTGTCTGTATAACCAGTATCAGATGCCTAGCTATTATACTTTTCATGCAATTCATTGTCCACACAAGTATTACAAAAAGTTTTCTGCCTGAAAAAAAGACCTAAGTTCACAGAGTCACTGGACCCTAAAAATGGGGTCATGGTCACATGACATGGAGACAGTTACGTTAACCATAACCTCAAATGTCTGTATCCAATATCAGATGCCTAGCTATTATACTTTTCCAGCAATTCAGTGTCCACAAAAGTTTTACAAAAAAGTTTTCTACCTGAAAAAGACCTAAGTTCACAGAGTCACTGGAGCATGAAAATGGGGTCAGGGTCACACGGCATGGTGACAGTTGCGTAGACCATAACCTGAACTGTCTGTATACCAAATATCAGATGCCTAGCTATTATACTTCTCAAGCAATTCACCGTCCACAAAAGTCTTACAAAAAAGTTTACAGCCTGAAAAAAGACCTAAGTTCACAGAGTCACTGGAGCGTGAAAATGGGGTCAGGGTCACACGGCATGGTGACAGTTGCGTAGACCATAACCTGAACTGTCTGTATACCAAATATCAGATGCCTAGCTATTATACTTTTCCAGTAATTCATCGTCCACAAAAGTCTTACAAAAAAGTTTACAGCCTGAAAAAAGACCTAAGTTCACAGAGTCACTGGAGCGTGAAAATGGGGTCAGGGGCACAGGGCATGGTGACAGTTGCGTAGACCATAACCAATACTGTTTGCATACCAAATATCAGATGCCTAACTATTATACTTTTCCAGCAATTCATCGTCCACAAAAGTCTTACAAAAAAGTTTACAGCCTTAAAAAAGACCTAAGTTCACAAAGTCACTGGAGCGTGATAATGGGGTCAGGGTCACACAGCATGGTGACAGTTGCGTAGACCATAACCTGAACTGTCTGTATACCAAATATCAGATGCCTAGCTATTATACTTTTGAAGCAATTCACCGTCCACAAAAGTCTTACAAAAAAGTTAACAGCCTGAAAAAAGACCTAAGTTCACAGAGTCACTGGAGCGTGAAAATGGGGTCAGGGTCACACGGCATGGTGACAGTTGCGTAGACCATAACCTGAACTGTCTGTATACCAAATATCAGATGCCTAGCTATTATACTTTTCAAGCAATTTATTGTCCACAAAAGTCTTACAAAAAAGTTTACGACGCCGCCGCCGGAAAGTAATACCTATGTCTCGCCTTCCGCGACTTTTCGTCGCAGGCGAGACAATAATCAGTCCTAATGACCAGAAACAATCTATAATAGCAAACCCCTGCAAAGAACTAAAAGACAAATTACGCTCATCAAAATTCCAAAGATGCTGGGAGGTTTGAAAATCTTTTAACTAAAAAGAGCCAAATTCCATCATAACTCAAAGAATTAAAATGTTTCCAAACATGAAGATATTTGCATTTCACAGTTTTAAGCATTACAAGAGATAAAAGTTTGTTTGATTAATGAAGATTTATTGTCTTTAAACATGTATTTATCAAAATATAAATACATTTTGTACTATAAACAACACATCTTTAAACATATACTGCATTCTTCAAGCATTTTCTAAAATAAGTTTTACCCATGAAAAATATGGGTTTTTTTTCAATTTTTATTCATGGGGTGATTCCTAATTTATTGTTTATATGGGTAACATACTAGCCCTGAAAAAAAAAGAATCTAATGAAATGTTAATCTTTATTCACTCCTTCTACCAGCATGTTTTTGCCACCATATAATAGATTCAACGAAATCCGGGGGGGGGCATGAAAAATTATAACCCACAAAAATAAATGAATTTTTTAAGTTTAAGATAAAATTGATATGACTTACCATTAAAAATGACTTCATTTTCTCAATGATTGTTTTCTATTTCCAAAAACACTAACAGTTTTTCCAAAATATTTAACATGGATATTTAATGTCAAAAATTGCAATTAAAATGTTGCTTCTCTTTAAATTTTAAAAGTTGAAATCTAAATATTTGTAAATCAAGGCTCTAGACAGGAACTTTAAGAAATTATAAAAATAAAATCTGATTTTTTTTTAGATCTTTTTAAATCACATATAAAATTGGAAAAATAAATTATTCATGGGCAGATTTTATTCCATATTAAAAATCAATGGCATATTCATATCTTGCATTTGTTGATGAAAAAAAATACTTTAATCTTTCTTTTTATTTTATTCATGAACCCTTTAAGAGGCCCTCGAATCAGATTTTTTTACAAGGTTGGAGATAATTGAAGTTAAAAGAAAGAAGAACAAACACAGCTATTACTAGAAACTTGTTAAATGTCCCCAAATTGAATACCTTTAAAAATATTTTCAAAAGAGATATTGTGTTGGGCAATTAATTTCTAAACTTTAAACTTGATTTTTGGATGTTTCAAAAATACTTATATACTTATATTTATCTTAAAACAGTATAAGATTAGTCTAAAGTGTTGCATGTTTTGCTTTAAAGAATAATAAATACATACAGGACTGAAGCTTAATTCTAAAGTAAGTTTTAGCCTCCCCCTTTTTCCTCAACATCTCAAATTCTGGATCTACTCCAAAATGATTGAAATTTAGAGATTTTTAGATTTTGAATTGAATGTAACCCACCCTGACCTCTCCCAAATTTCGAAATACTGGCTTTTTTCTATATACAAATATTATATTAATAAGAATATCAATTCAATAATCTTGGGCTTAATTGTATGAATATTGGGGAATATTGTCCCAAGGAGAAATTAATAATTTCACAAGTTAATAAGTGCAGATTTGCAAATACATGTATCTTTTCTTTGAGGGAAATTTTACCCAATATTGCAGACACCAAAACCTAGGTTTTATATGCGATGACATCACATTTTTGAAGTCATATTTGCACCTGTGTAATATGAAAATATATTGCAATCAGAAATCTGCTTGCTTAATCTTATAATGAGAATGATATATTGTTGTACAATAAAACATAAATAGGCCATCTAATGGGGTTTATTTGATACCCTACGAAAAAGGATAAAGTAGACTGATTATACAGGAACTGAGAACCTGAGTTCAGTCTTGTTATATGTGTGTGTGGGTGTGTTGGTGTTTAAAGCCCTCTATCGACACACCTGGGCCATGTAGGGCTGGCAGTTTTATTGGTGGAGGAAACCGGAGTACCTGGAGGAAACCACCCACCTTGGGCAGGTAACTGACAAACCTGATCACATACAGTTTGGGAAGTCCCTTTTTGTTCAATACAAACAGGACTCGTACACCAGCTGAGAGGTGATTGGCTAGTGATCAATAGTGTGGTATTTAAACCAGCGCCTTAGACCACTCAGCCATCCAGGCCCCTGTTATAACTTGAGTTTGTACTGTTGATTGCTATTCAGTCGTTTTTTGTGTGTTTGTGTTATTTATTTTCTCGTGCAGTTCTCAGTTTGTGTTTACTGGTTTTGTCTTTGCCCTTGCAGATTTTTGGCATTGAGATGCCCCCTTGGTACCTCTTTGCTTCTTTCATAAATTTTGACCAGCAAACAGACAGATAGATGGGCAGACACCAAACCGAAACAGAGTGAATCATCATATCATGTGTAATGTTTTAAAAAAGTATTATTTCAAACTTGAAAGCCATGCATCAAGTTCAGACTTTATTAAATCTTTCATTTTTATTTTAGGAAAGATACAACACTTTTCAAATACAAATGTATGTGAATAGAAATTTGGTGTCGTATGACTCTTTTTCATCAAACCTTTTTAATATCAAATAAAAGACTGAAACATGACTAGTATATGAACTTTCTAAGTAAATATTTAGTTATATAATTTGTTTAAATACTAAATATTGATATACAAAAGTTTATATAGAATGTGTTAATATTTAATTCTGGTTTATTTATGCACCTGAACTTCTTTTTTGAGTGTATAAAGTCTAGGTAGAGAGTCTCTTATTCTTCTACATAAGTTATGCAGCACATTTCAAGAAACATTATTTAAAGGGATATTATGGGGCCAAAGCCTATTATAAGAATTACATTTTTTCTCCAAACAGGAAGTAGGTAAGCAACAGACCTGAAAAGACATCCCACCATATGAGACCCCTATCTGAAGCTGCATACAAAATATCAAAAGCCTAGGATTAACAGAAGCTGAGAAATCTTTTACGAAAAATTTCCATTTTTGACCCTAATAAAGTTCAAAGTCGGCTAGCTAAACAGGAAGTACCTGAAAACGCATCCCAACATATGAGACCCCAACTTGAAGCTGCATACCAAATATCAAAAGCCTAGGATTAATAGTAGCTGAGAAATCTGTTACAAAATTTTTCCATTTTTGACCCTTAAAAAGTTTTAAGTCGGCTCATTTAACAGGAAGTAGGTAAGTGACAGACCTGAAAATGCATCCAACCAAGAGACCCCTACCTGAAGCTGCATACCAAATATCAAAAGCCTAGGATTAATACTAGCTGAGATATCTGTTACAGAAAAAAGTGAACGGACAGACGGACGCATGCAGGCACGCAGGCACACACAAACAGACGGACGCCCGGCATTTCTATGTCCCCGCTCCACATTGCTGCAGGGGACAAAAATAAATGTTCAGACTAAATATATGTGTTGAATTAAAATCTTTTAGCTCTAAGAAAGAAATGAACCTTCTTTATATAGTAAACCCTTTGAATAACTAAACATGCTATAAAAACATGTTTTAAATGCTATATTTTAAGTTTAAAACGGAAACAAAAACAGTTTATAAATGAATAAAAAATATTTTATCAATTACCTTACCTTAAAGAAATAATACACAGATATAAGTGCCTTACAGCTGACAACAGTAGGACGTCTATATATATATATAAATTTTAAATCTTTTTCCTGAATGACAAAGAATTGAGACGAAAATTAACCGAACTCGCTTAAATAACACTAAACAAACTCAGATAAAAGAAATCTTTTTAACTTATCTATAGACCTTTACAAAGAGTGGAAAGATTATCTTGTTTGTTCATTTATTACAATATTTACCTAACTCGTTCTTATTTAACTGCAAGACACAAAGTTTCGAGTCTTTTTGTACGATTTAAAAAAAAAAATGTAACATTGTGTGATTTAAACAATGCCCAGCTGTGAGATAATGATGAATACACGTAATGAGTTTTAGACGTGTTGGGTGCTTTAAAGTGATCTCTGGGTTATATACTTATGTAAATGATGTGATGTGTAACAGTCCTATTAAATCTTATTAACTGAAACTTTAACATGTTTAAAATGCATTTAAAATTTTAAATAGATTTTCTGAATTAATTTTCTCAATTTAATATATAAAGGGAGATAACCTCTATTCAATCATATATCTTTTAAACATTTTTGTTAGAACATAGACATATAACCCATAATATGGGTTATATGTCTATGGTTAGAACAATTCAAAATTCTCTAGTGACAGACCGGTAGAGATTTAGCAAAAATTATTTTTTATATTTGGTTTTTATCCCTCAAGATGAAAGTTTAAGCAATTTGATAAGAATAGTTTTGTATAACTTAACAAAGGTTGTGTTTATAAGAAATGGCCTGGCAAAAGGCAAACATATAGATCTGTAATGCATATGTATCTTTAAAATTCAAAACTCTCGTAAAAATTAAGAAATTCATAGCAAGATCACAGTGAGCATAATTATTACACTAATTTTTTTATAATAAGCTTTAATTCATAAAACAAGAAACTTTGTCACATTGGAACTATACAGCTAATAAAATTATAAGAAATCTTTTCAATGAACTTGGAACTAGAACAAACAGATGATAGCGATGGTTGGACACAACCAAACATTATATCACACCTAAAAATTCGCTATAAAACAATTATATGATATATACATATATCATGTGTAATGAGTTCTTTAATTTTTTTCTACATCAAAAATCCTTTTATGAATTATCTCCCCTACCACATATACATGTAGGTTTGGCATATACCATGAAATAAATTCCAAATTTTTTAGGGCGTGGAATTATGGAAATATAATGCATATTATTCATGACTTTGTGGACTTAATAAATTCAATGTCCAATTTCTTATTATATTTGTGGTTTGCCTGACCCATTAATGGTAGGCTTAATAAAATACTTTCACAGTAGCCAACACTAAAATATTCTGTGAGAATAAAAACACCAAGTTCCTTTTCAATATCAATTCCCTATGATTTCTCTATGTAGAAAATATTTTGTTCAAGGCAAACAGCCAACAGCCTTCAAAATGAACATGTTGACTAATTTGCTTTTTTTGCAAACTATACAGGCAATTTTGTTTAATGTTAATTTAACGTTAAAATTAACGTTAAATTAGTGTTAATCAAGCTTCGATTGTTAATTTCATATTAAAGTTAAACATTTGGCGTCACATAATTCAACAGGAAAATTTACGTTAAAAAGTTTAACACTAAATTAGTGTTAATTTTTAACACTAAATTAATGTTGAAAATTTTAACGTTAAGCTAACATTAATTCAATGTTAAATTAGTATTACATTGACATTAAATTAATGTTAATCGAGCTTAACTTTAATTTAACGTTAAGACAAATTGCCTGTGTAGAATATTGACAGATCAGGATGATCCACACTGACAAAAAATCTAAGTCACAAATTTGAAAATGCAAATTCTAAAATGACACTAAATCACTGTATAAAATTCTAGATCTTTACCCCTTTAAGGTTGGTAGTTTTAAGGCTCACAAAAAATTGTGAAAGAATGGACTGACAAACAACATTAAACCTGAAGCACTTGGATTTCCTAGATGTTACCATGAACTAATAGGATTGCTTTATGCTGTTAACAGACCAGGGATAAGGTTTACCTGAAGGTTCATCTAAACTCTGCTCAGCCTCTCTTTCAGGTTCAGGGGATTCCCCCTTATCATCCTCCTGCTTGCTAGTGCTACATGTACTTCCCCCACCTTGTAATGACTGGCTTGATGTTGAAGAGCTCCGACTCGATGGCAGGGAATAATCAGGAATGGGGGCGGAGCTTATCTGTCGTGTCTTCATAGTTTCATCTGAAACAAATGGAGTTCTAAAGAGGTTATAGTACTTCACCATGTTAGTGGTCCGTTAGTGAGCAGAGTGCAGTGTGCAAAAATCTTCATTGAAGAATCTGAAATACATAAAAGTTAGAAAGATTATTAGTAAGGTTTGAGTATACTATAGAAATATATTATGTGCAAGAAACATAGAAGAAAAACTAACAATGTTTGCAGAAAATATTTTGAAAGCATTTTTTTTTTTTTTACTTTTAAGAAATAAAAATTCGACATTTATATAAAATAAAAATATTTTCAAGTTATATTCAAAAATCATTTTTAAAAAATGCCAACTTTCTCTTTTGAATAATTTAATCAATACTTATAACAAGTGTGGCCACTAAAAGTATGTCTCGCCTGTCGGCACCATCACTAAAATCAACTACCTAAGCTTTCATTTCTTGATATAAACACAAAAAGTGTCTGTATACCTAATAAAAGATGGCTAGTTATTATACTATTCAAGCAATCCATTGTCCACACAAGTATTACAAAAAGTTTTCTGTCTGAAAAAAAACCACCTAAGTTCACAGAGTCACTGGAGCGTAAAAATGGGGTCATGGTCACATGGCATGGTGACAGTTGCATTGTCCATAACCGCAACTGTCTGTTTACCCAATATCAGATGCCTAGCTATTATAACTTTCCAGCAATTCATCGTCCACAAAAGTCTTACAAAAAAGTTTTTCAGCCTGAAAAAGACCTAAGTTCACAGAGTCACTAGAGCGTGAATTAGGGGTCAGGGTCACATGGCATGGTGACAGTTGCGTAGACCATAACCTGAACTGTCTGTATACCAAATATCAGATGCCTAGCTAATATACTTTTCCATCAATTCATCGTGCACAAAAGTCTTACAAAAATGTTTACGGCCTGAAAAAAGACCTAAGTTCACAGAGTCGAGTCACTGGAGCGTGAAAATGGGGCCAGGGTTACAAAACATGGTGACAGTTGTGTAGACCAAAACCTGAACTGTCTGTATACCAAATATCAGATGCCTAGCTAATATACTTTTCCAGCAATTCATCGTCCACAAAAGTCTTACAAAAAAGTTTACGGCCTGAAAAAAGACCTAAGTTCACAGAGTCACTGGAGCGTGAAAATGGGGTCAGGGTCACATGGCATGGTGACAGTTGCGTAGACCATAACCTGAACTGTCTGTATACCAAATATCAGATGCCTAGCTATTATACTTTTCAAGCAATTGATCGTCCACAAAAGTCTTACAAAAATGTTTATGGCCTGAAAAAAAACCTAAGTTCACAGAATCACTGGAGCGTGAAAATGGGGTCAGGGTCAAACGGCATGGCGACAGTTGCGTAGACCATACCCTCAACTGTCTGTATACCAAATATCAGATGCCTAGCTATTATACTTTTCAAGCAATTCATCGTCCATAAAAGTCTTACAAAAAAGTTTACGCCGCCGCCGCCGTCGCCGCCGCCGCCATCGCCGCCGCCGTCGCCGGAAAGTAATACCTATGTCTCGCCTTCCGCGACTATTCGTCGCAGGCGAGACAAAAATTATAAAGCATCTTGAAAAAACAACATTTATTCATTTGCCTTCAGAAAATTTTTAACCATTTCAAGGTTGAGTTATCTCCCATTGGTTAGTAATAAAAAGCCAAATTAATTCTTTTACGAGCTGCATGCAACACTTTTTTATTGATATTGACATTTTGTTTACAATTGATTCAATAATTGAGTTAAAAAAGATTCTGCTGCAGAAACACTAAAGTATTATCAAGTAAGAGAGAATTAGTAGTGAAAAAAAAGAGCAAGCTGTGCATGGTTATTTCAAAGTGGGTAATTTTTATTCAAAGACACTGATCATGAACAATATTAATATAAACTAAATGTAACAAGAATGAGCCTAAAAAAGTATTTAGGATTAATAGAAATATAAACAAATAGACAAATTTGCTATGTTATGGAACAATGAGAATCAAATCAATTCTATACATAAATTACTAAAATACTGCCAAAGTTAGAATAGGTCGTAAAATTTGTAAAAATTTAAGATGTTCCCAAAATATTTGATGTGAACCCTCCAAATTTCAGATCTCTACCCCTTTACTTTTGAAGGATTAGACCTCACTGACTGCCTTCAATAATGTAGCTCTTGTAAACAAAAAATCTCAATTATCTGTTTAAGTCAAAAATTGTCCGATTTCATTAAACAAGTAGTAGGTGAGTGACAGGTCTGAAATAAAACCTCATAATGTGACCCCACCCTGATGCTGAATACCAAATATAAAGTTTCTATGATAATGAGTTGCTGACCAAACTGTTACGAAAAATAATTCCCAGCCTGAACACCAACCGCTGACCTTCCGACATTCACTATAATTCTATTACCCAGATTTTTCACTTCATGAAATTCGGCCACAAATTACAACTATTAGTTTCAAACAATAATTTTTGCTAGGCCTGACACACTTTTTGTCTAATAATTCAAGACTCATCAGAGGCACTCTATCCACAAGACTGAAAATGCCAAACAATTATAATATGAATATAAAAAGCTATTAGAACCATATAGACATACAAGGTCTTCTTAGTGTAATTTTATTATCAGAACTTTCTGATATAAACTCTTACCCCTATAAATTCATAAATTTAGAAAAGAATGATACAAATTATTCATTTCCATATATATCTTCAAAATAAATAAACAAACCTTTACTTTATATCAACTAGTACCAATTAGACATCCCTCTCTCATAATTTTCCATTTCCATTTTATATCTAAAAATATCCCTTCATTCATTTAAATCCAAACGGTACATCTATTATTTTCATCAACAAAAATCCTCATTTCGAATTAAACAAACATTATTTCTCCTATTAATCCAGACCACTAATACAGTTTCATTTTAAACCTCAGCAGGAGTTCTGTCAAATTTAGACGAAAACCCACATATTAATTTCATGGCAATTTTCCTTTTATCCGATGCACAAACAAATCTTAATTGATGCAAGTTAGATATTGAAAGCTGCCTTATATAGAAAATCACATCCGGTAACAGTTTATTGAATAATTGTTTAATAAGGGTACATGTAGAACTATTTGTATGCCTGCAGAATTTGTCTCCTGCAATTGATTAGGGATTCAGATAAGATAAAAAATAAATTGGGATTTGATTGCTTTCAGTTTTATGTCCAGTTTTTATGAGAGACAGAAGAAAGCGTCTATGAACAACCATAGCTAGTGAAAGGCAAGGTTTGAGATATGCACTTGCCAACAAATGGCCCCTAAAATTTACAGTGGGCTACATTTTTAATAGAAAAATCTATAAATAGTAAAAGGACATGGGATCATTGGCAGATTCAGAGGGGGACAGGGTTACTCACTGCATGCCCCACCCTCAATCTGAGAAAAAAATTGTATATCCATGTATAATCAAAACTAATTTTGGCCAAGCTTTACTATAAATTTTCATAGCAAATTTGGCCTTTTTAACTATTTCGTACACCTCTAACATGAAACTTAGGATCTGTCTCTGGGCATTCATTCGGGTTGAATAACATTACTTCATATAACAAACTGGTTTTTAACAGGAGTCTTTTTAAGGCCACTCTTCGGTCCAAATGTCCCCAATTATCTATAACCTATGCGAAAAATTCTCAGGTCACGATTTCATCACCTGAATCAACCTCGACTAATCTTGACGATTTGATATCAAATCCAGTTTAAGCTTCGACTTTCTGATAAGAATTCCTTAAGTGGTGACTTTTGATTCAATTACCAAATGCGTGATCAAATTCCCATAAATCAATCCATATATGATATGCTGAATAGAAAAAAGTTTTACGACAGAAATTATGGATAATTGATCTATGAAAATAATTTATAACACAATTGCTTTCTTCAATAATAAGTTTTCCTTTTCACCTGACAAATCTTAAAATACAATGACATGAAAATGTTGCAGTTTAAACCCAGTCAATAAGACAATAAAACACAGCATATACTTGACTTTTATAGGCTAGATTCATTGACAATTTTTTCTAAACTTTCAGAACTTTTTGACATTCAAATTCTTCTCCTAGTGATTATGCTCTCGCTTCAAAAAATTGTTTGTATGACATCTAAGTAAAATACTGTCTAATTGCTTTGACAGACCAAAAATTTTCTAAAGCGTGCGGCAAATTTCCAAAATATATAAAATTTACTTTCTTAACCAGTGGCTGATCCAGAAATTTTGAAAAAAGGGGGGGGGGTGCCTCTGTGACTAGCTAAATGGGGGAGGGGGCACTTCAGTCATGCTTTAATGATTTCGATGATATATCTTACAGAATTTTTCCACCAAAAGGGGAGCCCTGGGCACCCTGCACTAGCCCCCCACCCCCCTTCTCTCAGGATCCACCCCTGAGTGTTAACATAATTTCATATTTCTCTGGACTGAATAATGTAATCTAGGCCATTGATAGAATAGATGAGAGCATTCATACATTCTGAGCCTAACAAAAATGAAAAGTGACCTGACCTGCAAAATTCTCTTTCTCACATTTCTATGTTTCTTAGCCTTTGAAAATAGTCGACTAATACTTATAAACATTTTACAAATTCAAATAAATACAGATACACAAATTATTAAATTCTAAAATCATTTTTTAACTTTAGAATATATTTTTAGAACCATTTTCCATATCTGTGTTAATGCTCCTATTGGCAAAATTAAATCTATAAATATTTAAATTACCAATACATTTTGTAACAAATTTTCAAAAATAAAAAAGAAATATTGATCTTAGAATTATGAAATCAAAACAATAATTTCTATGCTTATTAAATAATCAATGCAAATGTATTATTAAAAAATAAACAAAGTTTTTGACTAATTGCAGTAGCATCCATTGTTTCCTGAGGACAACAAAAATATATAGATTTGGTCCAGATTAACTAAATAAATATTTGGAAAACATTTGATACATTTGTCACTATATATATCTTTCCAATATTGAAACAGGTCAAAATGTAGATCATTTTTGTTGTTGTTGTAAATAATATTTTAACATGTTTAATGTGTTTCTGTCAGTCTGTCTGTCGAAAGAATTACAAGTGTATATTATCAAAATACCTGTAAAAGTCAAAAAATGGTTGATTTTTTAAACAGGAAGTAGGTAAGTAACAGACCTGAAATCAAATCCACTGTTGTGGGACTCCATCCTGATGCTGTATACAAAATATCAAGTGGCTGTGATTAGTAGTTGCTGAGAAAACAAAAAATAAAAACTTCTTCTCTATATCTTCCTGCTGCCTGACATTCACCATTTTATTACTCCATGAAATGTGGCAAAAAATTATAAAAAACCTTCAACAATTCTAAACAAGAATTGGGATAGTCAACCAATATTTAACAGGTCAAAAAGTAGAACGTTTCCATTTAATCCTATTTCATTATACAGACAAATATTTCAATCTGTGATTGTCAGCCTATCTGACTGTCAAAAGATGTTTAGAAACCAACGTTTTTTAAAGAGTTAGTTCAAAAGACTTTCAGATGATAGACTGTTTTTCAAAGATCATCTGCTTTATTATTTTTTTTTCAATATGGATTCTTTTAATAAAATCATTTGATATTTTTAGGAAGGGGTTTGCATAAAATCAACCAACAGCTGCCCTTAGTAATGTTAATTTACATTGAAAATTTAGAATTTTGGGAAACTTACCACCACCCCCCCCCCCAGTATTTCATCAAAACTTAAATTCCCCTGGTCATGATACTGTTGCAAACCCAAGTAATATGGAAGTGACGGATAATTTCACAAATATCAGAATATGTTATCATTTTCATGCATCTTTTTATAAAAGTAAACCTATTGATGAGACCTATGAAGGAAGTACAAAATAATCATTCTTCTTATAATGTTGACTGATTGAACAGTACTTAATACAAGAGCTGCAATTAATTGATACAAAAGTAACTTAGAAAAGAGAAAATCCTATTAAGTCTGTGTAATGCATAATTGGGGCACCCAAAGGGGCAAAACAACCTTCCACCTGCAAGTTTTAAGTGGTTACTTTTGACATCCAGTTGATTAACAATGACCCACCTTGATTCATTGAAATTAGTTGAAAATATTCTGCAACAAACCACAGTGAAAATTAACAACTTTTTAACCTGAGAGGAAAAACCCTAAAAGAACCCTTAAATTCTAATACATGCATCTGTGATGGTAAGCACTGCTGGTGGAACATTTAACAGTTCTTTCCTTTGGAAATTTTGAGTACTAGCCCGAATTATTGAACACTGTACAACAAAGACTTAGCCCGAACAATAGAAAGTTCACAAGAAGCCACTAGCCTGAATAATTTTTCAGTAGTCCTGGGCTATGGGCTACCAGTTAAAGGCGAGCACTGACATTAAAGCCTGCTCCGGCATCAACACTTTTGTGTTGAAGAACACATCAAAGCTTAAGATTATCTGTTTAATCTTAGAAATAGTCAAAACTTTAAGTTTCTTCCCTAAGCTTTGACAATAGTTTAATCTTAGTCATTATTTGGCTTCCAGTTCCTTTTTTTTCAGTTATTGTTGCATGCTCTTAATATTCATATATTGTTTGGCATTTTCAAAATTTGAATAGACCACCTTTGATGAGTCTTAATTAGACGAAATACGTGTCAGGCATAGCAAAATCTATTGTGTTGAACTTTCTTGCTGGAACTTAGATGTAATTTGTATACCTTTTAAATACTTAGCATTGCACAATGACGAACCAGTAATTCTGTATAACAGAAAGTGTGACTAAATCTTATTAAGCTTGGTATAAAAAATCCAGTTCCTATCAAACAAAAAACTGCGAGAGACTGATATCAAAGTGACTTAAAAAGAAAAATCATATCAGCATTCTAGAACACAAATCCTTATGCAAACTTCACATGCACAATGACAAACCAATATTTCTGTATTACGGAAACTTTAAATTTGTTACGCTTTGGTAAACGATCCAACTCTTATCAAACACTTAATCATATTGCGTAATTGAATTGAAACCTGTTAATTGTAGGTATGTTACATAGTCGTAGCGACTCTTTCAAGGCTGCTGTTAAATGTTTATTACGTAAAGTCAAGGTGTAAATTTAAGTTTTATGTAAAGCATTGATAAATGTTTATAGCATGAAATAAAGTTCTGTTACAGGATTTTTCAAGGTTGTTGTTCTTAATGTTAAGCAAGGGGGTGGATGATGAAGTTGCAGGACGCCACAAGATGAGAGAGATAGTGCTAAGGCCATAATAAATAATTCCTAGATTCTCATCCAAATTCCAGAAACAGAGACAGATCCAGAAATTTTCGAAAGGGGGGGTCCCACATACTGGGTTCTGTGGGCCAAAGGGGGGTTCCAGACCAATTTTGCTTAAAATCTACACAAAAATTTAAAAATTTCAGAGGAAAGGGGGGTTCTGACTCCCAAAACCCCCCTCTGGATCCACCACTGAGAAAAATATGGGGAAGGTGGGCGAATTTTGCTTTTTATTCATTGTGGTCAAATATTGTGTCATTTTTTTAAAATAGAAAATAAACAAAACTTTTTAGTTATAATTTTTTTTTTTAAATCACAGATTTTAAAATGTAACTGCACTTTTTCTTGCATTAAGATGTACATGTAATACACACATACATGAGGGGGCTAAAAAAAATTGGGGCTGGAGGTGACGTGAATCTATGATACTTTTTATAACAGTCTACACTGGTAGTCACTCCTTTTTGTAACATTGCAGTCACTGAGGCAAATTAATAAGACATATTAACATGATTTGGTTTTTACATTTAGCAAGGATGATGTTAAAATTTCTAATCAGATAAGTACTAAAAAAATCTTGGATCCAACCCTGGTTCTTAATGCATATTTTTAAGCATATTTTTTTTCTTTTCTATCAACATCTCTCAGTGCATGAGAAAAAAAAATAAGCTAAGTAATTGTCTAAATTTAGTCAAACAGATTCAGACTTCTATCGTTAAGAAAGATGACAGTTGACATCTTCTCAAAATTTACCCTCCAAAATTAAAATTAAACAAGAAAATCCATTTAAGTCAATACTCAAAGAGTTAAAACTTTTTATGGGAAAATGAAAAGAAAATTCTTTTTACCAATGTAAAGTCTGTCAGCAAAAAATTCCATTCATAGAATATATACGAAAAGTAAAGTCAACAAAAATCAAATGTCATTTAAACAGTTTTCTTTCATGGCAAAGAAAAACAAAATCTTTGGTCAAATATTTACTAAGTCAATCACTTTCGTGTATTTAGCTCTTTATCTGTTTATTAAATTTGACAACTGCAAAATTAAATATCTTATTGTGTAAAGAAAAGGGACAAAAGAGTGAAATTGGTACAGTTTTTGACTTAACATCAAAGATTTTTCTTAGACTGAAAAAAGGTCACATCGTCTATACAATTGCACATGTGAAAAGTCTACATGCAGCTGAAAGGCTTTGATACACTTCCGTAAAGCTTATTATAATATTGACACAAACCTGAACAATTCATAAATAAATATTTAGTCAGACGTCTTTTGAAACACTTTAAAAAAATTTTAGTCTTTAACAATCAATTGAACAAATCGACAAAACTTTTAACTTCTAAAGGAAAAGTGTTAATACAAAAATAAAATCAAATTTATGAGATTTTTTTTCTGCAGATAAATACAAATAATTCAGAAAAACACATACAAAAAATAAGACTAAAGTTTCAAGGATTTGTCCCATATGTAAGTCAAATTCTTACTACATCATAAATTGATTGTCAACAAGAATATGTCCATAAGATGCCTCATCTGCGGCAATTTAGGAGGGACAAACCTAGGAAAGACGAACAGACCCAAACACAATATGCCCCCTTACTTTCTGAGATAGGGCATAATTGCTGTCAAATTGGTGTTCAAATGGAAACCTCCAAAGGAATTTCGAAATCCAGCATAAGTGGACATTTTTTTGGAAAGTCATGACTAAGGCAAAGAATCTGTTACAGTACTACCATTCTATTTTCTGTCCTTTTAAACATATGACTAAAACTCACTGGGATGGTTTTAGATATCATGATGACACATACATTCATTCTGTTTCAAACCCTTTAACTATAAAAATCTGTTATACCTAGCTATACCTAGCAACAAACAAGCTTCCTACACCAACATGTTGTGACATTTACGACAACAGTTACCATTTACACCTAGCAACAAACCTGTTTCCATGGAAACCACTTACACTTACATTTTGTAGCAACAAGTACCATTTACACCAAGCTTGTTTCCATGGATACCACCTACACCTAAATTTAGCAAAAATCTTGTTACCATGGATACATCTACACCTAGCAACAAGAACATGACCATAAAATCACATCAACCCAACAAACTGGTCGCCATGGATACCACTTATACCTAGCATCAAACACATTACCATGGATACCTTGATCTTGAGTAGTTGGCAAGGTCAAGGGAACTCACCTATTGACCTCTCTGACGTAGCTGATCCGAAATGGCTGTCTTTGCTTTTTTCTTCATATTCATCTATGGTCCCCAAGTATGAAATCTTGCTTTTTTATTGGATCTGAAATACATGCATTGATATAATATTATATTTATTTTATTCTTAGTAAAAAGAAGAGTTATTCAGGATTCGTATTGAAAATTGTGCATGTATACTTAATTTTTAATCTATAGGACTAGTGGTAGCTGGCCCCTAAGTCTATCATTGGTCCTAAATTAAAAATTTAGTACAAAGACCATCTATAGATGTTGGCCAGCCACCACTGGTCACAATGAACACTGCTGTCTGCTGACAATGAACACTGCTGTCTGCTGAATCCATTGTGGGGCTTTTAAGTCGATGATGATTTTTGAAAGTTGTGTCGTGACCAAACTTATCCCACATCAACACAAAGTGGCATTCAATATAAAGTGTTAAAAAAACAAGCTAAGACAAATGAATCTACGAAACATGCATCACAACTTAATCTAAACGAAAAAAAAGGAAACTCAATTTCACGACATTTTTTCCAATTTTCCAATGGCAGATCCAAAATCAATGCCCCCCCTCTGGATCCGCCCCTGCAGATTCTGTTGCGTTGCCAATACTTTTGTTAGTTTAAAAAATATGGAGTTAAAAATCCTATGGGTCAATTTCTTGTTTAGTAGACTGACTTAACCTTCAACAATACTAATATAGAAAGGATAATCTAGGGTGCATTGTAAAATCTGTACAAGAATACAATTATAATACAATGCAACCACTAATCTCAGGATTATTTACTCATTATCAGGTGATCAATTTTTTTCAATTAAAAATCTAATTTCACAAAAGAGATTATAATTTACTACAACTACATATTAACTATAAAACCATGAATGCCCACATGAAAGGAACACCTCATATGTACTAAAAGTTTAAAAAAGTATTTTAATTCTATTTGGAAGCTTTTAGCGTAAACACGATCAAAGAAATTGTAACTAAAGACAACTGATGCCAATTTAATATATATTCAATATATATTAAAGTTAAATGAAATGTTTTAATTTATTTGTGATTTTGCATATGGCCATGATTACGGGATAAGATGACTTAGCGTGATTTTATTTGATGGACTTTAACTAATTAACAGGGGTACACACATCCAATACATGGTCCAGAATTAGAGAGACCCCCCTTGGTAAAAAATCATGCTATATTTAGAAAAGTCCATATATTTTTTACTGATACCATCTCTAAGGTATTCTAAAATTATAATTGACTTTGTTGATGTTTATTGTTTTATCAATGGGTACACATGTGTCTTAAATATCTGGCATATGGCCTTATTGTGGTTATTATCTAAGACAATTCTTTTAATTGAGATTATTATTTAGTCCATGGTTAATTTTTATTTCTTATGCTAGCTTAATTGGTATGATATTCATTTATTGTGGGTTTTTTTTCTCTGTTTCTTGACGTAGCAATTCTACACCAAGAACTGGCCAATGAAAATCAGCCCTTGCCCCGGTTGTCACAGAAATTGGTCCCATTTTCATTGGCTTGTCCCATTGCACTGCAACCAAAATTGCAGTCATCCATACAGAAATTAGTTGCCATATATATTCATGTCACAGTGAGTCCAGATATTTTCCTAAGTGGGACCGGCCCATTGACAGATCTAACACTGGGAATCCCTTCATGTATTGCATAAATAGTTTCCTGGTCATTTTTTTTTTCGTGATTCAAACACTGAGTCCAGTTCATAATAGGCTGAAAAGCACAATATATCCCAAATCGAAGGTACATGTAACAAGTAGCAACATGCTTTGTCAGATCCAGAAATGTTCAAACGGGAGGGCCCACAATTAAAAACAATCTTCTGGGACCTCTTGTTTCATACAGTACCTATACAAATTTTCCTGTCAAATGGGAGGGCAGGTGCTGGTACACCAGTCCTAAATCCGCCTTTGGCCTGATACCCCCCCCCTCCCCCATTAAGTCTACCTATAATAGTTAATCTGGCCAATTTGTGTGACATGGCATAAACACTGTACAATGTCATGCACTTTATTAACTTGACTACTACATACCTGACTAATCAACAGTACATTCAAGTTCTTCAAATTAAATCTTTTTCGACCTCTACAAATGTTTACATGTCATAAATCCATCAAAGAAAATCCAACAGATCACAACCTGCAATAGAGATATTAAGGAATTTTTATTGTTATGAACTTACAGTAGGTACTTAAATAGTACAAACTTGGTGCAAAGGTATGCATAGAGTGAACTTTTATTGCATTGCAAGACAATTGGGGGATAAAAATGGCTTAGTTAAGGGGAAATTTGGAATGTCCATACTTTTTGTGTACTTAAAGCCTTTATGTTTATTTTCCTGTAAATGCTTTATAACTGTGCAAAGTTTATATTTCAAATCCCTTGAAACATTTTCGAGTTAACAGTTTTAAAGACAATCACCGTCAGACTCAAAGACAAACATTACATCAAGCTGAAGGTTACCTTGTTCCTTTATGTGGCAGATTTAAGTTAAAGACATAAACTGGAAAGATTTTTAGACCATGGGCCAATAGCAGAATGACGAGCAGCGCCCACTGGCCTCTTTGAAGGCTACTGGTGGTTGACCATTGGGGTTTTCTAACCACTTGCTTACTCTGGCAGTGTCCCATATACTTATCCCACATCATTATTTTCTATATAAACAACTGCTTGAAGAAAATCCAAGGTCGTTACATGAAACATTGACATACAGTGCAGTGGAATTCAAAAGTACATATTATATAATAACATCAATAATAATTGACTACAAATATGAAAACTCCTCTACAAATTTTTTAATTCAATTTATGTGTAATTGGTCTTATTAAAGAACTTCTCTTCATGGTCTATAAAAAGAGAAAAACAGTCACTTTAAATCATTAAAATGACACAATTTGAAAGTCAAGTCCGATCATTCAAAATGTTTCAGTTAAATTATTATCAAACAAAAAAATCTGCAGGTCAAGTTTCAAAATTTTATCGAAAAATCTCTCCAATTAGCTTTTAATGACTCTTAAAATCCCTGACAAGATACATACACAATGGGAAGCATTTTACAAAGTTTACCATTGAATATTAAATTTCTATCATGTAAATGTATAACATTGACATTCATTTGACTTCAGACATTGATCTTTAATGGTTTTTCCGATGATTTTTCGCATAGAAACCGACAGGTTGACATAAAGTATCATATTTGTAAATGAATTTTAGTTGTCAAACAAACAGAGTAATGTTTTCCAAATATTGCCTTAGATGTTTCGCAAATTACCATAACATGGATTTAATGTTTGACGCTTAAAATATGTAAATCTAGTCCTTTTCAGATAGTCTTCAAATATTTGAATGATGATTTAGATAACACTAAGAATGAAAGAAGGAACCCATCTAAGTTTTAACATGCTTAAGGATGACATATTATAAAAGGAAACCTTTAATATGTCTTCAAGGGGCTTTTTACTTCTTAAGAAAACGAAACATTAAAATAATGTAACAGTTTTGACATACCTATATGTAATATTTGTTTAATCCATATTCAGAATGTTCATAAATTGTCATTATAATCATTGGAAACTTTATAGTTATGAAAACATGGTAAAAGTGTGTGTGTGTGTTGTTTAATGCCCTTTATTGACACACCTTGGACATGAAGGGCGGTCAGTTTTAATGGTGGAGAAAACTGGAGTACTTAAAGGAAACCACCGACCTTGGGCAGGTAACTGACAGACCTAATACATACCTTTTTTTTGTTAAATACAAACGGGACTTAAACACCAACTGAGAGGTCTTCAGCTTGTGATCATTAGACGTGTGGTATTTAAACCAGCGCCACCCGATCACCTAGGCCCCAATCCCCCCCAACATGGTAAAAGACACAAAAGAATGACTTGAAACATTCATATGTTACAAGGGGTAAAGTGGCAATTAAAACATACATGAATAAAAGTATTTGGCCTAAATCTATCTTCAACAGAGTTGTTTTCAACAATCAACAATACACTATGAACAATAAAATATTAATTTCAATTGTGAAAAATTACTTTTTTAAGGATTTATATTTCTTCATAAAATTTTAATTGTAATTCCACCTTATAATAATGCCGTATTTTGATTGGTCAACAAACCTAGTATTTTCCCGCATATTCAATATATCCGTAATTAATTGTAGCTGTCGTTGGATTTTATTTCCCGCCAATTTATTGCCGTGGTATTTTTTTCCCGCCATTTCAAGTGCTGTGGTATTTTATTGAAATACCAAGGTAATCGCGGAAAGTCCCTATTCTAAAAATAGATTACTATAAGTAATAATCACACATGTTGCATCATATGATCTAATATCGGCATTGATTTAGAAACATTTATTGTAATGTTTTTGATTTGATACAAAGGATATGCGGTGGAATTAAAGAACTTTACGATACTTGGGAGTGGTATTTGCCAAAAATACTACTTTCGAGGCTGATAATTTCACTCGCCATACGGCACATGAAATTTCGAATCAGCCTCTCAAGTAGAATTTTTGGACAAATACCACTCACAAGTATCCTATAGTTCTTTAAAATCTCCCACATGCATTTTTCATAGCATGTCAAAGAAGAAAAATTTGTGACAAGTTTTTTGGTTATGAAAATAAATACAATACCTGTGAAAAATGTCTCAAGTAAATGTACAATAATTCACAACAATTTAGAACTTTAGAACAAACAGCATGCATTTAAAGTTAACAAATGATCACAATATTTTTAAATTGCAAATATCAACTTTAAAGCCTTGAAAAAACTCTTTGCAACAACAACTGCCCAATAAATCTTAAAGTTTAAGAAAGTTAAGGTGAGAGCTTCCACAGGGTATCTCCTTCAGTGTTGCAAGATTGCTTTAAAAATAATTTGATGTCGTCATATTTTTAATGAGGTGTCAGGCTTATTATTTTCAATATATTTCAAGAAAGTTTGATTTTAGCCCAATGAAGACTGAATAGTTGAGTCACCCCTGAATAGCCTTCAGGTAAAAAGTAATGATATAAAAAAATGCTCTTAATAAGATATTTATAATATATTTTCGAGAACTGGAATATGTGTTGGAAAGTCACTGTTTACATATTTTAAGTTTAGTTTTTTGAGGTTCTGATCTAAAATTGTTGCTTTGATAAGTTTACCTGGTTTAGTAATTTTTGTAATATGTTTTGTTTGTTCAAATCTAATATCCTACTGGTCTTCCAATTTTTCGACCGTTAGCGTGTCTGCTGAAGGTAAGTCCAGAAAAGCGCTTCACATGCATTGAATATTTTGTTTTGATTGTTATATAAAAATAATATCAATATTTGGATGACGTGTCTTTCTGGCATATATCCCATATTCTTTTGTTTTTTAATATCATGTTTTAACAATTGTGGGAGCCCCAACCTTCAGCTATGGTTACACCATCAGACACTGTAAATCCTAACATGCATTTCACCCTTAAACAAGTACCAGATCAGAGCATTTGCAATTTAAAGTACAAAAGCAGAAACATTAAAAACTATATGCTTTAAACCATTAAAGCTGCTGAAGCAAAAAAAAAACGTGTGGATTCAGGACATTAAAAGTAATATTTGACAAGTTCTCCAGTGATGTACCACAATGTAAGCAGTGGAAGCAACTGCTGCCATTTTGATTTTGCAAAACAAAATTTTTTAAAAGTTCCTGACATGAAAATGTTGCTTCGTCCCCCATAATACTGTCAAATATCCTTAATTTTGTATGTTGCTGAGGATTAGTAATTTTTGACCATAACAATTACTAGTATAGTATTGAAATATTAACTGAAGTTCATAAAAAAGTATAATAACATTTATATATATTTTTGTCGTACAATTCCAATGATTTTTCAGCTAACAAAAACATTATGCAAATAAAACAGAAGCATGACTATTATGGAATACTATTTTAATGTTTGGACTTTTTTATGTTTGTCATACAATTCAGTCTTCAATGGGTTTTTTTTGGCTTGCGACTAATATGTTATTCAAATATTATAGAAGCATGACTATGGAATACCATTTTAATGTTTTGATTTATTTATTATTATGTTTATCAATTAATGATTTTTGATGTCCCATTAAGGGAATAGAGCATGAAAGTAAATTTTTTTTAAATGTTGATGAAAAATAATGATCATGAGATTGCAAATGTTAGAGTAAAAATCTATAATGGATTTATATATTTATGACATTACAGTTTTTATTCCTTATATACTAATAAGGTTTGCTAAAATGTATGTCAATTTTGTTTTTCTCTTATTATCAGTATTCAATACAATTCAATGATTGATATTGGGGTTTAATGTCCTTCATTTTTTTTTAAATTAGAACAGGGATGCAGAGAGAGCAAAACAACAAACTTGAGTGGGTAAATAAACAATAAATCTCGGCAAGTCATAATGGAATGTGAAGAAATATATCAAAAATGAACAAGGGGTTGAAATACTATCTGCTTAACATGCATACCCCTTGAAGAAAACAGGATGTAGACTACCACATGGGAAAACAAGGAACTTTAAAAGAACAGGATTTATTGGTACAAACTGCATGTGTACCAAATTTGAAATCAATCCATTCAGTAAAACTGTAAAAGCTGAGAAATCTGTTACCAAAAAAAAATTTGACATCTTAACTAACAGAAAACAAAGAGTAGATGATCAACTCACCTGTAAAGGAGAGGAAAGGTACAACTCATTATACATAAGCTGTCTTCCAACAGAGTATGTTCTGAAGGGCCAAATATGGCCCAAAATTTCAAATTTGAGATAAGCTTCGATATAATGCTGCTAGAATTGTTATAAGACATTATTCTTCATGTTTTTTGTAAAACATCAAAATTAAAGATCGTAAAAGTCATGACTTGGTAGTAGGCATTTCAAATGAAATGGTGGGATAAACCAGGTTTTATGGGGTGTAAAACCTCCCCCTTCTATTGCGATCTTTGGATCTTAAAACAATAGGAATACTGTAAACCAACAAACTTTCGTGGCTACAAACTTTCACGATTTCATTACATTGGACGTTTTCACGAAGACAAACATTTGCGGTTTTCGAGATTTGTGTACTTTCAGTCTCTGAGTGAGTGACTTATTCGCGACTACAAACTTTCGCGGATGTAAAGTGCTCGCGAATACTGCGAATGTTTATCGCACACGAAAGTTAATTGGTTTACAGTACCATTAATAGTTTTCATTTGATAAAATCAATGTCATTTTTTTAAAGACCAGTTATTCTTTTGTCAAAATTCAAAACAAAGTTCATCAACAAGATCTTTTCATGAATATTTGATATCCTGCGTCTTTGGGAGTATTGTAATTGAGAGTAGATTTCCAAGGCAAAAGAATTATTGATGGACACATTCAATTCAATTAATATTAAATGTCTAAGACACAAAAACAAGCATAAATTTTGAACCATCAGATTTTGAACCTGTTGGGCAAGATGATAAATGAAAGGCACAAGTAGCATTATCAACATTAAGTTCAGGATTCTGCTCTGACCAGTAGGGTTAGCATATCTTACTGTCTGTAAAGGATACTCTGGAGAACAGAAATTCTTAGAATATTTCTTTAAGTCATAACTAGCACTTTTGAAATGTTTGCTATTTTTACTGTTGCACAAAAACGTAACTAAATTTACAAAAAAAGAGTGAAAGAAAAGCTTACCTCTAAGATAAATGAAGCAAAATCACTTTGCCCCCTTGTTTTTCCATTGTAAATGGCAGCCATTTTTGGAGATGCAAAATTTTCAAAAATCACTATATCATAGAATTTTACAATACCACTTTGACCAAAGAGGTATTTTGTCATCAACTTGTTTTTGTTTGCATCAGGGAGTGCATTTTGACGTCATATGACGTCACAATAGAAATTTGAGATTTTGCCCGTACTTTTTTTACTATGGAAATTTCCCATTCAAATGTAAATATCTAGATTTTTAGAAAATGTATCTAAGCATTTTTTAAAAGTTGTCATATTTTTAGTTAGGTCTTTTTGATACTCATAAGATAATGTAAATAAATAAAGGCTTATGTTTTTGAGAAAAAATAAGTTTTAATTTTTTCATTCTACAGACTACCCTTTACAGACAGTAGTTCGCAAAAAGTCAAATTTTATTTTGGCACATTTAACTGGAAAACTTTTTTCAAATAGATTTTTTTACTAAATATATACAGATGAAGTGAAATTTGACGCACTCAAAAAAACTAGCTGAAATATCATCTCAATTAACCATGCTTATGAATATACATTAATATCTTGCATGTGACGACCAAATCATAAGTATTTTTTTTAATATTTTGTGAGAACACATTAAAATCAAGAAGATAATCAGTAGAAAGATATGTTATACATATTATGTAATAATGCAACAGGTGCCATAGACTTTACAAGAGTGCAACAGATCATTTAGTCATAATTAATACACCTTGAAAATAGAATAAATAGAAAAACAAGAGTTAACACTAAAGTATGTCTTGCTTGCCGGCACCATCAGAAATAATTATTCTTTCTTACTTCCACTATATTTTGAATTTGCATGGGTTTTCAGTTTCTGAGATCAAAAGATGTTTATAGAACTTAAACATTGCTAATATATGCAATAAAAATAATCAAAGTCACTCAACCAGAAAATCAAGGTCAAGGTCAAAAGATGAGGATGCAACTGTGCTAAGCTTTTACTTAAGGGCATATGCATACCAAATTTCATCAATCAGGACCAATAATACTTGAGATATGGAGGTGTTTGCAAAACTTTAACACATTGGTATTACATGTATATGTTTCGAAAATTGTCAAAGTCAATCAACCGGAAAATCAAGGTCAAGGTCAAAAGATGGGGATGCAACTGTACTAAACTACTACTGGGGCATATGCATACCAAGTTTCATCAATGTAGGACTTATAGTTCTTGAGATATGGAGGTGCTCACAAACTTTACCATTGCTATTATATGTATTGAAAATTGTCAAAGTCACTCAATCGAAAAATCAAGGTCAAGGTCAAAAGATGGGGCTGCAACTGTGCTAAGCTACTACTTGGGCATATGCATACCAAGTTTCATCAACCTAGGACTTATAGTTCTTGAGATATGGAGGTGCTCTTAAAACTTTTCCAAAAAGTTATCGCCATTGTCACCGCCACCACCGCCGGTAAAGTAACACCTATGTCCCGCTCTGCTTTGCAGGTGAGACAAAAGTTGTACTACAGAAAAACTCTTTATTAGGTAATAATTTCTTTTACATTAATCATTGACACTACATGTAAATATTTATATTAAATAATATGCAAATTAATATCTTATATGAATCTTAAACTATTTTCTTTTCAAAAATGATATCTGAGAGCATGAAATCTTCTTCACTTCTTTCATTGTGTAAAATTTCATCAAATTACGTAGAGCAGATTTGAATAAGTTTAGCTGAAGAGGTAATGTACGTTCACAGAGGGAATGACACAGGGTGGTCTTTTTTTAAAATACCTCCAGACAAATAGGGAGAGGGGTCGTTTAAAAAAGAATTAATGGAGCCAGTTATTACATTGTCAAAACCAGTCATCAAAGTCAAAATTGAACTGATTTGGTTTATAAACAGGAAGTAGGTATTAGTGACAGACTTTGAATCCAAACCCAAGGTATGAGACTTCCAAGCTTATGATTCATACAAAATATAAGAAGGCTGAAATTTGTAGTTATTGAGAAAATTGTTATATGATTTCTTTTTTATGACCTACATACCTCACTCACAGTCGCTGCTCACCTTTTTTTGTACCCTGATTTTCTTCTCATGAAATCTGGCCAAAAATTGAGATGGTTAAATTATATAGGGTCAGTGCAATAACACTTTCCACACTCTATTAAATTTTTGTAACAATCCAAAGTTTGATAATAAAAAACTTCAATACCTAAGCACGTGAGAAATTTTACTTGACTTTTACTTAATGTCACGTCATAATACACATGTTGTTTGTTACGATCTAAAATTGTCCAATCACAAACTTGATTTAATAAGAAAGTCACTACTTTTGGATGATACCGTAGATCATTCAAAGCGTGTGTAAAAATTATTCTAATAGGATTTGTTGGTAGTGAGCGACTTGGCATACATGGGATAGAAATTATTAAAACGACTATATTTATTGATGACTAATTGTGTACATAGCATCTTTACAACACAAAATGACATTATACTGAATTTCAAAAAGATCACAGTTTAATCAAGTTGATCCCACACATTTCTTAAACTATTCAGACATTCCAGAATTCAAAACTTTGCATGTTTTACTTTATCCATTCTTAACCCCTTTCATTTTCTTCAAAAGATAAAATATCCATTTGTTTACAAAAGTTTAACTAAAGGTTGAGCGAGACATAACTAAAAATAAACAAACTTATCTTTCCGTCCATTGTAATGATGTTTACAAATGGACAAATTGGATATTAAGTGATTGAATGTGAAAATATGGCCAACAAAAACTTTCGGTCTACATTTTAATAAATCTAATTCTAATACAATGTAGTCATTTCAACGTAAAAGAAATATTTCTGTGGATGAATGGAATTATTACTGGTTGTGACCTGTTTGTGAAATTTCACAAGATCTTCTGTGGCGGATCCAGAAATTTTCAAAAAGGGGGGGGTGGGGGTGGGGCGCAATTATAAAAAAAAACTTCTGGGGCCTCTTATTTCATACAGTTCCTAACGCAATAATAAAAAAACGTTCTGGGACCTCTTGATTCATGCAGTTCCTAACGCAATAATAAAAAACGTTCTGGGACCTCTTGTCTCATATAGTTCCTAACCAAATTTTTTTGTCAAACAGGGAGGGCAGGCGCCCGGTACGCCAGTCATAGATCTGCCTATGATCATTATAATTTCAGATCAGAAAATTAGTAAGCTATCTAAAGGTCCAAGACTTTTTAGAGTCATAGGGTGGAGGTTGAAAAGTCCTCAGTAGCAGTTACTATAGATAAAGGCAGGTCCAGGACTTTTGTAATTATAATATAAATTGTCTTTAAATCATAAATGTCAAAAATCAAAGGTTCCAAACCTAAGACCTTAGACCAACGCTAATTTTAACCCCCATTATTTTGCTGGACATCACAGTCTTGCAGGCTCAATGATTTTAATTTTTCAAGGGTCTAATAAATCAAAGAGGTGGGTGAGGAATTTTTCAATGTCCAAGTCAAAGTCTATGTACAAAATGTACATGTAATGATGACCTTAATCTTAAAATTATAAATGCTTGAGAAAATCTGAATAGAATTAAATTTTTCTAGTAAATTTAACAGATTAACCTCAAGAGACCAATTTAACCTTAAAATAAGTCTCTCTTCTTATGATATTTTCTTAATCCACCAGTCTCAAAGAATTATAGTAATCCATGGAATTAAATCATAATTTAAATTTGTCCCAACACATACAGTAAAGGACAAGTGTTTAAATTTATAAAATAAGTATCAGAATGACTCTATGGAATGTAGGATGTCTCGGCCTATTACAATCTGGGCACACAATTAGGGGACGACCATTTGATTCTGAAGGGGGGGCCTGGCAGTTTTGGGAAATAAATATAATGGCCTGGCCAAAGCTGAAAATAAATATTCTGGCCCTCACCCCCAAGAAAATAAAATAAATATCCTGGCCCCAGATCCCATAGTATATTATAGTATATAAAAAATAAATATTCTTGCCGCGAAGCAGCGAAAAATAAATTTTCTGACCCGGAAATATTGAAAATAAATATTCTGGCTCGACCGAAACTGCCAGGCCCCCCCTCAGAATCAAATGGTTGTCCCCTTAATTTACAATATAACCAGAAAAAAACGAAAGGGAACAGCACTGAGAAAACACACAACATAACTAGAGGCTCCCAGGAGCCTGAATCGCTCACCTGATCTCTTATGCCAAAGTTTGAATAAATTTCACAAACTTTCAAGTATACACAGTTGCAAAACAATCCTTTCAGTGGTTTCAGAGAAGATTTTTGGAAATCAGTTTAAATTAATAAAAAAAACAGTTAAAGGGCAATAACTACTGTAAGGACCTTTTGATGCTGAACAAGAAAATTTGCTTCCGATTTTCTTTATCTCTTTTACTTTTTGAGTTATAAGCCAAAAACAATGGTTTGACCTCCCTGTTCTATTTTTAGCAACGGCTGCCATGTTGGTTGGTCGACATGTATATAATTAACAAACTTGGTAGAGAACATCCTAAAGATCATGTATACAAAGTATCAATGCAATCCCTTCAGTGGTTTTAGAGAAGAAGATTTTTGAAAATCAGTGTAAATTAATGGAAAAAAACAGTTAAAGGGGAATAACTCTTAAACGGCTGATCTGACAATTTAAACCCTGAATCACTTTAGTAGATCTCAATGAGCTAAACCATTCTGCAATGCTAACTTTTCCTCTAGCTCTAACGGTTTTCAAGATATAGTCCAAAAACTGCAAAAATGGTCAATTTTGATGATTAAAGGGCATTAACTCCTATAAGGAGTCGTTTCACAACTTCGACTCAATGGAGAGATTCATAGAGCTTTTGATGCTGAACAAGGATGGTTGCTTCGGATTTTCTCTATCTCTTATACTTTTTGAGTTATAAGCCAAAAACAATGGTCTGACCCCCCTGTTCTATTTTTAGCAACGGCGGCCATGTTGGTTGGTCGACATGTATATAATTCACAAACTTGGTAGAGGACATCCTAAAGATCATGTATACCAAGTATCAATGCAATCCCTTCAGTAGTTTTAGAGAAGAAGATTTTTGAAAATCAGTGTAAATTAATGGAAAAAACAGTTAAAGGGGAATAACTCTTAAATGGCCGATCTGACAATTTAGACCCTGAAATCATTTTTGTAGATCTCAATGAGCTCAACAATTTTGCAATGCTAACTTTTCCTCTAGCTCTAATGGTTTTCAAGATATTGTCCAAAAACTGCAAAAATGGTCAAATTAGATGATTAAAGGGCAATAACTCCTATAAGGAGTCGTTTCACAACTTCGACTCAATGGAGAGATTCGTAGAGCTTTTGATGCTGAACAAGGAGGGTTGCTTCGGATTTTGTTTATCTCTTATACTTTTTGAGTTATAAGCCAAAAACAATGGTCTGACCCCCCTATTCTATTTTTAGCAACAGCGGCCATGTTGGTTGGTCCACATGTATATAATTCACAAACTTGGTAGAGGACATCCTAAAGATCATGTATACCAAGTATCAATGCAATCCCTTCAGTAGTTTTAGAGAAGAAGATTTTTGAAAATCAGTGTAAATTAATGGAAAAAACAGTTAAAGGGGAATAACTCTTAAACGGCCGATCTGACAATTTAGACCCTGAAATCATTTTTGTAGATCTCAATGAGCTAAACAATTTTACAATGCTAACTTTTCCTCTAGCTCTAACGGTTTTCAAGATATTGTCCAAAAACTGCAAAAATGGTCAAATTTGATGATTAAAGGGCAATAACTCCTATAAGGAGTCATTTCACAACTTCGACTCAATGGAAAGATTCGTAGAGCTTTTGATGCTGAACAAGGAAGGTTGCTTCGGATTTTCTCTATCTCTTATACTTTTTGAGTTATAAGCCAAAAACAATGGTCTGACCCCCCTGTTCTATTTTTAGCAACGGCAGCCATGTTGGTTGGTCGACATGTATATAATTCACAAACTTGGTAGAGGACATCCTAAAGATCATGTATACCAAGTATCAATGCAATCCCTTCAGTGGTTTCAGAGAAGAAGATCTTTGAAGAAAAGTTAACGGACGACGGACGACAGACGACGGACGGACGACGGACGCTTAACGATGACAATAGCTCACATGACCCTTCGGGTCAGGTGAGCTAAAAATCACGAAAACAACTGAAAAGAAATTAAACAACTTACAAAACTACTTGTAGTAATGAGAGTGAACTCATGTGCTCAGAAGAGTAAGCGTTTCCTGCTTGCTATTTTATAAGTATACCAGTAGGGTGTTGAAATTTCAAATTCAGTGTGTCAATCAGGTAAAGGTAGACAAAACAAAACCCTATATCAAATCTGCACTCATAATGACAGATGAAAATTCCATATTTCTTTATGTCTATGTACTAAAAATGGCTTCCTGTTCAAACTATTTGGTTTTGAGAACTTTTCATTCAATACTTTTGGATTTGTTTTCATTCAAATGCTGCTGATGAGAGGTTACAATACTCCTTGAAATATCGATATACAGCATAACCAAATTAACCGTTTTTATACCCGTTTTTGTATTGTATTTCTAAACAGGTATAGATCCAGAAAATTTTGATGAAAAAGGGGATCTACAGCTCTTGACTACTGTATAAATCATTTATTGTTGTGTGGATAAAATTTCGTGTTTTAATAAAATTTGTCAAGTCAAAATGGCGGTGCGATATGGTCAACTACATATCGTGACAAACTATCTTACAAAGTTTCATCAAAATCCGTTGAGCATCTCAGAGGAGATGGGCTCACAAAAGTTTGATGGACCCATGAACAGACGGACGGATGGATGGAGACCATTACTAGGTCCCTCCATAGCGGTGCAGCGGGGCACAAAAAAGGGATTTGCCTTGCATAAAAATAGCAAATATTCAATGGAAATGGTGTGTTTCCGACTCTGGGAACCCCCTTTCTAGATCTGCCAATATCAAAAGTCAGATTAACCAGTGACGGATTCAGAGGGGGGTGGGCATTACATCCCCCCCTTAAATTGAGAATTTTGTTTATTTTGTATAAAATTGACCAAGCTTTTTCATATTTTTGTCACAAATTTGACATTTTTAGCAATTATGCCCCCTCTTTCATGATAACTCTGTTTATTTTGAATTCAAAATTTAAAATACTGTAAAAATATTATGATAAACCTACACAAAATTAGTGGTTATAGTAAAATATTCTAGTAAAGAAAATGATTGATAGATTCATACACCTGGCGGTACAATCTAAAACTACTTCTAAATTAGTAAACATCAAGGCTGTTGGAAGAAGATGGTGTTGGGTGTTTGTACCCCCCCCCTTTTTGGAAAAAAAAAATAATATAGAAAAACTCTATAGGAATGAACCAACATCCACCAAAATGGATAAAATTTTTGAAAATGTTCTTCCCTCATAGGCCTCCTTCTTCTGCACCCCTTGCCATAAATCTGGTGACGGCCATAAATATTCTACATGTATAAATGGGGGTGGTAAAGGGGGATCCCAACACGAAAACATGTGCTTCAAAAACACTGAAAACCAAGCACAATTGCCAAACAAGAAACACAATAAAAATGAATTCAGATAATCAAAAACACAAAATCACGTGCCTCAAAAAGGCAGAAAACGAAGTACGGGTAATAAAATCTCAAAACAAGGGACAAAAATTCAGACAAAAATGAAGCATGTACAATCTCCCCAACATGAAAACACGAGAAATAAAAATCAAAATCACGAAGACATGTAAAAGAAAAAAGTCAAAAACGTAGCACAAAAATAACCCTTTACCACCCTGACATAAATGATGTTCAAAATTTTACTGTACCTTAATTCATTATGTATGCAATTTCCTCTTTCAAAAACACAGTAACTTTTCTTCTTGTTTATTTCTATTCATTAACACCCTGTCCAATGTTTAGGTTAAAAATGAACAATGTGTTGTCGAAAACACCACTTTTTGATTAAGAGTTTAGCTTTTTCTCCAATAAAAGTTTATTTTTTCTTATTATCGGAATAATAAATATAAAACTTAAGTAGCTCATTCGGTAACACAAACTATGCACAAAATAATTGCCACACATGCTCGAAGTTTAAATTGGATATAAACAAGTTATACTTGTTTAACCATTACATGCACATGTACACTGGATGTTGTCGAGGTCTTAAATTATCAAAACACTTCGATAATTGCTAAATATTGCCCTGCTATATATATAGATATCATTATAATATAATCTTAATGACAATACATAATATTTACGGGGTAACATAGTAAAAAGTAAGTCTTCTAACAGTACACTCTAAATTGATCAGGTGTTGTCTGTAACACGTTATATAGATAGAGAGGTTGGTAAAGGTTAACAAACATATACAACGACATAGTAGTGCGTTTATTTAAAGAAGAAGAATGATATATTACAAGTATGTTTCAAGGTTACAAGAAGCTGGGTATACTCACTATGGTTAAACTTTGATTTATAGATATTAAGTCTTTTTCCAGCCTACATATGGTAAGCTTTAACTACACATAGAGCTGTAGTAAAAAATGACATGTTCCTCGTACGTTAAACACTAATGCAGATGTAATCATAGGACTCTGTGAATTAGGCTAGGTTGTCTGACTTTAACTATTCCTCACTTTCCAGTGTCTAAATCCTACTTGATTGCATTTCATGTTAATTTTAATCAACGCCCTTGTTTTAGCTCACCTGGACATATAAGTTATGCCATCACTTTTCATCCGCCGTCGTATGTAAATAATATAAAAAATCTTCTTCTCTGAAACCTCTGAACCAATTAAGGAACGAATGATGTATGACGTTGGCAACAAACGGTCCCTTTTTTAAGGTAATCGATAAATTACAAGTACTAAAATAGAACATAGGGAGGATAAAATCACTTAAACTGGATTATCACTCGGCGACTATGACAGAAGGAATAATAGGGCATGTAATGGGACATTAAATGATACCCTGCCACGATATTCATCAAAAGTTGAATATATTTGTAAACTATACTGTAAATACCATACATCTAAATAGAGACAGAAAATAAATGAGTTATCTTTCTTAGACCAGAAAATTTCATCATTTTCAAATTTGGAAAATTTATAAAGTGGCAGATCTTCAATTATATTTTTCGAATAATTAAACTTGACCTGTATTTTATTGTTCTCAACAGCTGTGCAAAATATCATATAAATTCTTTGACGCGTTTTTAAGTTATCAATCGGAAACCTTCGGGGAACGAACAGACGGGCGGACGGACGGACAGAAACCGAAAGAAAGTCAGGGTATAACATAATATCTCGCCACTACGTGTGACAGGGTATAGAAATTAGACGTTGACGTCGAGTCTTAGTCGACAAATGATACCTTTTAGGAGTAAAGGCCCATTTATGGTAAAAATGGCGTTTTTCATGTTCTTGCACTTTTGAATGAAAACTATTACAGTTGTTGGAGGCATAAAATTTCAGCGCATTAACTCCAATAAAGTCCTTATTGAGTCGAAGTTGTCAGATAATCCTTTATAAAAGAGACCGTTATGGCTTAAGCGGCAAGTAAGAGGTTCATGCTGGCTCCTGATATCCTCTTGTAATTGTCAACTCTCTGATATAAAAATGCTTTTCTTCAATCGTCACGGTATATTAATAACTGCCTCGGGTCTTCCTGGTTTCTAATTTACCCCACCCCTCCATAATAGAAGATAATGCAGTTTCGAATTAGTTCGTAAAAAAGACAGGCCGATCTTTCATAGGTGATGGAAATTTTCAGGTTTTCTGCAAGTGGAGCGCAGCGGAACGAGCATAAAGACCTTATAAATTATATCACGAGTGAAAGATCATTGCCGGTTTTCCAAGAACACACGTAAGAACCTATTTTTTCAATAAAAATTAAATTGTTATATACTGAAACCTTAGGTGGTTCCATTCTGAAAACAGAAAGATTTAAATAACATTGCATTTCATTAGTCGACATCATCAATGGATATCAGTAACGGTGGTAATGATTGGTTGATTGACCAGTGTGAGATCGCTGCAAGTGCTTGCATCTCAAACTGGTCATCTCACACTGAAAAGAGGCATTAACAGAAGAATAAATACCGGTAATCCTTAACAAAGCACAAAACTTAGCATACAATAATAAACAATTCAATAAACATTCAAATTCAATCAACAAGAGCTAGGGAACAATAGATAAAAAAACTCAAACCTTCAAGACAATTCATTTTTTTCAACCACACAGTTCATTGTATAGACTAACCTCGAAGACGCACTTCTTCCATCCTTCACGGAAACGCGAACGGAAGTCGCAATAGCCTTATATTAATTGTAACAAGTGAAACGGACAACTCTTAACGAAAATGCTTGTTCTTCATCTACACATTTTCAAATTGTGTGTTCCTGATTTATTCATCGAAAATCATATTTTTAAGCAAGTTAAATCTTTAATAAGAACAATTATCAAAGCAACATTTGAAAAAAAGTGGATAAATGAAGAAAACACTACCTTATTTGAAAATAACATAGCAAATGCAATGTTTACCCTCAAGACATCCCCCTTTTATCTTGTTAAAACACGTCCAACGATAAAATGACTGGACCAAATTTAAAAAGAATAGTACTGCAACATAGCTTCATCAACAGGTCCCCGAACTGTGCAACTAAATAATAAATAATCATCTCATAATGATGTTTTTCTTACCTTGCAAAGTTTGAGGCGTCTTAATTTATGCCATTTGTGACCAACTCACAATCAAATGTCAAGTGTACATTAGGTAGGGTGATTAAGCACAGGAAAAACATCAAGTCTAATATTAATATATTCCTCTCAAATGTATATATACAAATGATCCATCAATTCAAATTGACGAATTTATTTTCCTCAAAGATGCCAAGCACAATATATGAAATATCATAAAAGAATATCTCCAAAATCTCAAATTCATCAATAGATGAACCCTCGATCACATATATATTTAAAATCTTAAATACGATCCTTCTTTGAGATAACGGATACCATTACCCTATTCAAAAATACGGCCTTAAACATACATCAGCTACGATCTTTCATAACCATAATAGGAGTTCAGCAATAAATGCATTTAAATGGATTCCGACGCAAATGAATGTTGAACGATTGTAATGGCATGGACTCAAGTATCTGGTAATGTGAAAGATCAACTTGTTAAGTGAAATAGGAATAAAAGTGAACAACTTAATAGCCATTAATATGGATATTTCAATGATAGTCAAATTGATTAATTTGATTCCATTGAGAAATTTTGATTGAGAACATCATATTCATAAATCGGGGGGTCGAGAAAAATAAATAGGATAATACATGTAGTATGCATGTCTTTGCTTGAAATATAATTAAACATATAAATATCGTTCTTTTGCCAAATATATATGATAATTTTCACAGTTAATAGCAATAAAGAGGAATTAAACATTCATTTTTAATGTGTTCGAATCAAACATTAAAATATTTGCCGAAGCATACGTGTAGATCTTAACTATTGAAAAAACAAGTTTGGATTTGCAGACTATAAAACAAAATAAAATATTCATGATATTAGTGTACCACCTACATAAATGTATTAATATCTTTTATTTATCATTATAAAGACAGAATAAGAATTTCTTGTGCATGAATATAGGAATATCAAACAGTCAGCTTAGATGCTATACACATGTATTGTGCCCTAACCAGGGGCAGATCAAAAGGGTACCAGGGGGGAGCAAGTGTTCTCCCTTAGCTCATTATATCACCAGCCACCCTGCTTTTGTAAATAAAAAGCTTCGCCGAGCGCAGCATGATACGACTGCAACATGTTGAACCCTGTATGTTTTAGGCCAAATATGGATATTCAATTGTTCTGGACACATGCAGCCCATGGTGGACTGACAAAGGTTTTGACACATGCAGAGTTTGGTGGACTTTCCACTCACATTTTAAAAGCCTATTGTGGATTGATGAGTTTGGATTATTGGAATTTTTTGGTGAGGTTTGAACGAGTAAAAAAGTTTCAATTTTGGCCCCTTATTACATAGTAGGTGAGAAAAAAGGGGTCACAAAATAATTCTCAATTTTGTATCCGCTATTTGACGTACAAATGTAATAGTTGGAAAAAGGGGGGGTTGCAAAAATTAATTCTTAGTTTTGGATCCGCTATTTGACAAGAACAAACATGCATGCAAAAAAAATTTCCAAAATCAGACCACAAATAAAAAAGTTTTGATTTTGGCCCCTTTTGACCCCAAATTACATAACGGGGAAAGGGGGGGCGAAAATTCATCAGGTTTAATCCTTTAAGTGTAAGAAACATTCTTGACAAATTTCAAAGCAATAGGCCAACTAGTATTAAAGTTATAGTGGAAACAAATACAATATCTGATTTTTTTTGCTCCTTTGGGCACCTTATTTTGAAATGAAAAAAGTTGGTGCCCCAAAAATCAATCCCATTCATCCTTTTATGGTAAGGAACATTATTGCTAAATAACAAAGCAATGGGATTACTATAACTAAAGTTATCGTGCCAACAAACATAAAATTAGCATTTTTGGCCCCTAATTTTGAAACGAAAAATGGGGAGACCCCCAAAATCAATCCCATTCATCCTTTTATGGTAAGGAACATCATTGTCAAATTTCTTAGCAATTGGATCACTTGAACTTAAGTTATTGTGGTAACACTGAAGTTAACAGACGCCGCTGACGACGACAACGACGACAATGCCAACGACGACAGCATCATACCATTATACATCCGCAATTCTTTTGCGGTCGTATAAAAACAAAAGGTTGAAAATATAAGAAATCATTGAAGCCTGACCACAGTCTGCCTGTTTAGAGATTTCTGAATCCACCAATTGCAATTAGAGGGGTCAAAAAGGGGCCACATCCCAAAAATCAGCTTATCTATTTGTGGTCTGATTTTCAAAACCTTTTTTTCATTTGAATCCTTGTAAAAATCTCTGCCCTTTAATATTACAATGTATTAATCAGATTTGAAATATCTGCTACAATTTTTTTGGAATTATGGGTCAAAGGGGCAAATGACACTAATGACGCCACATGAGTTTCTCTTAATGGTTGGTATAAATTTTCTTAAAAAATGTATTGAAAGTACACCAAAGAATGCATGTGCCACAAAGCTTTGTTAGTCAACCATGGGCTGCATGTGTCAAAAGAATTTGACAATCTAGATTGGGCCTTAAATGTACAGGGTTCAACATGTTGCAGTCATATGCTGTCCTTGGCATAGCTTTTTAAATTTCTGTAATGTTTATCCTTGTTAGGGAAGCAAGCTTGATGCTTACATGTACTTGAATCCTCCTCCAATTTACAGTTTATATTTGTGGCCTTAATTTTTAGGGTCCTCACTGATCCTACTTTTCTCAAACTCTACATAAATTTTTGAACATGCACAGGGTATTGCTCTCCCCATTAACAGGGCATTACTATTGATTTCTTCCTACTGAAGGACTGACATCTTTCCTTGCAACCATTCTTGCAAATGTTTTCAAATAAGAATTGGAAAATTGGTTCATGAAATTTTCACTAACCCCCCCCCCCCCCCCCCCCCCAAGTTATAAATCTGATTTCAATCATGTCAAAATCAACTTCAAGTCAGTTGAAAAAAATCTAAATGTCCTAAACCTAAGTCAACAAAAATGACAGTCTTTAATCTGTATGAAAGATAACACATTTCCCGTCAAAATATTTCAGCCAGACTTCAAAGGATCGTGGGATTGATTATTGGTCCCGATTTAACATAATGGCCTGTAGCCGTGATCTTATCAATTGACAGGTACATGTAAAATTACATGTCAGTCAATGCATAAGACTTATGAAATGTCTTAAATAAAATTTAAGGAAAAAAGGGGGGATAACCAAGAGTCCAGAATAAACTAGAAAATCTGTAAGCAACTGCTTACTTGTAAATTAAAAACCCTCGCTCCCCGAAAATCCATCAGATCAAATTTTAACGGAAGGACACACAGACGGACAGACACCCCTACCACTATATAACCCCAATTTGCAAGCAGGGGGTATAGTAAGGGACAGGGGATAAAGACACAGTTTTAAGTCATTTTTTTTCTAAAATCGGCAAAAGAATAGCAAAATTTTCAAAAGTTAAAAGAATTGCTCAAGCCCCATATTGACCCCCACCCTTCTGGATTGGCGACACTTATTGATATTGACATTTTTGTGAAACTCAAAAAATTTGACAAACTTGAGAAATGAATGTTAGGACATGAACCTAACTTACACAAGATTCATGGTGTAATTTTACACTGTACAATGTATGTTGTAGTTATCATGGTCATAAAGATAAAAAAAATCATTTGTCTACTCTATCTTAATACATGTAATACTAAAAGGAAGTTTAGATACACAAAAATAGACTCCTCCAAATCTGACTAAATCATGACCATGCATTTTCAAACCTGCCACATTTATAACCCAACATGAACATGAATTTGTCAAAAAACTCCCCAGAAACTCAGTGTACCAATCGTCAAGTTATATAGTCTCTTAGGTCGTGTGGAGTGCCTACTTTGGACATAAAATACTCTATAACAAACTGGTGTCACTAGTTATAAACTGTAGTAATCCATTATTAAATAAGTAAACAGTTTCATCCCTTATCGTACTATAAAACTTAGAAACCGCATAATTTTCTTTGATAATGAGGTGTATTTGTTTGACAGAGTAGTTTTAGGACGCGATAAATCACAGTGAAACTTTGTGTTAATCTCCCAAAGAGAAAAATCAATCACTGCATGTACATTGTTTATGGAATTATTGCTAACTTGTCAGAATATTAGTTAAGATAATTATGAGATGTTAAATAAATTGTACATGACAAAATATTGAGAAAGCTGATAAGAAATATTTCCCAGTGTACAGTACATCTAAACATATCTATAGCCTTTCTTTTTTTGTCATGTATTTGTTGCATATTATATTATAATTAATTTAATCATTTATAAGGGAAACAGTAAAGTTAAAATATATATCATTCTGTCAGACTGATCAAGTTTAGATTTTTGAAATCTAAGTCCATGTGGAACAGTCTTTTTTTTATGTTTTCATATTAATCAATGGTTATTTTTTTAACATGTCTTGAGTCGTTGCTAATAGGTAATATGAGGCAGGTTAAACCTGTTACGCTCCTGGAGTTTCAATTAATTTAATCTTTTTTTTTTTGGTTCGAAAATAATAAAAAAACTAGCTTTTCTTGTGATTGTGGCTGCGTTTAATGACGTCTACAATTTTTTTAAAAAAAGCGTTAGAAAGACACCGAAAGTTCAGGAAAACAAGCGAGCTATACCGGACGTTGAAGGAAAATTCAGGTCATAGTACACCTTGCATAGGGAGCGCATGATAGGGGTCATCCATAATTGTCAAATATTTCAAAAATAAATGTACAAATAGAACTTTAAACTTCCAAACCCCCTCAAGGGTCTATTCTAATAGAAGGAACGGCAACTTCTTTAACCAGGGGTGGATAGAGAAATTTTGGAAAGGGGAGTTAAAACCTTCCTCTCTGAGAAAAGAGGGTTCCAGGTCAATTTCCCTGAAAATCTGCACTAAAATTATGACAAATTATGAGGAAAAGAGGGGGTATCAATAGACATCCTGGATCAGACACTGCTCATAATTTGTAGCACCAGCAAGATTATCAGCTGATAAAAAAAAAAAAACAACTCAATTTTGCATTTGATTCAAGATTCATGAAATTCAAGACAGATTTTTATTTGACATGGACATGTGAAATAATGCACACAGAAAAAAATGTTGGTTTGTTACAGAACACAGGGGCCTCAAATTATAATTTTCAAAACAGCAAGTAGACTCAGACCAGTTGGTCTAATATGAACATGTTAGCTGTTTTCCATTGCATGCTTTTTGTATTCATGAATGTTATACCATGACCATTTTACCATAAGGTTTGACAATTTGATTAAAACAGATATCTAAATAATTGTTAATAAATATTGTTATACTTACTTTTTTCAATCAATTAATGCATAAATTCCTCAAGTTTTACTTTTAACACAATGTAAAATTCTTTACTGCAGTCAAATGCAAATCAAAAACACACATGCATGTACTTGTATGCAAAAAATCAAAATTTCAATTCCCAATTCACTACAACACGAACATGAATTCCGACAAAATCAACAGGACAGGAGCACAAAAATTAATCCACGATAAAAACTTCAGACTAGAATTTATAATCCAACAGTTTTGTTTTAATGTAATCCAATGTTTCAACTTTTCAAAGTTATGTCAATATAAAATTTTGATAAGAAAATACCACAATTCGTCGTTATTTATGAATCAATATTATCGAGAAAAAAAAATTATCCCAAATATTCCAAATGCAAAAGGTCTTGGTGACGGAAAGATTTGCCTAAGTCTCCCGCTAATCTGGATTATCTCTATACCGTTAGCAACCTGAATGAAAATCACTCAACCGTGAATGTGCACCATCAAATTTTAAACAATAAACCTATTATCTTCAGATACCCCAATACACAGTTTTGTCTTAAGACACTCGTCCAAAAGAGCTGTGATTTTTTTTTTTCGGCTGAATCATATCGTTTATAGATTCTATATTCATGTATGCCTTATCACGGAATATTGTTTTTAAATCTACAATTTAAATATATAAATATTTGCCGTATTCTGTAATCAGATCGAGGATTTGTTAGTTTGTTAAACACTTGAAATCGCTACTTGCTTTAAACATGGTTAAATCGAGGTAAATATTTTGATAAAACAGGTGATATTTTATTCAAACAAAAATTTCAATTTGTAACAATTATGCAATTGTGAAGAAAATTTGTTAATTTAATCCATTTAAGATTATTATAAAGAAGTTTAATCATAAGCAATCAGCCCCCTTTCACCTCTTTATTCAAAATTTTACAAAATATTCTAAAGACCCATTAAATGGTCTTTATCATGTTTATCCTCCCCCATTAAGTCCTTAAATGAGACTTTTAAAGAAGACTTAGTTTAGAAATAGAAAGGCTATTTATGCTTAGAAAAATGTCTGTCTTACATAATAGATTTTTAATTGCATATTAGGTTTTAAAAAATTACTATCAATAAAACATGTAATGATTAGTATGTAATTATCTTTTTTTTTAAATAAAACAGGTTATAGACCATAATTCACATGTATTCAGAATAAATCTACATATTAATGGGAATAAAGCTTTTATGTTACCCATGCATGTAAATGAACAGACAAATTACCTGATCATTAGCATGCTTAAAGGGTTTATTTATAAATTTTTGAAATACATTTATACTGTGACTGCATGTATATGGTGTATAAACTACAAACCGAATGAACCATTTTCTTGCACATATCTCAAAGGCAGACCTGTCAAATGTCACACAACTCATGTGAGACTCACACATTTAGGTGGTAATTTGGCGGCAAATTTCTTTGATTTGAAAGTTTTTTCCTTTGATCTTTCAATTTTTGGTTAAAATTCACCAGAGCAGCTCATCAAACATTGAGAGCCCTGCTCACCGAGCAGCTCATCAAATTTTGACAGCCCTGCAAAAGACTGTAAGTTTATAGCCTATCAAATTTAGGAAGATGTAGTTTTGATGAGGGAGCAAACATTTGGGTTTTTTTTATGGAGTTCTGTGGTGAAATAGAAAACAAAAAGGCAGGATACAAAAAATCTGAATATAAAAAGGCAGGACAGAGCTTCGATTTAAAAAATGACAGGCCAATGATTTTGGCTGAAAAATTCCACCTAATTTTAGCAATTAAATTTAAACTAAAATTTGCCTTCTCATGGGGTTTTTGATTACATGATTCCCAGGCCATTTTAAAGGTGATTACTTGATTACAAGAGCAAATATTTAATGATTATTTGATTACCAAGGTTTGAATTTTTGATTACTTGATTCCCATTGGGAAACAGTTTTCGATTACATTTCTAAAAAATATATGATTATTTGATTACACTGGAAAAAGAATGCTGATTACTTGATTCCTGGTACCCCCCATGAGGAGCCCCTAAAATATGGCAGGATAAAAGAATATCCATAGCCAAAGTTAACCCCCTTCCACGGATTGGGAAGGCAGGGGGCCATGGGCCATTGGCACATCAAAAATGAAAATGGCCCCCTTTCATCTAAAAAATTAACATGATTAATATACACAGGCAATTTGTCTTAATGTTAAATTAACGTTAAGCTCAATTAACATTAATTTAATGTTAATGTAACACTAATTTAACATTAAATTAACATTAGCTTAACGTTAAAATTTTTAACGTTAATCTAGTGTTAAAAATTAACACTAATTTAGTGTTAAACTTTTAAACGTTATTTTTCCTGTTGAATTATTATGGAACGCCAAATTAACATATATTCAATTAATTGTACCTATCTTCAAATAATTGAAGATATCTTCAATCATTTGAAGATATCTTCAAATAAATTGAAGATATCTTCAATTCAATTGTACCTATCTTCAAATAATTAAAGATATCTTCATATCAATTGAACCTATCTTCAAATGAATTATACCTAAGTGCAATTTAATTGCACCTAGGTATAATTCAATTGTACCTATCTTCAATTGAATTGAAGATATCTTTAATTCACTTGAAGATAGGTCTAATTCCAACATCTCCATAATTCATTTGGAGATATCTCCAATTCATTTGAAGATATCTTCAATTCATTTGAAGATATCTTCAATTCATTTGAAGATATCTTCAATTCATTTGAAGATATCTTCATTTCATTTGAAGATATCTTCAATTCAATTACACCTTCATTTCATTTGAAGATATCTTCAATTCAATTACACCTATCTTCAATTGAATTATACCTATCTTCAATTCAATTATAGATATAGAGACATTGAATTGAAGATAGGTTTAATTCAATTGAAGATAGGTTCAATTCGATTGAAGATAGGTTCAATTCAATTGAAGATAGGTTTAATCGAATTGAAGATAGGTACAATTGAATTGAAGATAGGTACAATTGAATTGAAGATATCTTTAATTGTGCTGAATTGTACCTAGGTACAATTGAATTGAAGATAGGTATAATTGAATTGAAGATATCTATAATTGAATTGAAGATAGGTATAATTCAATTGAAGATATCTTCAATTATTTGAAGATAGGTACAATTAATTGAATATATGTTAATTTGGCGTTCCATAAATTATGTGACGTCAATTGTTAAACTTTAACATGGAATTAACAATCGAAGCTCGATTAACACTAATTTAACGTTAATTTTCAATGTTAAATTAACATTTACCAAAATTGCCTGTGTAGAATATTAAGAAATGGCTCCTTGAAATTTTGAATTTCCATGAAAAAAGTGGTAAATGGCTCTTTGCTACAAATTGCTTCCCAATCCCTGCCCTTCGCCAACACACACAAAATTCAAATAGTTGCTCTTTCATTGCACGTTAGGATTGGGCTTGAATCATATGTAGTTTATTTTCAATCCAAGGGCCAATTGAAAAACAGCGAGCAGCGTCCGCTGGTCACATTGAAGGCTGCTGGCTATTTTCCATTGTGGATTTTTTTAAGTTACATTTACATTGTACATGTAGGTTGTGTCAGGTACACTTATTCCACATCTCATTTTCTTCTATCCCTTAATGTCTTGATCAGTCAAGTACTTTAATCTTTTTTTGTTATTTTAATTTGAAGGGAGGTTAAGCATGTTAAGCAAGTGTACATGTACCGATTCTTGTAGAAGGGGATTACCCTACTTTTACGGTGTATTCCAGTGAATTCTTCAGGTAGCTGAAATGTGTAATGTTACCGCTTCACATACATGCTAAGTTGAACTAGCTTATTTGCCCAACACCCTTACTTACACAACCAATTATGCATGTATGATATTCTTCGGTATTTGATTCAAACTACAGACTAGTAATGATTGATTGAAAGCCACGTTTTGTTGCAAAATATCACTGACAGGCTTGACAACCAAGAAGTCTAGTTACCCTGTTGGTTGCAGTACACCAGACCTGTCAAGTGTCACGCAATCTCATGAGCAGCAGCTCATAAAAACTTGACAGCCCTGAGTACATGCAATCGTAATTTACAAGCTTATCCTTATAAAAAATTATGTGTACGTGTTCGTCTATCTACAAGTACACACACATGTAGGTTTGCTTAACCCATCTTGTAAATTTTCATTTTCAGGGGAACAGGTCACTGGTGACTTCTACTTCTACTGGGTAGTGACCGCCTTCAACACATTGAAGATAATGTCACGTGGATGCGCATACAACAAGAATTTACTAAAATAAATCCATAAAATTAGATCAAGAGTTTTGTCTTGTCTATAGAACATATTTACAAAGTTACTATTTTTATTTTATTTGTTTATATATGCTTTTTTTTTTTATTATTTTAATGTTTAAGATAAAAACAACATACATGTATGGGTTAATTGTAGGTAGTGGTTGAAATAGCTGCTTTGAATGATTCAATAGAGTCACTCAATACAGTATTCAACGGTAGGCTGTTCCAGATCATTTTTATGGTACGTGAAAAGAAAGATTTTTGTCGAGTTTGGGTTCTGCAAGCTGGAATTTAATGGTGAATATTTTTATCTGTTCATAATGACGTATTGGTCACATTATATGGTACGACAATAATAACCATGTGAGAACCTCAATAATTACTAGTTTACAGATATAGTAAATAACATTTTGTACAAAAATGTTCTAGCTGTCTAGATGATCATCATCATGGCTTCTTGCTCTCAAAGATGCGGAGAGGGAGATTTTCTACTGGGGAATGAAACTGAGCATTCACTGATAAGCAGCTAATCAGTGGGGGGGGGGGGTTCTGGTCAAAATGTAAGGGGGGGGTCAAAGATAAATTGCCATTTTTGATAGGGGGTTCAAGATTTTTTCCTGTCTGAATGTGGGGGGGTTCAAGATTTTTCATACATAGAAATTTATGATCCATATATTTCTGAGAGGAGGGCTCAATTTTTTTTGGTAATGAATACAAAGTACCAAAGACTATCAAAACAACATTTAGGTATGCTATATTATATGTCATGTATGTATAAAAATATCATTCATAATCTACATATAAAACCATTTTGTTCTTTATACATGTACAGTGTATACATATGTTTTCTCTTTGATTTTCTTTGTATTTTCTTATAACCTCTCTGGGTTATATCAGTTCACAGGCTTTTGGGTCCAGGATTTTATTTTATTATAATTTGTATATAAAAAATTTCATCTCGTCTCTATTCTTAATCAGTTTCATCTTGTAACCGCATCAAAACATTCGATTTCTCCACACTTTACACGTCTATTCCACACGCGATCGCGATGGCACAACTGATTAAACGCAGCTTTTTCAAAAAGAATGTAAAACGCAGGTACAAATATCTAGTAGTCGATTATACCAAGACTTACTTTGTCATCAATGATTCTAAGAAAAAGAACAAATTTACAGAAGACCAAATAATCGGCATGCTCAATTTTCTCATTGACAAAATATTTGTTCAGTTTGCTGGACGTGTTTTCATATCCAACTATATCGGACATCACGTGACTTGGGTCACCTGTACAGCGAGCGTTATATGGCCATGCAGATTTATATAGAAATGCACGGGCGTGTTTTAGATATTTATAATTTGTGATAAATTAAATCGTTTTCATAAAAATGTGCTGCTATGTTGTAAATGTATAATATATTACCAACATTTTGATACCATTTTCAATAGATATTGAATTTGGGAAATCACTTCCAATTTGATTTGAAAAAATGATAAAAATGCTGAAAAAATTTATATGGCTACCGTGTGAAAATGTCTTCATTTTTGAAAACTATCCTATTTTGATCGCAAATAACTTTTTTATTTTGAACTCTGGTGAAAATGTGCTGCCCATGTGAATATCTTGAAACATAAAACTTTAAGATTATATAAACTATATGAGATATTGAAATTGAGAAATCACTTCCAAATCGATTTGAAAATGATCGAATTTTGTCTATTTTAACGATTTTGAGGTCGAATGAAACTTTATTTTGGCGGCAAAATACAAATTTTGAAATATAAATATAACATTGAAACCAGTTAATTATAACTTAAATCGAATTATGAATAAAAACCTATACAATTATTATATAAGAATGATAATTTAAAAATTATGCTAAAATTAATTACGTATTTTCTTTCTACTAGTTGCAATGTTGAACAAACACCACTATTTTTCTTTTCAGCTTTTTATTTTATTTTTCAGTAATTTTTATTCTACATGTTTTCCGTATGAACCAATTAATTTAAATTTTATGTAAGAGTGTAAAGGTAGAATTACTTTCTTATACAGGTGCCCTTGTTAATTAGATGTCTACCGGTTCAGGTATTACAATAGAAAAATTAGAAAAATTAGCAAGAACAGACAGAATTTGTCTTTATTGTAATACAGGAAATATAGAAGATGAAATTCATTTTTTGTTAACATGTCCTTTATACTCTAGTTTGAGATCAGATTTTCTAAACACTTTACAAAATAAATTCCCTTCATTGATATCGCTTAACTCTATTAGCTTATTCTGTTGGATAATGACAAACGAAGACTATGATTTTAACTATAAACTGGCTGAATTTTTACAAATATTATATGAAAAAAGAGATAACATTAACAAATAGAGATGTATGTGTAATTTAACATTAATTGTCTTTTGTTACAATACTTGTGTATTTTTTATGTTTTGTTTCATTGTAATCATTGATATACATTGTGATTGTCATGCTCTATATAGGGCCCTATGATTGGAAATAAAGATTTATTATTTAGATTTATTATTATTACAATATACATGTCATTCAATTAACATCCTGTCTTCCGCGCGTCTCACAGCGGGAATTACTTTAATTAGTCTAGCCACCTTGAACCAAATATAATCACAGCAGTGTGCCAGGTGAAATTTTTCCTTTATACTGCAAATCATAAAAATTAGACTTTTTCTATAGGTGTCTATGTATTTAAAATAAGCCTACCCCTAAAGACGAGAATTATTTTTATAAAAATACTCTAAAATAATTAATATTTATCCAAGTAAATAAGAAGATTTTTTATATATATTTAAATAAGATAATAAATTTATTAAAATTATAAATAAATAATAATAAATAATAAAAAATAAAATTATTTTTTACGATTAAGATTTAAATCAATTAATTTTGTAAAATAAGTTATATTAATATTTGGAATCATGAGAGCAAGCTATAGCTGAAACCAGTTCAAGGTAATTCGGCAACCAGTATTTTGTCATTTGAGCAGAGTTATGTAACTTGATTATGACCGATATAGTTGGATATGTCAGCAGACAATAGGGATTCAAGTGGGCACTAATTGTGCACCTTTGCTTGCTGATTTATTTCTTCATTCATATGAAGCAGACTTTTTACAATCTCTTGAATTCTCTTCTATACAAAAAAGATCGTAGACTAGCTCTCGCTTTCAACCTCACGTTCCGTTATATTGATGATGTCCTTTCACTAAACAATTCTCCATTTGGTGACTTTCTCCATCTCATATATCCTCAGGAGCTTGAGATAAAGGACACAACGGACTCTAAGAAGTCTGCTTCATATTTAGATCTACATCTCGAAATTGACTCTCAAGGAAGAATTTCAACAAGGCTCAAGACAAACGTGATGATTTCAACTTTTCAATTGTCAACTTTCCCTTCTTGTGTAGCAACATTCCATCCGCTCCAGCTTATGGAGTTTACGTACTAGTATCTCAATTGATTCGTGACTCCAGAGCGTGCGGGACTTACATAGATTTCCTTTGCAGAGCGTCACGTCTGACGCAAGAATTGCTCACACAAGGTTATGTTGCTCCTCGGTTGCTGTCTTCACTCAAGAAATTTTACGGAAGACATCATGCACTTATATACACATATGGGATTTCGATCTCTCAGATGAGTGCAGATGTTGGTTTGTCATAGAGTTTTGTTTTGTCTTCTTTTACCGGATTTGACACGCTGAATTGACTGTTGGCAACGCGATTGTGCTATAGCAAGCAGGAATTGCTTACTCTTCCGGAGCACCTGAGTTCACCCTTGTATCGATTGGAGTTCCCGTAGTTGATTGATATTCAGATATATTGTGTTTCCATGTTTTACATGCTGTCTGTTTTTACCCGTTCTTGTTGGTGTTTACTGGTTTTGTCTCTGCCCTTTCGGACTTTTGACATTCGGATACCCCATTGGTATCTCTGCTTCTTTCTTAAGACCCTGTACAAATATTCACAAAAAATCGTAAATTTACACCTAAGATTAAAATCTACGATAATCGTATGTTGACGTTTACGTCTACGTTTATAGATATTCACAAATAAAGTCGTTGTTTTACTCGTAAAGATGCGGGTCGTAAATCTGCGTTCGCGGTCGTGCATGCGCGGTACCTTCTTTCGTTTTATTGAAATTCGTCTGCCTGTATAAATAAAATGGCGAAACCGAGAAAACCAAATTTTTCAGAAGAAGAAATGCTGGTTTTGGTGGAGGAAATAGAAAAAAATTACTCTGTGATCGTAGGGAAATTTTCCCCCGTCTTGACACATGAAAGGAAAACAAGAGTATGGGCCGAGATAACGCAGAGGTAATAAAAATCATTCCAGTCCCTTTAAAATTGTATCCCTCTGCTTCCGGCTCCGAATTTTGAACTATGAAGACTTTGGAGAAAACTAAATATACTTTAACACACGCCCCCCCCCCACACACACACATATCAATATCTTATTTATTATATCCTGAAATAGTATTTATGTCTCTGAGTTTAAAAATAAATGTTGCTACCCCCAAAATTATCAAAACGATCGCAAAGTGTTAAGAATATGAAAATACTAACGATTATTCTAACTGTTTTTTAGGGGTGTCAATTTCCCAGTGCCAAACTAAAGATGCTCAGTCATATACGCCTAGATATTTTGCTAATATCCTATTAAACTTTGAAAATGGCTAACGTATTAAATGCTACCGGTACCCAAATTGCAACACTAGTACTCTACATAAATTGTTCCAAAATAACAGGATTGTTTAGTAAGACTAGTTTTTATTTTACATTATTAACATTTGAGTATTTTCTAATGCATTAAAAAGTCATTTCTGATAGAAAAAAACCATTGCATTGACAGTGGCATACCTTATTCAATATGGCTCCACATTGTAAATTGCCATGTGACAGACAAGACTTCTGATTGATGTTGAAAATCATGACAATTGTTGTATATTTTTCATTTTGTTAAATATCATTTGTGCCAAATAATTCAGACAGCAAAATTCATGTGAATATTCCAACATCTCAACCCGGAACTAAAATAAAAGTGCCTTCTATCACGTCCGCAATAGTTGACGTAATGGAGGCCTAAATTATAAGACTTCAAATTAACTTTGTTTTCAGGTCAGTTGTGTAAAAATGTATTTAGTGTTTTTACATATTTTAAAGATGTAAATGTTACATTTACAACGAACTTTCAGGGATTGGGAAGGATTTTTTTGCAAAGGGCCATTTACCACTTTTTTCATAAAAAATCAAAATTTCAAGGGGCCATATATTAATATTCTATATAAATTTTTAAAATGAGAGGGGGCCATTTTCATTTTTGATGAACCAATGGCCCAAGGCCCCCCTGCCTTCCCAATCATTGAACTTTGCATGTCTATACTGCTGTTTTAGCTGCAAACAAGAAAATATACAATTATATAGCCTTTTTAGGGAAATACTGTGCAATCATCCAAAAATCTGACCAGGAGGCATAAAATGCTTTTAAAATTTTTTGGCATGCCTTTTCTTGAGTGGATTTTTAAATAAAAATAAATTAAAGTAATTATTTTCAATAATGAAGCAAGATTTTAAAGAGAAATCTGAAGGAGTAAAATTTTTACCCCCATGTGCAATTTGGGTACCCCTGATGCGAAATATTAGGGTCATTCCCAGGTGTCTTTCAATCTGTTTTATGACATTTGTGTATCAAATATTAAAATTCTTTTTTGTATGGATAAATACAGTAAACCTTACTCTTAAAACACAGCCGACCAAAATTTTAAGCAATCATGTCCAGATAAAGATACAGGACAAAAACCGTCAAAGTTGTTGCAATTTGGGTACTGTAACTGAACTGAAATAATTTAATTTTCTCATAGGCCCTATCTGTTGTTGGTGTAAACAGTGAAATGCAATATCAAAATGTTCATTATTTTTCTTTTCTGATATTGTATTTCTCTGATAGAAAGTACAATGGTACATTATTATGATTACGGTACTAATGTGAAGGTGAATTTACATGGCAATAAAATGTCAGTTGTCCAAAAAGGCAAATACAAATGATCACATTTAGATTTTATTCGGTTAAAAGCTTGTGTTGTATTGTTTTTATCGTGCCGAATCAAAATAAAATTTTACTTACTTATCACAAAACAAAAGACACAACATACAAAAAGTTAAAAAACATTACAATCAAACCACTGTCAGCAACGTGAACTCAAGTCAAAATGAGTGTGAACATAGGAGCTCACTACTGTAAGCAGTTCCTGTCTTTTTCATTCAAAACATGTTGATTATTTATAAAAGGATCAGACAGCAGGCTATGCCTTTATATACATCCTCTCTCAAAATAAGATGGAAAATAAGATATACATGCAGATTACATATAGTAAACAAGTACAATTTAATCATGTTAATTTCTTAAAGTCATATATAATTAAACCACTGACTGAAAGATGTGTTAAGCTTTTATAAGTTATAAATAAGTTCCTGTCTTATAGTTGAGTGAATCAACAAGTCATTTTTGTTAAAACCCCTTAATACACATGATACATGTACATGTACACACAAATGAACCTTTTACAAGAAAAAAAAGAATTTAATGTTACCTTGACATACCCGTACATATACATTTACTTGTAGATGCAAAGGTTGAACATGACAATAGGTGTGCAACTGCATGTTTTTTAAAGCCATTGTTTTTAAAGCCATTTTTTGTTTTATTTTAGAGTAAATGTAGTCAGTTTTAAAACACAGAGAACTGTGGATGAAATAAAAAAGAAATGGCAGGATGCCCAGTCTCTGGTGAAGAAAAAGGAAGGAGAGAGAAGAAAGCTGAGTGGAAGGACAGGGGGAGGACCACCACCAGAAACATATTTTAAGCCCTGGGAAAAAGTGGTAGGGATACAATGATTGCAACACACCATCTAAATTAAAAAGGCAAAGAAATGTATGGTTAGACAAAGAATTTTCAAAATGAAGGAGTCAAAACACTTATAAATCTAGATACAAGCTTCAAAAAGGCTATGTTGCTCAAGCATTATTAATCACTTAGTCAAGAGATTTTAATATATATGTACATGTACAACATATTTACAGTTTCAGTTTATTTTGGGTAACTTTAATTATTTTGCTATCATTGGATCTTTTTGAACAAACTTTTTTATTGTTCTATTTTCTATATAGATTCTTAGATTTCTGTCTCCAGTTGCCATCTCAGGACTAGATGAAGGTGTTGATACCAGTAGCTGTTCAAATGGTAATCATATCAATTAAAACTTTAGTTTACTACAAACTTTTATTAACCTTACATCAAAAACGAAGTACCTGACATATCCTTCATTTTACACCAATGTCATGAATGTATCACAAAATAGCAGTTTTCAAATGCATGTTTAATAAAAAGCTTAGCCAAGCACAGCATGATACGACCGCAACATGTCGAACACTGTACGTTTTAGGCCCAATATGGATAGTCAATTGCTCTGGACACATGCAGCCCATGGTGGACTGACAAAGTTTTTTGACACATGCAGCCTTCCATGGACTATCCATCCACATTTCACAAGAAATTCAATTTTTGTTCAAAAGCAAACTAAAATAAATTACAGTTACAAAAACATCACCCCTTTTGGTCCAAAACTAATGGTATCTTCTACCTTTCACTTCTGCTCCTTTTGGCCCCTAGCAGCAATTAGGGGGAGGAAGTGTTGCAAAATAAACATTCAATTTTGTTAATTCACTACAAGAATTTCTTTTCAAAAAAAAAAAAAAAAATTCAAATCGGACAATAAATAAAAAAGTTTCAATAATGGCCCCTTTGGCCCCTATTTCCATAATGGGGGGGGGGGGGGGGGGGTAAAGCAACGATTAATCCTCCATGTTCTATCCACCACTTGACAAGACTTAATTGCAAAAAAAAAATTCAAAATCAGACCAAAAATAAAGAAGTCAAATTTTTTGCCCCTTTTGGGGCCCTTATATCTAAATGAAAAAAGGGGACCCCCCAAAACGAATCCCATTTATAGTTAAAAATGTATAATAGTATTGCATATCATTGTCAAATTTCATAACAATTGACCAACCAGAACCAATGTTATAGTGAGAACAAATTAAATATTTGATTTTCTTTCCCCGTTTTGGGCCCCTAATTTATAAAAGAATAAAGGGGAGACCCCCCAAAATCAATCCCATTCATCCTTTTATGGTATGAAACATTATTGTAAAATTTCACAACATTTGGTTAACCAAAACAAAAGTTATTGTGGGAACAAACAAAAAAGTTGCAACTTTGGCCCCTTTTCGGCCCCTAATTTCTGAATGAAAAGAGGGGGGACCCCCAAAATCAATCCCATCCATCCTTTTATAGTAAGGAACATCATTGTTAAATTTCATAGCATTCGGATAACTAGAACAAAAGTAAAGCAAAGAACTACTAAATTATGCATGTGTATATCATGTTTTTATAATCTTTATCTTTTACAGCCTCTACAGATTCATCACATTTATTTCCTGTACCATCCATGAGTGTAGCTTCATCTGTCTCTGCTGCTCCATCCATGCCTGCTCCTCCACCTAGACAATTGGCCACTGAGTCATCAACCTATGCTGCTCAATCCACATCTTCTGCCCCACCCAGATATACAGCTCCATCCATGCCTGCTCCTCCACCTAGACAATTGGCCACTGAGTCATCAACCTATGCTGCTCAATCCACATCTTCTGCCCCACCCAGATCTACAGCTCCATCCATGCCTGCTCCTCCACCTAGACAATTGGCCACTGAGTCATCAACCTATGCTGCTCAATCCACATCTTCTGCCCCACCCAGATCTACAGCTCCATCCATGCCTGCTCCTTCATCCGCATCTGCTGCCCCATCCGCCTCTGTTTCTCTGTCCACATCTGCTACTCCATCTACATTGATGGATTCATCAGAGACTGAAGGTAATTTCATACATGTGTAATTCTAAACAGCCCAATAACTGTTAAAATCATCAAATTTACGCAAGGAATACCTCTAAGTCTGGAACATATTAAGCTTAATAAAATAGATTTGGGTCTGTTATGTCTGTTTACACGTAATAAAATTGTTTGGGCATGTTAATTCTTTTAAATGTTTTATTCTAATTATTTGTTACAACATTTTTCATTTCTTTTAGGTCTTTTGAGTTTGCTTTATATTAAACTTTCATTTAGATGTTACAACTTTTTGTGTCCTGTTTTTGATTGCACTATCAATTACAGGATTTTAAACAACCAGCAATGAATTGATTTAACCTGTATAACTGTACATACAGTATATAATATGATTGATCTTTTTCAGAATCACAAGACATTGAGGACGAATCCAATACAAGATCAAGAGGGAGGGTTTCTAAGAAAAGTATGTTTAATTGAATATGTTTCACAAGAACTGTGCATTCCTTTATTTTCGTGGGTACCAATTTTCGTGGTTTGATGAAAAAGGACCAGTTCGTGGTTCTGTGATCTGCCGTATACATATTAATGTTCAATTTCCTTTTTGTGGGGTATCAAATTTCATTGGTCCAGACTACAAACGAAAACCACGAAAATTGATACCCCACGAATAATAATGAAACCACAGTAATTCTTAACCATGGTCAATGATGGTTTATATTGTTGCAAGATAAGCAGGCACATATTAAAAGCATAATTAAAATTTATGTGTTCAAAGGGCCAAAACTCTTACAAAAAATATAAGAATAATAAAAAATAATGAGATGTTGAATAAGTGTATGTGAGACAGCTCACATAACAAGCGGTAATTTAGGAAAATCACAATGAAATTTTGTTTTGTAATATGCAACCAATCTACACACATAATGATATTTTATTTTAAATTTAATGGTATTAAAAAATGAACATTTGAAATCCTTGACAAGTCCTTGCTTCAGTAAAAATGATAACTTTTTCCATTTACAAACATGTACTCTGTTTGTACTTTATAGGTTTTCTTTACACATGTATTTTTTACTTTGTCTATGAAATACAACTGATGAATTGTTTTTGGGGTTTTTTTCAGGAAGAGATGAAAGTGACATGGTGGAAAGATTAGTTTTTTATGAAAAAGAAAAACTAAAAATCAAAAGGCAAAGGTTGGAGCTGGAAAGAGAAAAACTTTCAACGATAAAAGAAATCCATAACACTTTAAAACAATTTTTACTTTGTAATCCAGCATTTGCAGAATGTTAATTTTCTTTTATCTTAAGGTTAGTGAGGACACCTGTCATGTGACCAAAAACAGCTAAAAATGCAAAAAACAAGTGCAAATGTCACAAATACCTTGAAACTTGTGTTAAATAGTTTAATTTAATAACAACTTAATCAAAATAAATTAATTTTAATACAAATAAAACAACCATTCCTTCATAAATAAAATTTTCAAATAAAACAAGGGAGATAATCCACTTGAAAAATGACAAAAAAATTACAAAGATTTGTATAGTAGAGAGAAAAGTAAGCTGGTGACCCCCAGTTTTTATTGTTTTATTTCAAAATATATTGTATTTCATTGATTTTTATCAAATAAAAATAAAATTTAAATTCGTGGATTTTTTCTGCGACAAGAATTTATGCTCATTATTTGGCCTTTCCTATATAATCTATAGTAATTTGGGACAAGTTTGAGCCTAAGTTTTGGAAAAACAAGCCTGGAAAGGGGGTCCAATATTTTTACACAAGAAAAAGTATATACCTAATACTAATATATAAAAAAATTGGACATTTTAAATTCGGCATTATTTTGGGGGTCAGGTGTCCTCACTAACCTTAAAGTCATTCCAAATAGATTTTTAGTTTGTCAGACATTTTCTGTCAGACGGACATGAGTAAAACTTAATGCCCCCCGACATGTCATCGCGGGGCATAAAAATTTATTGGTTCAATATGTTATCTATCAGTTTATTTTTGACACTATCAGAACCCCTGATTTACATCTGTCATTATGAGTTTTTACTTAAATTACTCATTCTTTATCAGCAACTCCTCTTAAATCACTTAATTAATTTTCATAAAACTTATACATAACCATAGTGACAAATGTAGATGTACTTTTGTCTATGTCCATAAATGAGTCTTTTGGTTAAAATTTTGGGATTGGTATTGAATTTTATGAATATATTTTTATTCTTATTTTATAAACTGCAAACAGTGACCACTGGTCATGTTGAAGACTGCTGGCTGTCTTACATTGTGGATTTTTTAAATTGCTGTTTGTTTATTTAAATTGTGTCATGTACACTCATTCCACATATTATTATCGTCTTATCACATACATGTATATGAATTTTTTCACTTAAATGGGAATACTAAGATAGTAACAGTAGTTGGTGTTTGTTTTCCTACATCACAACTAAGATCAAATACATCAATAAATACATGAAATACATTTTAACAAATATTCTAGGTTTTTTATTATCATTTAGTAATTGACGTGAATTAACTAAAAGCGTCTCACTATCATCTCCCTGATTCTCACTGCCTCAGCATTTAACTCCTCAACTTGGTGATTCAAGTGTTGGTTTCTAATATCCCCTATATCAGGATGGGGAAGTCTTTCATCAATGGCCTTGTTATGTAGTCTGAAACATGCCTCTGTAATCCTTGCACATTTCCCTGGTCTATATGGCAATGCACCACCCGTCTTATGTAAACATCTGTAAAAAGGTAACACATGGAATATGAACTGCAATAAACAGTGAATGTAGGAAATATCTGTTTCATTTTTCTCGGCCTCTTGATGATTGGTATACAACAAAAACATGGGGTCCAATCTGATTAAAAATTTTCAATGGAATATTATATTGACATACAAACCTTAAGTTTTTTGCCCAAGTCAATGCATGAAAGCATTGTTTTTTTAACTCTAAAAACCTGATACAACTTAAATCTTTATATTGTTGTGATTTATTTCGTAAATTGGTATGAAAGCTTTACTATAACACTATAAAACAAAATATCATTAATTGCAAAATATTTTGAAAAAGACTCAATTTTTTATAAATTGCTGTTTATATACCTAAATCTAGCTTTAAGCACACCAAAAGACCTCTCCACAATGTTCCTGGTACTGCAATGGCTCCTATTGTACCTTCTCTCTTGGTCTGTTCCTGGGTTGGCAATAGGAGTCATTAGCCATCTTTTGATGGGATATCCACTATCTCCAAGAAGCCATCCTCCACCAGGAAAGGTTTCCATTATGTTAGGGACATTAGATTGGGCGAGGATATAGGCATCATGTGTAGCTCCCCCAAATCGTGTCACTATGTTGGTAAATCTGAAAAAAAAGGCGAGATCATATCTAAGCTTTATTAAATACAAAATATTTAGCAGCATTTTCAATTCAGTTCCATATATATGTATCAACTTCGTAACAGTTTTCTTAGCAACTCTTAATCATAGGATTTCGATATATGCAATGCAGCTTCAGGTAGGTGTCCCATATGGCGAGATGTGTTTTTAGATCTGTCACTCATCTACTTCCTGTTTAATGAACCGACTTCGATTTTTATCACACTCAACGGGCGGGGGGCGTAGAATCTGTTCTTGTTATACTCTAATGATTTGACAATATGTACCTCATTCTTGAATCTACAACTGCTTGCACATTCAGGGCATGAAAACCTTTTCTGCACACAAATAGATGCTCCTCATCTGTATTCATGCCCTGAATAGGTATCAGCGTCCCATCAATGGCACCTACGACATTAGGAAACCCTCCGATGGCATGGAATCCTTCCTTGTTTGAAATGATTTCATTTCTGTCAACGGGAATATTAATGTTCCTCAGTGCTTGGTTGACTCCATCAACAACTGGCATCAAACATCTACTCATGCTTGCCTGTGATATGCCATGCAAATCCCCTGTCTCAGACTGGAAGTCTCCTTTGGCAAGGAATCTTAGTGTAGAGAGGACCTGAAACATGACGAATTGCTATAATTTTAAAGAAAATGTAGATTAATAAAAAATGCATATATGCATACAAATGATTGAAATATCATAAAAGCAAGAAAATGTGTCAAACAGACACGGTGCCCCGTCTTTATATTTATCAAACAGCTAGGTAATCTGTCAATTACAAAGCTCACCTCGTAATGCATTTTTGTCACTAAGCAGGAATTACTTTAAATTTTCAAAGTTTTAAGTGCTCATTCATGCAAAAAAAGAAGGTAACAGCCAGCATCTGAACCATGTATCTTTCCAAGAGGCACCTACCATACCACTTTGGTGAGTTATTGTACTTGCATGTTAGCAGGAATGAACTTTAACAATTATTCTGTAAGTGTTCATCCATGCGGAAAATATAGGTCAAATCCAGCATCATAAGCGTGCATTGTGCTTAGCATTACCAGGTGCACCTATTAGACCAATATGGTTGGTGTGGCACTTGTCAGTAAGCAGGAATGGGCTTCAACCTTTCTTCTGTGAGTGTTCATCCATGCGGAAAATATAGGTCACATCAAGCATCCGGAGCATGCATTGTGCTCAGAGACATTGTGCTCAGCATCACTAGGTGCAACTATTATACCAATATGACTTATGTGGTAATTGTCATTAAGCAGGAATTAGGAATTTATGAATTTGGGACGGACAAACAGATCCAAACACTATATGCTCCTCTACTTTCGTAGGCGGGGCACAATAAAAAGCTTCACTGAGCCCAACATGTTGAACCATGTAAATTTAAGGCCCAATATGGATAGTCAATTGCTCTGGACACATGCAGCCAATGTTGGTCTGACAAAGTTTTTTGACTCGTGAAGCCTTTGGTGGACTTTCCACTCGCCTTTCACAAGGAGTTTGGTTTTTTTTCAAAAGCAGACCAAAATAAATTACAATTACAAAAATATTACCCTTTTTGGTCCCCCTAATTAAGGGTATCTGCTACCTTTCATTTTTTTTTTGTCCCTAATGGCATTGAGTGTCACAAAAGTAATCCCCAGTTTGTAATTTTATTACTTGACAAAAATTGATTAGCAATTTTTTTTTAATTTGACAATATAAATAGTTTCGAGTTTGTACCTTTATGTGGCCCCTAATTTCTAATCCTCCATTTTGTATTGACTACTTGACAAGACTTTACACGCAAAAAATCACTGATATCAAACTTATTTCAGTTGTATAATTATTGTTGTCTGTTTAATGCAATGTATGTATTTTGTATGGGAGAAACGTTCTAAGTTGAAGAAGATAAATCCTAGTTATTCCCTTGTCTTTGTTTTATGACAATAAGATATGGTTAAATTAAAGAACTGCTAACATTTTCTAAATGTTTAAGGCCACCCGGTGACAGCAGCATTATTGTGAACATCCAATTTTAGGGCGTCTCAAACGTGTGTGTTAATGTTCTGTGATAGAGTTACCCTACACAGAGTAATAAAGATGTCCGTCCATCCATACCACATTAAACACATTTTACATATGTGCCTCTGTCCGTCCTTCCGTCGTCCGCAACATAAGTTTCGTAACATTTTTCTCAGCCACTTCTAATTACAGTGACTTGAAGTTTAGTACGTATATATAACTTCAGTACGAGTTCTATATCGCTAAATTTACGGAAATTGGGTCTGTCGGGTATCAACTTCCAGTTTACTGACTTAGCAGGGGTATATCACGCTGAAAGAGCAGTGGATTACAGATTTCTTGTTGTTACTTTTTGGTACTTTGAATATGAATATTTCAATTTGGTTCTCTTTTTTTTGTTAGTTTTGCTTTGCAATTTCGTTTTCATTTGTATTTTCGGCCTAATGATGGCTGTAACAACACCGACAAGTTATCATTCCGGTTTTCGGACTTCGTCGGATATCTGAAAGGTCAGCTCTCTTCTGCACCAATTGCATACATCGTAGTATGCGTTTAAAGAAGTTAAACTATATAATTTTCTTTCGATAAAATTAGTTTTTCAAGACAATATTATTTTTATCATTTATTATTTAAGAAAAGAATTTTAACAATTTTACCGTACATCGTTTAGTGTTTATTCGATTTTTTTAGACATAAATTAGTCAGGATTTATCGTTTTTTGTTGTTGTTTTTTTGTTTTTGTTTTTTTTTGTCGTTATTCGTTTGTTTTATTATTTGTATTTTGTTTTTGTTTCGCAATATCCTTTCTCTTGTTTTATCTCTTGCTTAGTGTATTGATGCTAGTTATTTGTTCTATTTAATCCTACCCCTTGTACATGCTTTTTTTCAAAAAAGTTTTTCCCTTAAACTTTCAATGAAGATTTTATTTAACAAATGAAAAGCAAGGGGTTTTAATAAATAAAAAAAATATTATAAAAGAAGTCGTAATGTCCCATCTCGCAACATACCTTGTGTTAATGTTTGAACATTACTTAAATCATCGTTCTCGGGGTATTTTAATTCAGAAATAAACTGTTTGAATCTTTGGAGCCCACGGATCCGAACACAATTTTTTTTGTAGATGGGGTTAGCTGCAAACATGTAGCTCTGGTGGCCGCTTGATTTTTGTTAGTTGCGGACCATAGTAATAAAAAAAAATAAAAAAATATTAAATGAGCGGCCTCAAGAGCTACATGTTTGCAGCTATAGATGGGGTATGAAAAAGCAAAACTACAAAGAACAAATAAAGTATGTGAAATACGAAAATGTACCCGTTTTCGGTTTGCTTTTACAAACTTTCTATTGAGTTGTTCCCCTTTTTGTTTTAGATTTGTTTATAAATTATATAGCAACCGTTTGTACTTGCTGCTTTTCATATACCTGTGTTACAGGACTCAATGACATAGACCGTCCGGTTGGTCTTCTCAACTGGGGTTCTAAACGGTTGATGAGATCCTCTAGGCTTCTCCTGGGGAATCTATACCTAGCTATCAATTGTTGGTCTGTATATATCTCTAACGGATTCGTTCGATCTCTAAATATTCTCTCTCTTCTTAATCCTCGTCTATGTTGGAGTGCATATATAACTGCGGCCATATTTACGATAGCTAAATAGCAGACGTGGTTTTACGTGCATTTTCACACGTAATTTACGACTACGATTCTTTGTGAATACCGAATGCGCCGTAAATATACGTTACGTTTAAAGATACGTTTACGATTTTTTGTGAATATTTCAACTGGATCTCGCCCCTGTGAAGTCAACATCCTGTACCGAGGATATGGACCATGTGAAGTACATGGAAAATAAACATAATGTTTTAATTTAAAAGAATTATAATTATACAGGCATCAACTTTATCAACTCAGTTTTGAAACTTGAGTGTACACTAGTACTGTCCCTCAACTGTGTACACTCAAGTTTCAAAACTGAGTTTGTATGTGCCTTAGGGACCGACCATTTAACTTGAAATTGTGGAGGGCTTGCATGTTTGTTTTTTTTGTTTTATTTTCTTTTTTTTTTGCCAGAAAAGTATTCTTCCACACAAAGCACGGAAATTTTTTTAAGTGTTACGACAAAATATTTTTACCAATATTAACATTATTCTATACGGCAGAAATCCTTCTTCGGAATATTTTTATTCTTCACCTTTAATTTGCTACCACAAAATATATTTTTTTCAAAAATAAGAACCAGAATATGTGTTGAAAAAAACAAGGCCCCCTTTCAAGTTAAATGGTCCGTCCCTAATGGAATTTAGTCCATCCGACATGTCCTTTTATCTTTGCTATCCTCATGCAACATCGTTCATCGACTTATCATTTTCGGCATATTTTAATACAGATTAAGGTTATAAAAGGGGTCGGGTCATATTTGTCACTTTTTTAAAATGTGTTAAGCCCCGTTTACACTATCAAAGTTTTCCATCAAAAACTTTGTCCAAGTTTTCTTTGACAAACTTTTTTGATCCTGTAAACCTGCATCAAAAACTTTGACAAAGAAATTTGAAGGACTTTGACGGTCTTTGACAGAATAGAACTGCATCCTATTTTTCTGAAAACTTGGACAGACTTTGACGGGAATTGACCAATCAGAATATGTTATTGAACTTATCAGAATATTTTGTAAACAAAAGCACATTGCAAAATGGCAGTAAAGAAAGTTACAACAGTAACAAAGTTTCAATGGTCAAATAATATAATTGATGACTTGATGGATTGAAAGAAAATTAATATTACTTCTCTTATTTCTCTATAAATGGTCAATCTCTTTTAGAAATCATTCTCATGTAGCTTTGTAACAGTACAAGTATTTATTGGCATTATCAACCTCTAATTCCTAAATCATAGTGTTTGAGCAACCAGGCCTTGTTGGTCTGATGCAATTTCTGCACATCCTAATGTAGAAGTAACTGCATATTAAATGATAATGCACTCACATACTACAATAGTCCCCACACTTAAGCCACTATAAATAGCAGAAAACCATCATAAAGGTTTGATCGTGTAAACAGCTTTTCATCAAAAACTTGGACAAAGATGTTTGATGAAAAACTTTGATCGTGTAAACGGGCTTTATACAGTTAAATGAACGAAGGACAACTACTGGTGGTTCATGATATTAATTTTCACACTTCTGACTTGAAAAGGGGGGTCCTAGAAAATATTCTGGGTCTGACTTTTAATGAAAAAAAATATCTAGGCAGAAAAGGTGAAGAAAAAATATACTGATGAAGGGTTTATGCCATATAAATATTAATATGGGAACAAATATTTCGTCGCAACACTTTAGAAAACCAAGACCCCTCTTAAGCCTTGAAGTTTAATAAATGGCCAGTTTTGTTATCCATGACGTATCTAGGGGTATACACCAGCTTATATATATATATACATCGTTCACTTGCACTGATGTTTACAAAACAACATTTTTCAAACTTGTAAACTTCTTGGAATTTAAGCATGTGATGCATTATTTTTCGACTTTAACAAGTTGGGAGAGGTGAATGTCACCGTTTGACGTAAAAATTGGTTTCAAGCAGTTGACATGACAATTAGCTAGGACAAGGCAAACAAAAATGTGGCTAATGAGATTGCGTAAATTTAATGTACAAATGTGTATGTAGATTTTGGCATAATTGTTTCAAAAGGTCAGTCCTTCCAGGAAAAGTTTTTAGCGCTTTTAGCTGTAAGTCAAATCCTTAGGCTGGTTAGCAGCTGTTTTCTGAAGATAAACCTTATCTGAACAGAAAAGAGCCGGTTGCAAGCTTACTGAGTCCTTTAACACGTATATCTCTCATCACGCAGAAAGGATGGGTTGCGATAAGACCCCTTTTCAGCCCACCATGAAAGTCAAAAATAAAATTGGATAAATTCTAACACAAAATGTGTTGTTGGAAAGGTAGATGTTTATATTTGTTGAAAATAATCGTCTGTAGTGTAAAAGCTCATTTTATTTTTAGTAAATGGTGCTTGAAATGAACCACCTCAAATTATTTTTACATTGTGCCTATGGGAAAGTGGTCTAATTGAGTGATATATATCCTTCCCGAAAGTATAGCCTTGCACGCGGAACCAGCTCTATATTTTGTTCAAAAACTTGTATTACTAACACACATTTTTTGTGAAAGTTTCAAGCTGGTTCCGCGTGCAAGAAATACTGAAAAATTAAAAAGACTTTAATTTTTAACCTCGTAGTCAATGGTTTCGAAATGTTTAAAATATCTGGGTTTTCTTCGTTTTTCTTCAGATTAGTCATTATTTTTAATTCAAAATTGTTGTTCAAAGTAATGTTTATTTACCAGGAACCTTTAATAGAATTTGCAAGCACCGTCTTCAAGTATATTAGCACAAAAAATGAATGTATTGAAGGTCTACCGTGAAATATTCCTTACATCAAGATGAAATTTTCATTCAAAATGGGGCAATTTTGAACACGAATTTCCAAATTGTGTGTATGCAAAAATATTAAAGAGTATTCTTTCATAACTTACTTGACTTAATCCACTTCGTCCCATGGGGGACATAGGGCGACCACTGCTGCTTTCCATTTCTTCCTGTCTTTAGCTGTTGTTTTTGCCTCTCCCCATGTTTTACCAATCTTCTGAAGGTCTGATGTTAGATCCCTCCGCCAGGTGTTCTTTGGTCTTCCTCTTTTACGATGTCCTTGGGGGTTCCATTCTAGTGCTTGTTTGGTCACATTGTTGTTGTTTTTTCTCAGTGTGTGACCAATCCATTTCCACCGTCTTTCTGTTATTGTTCTTTCAATTGGCTCTTGTTTTGTATGCTTCCAAAGATCTTCATTTCTGATTTTATTTGGCCACTTAATTCCAATGATGTTTCGAAGACACCTGTTTAAAAAGACCTGTAGTGTCTTTTTAGTGGTTGCATTTAGTCTCCAAGTTTCTGACCCATAGAGTAGGATGGACTTCACATTTGTATTAAAGATTCTCAATTTTGTGCATGTTCTTAAGGCTTTGCTTTTCCAAATTGGTCTCAGTATAGCAAAAGCCTGTTGTGCTTTCTTTTTTCTTGCTACAATATCTTCATCAGTGCCACCTGTTGTACTGATGACACTTCCCAGGTAGGTGAATTCCTGGATGTCGTCGATTTCTGCGCCTCTAACTTTTGTTTTGTTTTGTTGATGTGCATTTATTCTCATGGATTTTGTTTTAGCGGGGTTGATGTAGAGTCCTACTTGTTTCGCAGCTGACTCAAGGTTGGAAGCTTGATTTTGTGAGTCTCGATGGCGATGAGATAGCTGACAAATATCATCTGCAAAGTCTAAGTCTTCAAGGCATGACTGTAATGTCCATTTGATTCCCATTGGGGTATTGTATGCTTTTCGGCTCACCCAGTCAATTACAATAAGAAAGAGAAGAGGAGAGAGTAAGCAACCTTGTCTGACGCCAGTTGACACAGGAAAAGGTTCTGTAAGGTTTCCTGCATGGATGACTTGACAGGTAAATCCATTATAAAGTTGTTGGATAATTGATACAATCTTCTCTGGTATTCCATAGTTTCTAAGGATGTTCCACAGTACTTGATGGTCAATACTGTCAAATGCCTTCTCAAAATCTATGAAGGTCAGGTAAAGAGAGGTCTGCCATTCAATGCTCTGTTCAATTATTATTCTTAGAGTGGCGATTTGGTCAATGCATGATCTTTCTTGCCGAAAACCAGCTTGCTCATCTCTTAGCATTTTGTCCACTTCTTTTTTCATTCTCTGAAGGATGATATGGCATAATACTTTGCTTGGTATGGAAAGCAAAGTTATTCCTCTCCAGTTGTTGCACACTGACTTGTCTCCCTTTTTTGGTAGTTTTACCAATATTCCCTTACTCCAGTCTGCTGGTAAACATTCATTTTCCCATATTTTATTTAAAAGATTTTTGAATTTTTCAATGCAAATATTATTCATTGCCTTCATAGCTTCTGGTGGGATGTTGTCAATTCCTCCAGCTTTTCCATTTTTAAGATGTTTAATTGCTGCAGTTACTTCAGATTTTGTAATTCTCCCGGTGTTTATGTTTATCTCATCTCTCTTTTCTATGTTAGGAGGGTTTGTAGGAGGTGGCCGATTTAACACCTCTTGAAAATGTTCTTGCCATCTTTTCAATTGGTCTTCTGGTTTTGTGATATTTGTACCGTTTTTGTCTTTAACAGGTGCATTTAGGCTGGTGTTGTATGTACATCCACTAAGTAGTCTGGTTGTATTGTACAGGGCCTTTAAATCACCTTTTCCACAAGCTGTTTCTGCTTCTCTTGCCAGATGCTCTACATAGTTTCTTTTGTCTTGCTTACATCCTTTTTTTACCTCCTTGTCTTTCTCATTGTAGAGATTTTGGGTTTGTCTTTTTTGATTTCTTGTGGTGGCATTAAGAATATTTTCTTTACATTTTCTCCTTTCTTCAATTTTTACCCATGTTTCATCTGACATCCAGTTTTTTCGCTTTTGCTGTATATATCCTAAGGTTTCTTCACATGTTGTAATAAGTGCTTCTTTAGTTTTTTGCCAATTATTTTCAATATTGTTGTCTTCATCTCCAAAGTCTTCAAGAGCTGAAAACCTGTTTTGAAGATTAAGTTGGAAGCTTTCTTTTACTTTATGATTTTTAAGTTTTCCTATATTGAACTTTTTTCTTTTGATTTCCACTTTTTTCTGAGCAAGGAGTTTCAGTTTTAATTTCCCAACAACTAAGTGATGGTCTGAGGCTGCATCGGCTCCCCTCTTAACCCTTACATCTTGAAGTGATGACCTCCATCTTTGAGATATGGCAATATGGTCTATCTGGTTTTCGGCATTTCCTGCTGGTGACACCCAAGTAGCTTTGTGACAGTTCTTGTGGGGGAAAAGTGTTCCTCCTATAACTAGGTTATTGATGGCACAAATATCTGCAAATAATTCCCCATTTTCATTCATAGTACCTATGCCATGTGGTCCTATCTCTCTTTCTCTTCCCTCTCTAGTGGAACCTTCTTTCATAACAGTACAATCATTTAGCTATAAAATAAAGTATAAAGTAACAAGTTTGGAAATACTTTTTATTTTTCGCCTCTAGATGGGCCTTATCGCAACCCATCCTTTCCACACAAAAAAAGATACTCCTGACGCGGAACAGAATAAGACGGATTAAGTCAGGATGACTGCGATCCCAAAACATGTTTTGGTAGAAACACAGCGCTAGAAAATCAAATAACCACACTATCCCCCCTTTCTCCCTCTTTCAACCCCTTGTCATATTTTTCTCTGAACTTCAGAATTGTTGACCGTATCATATGCGCTTGTATCAGTTCTTTGGATAATAATAATGTGTTGTGGAATTTAGAGGATGACCATTTATGTAAGGCCCAAATGTGACAATGAAGAGAGGTAAAACTCATGTCTGAGTTTCACATAAGAAAATCCAAACCAGGTTTTATTATGAATTGATCAACTTGCAGGGCCGTTCCCAAGGTTCTGGTAAGTGCCGCGGGTTAGTGTCTGGGATGGGGATCCCCTCCAAGGCGGAGAAAAATTGAACTTATCAAATTTTTGTGGGTTTTAGTGCAGTACTAGAGTATTTTCCATTACACTTTTTCCAAAGGGTGGTGCACCTGACCAGTGGCGGATCCAGGGAGGTTCCGGGGTCGGAAACTCCCCGCTTTCCTCCGAAATTTTTAATTTTTTGTGTAGATTTCCAGCAAAATTGGTCTGGAACCCCCCCCCCCTTTTGGCCCACAGATCCAACCCATTATGTGGACCCCCCTTTCGAAAATTTCTGGATCCGCCCCTGCATCTGACGCACTACCCGTTCAAAGGGCGCTGACCGCTGTTTATTTAGATATAAACAAGTATCTGTAAGTATTTATTAGTCTTACAACATGAACCACAAAACGAATATTTCTGGCCTATTAGAAATCCTGTATGTCAATGTCATGTGGTTACTATTAATTTAGGGAAGGATTTTCCCATTTATGTAAATTCTATTTTTAGTTCGGAATTTCTATCCACAATCAGTATAAATATAACAAGAAAGCCGACAATCTCCATTAGAACAAAAATGAAGCTTCACCAGCAGATTGTTGTTGTTGTTCTTGTTATTGCTGTAGTCGGAGATTTTGGGTCTTTCATCAACTCCGTTTGGACCGGGAATGAACTGGTTTCCAGCAATGCCGGTTTGGGTTTACCGGGAGCTGATGCTTGGGTAGGCGCTGTTGCAAGAGCACTTGGAAGAGCGTTATCTAAATCGAGGAAATCAGGCAGCAAAAAGGGAGGATCGGAACATACAAAAGGCAAAAGACCGAGTACGAAAGGAAAACACGAAAAGGGACAGAGTAGGAAAAAGCAGGATCAGGACCGCGCTAAAGATAAAAAACAAAAAGGAGGGAAAGACGGAAGCAAAACACGTGGAGGAAAAAGGGGGAGAGGTTAGAAATATATTGGACAGTTGACTTACAAAAGGAGGTTGGACTAGTTTTGTGTAAATGATCGTGAAAACCATAGATACATATGAACTGATATTTGAAGCATATATTAACATTTTGACACTGACTTTACAATATAGCATGTTTCAAAATTTTTATAGTGATATCGTCTTTCATATATTTTCAACATCTTTTACATATTGTGCAAGATATTGATAATTGATTTAACAATATCAATAAAAGGATTTTGCCCACTTTATTTCATATTTTTTATTGTTTGCTTAATATAGTGTGATTTCACAAATAAGCATTACTTCTTCAAAGTAGTTTATGTACACCGAAATTCTATTTGGGAAAATTTGCATTCTGTAAACGTCTGTCCCTCATAAAGAAAAGCACCAAGTGCACTGCAACTCTGCATGGTAACAATTTAGCCATGCGTTTTATGTATCTTAAAGATGGAAGATTTGCATGCAGCTAGCTTTACTTTTTTGTTTTTTCGTTTGTTTTCTCTCTAAACAAGACGGCTGCCAGTGCTAAAAATAAAACATATAAATCAAAAAGGAAAAGAGATAGAACAAATCGGAGGAAACCTTTCTCTTCATCTTATCGAGCTCTACAAAAGATTTCATTGTTTGGAAGCTGTCAAAAGATCCATGATGGGTTTTGCCCTGTAAAGGTACCAAACAGGGTTTTTGGCATATTTATGCATTTAGAAATAGACTGAAAATGATTGCAAATATAAAGAAAAAGGTTACTTGGTAAAACTCAAACACTTTTTCCTGATTCGGCCTATTAAATGAAAAGTAATGTAGAAAAAAAGCAGTTGCTTTCTTAAACCTTCAGCCTATTGAGCTCTTCCGAGTTATATCTCCATTGCACTGAATTTTTTAGATATGACACCGTACAGCAGTTATGACCGCCATAATTACAAAAACTATATATAGCTGGTGTTTTACTGATAGATTAAGGATGTTTGCTACTATTATTGAAAATAAATAGGTTTCAAATTTGATGGCTTAAATGAAAAGACAATAGGGAAAGATATACAAAAATTGATAGGTTCATGACCTCGTTTTCAAGATAATTGACTTTAAAGTTTTGGCGGGAAAAGGTTTTCTCTGACTTTTTCATAGGTTTAGTATTTAGCACTATTTAGCTGTTTTAAAACCCATGACATGATAAAAAGAATTTGATAAAACTTTGTTTATAGCCTCTTTATGACATATTAAAGACATTGATAAAAAAAAAGTGGGTTCGTTCAGGGATTAAATAAAACTGATTGTTTTGGACATCCCTGGTTCGTTGGGAAAAAATGTAACCATTTTTTTATGGTAAAAACCAGAGGATTCCGAAAAAAATGACAGATATCCCAAAACAAGACTAGCGAGCATCCTTAAATTCTGAAAAAGGTATAGAGAAACGCGTTTGCTTGCATAAGTGTTCAGCTTAATAAGCACTACAAAAGCGTGTGTTTTTAACCGACCCCGCTACAGTTTTTTCTGAGCTTCTGATGAAGATGTTTTGTCACAATTTATTTCCAAGGGTTTTTTATCGGGAACTGCCACCCCCGGCTTACCACTCAGTCATTATTCCCCTTTGAAATATGTATTTTAAAGAAATCACACATTTCTCTTGAACATTTATCTAATTAAAAAAAGCTGCTTTTGAAAATAAAAACCGCAAAAATCCATCAAGAAAACCCTTGATTGGCTTAGTAAGCATTGAAATAAATATTTACAACAAAACCAATAATCTTGCACCGTTGGAAAGAAACGACGAGAGACTCTTGGTTACATAACATACCAAATTATATATATAATTTAACAAAAGACTTGACTTGACTTGACTTTGAAGTTGAATCTTGATATCATATGTTGTTTCAGTGATGTATTGCATACCTGAATTAAAAAAAAAACTAAAAAAACATTTAGAGTAAAGTTCTAGCAAGAAACTATCGATCTTTTCCTCCAAAAGAAGAATTTCATGGTCAATTGCTAAATCAACATAGATAATAGCAGACTGTATCTAGATGTTATGAATTTCAAATCATTTGATAGCTGATATAATTGTAGCATGACGACACAATTTTGTGATGGTCAAAGAATTTATGGTTTATTAATATGGAAACGTAATGATTTAATAATTTCTTGTTATGTAAAACGTTTTTCTCTTAGCTATATGCTTAAAAAACAGCCAAAAACGGCAAAAGAGCCCGCTTGCATGAAGATTTGTCTGCATGCCGAGAATTAACCCCAACTTAAGAATTGCATGAAAGCGCTATAAAAAATATTTGGTTCATTAAGCTGCAATCATTAATACGACGGGGGTCATAGTTGCTTTTCAATGCATCCGGTCTTGCCATGACAAGGCCTTAAAAAATCCAAAATACTTATATATGAGTTAGGAAACGGTTAAGGATGCAAAATAGTTGGAGACAGTCACATTGAAAATCTGCAACGGTGCTTGTATGGATATGTTCTCTGTTATATTTTATAAGAGAGCAACCCACCTCGTGTCTGGTGCAGAACATCAAGGTCTTTGGAGTTAAAAGACTTCTTTATATGCCCTCAACGGCCCTTTACTTTGGTTAATTAATGATATTTTATTAATTGTGTTTCAGATTAGAATGATTCTTTTTTAAGTAATAATTGTAGCTCCAAATTGGAACCTTCAAAAATACATTTTTTTATTGCGAGGCGGGGCATCATATTAAATATGTGTTCGGGCCTCTGTTCGTCCGTATCAAATAAGTGTGAATGTAGATTCATACCCATTTTTAAAATTTAAATCTAAATGGTGTACTATGAAATTTCAAACAATATCATTAGAGTATAAATGGTTTTAAAACTTAGTTTTAGACATTTTCCCGGCAAATTTCTTTTCATTACGCACATTGTGTTTATGTTAATAAATATTTAGAAATAAATTATTAACAAATTTAGTATATCATTATTTCAAAGGGAAATAACTCAATCCCAACATTTTCCCAACATGTCTAGTAATAACTGATTTCACGGGCACAGAGGTTGTTGTATTATGATATTATGCTATTTTTCGCGTATCATATTTCCATAATATGTTGTCTGTTTTTTCCTTTCTGTCAATTCTGGTCTGTGTTTACCGCGGCTCCTGGTTTTGTCTCTGCTCTTGGCATTCGGATGCCCCATTGGTACCTCTACTTCTTTCGGACTCCAACAAACAATATAGCTTTAGATTAATTTTAGGTAAAACGAAAATATTGTGATTTTCTTTCTAGCAGACGGCTTCCTAACACATGTTACAGTTTACAATTTATTCAATTTCAACGCTAAAGGAGGGTGTCACAGCCCCCGCCCCCGGCCGGAATACCAAATACCGTTTAAAAAGGACAGAATACCGTTAAAAAGATTGGAATACCGAATACTCTAAAGATCACGGCGTACGCGTACTAAATGCCTAAAAATTTGGAACATCGCGTACCGCATACCACACTTTGCGCGCCGACTACCCTTTAAAAAGCACGGAATACCGCGTACCAAAAGGGTTGTGACGCCCTCCTAAAGATATTTAAAATGGTCAAAGAATTTTAAAACTTATTATCTGGACACTACCCTAAATTAAACTGTCCAAAAACTTTATCTTGGCAATTTAAATAAAGAAACAAAATACATGTAAAAGGTTAGAAAAAATACCTGTCCACTGATAATTTATCTACTCTCTCTCTCTTGACACCATTTGCGAGGATGGTCTCAAGGAACGATGCAAGTCCTTCGGAAAGGGACGAAAAAAGGTTTTTTCGTGTATGTGGAGAGCAATACCCCATGCACGTTAAAGACCCCTTTGTAGAGTTCGATAAGAGTAGGCTCAATGGGGGCCGCTGCAAAGGCCACACTCGCAAACTGCTAGCTGGAGAGGGATTTACATAAGCATTAAGCTTGTTTCCCAATCCAGGATAAATAAATATGTTTAAACTAAATTTATCTACTCCTTGTAAATTAGGCATTTTTGACAAGAGTTGCGAACTATATAGGGATATGAAAATTGCATTCTATATTAGAATGACATCTAGTACATTTTGTAAACTTCTTTTAAATATCTGAAATTCTCTACGCCAAACTGTTTTGTGTATCGAGAACTTGGTCGGTTTCCACCTAATTTGCGTTGACAAAATAAAGAGGCTTGTTTTGGGTATATTGGGATATGGGATATTCACACAATTTTTTCATGGGATACGGGATATTTGAGGCAAAAAATACTGGGATATGGGATATTTAAGTCCATTTTATTTACAGGGATATGGGATACTGGAAAAACACTTTTTGGGATATAGGATATTTGATGAAAAATTTATTGGGATACGGGATATTGGTACCCCCCCTAAACAAGCCCCAATAAAACTTGAGTTATTGATCCCTGCTGGTCTAAATTTCGATTTCGTTTTCATTTCTCAGTTAGGGTTCCAGTACCCAACTGATTCGCGTTGTTGATTTCCGTTCGGTTGATTTTGTGTTTTGTGTTTCTTCGTGCTGTTCTTGTTCGTGTTTACCGGTTTCGTCGTTGCTCTTTCGAACTTTTGACACTCGAATTCCCCTTTTGGTGCCTCTTTGCTTCTTTGATTGTAATTAAAATATGAAGTGCTAAGAATGTTGACTTGTTTAGTGACATTAAAACTGTTGATTTAGCTATGTTGTAAATGCATATTTCAATTGAATGTCTAATCTGCATTTGAATAGATAGAGACCATAAATTAAAAAGTGTCTACAAGAGACAGACATTACACAACAGGTCCGAAAGGAAAACCCCATACCTGTGATATTGACGTTGTGCATAACAAAGAAATGAACCTTGTGGTTTGTTATTCACTGACAATTATTCAACTGATCCATTCCCACCAGTGATTCCCATTTTACTCACCGTTAGACCGGGTTAACTCACCAATTAGCCAAGTTTAGCTCATAATTAGGCCTGGTTTAACTCACCATTGGCCTAGATTAACTAACCATAAGGCCCGAATTAGCTCACCGTTAGTCTTGGTTTAACTCACCATTAGGTATAGTTAAATTCACTGTTAGATCTTGTCAGTTTAACTATCCAAATTGAATATGCATCATTAAGCTCATCGTTGGGCCTGGTTAAACTCACCGTTAGACTTGGTGTATAAACTATGCATCCATAGATCAATTTTAGCTTACCATGAGACCTGGTTTAAACTCATCATTATACCAGGTTAAATTCTCCGTAAAACCTGATTAAAGTATCCAATACACCTCGTTAAGCTCATTAGACCGGGTTTAAATCACCATTAGACGTAGCTTAACTCGTCACGATACCGGTTTAACCTGCCATTAGACTAGGTTCAACTCTAAATAGACTTCATGTGTGAGCATAGTTAAAAGGGTGTCAACGTAGGCGACAGTTCGCAAGCAAACACTTTTTAAGACAAAACAACACAGCATGTATTAATCAAACATGTATTAATAATAAATATACAGAAAAAATAGCTGTAGGTGAAATGCCGACGGAATTTCTTCCGTTTCGGTTCGAAATATTTATGAGAGCCGGTGGTGTAGTGGTTAACGCGTCGGGCTACTAACACCGTGGTTCGTGGTTCGATCCTCGTCAGGGATGAAAATTTCATGAACCAATTTTCCGACTCTCTCTTGACACCATTTTCGAGGATGGTCTCAAGAACCGATGCTAGTCCTTCGGAAGGGACGAAAAAAGGTTGTCCCGTGTATGGGAGAGCAATATCCCATGCACGTTAAAAACCCCTTTGAAGATTTCGATAAGAGTAGGCTCAATGGGGGCCGCTACAAAGGCCACACTCACAATCTGCTAGCTGGAATGGGATTAATATAAGCATTAAGCTTGTTTCCCAATCCAGGGTAAATATATATGTTTAAACTAAATATTTATGAAATACTGTTTTTTTTAAGAAACGTTTCTTGAAAACTCTCAAAATTACTGCTTTTGACTAGTGGTTTCTTCTGAATTGCCTCTTGATTGTGGGCTGTGTCGCGTACACTAATTCCACATATCATTATTTTCTATTGACACAAGAAGTTCGTTTTTAAACTTATAAGGATGAACTTTAAAACTGAAAATGGCCTGTATGATCAGCTTTTTTCATCCAAGGTACATTTTCAGATTAAATATGCAAGATGGTTTACGAATGAATATACTCGTTGTTATTTTTTTCTGTGCAGAAGTGAATTTGTAAGACACATTCAAACAATAACTAACAAATACATACGAACTGACAATCACAGAATGACGACTACCTGTAGATCAAAAACCACAGAAGAACAACTTCTACCGCATTGTTCGAAGACAACGATTTAAGGGTTACATGAAAAATTTGAAAGGTGGGTAAATATTTATAACATTTTAAAATCATTTCAGTGGGGCAACGTGTGTGGAGAGTGCCACACTTCATTTATGTAAGCTGAATTGTCAGCCCTATACTCACCTCTCCCCCTTTCCATTGGTTTTCAAATCTTAAATAGAAAATAAAGAGATGTGGAATAAGTGTACGCGAAACGGCAATTTAGAAAAACCACAATGGACAACCGCCAGCAGCCTTCAACGAAGCCATTTGGCACTGCTCGCGGTTCAGCAATTGGCCCATGGTCTAAATAAGATGCATATAATTCAAATCCAGCCCTGAAATAGTCACAGATAGACCCCCTTCTTAAACAATGAACAGAAAACATCAACAAGAGGCTCCCAGGAGCCTGAATCGCTCACCTGGTCTTGATGTCAACCCTACAACCCTATGAAGACTTTTGTATAGCTAAATGAGCTGAATGTTTAAGCATGAAAAATCATTTCTTTATCTGCAATAGTTTTCATTCTAAATAATCAAAAAACACTATTATTCAACTTTTAAGGGGCTGTAACCCCTATAAGGGGTTATCAGACAACTTCAACCCTATGAAGACTTTTGTAGAGCTAAATGAGTTGAACATTTAAGCAAGCAATAGCTTTTCTCTATCTGCAATAGTTTTCATTCTATAGGCCAAAAACACTGTTTTTCCCCTTTAAAGGACTGTAACCCCTGTAAGGGGTCATCTGACAACTTCAACCCTATGAAGACTTTTGTAGAGCTAAATGAGCTGAACATTTAAGCAAGCAACAGCTTTTCTCTATCTGCAATAGTTTTCATTCTATAGGCCAAAAACACTATTTTTCGCCTATAAAGGGCTTTAACCCCTATAAAGGGTCATCTGACAACTTTGACCCCATGGAGACTTTTGTAGAGCTGAATGAGCTGAACATTTTAGCAAGCAACAGCTTTTCTCTTTCTGCAATAGTTTTCATTTCATAGGCCAAAAACAATATTTTTCGCCTTTAAGGGGCTGTAACCCCTATAAGGGGTCATCTGACAACTTTGACCCTATGGAGACTTTTGTAGAGCTAAATGAGCTGAACATGTAAGCAAGCAACAGCTTTTCTCTATCTACAATAGTTTTCATTCTATAGGCCAAAAACATGCAAAATGCTATTTTTCACCATTAAGGGGCTGCAACCCCTATAAGGGATCATCTGACAACTTTAACCTTATGGAGACTTTTGTAGAGCTAAATGAGCTGAACATTTAAGCAAGCAACAGCTTTTCTCTATCTGCAATAGTTTTCATTCTATAGGCCAAAAACACTATTTTTCGCCTTTAAGGGGCTGTAACCCCTATAAGGGGTCATCTGACAACTTTGACCCTATGGAGACTTTTTGTAGAGCTAAATGAGCTGAACATCTAAGCAAGCAACAGCTTTTCTCTATCTACAATAATTTTCATTCTATAGGCCAAAAACATGCAAAAACGCTATTTTTCACCTTTAAGGGGCTGTAACCCCTATAAGGGATCATCTGACAACTTTGACCAAATGGAGACTTTTGTAGAACTTTTGATGCTGAAGCAGTAGGGTGGCATCAGATTTCATCTATCTCTTATACTTTTTGATTTACAAGCCAAAAACAGTAGTCTGACCCCCCTGGTCTATTTTTAGTAACGGTGGCCATGTTTTTTGACGGATCAAAAATCAAAACACATGTTTGGTGCAGGACACCCTAAGGATCATTCATACCAAGTTTCATTAAATTCTGTTCAGTAGTTTCAGAGGAGAAGATTTTTGAAAAATTGTTAACAGACGACGACGACAGACGACGAAAGACGACGACGACGACGACGGACGCCAAGTGATGGTAATAGCTCACCTGGACCTCACCTGGACCTTCGGTCCAGGTGAGCTAAAAAGACCAGTACGAACGAAAGCTTTGTCAAAGATTCCTGGCTTAGGACAGGCACATGTAATATGTGGCGGGGTTAAACTAGTTTTTTGGGCCTTTGCCTTTGCTTCCCTCTCGCCCTAGTAGTTCTCAATTCTCATCACCATTTCACGTTCATTTTGTTATCCGCTTCATGGTCATTGCATTGACTGATGGGTTTTTATAGTCGTGACTATAGGCTTTATAACCAAACCATTTGAAGATCGTTAACACATTTGAAAGAAAAGTGCTCGTATCCAAAACGCTAGGATCGGGTACTTTAGCGTTCTTATTGTGATGTGATGTGTTTTCATGGTTGTGGTGTGTGCTAAATTGTTGTTGTTGATGCCTTTCTTGAACTTTCGAGTGCACTCTTGACGGGCAGGCTGTGGATGTAGTATCAAGAATAGAGAACAATGGCCAAAAGATTAACAGATTTATGAAATGATAAAATAGAAAAATACAGAATTGTGGACACTCCTATCCGTATCCTCATTGACATTTTTTGCTTATTACAGATTGAGTTTCCATTTAATCATGGTCAAGAAAGCGCCGTTACCATAATCATGATGAATGTCGTCACAGCCAGGAGGATGAGGAAAAACCAAAAAAAAAATCCATCGAAGGCCATAATGCCTTGCTTCCATGTGACGTCGCACAGATCACTTCCATTCCCAGACTTTTCGCTATTGGTTACGGCAGACACCCTTGCTCTTCCTATTTTTAGCAAGGCCAGTTTACGAAAAACCGCATATACCGTTGTGCTTTCGTCTTTCGTTACAAGACGCGATTCTAAGCTTGATATGAGTACAGTTAGTGTCCCGATAGCGAGTTGCATCATGATAAAAATAGATACAACAGGCGTTATATCTGATGTTTTAGGCAAAGAAGCACTGACAATTGTCAAGAACACGGCAAAGGACAGCCAGACGGTTATTGTGTAACCCATTCGTTCCCCACAATCGGCAGGGATTTGAAATGTATAGATATTCAGAACAGAAAGAAGTACTATTGGAATGAGGACGTTCATTACAACGAACAGAGGCTTTCGTTTGATCTCCAACGTAAATGATACTGTCGATTCGATTCCTTCCTTTTCATCTGACGCCATAGACGAGACTACGTCCCATTGTCCGTTGCTATTTTTAGCATCCGTCATTTCTATCCCGTCACTTCCTACATAGAGTATGACGTCATCCTTATCTAAACTCCAAACAACAAAAACAAGGTCACACTTCTGCTTATCGAATGGGAAATAGGTTGGGTCAAGGCCACAACGAGATTCGAAGATCTGAAATGGTGTCCATAAGATAGATCCGTCATATTGAATGAATATTTGTATGAAGCTAGATCCAAGTTCTTTTAGCTCTTTGAATCCATTTTGTAAAGAAATGTCTGGTTTCCAAATTTGGTCTTGCGGCAGATGTATGTATTCTAACCCACCATAATCTACTGGATCCCATTTCAAAAACTCGTCAATCCAGTCGATTTCTAGGTAACCAGTTGTTGTTATTTTTTGCTCCACCTCGTTGACGTCACTCAAGCTAAACAGGCTGTATTCGACAAACACTTCGATGGGATCTGATTGGTTGACTATTGGACGTACAAGCTTGTTATACGCACGCGTTGTGAAGAGTTCCGTTAGGAGATTTTTGACGTCACTGTCCGTTGCACTTTGTGACTGATGTATGCAATAACATAATAATAGAAGAATTTTGACCATATTTCTTAAATTTGCGTAAATACATGCCAAAGATCCCATGGTATAGGTGTCTTTAGCTGTGCTAACATCTATTGCCTTGAAAACCTGTGGAGTATAAAAGAGTGAATGTTCAAATTTTATTAAATTGTAATTAGCTAACTGTTTTTGCGTTCGGACATGCGTTAATTTAGTTATAAGAAATCTCTAAATTTCAAAAAAGAAGAAAAAAAGAAAACAAGGCCAAACTCCATCATCCAGCTGCAGACATTGGAAGACTTTAAGCCATCCATCCAGTCGAGTGCACCGGTGGGTACCATGGACAACCACCAACTAGACACCCATATTGTACAGTGTAGAATACATGTTAGGATTATAACTGATTGATGTACAGAATATATTTCTCTTTTTTGGTTTTTTTACCTGCACCATGACACTATGCGCATGTTCTTTTAAAGTTTCCTCGGCTAGATGTCCAATTTGGATTTTCCGAGTATCAGAGTTGAAGTTGAAGTTGAAGGCAGAAATATACCTATTGAAGTAATGCAAATCGCAATTGTTATGACTTGTAAACAAAAAATATAGAATAGATAGTAGAATAAATTGACTTCTGTATGCATACGGCATGTATTATTAAATTTTCAGGCCTGATCTGTTACTATACACTCACATCAAAGTAATAAGATGGTCGTGTCTGCAAGGCTATTTGAACGAAAAAGCATAAAAATGATATAAACATACGACCCTTTTACAAAGATCAAATGATTGCCCAAAGCTTTACCTAAGATATATTATGCGGAGAAATTCTCGATGCTAAATTCCGCTCTGAAGAATATGAAAATACAATACCGAAAACGGGTCAAAAACGGTTAGTTTATTTATGCTGTATATCGATATTGCAAGGAGTAACCTCTCATCAGCAGCATTTGAATCAAACTTTGGAAGATCACAAACCAAAAACATTGAATGATAAGTTCTTAAAACCAAAAAGTTCGAAAAGGAAGCCAAATCCAGCACCGAGGATATCGACAATGTCCATTGCAAGGAAAGAAACCTAGTGTTTTAAACAATTTTGAATTTAACAAGCGGAAATTACCGTATAATGCGACCAACACAAGAAGCTAAACTTGTAAATCAAATTATTAGCTAATCACCTGTTAAATGAATACAATGGGGACCTTAATTTGATGTAAGAGTGGCACCGATTTCTCGGCATTTGACTGTACAAGTATTTCTAATTGTACCATAGACCTCAGGAACACTATTTGTTTAAGTTGTACACTTATTCTTATTCATATATTCAATGTCAACCGGCCATGCCTGTTCCCACACCCGGGGGGGGGGGGGGGGCTACTGCCTATAATTTAGGGTATATCTGTGCCGTTGGTCTGTTCCGAACCGGACCCTGTTAGTATCAAGAAATTTGCGAAAAACATACCCTGTTATGCCAGCCGACATATTATATCATATACCCTGTTATGACAATATCAAAATGCTTTTGTGTAATATTTTAATGATATATAGCCGTTCAGAGGAAATTCACAATGGGGATAACTTTTTGAGGTGAAATAAATCCGGAATTTTAATTTTTAGAAGCATTCTAAGGTCAAAATTTAATGTCCATTTTATTTAACTGATGAAATTCATTGACTTGCACGTATTTGTAACCCTGTTTGTAACAGTTGTTCTGAATTGTTTACCCTGTTCTACACCTTGATGCCTGAAAAAGTAGACCCTATATTGCGGCACACTCATACCATTGATTATATAGGACGTGCCCCCACCCCCGGGTCCCCAAACCATGTATGTAGATATATTATGATAATAAGATTATATAAATGATTGCAAAACTGTGTCTGTTATAAACTATTTCAAATCATAAATGTCAATTGTACATGTCTTGTACGTGCCTTCAAAGGTATTTGATTGGTTGAAATAAAATAAATGTCTTTATAAAAGATTTTTGCATATTTAGAAGAAAAAGAAGAATTAGCCATAAATATGGGCCCTTTTCCTTTTGGGGCATAATTGACAATTGAATAACATTAATAAGATAGACAAACGTTTAGATTTAAGGTAGTACAGAGGTTTTGTAAGTTTTTACATGTATATTTGTATTTGCTTAACCTTTTGAGGTTTTATTATGCAATAAAGTATATAACACTGAGCATCTTTTCTGAGCATGTCACTAATTTTAAGAAGAGTAAAAAATATTGCTATTAATCTAACTATTTAAAGGTTGTTAAAATGTAAAACTTAGATGAAAAAATAACTTTGAAATAAAACTTAACTGTACTATTCATTTTATAACATTTCCCGTACTTTTTTCAAGGGAGATAGAAATTCTATCCTACCAATTTTGTATTACTGTACTACCTTAATTGATCGGAAGTTGTCATATCACCGGATTGGGGTAACAGCACATAAAGAGACCCCACTGGGGTACAGGTAGAGTTGCCATAAATGACATGATGATTATTATAAACATTTAGAGATTAATCAGCAAATGCAGGTTTTTTTGGCACACGCTAGTGCCCCCAATTAGGATTGACATGCGAATTGAAAGACCGCTGAAAATCTTCCACTTTTTCGACCAATCTCCAGCTAAGTAAATCAAAATCTCCAACTTTGTCGTGACAGCTTTGTATGTGCTTATTCTATAAATGTACTGTTTGAATTGCATGTGCTTATATATTTAAAATGTACTGTTTTGCCTGTGTATGTCCTCTGCATGTGCTTCATGGTTATTTACAAAAGATTGCAGCCCGGATCGACAGAAAGGAGAAGATTAACTGAATCATCGAAAGCCAATTTCAATGAATTTAATTATATTATATCTATATAATTCATTAAACTTATCACGCAATCTGAGCCTGTTAATTTTGTAACACCATTTGGGCCTTCAAAGATTGTAAGAACGGTATAGCGGGGGCATCACAATGAGCCATAGCATATAACCGTTTTACCCTTGTCTGTAACCTAACGTAGCTACTCCAACTAAAAATTTTAATTGTCAAATCCATTCATGAAAGCAACTTTAAACCATAGGTATCTGCTTCAGAAACAGGAAAATATAATTTTTTATTTTGAAATCTTAAAAATTGCACGGAGTACAGAATTTAGAAAAAAGAAGAAAATGTTTACTTCCTGTGCTTTTTGTTCACTTACGGTCAGTCGAATTCTTTCTACCTTTCCTCGTTATGGATATAAACTGTATCCCGAAATTAAATGGCCTAGAGTTACGGCGCTTTGGCCGTTGTCAGTCAATCGGAACTCATCGGCCTTTCTAAAGAAAAACCGTTATTTTTTAGTGTAACGGAAATGGCCGAATAGTTACGATTGCGTTGTCAGTATGAAATTTCAGAAAAATTCTTTAAAAAGTAGAGAAAATATAGCTACTCCAACAAAATGACATTTCATAAATAGATTTGTTATTTTGTAGATATTTCACTTCTTAAACTAAATTATGGTGACCCTAACGTAGATGAAATGAAAAGTGGTATCCCTCGTATTTATATGTGCAATTTCTGTCAAAATACCAAGTTTCAATGTATTTGATGAATGCACGTTTGTGCACGCCAAATTTAGATTTTGTGTGTTTTGCTATTTTCTCTACTTTTTAAAGATTTTTTCTGAAAATTTATTGCTAACAACGACCAAAGCGTCGCAACTCTAGGCCATTTAATTTAGGGATACAGTTTAAATCCATTATGAGGAAAAGGAGAGAAAATTCGACCGACCGGAAATGAAAAAAAAAAGCACAGGAAGTGAAAATGTCCAATTTTTTAACAATTCTGTACTCCGTGCAATTTTTTTTTAAAATAAAGATTGTATTTTCCTGATTCCGAAGCAGATACCTATCGTTTTCAGTTGATTTCATCGATGAATTTGACAATTCGAATTTTTAGTTGGAGTAGCTAGAAAAAAGCAAAACACACAAAATTTGGCGTGCATCAACGTGCATTCATTAAATAATTTGAAACTAGGTATTTTGACAGATATTGCACAGATAAATACGAGGGATACCACTTCTCATTTCATCTACGTTAGGGTCACCATTTTTTTTAGAAGTGAAATCACAGGGGCTTGTGTACAGTAAAAAAATAAAAATCCCCCTATATAGGGGGATTTTTATTTTTTTACTGTACACAAGCCTATAGGGGGATTTTTATTTTTTTTACTGTACACAAGCCCCTGTGGTGAAATATGTACAAAATAACAAATCTCTTAATGAAATGTTTTGTTGGAGTAGCTATATACTTAACGGCATTTCAAATACATTTATAAAAAGTCTTGAAATTAAGTTTTTATCGGTGTATAGAATACTTCAAAAATTCAAGGTAACAGAAGTTAATGATGAAAATCATTGAACTTTACTCTCAGGGGTGCTACTTCCTATATAGAAGGTACTAGGGCGTGCCGCTGGAAAAAGTCCCATTTTTCGAGGCGTAAATATATAATAAGGTCGGGAAAACAAACAAAATATATCATAAACTCATTAATATTTATTGGCTACTAACTTACATGACAAGCCCGAAGCGGCACCAACCCGTATCCAAAAAGTATAGAAGAGTAGAAGAGCTCCCCCCCCCCCCCCCCGAGACGTTACTAGTACGTATGTATGAGGGGGCCGATGGGTTTATTTCGTTATCCGTTATTGGCAATATTTATTTTCCGTGAATTATATTGTGATTTGTTGAATTATTTTTCCGTGCATAGCGATTGGATATTGCACGTGAACCGTTCTCAGCAAAGTATTTTGTTCGTGATTCGTTTTAGGCATGCTTTACAGTAATACACAGTCAATCTGTTATCCGTGAAAAAAGAATTAGCCATATTTCTGTGTTTCGTTATTTTTATTCCATCAGGACCCCATGTTACGTATGCAACACAGTTAAGGGCCGTAGAGGCATGTATACTATGTTAATGAAAACAACCAAAATTTGTAACCATAAGTTTAATGGCAGAAAAGTTACACATGTACAGTGTTAATTAACACGTAAAAAAACCACGCAGCATTCATGCAAAAACATAAAAAAAAATATCTTTAACTTTAATATCTATAATCAGAACTTGCCAGCTATGTGTGAATTGAGTTATGCCCCTTTGAAAGTTCTAAATATGTTTTCTTTTCTTTTTTGTGTTTTAAAAATATAATTATCAATTCATAATATGCAATAATAAGGTAATAATTTTAATAAAATATTTATGTAATGTTTAAACTATTTTCTATTAAACTTTTGTTGTTAGAAGATACTTAATACACCGATAAAAACTTAATTTAAAGATTTTGTATAAACGTATTTGAAATGCCGTTGGGTTACGGACAAGGGTAAAACGGTTATATGCTATGGCTCACTGTGATGCCCCCGCTATACCGTTCTTACAATCTTTGAAGGCTCCAAATGGGGTTACAAATTAAACGGCCTCAGATTGCGTGACAAATATCACTCCGTGGACGTATGCTATATCCTGGTTGAATGGTAGGTTTCTTAGTTGAACCAATCCGTTACTAAGTTGAGTATTTGTCTTTTCTCTGCGATATTTTAGATTGATCCGACAAGTTCGGCAATGTCGGTAGTTTTGTAAAATGTTATTGCCTTCATTAGAAACTAGATGGAGCCTTCCCCGGAAGGCATATGTCGCCTGCGTATATATGTTTGTTTGCCAAACAGAAAGTAGTTAATTTTTAGGCATAAAATCGCCTTACACCTTATAGTACTATGCGATGAAACTACATATACCAAATATCAAGAGGCTGTGGCCTTTAGTTGCCTGGAAAACTGCAACAAAAATTTGGCATCTATGTCCATTATATATAAAACGTTAAGTATTCGTCAAACAGGAAGTAATTATTTTTCGGGCATAAAATCGCTTTACACCTTATAGTACTATGCGATGAAGCTACATACATGCAAAATATCAAGAGGCTGTGGCATGTAGTTGCCTGGAAAACTGTGACGAAAATTTGGCATCTATGTCCATTATATATAAAACGTTAAGTATTCGTCAAACAGGAAGTAGTTTTTTTTTAAGGCATAAAATCGCTTTACACCTTATAGTACTATGTGATGAAGCTACATACCAAATATCAAGAGGCTGTGGCATGTAGTTGGCTGGAAAATTGCGACGAAAATTGGGCATCTATGTCCATTATATATAAAACGTTAAGTATTCGTCAAACAGGAAGTAGTTATCTTTTGGGCATAAAATCGCTTTACACCTAATAGTACTATGTGATGAAGCTACATACCAAATATCAAGAGGCTGTGGCATGTAGTTGGCTGGAAAACTGCGACAGAAATTTTTGTGACGCCGCAGGATGACGCAAGACGACGAATAGTGCCAAAGTAACCCCTATATGTCGCTTCTGCAACACGTTACAGGCGACATAATAAGGAATTATATTAATATATAGATATAACTTCTTGTTTAAACATAATTTTATTCATTGAAATTGGCGTTCGGTGATGCAGTTAATCTTCTCCTTTGAATTATATATCCCCCCATACTGCCTTGCATATAAAACTGCCCAAGATTCAAGATTATTTATAAGCTTGCGTCCGTGTTGGTTTCAAGATTTCCTCTCGAGGATATCTTAAAAAGTATGTGCCGGTGGCCACAACAAGTTTTCCTAAGTATGTTTAAATGGAGGCTTTATCAGTTTTTTTTTAAATTTCTTATCCTTTCCTTAAAAAGTCTATAGAAAGAAATAATTTATAAAAATCTAAATTATTATCAGTAAAGTTTGGGTTGTTATGAGAATACACATATTTATAACTTGAACCATGGTGGAGAAAATGTAAGTAATATTACTGGCCTCGTTGAAGGCTGCTGGCGGTTGTCCATTGTTGTTTTTCTGAATTTCCGCTTGATTGTGGGCTGTGTTGCGTACACTTATTCCGCATCTCATTATTTTCTAGTAGAAAATAAGAATGCTAATGAAATTTGAATAAAAAAAGTATATTAAAATATCTAAATATTTTTACCTTCGCTAAGACTTGCTTCCATCTAATAGTCAGACTGCATCGATATCTAATCACATCTTTTTTAAATATGAAGTAAAAAATACCGTTAATTGCTTCTTATTGAATAATTTCTATACCGGTGTCTTAATTGTACTATATTCATAGTGTAGAGAATAGAATTTAATTATATCATATTAATTAGATAATCCCAAAAGAATAATGACCTAGCCACGAACTCATTAACGTTTAAAAAAGAATTTAATTATTTCATATTAATTAGATATTCCCAAACGAAATCTTAACTAGCCGTGAACTCATTAACGTTTAAAAAAAAAATATTGAGTAAACATAAGAATCGGAATAACAAAAATTGATAATCGACATGGAGTAAATTAAAAGAACGTCTTGGACAGCGGTCTTACCTTTTGGTTTAATTTTATTTTTGGTTCAAATAACAAAGTATATCCTGTACTGAATTTAATCTTTTGTTGAATTTATTCTTCGTCATCCCCCCAAACATGACGGGATCTTTGGTGCTAGTACCCAATTGGTATATTTCTATTATTGGTATTGGTTGCCCTAAATTGTCATGAAATGCCAAATTCTTCTATAGTTTTTTTAAGGTTGGACGTTACGTTAAAAACTACGTTACCGATAAAATGTACCTGTACACTGAAAAATCCGTCTGAACGTCGTGAAAAGCAGTGTCAATTTTAGTTAGATTCTATTGCATTTTTCACTTATAGGCAATGTTAACGAAACTGTAACTTAAAAAAAAGTGACGAAATCCGTGACATATTCTTTATTTTACATTTATGCATTGCAAATTTTCCAAGGAATATCATGTTAGTTTTTTGTCAATGTTAACGAAACTGTACCTAAAAAAAAGTGAAGAAATCCGTGACATATTCTTTATTTTACATTTATGCATTACAAATTTTCCAAGGAATATCATGTTAGTTTTTGGTCAATGTTAACGAAACTGTACCTTAAAAAAAATGACGAAATCCGTGACATATTCTTTATTTTACATTTATGCATTGCAAATTTTCCAAGGAATATCATGTTAGTTTTTGGTCATACTTTGGATATCGTTAGTCCATTTTGCGCACAAAAAATAAAAATAAATGGTGTTGAAGCTGTGTTTTTCATATATGTCTTTGTTAATTTCCCGCCAAAATTGCAGTTTTCAAATGAATTTATTTGAAAAACGAGCTCCATTACCCCTATTTTTATTTTATATATGGGTGTATATCACTAAGAACTATACGTCTATGTCATTTGGTATCGTCCCACCTTAATACATCTTCCATATAAACATCAAATAGTTATTAAAGCCTTAACCAGTCCTCAATCATAAAAAACATAGGAACCCCTACTGCCTCGCCATTGAAAATCTGTTGAAATTATCTAAATAGATAATTTAAAATCTGTCTGTCAAAGTTTTAAACTTTACATCTCTAAAACACTTCACTTATGCCAGAGCTTGCACACATTTCACAGATTTTTTGATCAGACACCGATTTCTTCGTGACCGACTTTTTGAGCAGGGCTATAAGAAAATACGTCTCATACGATTCCTAAAAAAAATCTTTCTTCGTTATCAGCCACTAGTAGAAAAACTCAAAATTGAGTTAAAAGATATGGTAGTTAATTGTTTTAATTAGTGTTTGACTGGTCTGCTGTACTGAGATGATCACCTCAATATCCCTATTGTGTCTCACAACCATTTTGTGTTCTATGGTCATTACCGGATCCTAAGATCGCAATGGAAGAGGGAGGTTTGGCGCCATAAAACCTGGTTTGACCCATCATTTCGTTTGAAATGCCTGTACCAAGTCAGGACCATTGCGATCCACCCATTCTCCGGTATGACTGATTCGTTTTTGTCATTTTCTCTGGACTATGAGATTGATCATTCAAGTTCGGTAGTTTTGTTATTACCTTTATTGGTCTTATTCCAAGGAATATCATGTTAGTTTTTGGTCATACTTTGGATATCGTTAGTCCATTTTGCGCACAAAAAGTAAAAATAAATGGTGTTGAAGCTGTGTTTTTCATATATGTCTTTGTTAATTTCCCGCCAAAATTGCAGTTTTCAAATGAATTTATTTGAAAAACGAGCTCCATGACCCCTATTTTTATTTTATATATGGGGGTATATCACTTAGAACTATACGTCTATGTCATTTGGTATCGTCCCAACTTAATACATCTTCCATAGAAACATCAAATAGTTATTAAAGCCTTAGCCAGTCCTCAATCATAAAAAAACATAGGAACCTCTAAGTTAACTGCCTCGCCATTGAAAATCTGTTGAAAACAAGCTTATTTGAATCGGGGAGGAGAATTTACGCCAAAAAAAAAATAATCAAAAATAAAAATAAAGGAATCGAAATCGGAATTCCGAGTGAGATTTTGAAATAAGGCTATTGGAATACTCATCTGGTACTCCTTAACTTTTTTTGGTAGAAGTAAATAATAGCTTACGACAATATATGCACGTTAATCATCGGTAACGAAATTTTTGATTAACTTGGCCAAAGACAAAATGACTTGGCTGTCACAGGAATAAGATTTTTAGGATTTTACATAAGTTCTTGGAAAAGACCGGCTGATCTTTCACAAGCTATAGAATTTTTCAGTCTTTTTGTGAGTGGAGAGCAACAGAACGAGTCAAAAGACCTAAAAATTATATCACGAGTGAAAGATCATTGCAGGGTTTCCAAGAACGCGTGTGAGAACCTATTACTTCCGTAAAAATTAAATTTTTATATACTGAAACCTTAGATGGCTTCATTCTAAAAACCGAATGTTTTAAATAACATTGCATTTCATTGGTCGAAATCATCGATCAATATCAATACCGGCGGTTATTATTGGTTAATTGACCAGTGTGAGATCGCTGCACGTGCTCTTGCCTCAACTTGGTCATCTCGCGCTGAGGAAGAATTAGTAATATAATCCAACGACATAAACCCTATGCTGATGGTGCATCCCAAATATCTAGATAACGAGATTAGGACTCTGAAATTCTTTTTTTTTCTTTTTTGTTTGTTTGTTTTGATTTGTTTTTCACCGTTTTAAGTGATCTTAAACTTTTTGAAAGCTAGAGGATGTATTGGTTTGGTTCACTAAAACTTTAGGGTGTTGTCTCCCCTTGCCATATTACACATCACACAAGTTTGGTACCTCTTAATTTAGATGAGCGATTCAGGCTCATTGGAGCTTGTAGCTCCAAACGTACGCGATGCATTTCTTTTAAGAAAGAACTGAATGTTTTTTATTAGGTTTAATCAAAAACGTATATATTTTTGTACGATGTCCTACAATTATTAGTTTTGTTAAAGGGAAACAAATTGTGTTATATATATAGTATTGCATGGAAAAAATAACTAAACCAACAACACTGATTATTAATTGCACAAAACAAATAACACATACATTCTAATTCGGTCTGTTTTCAAATTGAAGTCTGAAATTGAAGTGGCTGATACAAAAAAGAGGAGGAGAGTTTCCACTTGAGATGTTTTCATTTCAGACGTTAGACAAAATTGGCAGTCTCGGCATGCACTCTGGAAAGAGTCCCTCTTTCATAAACTGAGTTCAGAAAATGACGGTCAAGACAAAGCATGCACTCTGGAAAATGTCGAACATTATTAAAAGTTCATGCAGAAAATGACGGTCAAGACAATGCTGTAACCATGGACATGACTAAGATGGTGAAAGCTAGAAAACTAAGGAGAACCCCAAACAAAAATCCATCGAACGCAGTAATGCCTTGCTTCCATGTGATAATAACATTTTGGGACTTTTCCCTGTTTTCTGTCGCCGATATTTTTGCTCTTCCTTTTACATTAAGCATGGCCAATTTCCGAAAAAGCGAATAGACAGGCGTAGTTTCATCGTTGGAAGATAAACGGGACTCCATACTTGATATAAGTACAGTTAATGTCCCGATAGCGAGCTGCATAATTATAAAAAGAGAAACGACAGGCGTGACGTCAGAAGTTTGTGGCAGTGATGTACTGACTATCGTCAAGAACACAGCAAAGGACAACCAGACTGTTATTGTATACCCCATCCGTTCCCCATTTTCGGCGGGAATTTGAAATGTATAAATATTCAATATAGAGAGGAGGACAATCGGGATAAGAACGTTCATGACTACGAATAGAGGCTTTCGTTTTATTTCTAATGTAAACGCAACAGTCGATTCAACTCCGCCCATTTCGTCCGATGCCCTAGAACTGATCACGTCCCATTGACCATTGCTATTTTTAGCTTCCTCCATTTCTATTCCATCATTTCTTACATAGAGTATGACGTCATCCTTGTCCAAACTCCAAACATTGAACACAAGGTCACACTTTTGTTTGTCAAAAGGAAAATAGGTTGGATCAAGGTTACATCGTGACTCAAAGATCTGAAACGGTTTCCATAAAATAAATCCATCATATTGAATGTAAATTTGTATAAAACTAGAACCAAGTTCTGTCAATTCTTTGAAGCCGTTTTGTAAAGAAATATCCGGTTTCCAAATTTTATCTTGGGGTAAATGTATGTATTCTAGGCCACCGAAGTCCTCGGGATCCCATTTCAAGAGCTCGTCGATCCATTCGATTTCTAGGAATCCCGTTGTCGTAATCTTTTGCTCAACCTCGTTTACGACATTCAAGCTATAGAGATGATATTCAATACGAGCCACCGTTGGATCTGATTGGTTGATAATTGGACGTACGAATTTGTTGTAGGCCCGCGTTGTGAAAAGTTCCGTTAGCAGGTTTTTGACGTCGTCGTTAGTTTTACTATGAGTCTGATGGATGCAAACACAGAATAAAAGAAAAATTGTTAACATATTTCTTGATTTAGTGCAAATAATTGCTAAAGATCTCATGGTTTAATGTTATGGTTCTTTCCTTTATTTTGCTCCTATAACTTGTTTAAGCCTGAAAATTAGAACATAAAATATTATATCAAAACAGGGATTTAAGATTCCTCCATTCTGTCAATTAATAATGGATAATCAAGGTTAAAAACTTATTATTTCGGTTTCATTATTATTCGTGAGAAATCAATTTTCGTGGTTTTTCCACGAAATTTGATACATAACGAAAAGAAAAATGAACGTTGATCCATATAAATTTGTACTATAAACATCAGAACCGCGAACTCACCCCTTTTCCTCAAACCACGAGAAAAGCGAAATTCAATGAACCTACAGTATTTCATATTGAAAAAAACTTCTCATCTTAAAACTAAAAAAATAAAACTGTTAATTTTAAAACGATGTTTGAAACACGACTTTACAGTCTTAAATGTATGGCTTATAAAAAAAACTTGTAACGTGCTTTTAAAATTGCTTAGATTTAACATGGCATTGGAGAAAACTACTGAAATGTATAGAACAAAAAAAATAACTGAATTTACCTCAGTAAATAGGAATAGTATTTAATCCATGAGCTTCGAGGCGGACTACGTCAATTAATATCGTAAGTTCTCCTTTTATAAAGTTAAAATATAGTTGTATTTCATTTGTGATTGAATTATATCAATCCTGTTTTTCATTTTTTGTCATCATGGGAAATTATAAAAATTATATAAATTAATTTTGTATTCCCAAACGGGAAGCAAAGTTGTAAAATCTGTAATTATAAAGAGTAACTGTTTGAAGTAGCGAAACCAAAGGGATACTTTCGTCAAACCATTTTATTCCAGCCAATGTCCGGCCGCAAAATTTTGGTGAAAATGAAAGAAAAAAATAAATTCGGACTAACTAGTCCTACTGTCGGTTAGTTTGAACTCGTTTTTTCAAAATACAATAAGGCAGTGGAATTATATTGATCTAAGCGTTCGGAAAGCACCCTCTATTGGTGCCTTCAAGAATGCCTTAAAAACATCCGCTCTAACCAATTTAGAAGTACTTTAACATTTTTCATAATGTCCATGAAAACTTAATATAATTCTTGCACAACTTAGATGCTCTGACTCCTTTCTTAATTATGATCTTTTTAAAGCAAATCTTGTTGTTAACATGCAGTGTCCGTTTCGAAAATAAATAACATTATACTTTTGTGCCTGTCCTCTATATGACAATGACAGAACTCAACTTTAAAATAACCTTACTTGGCTTCCGAATGGAATAAACATTGATATTGATACGTTTACCGAAGGAAGTAAAGATCATCTATCCTTTCATTTTAAGACATGTTTTTGAGTTTATTAAACGATCCAAAAAAATACAATTACCTAATTTTTCAAAGCTGACAATCATCTCATCAGCACTTTGTCTTTTTCCCCCAAGTCCCTTTTTTTCGTTTTGTGAAAACCCATTACTTTTGTATACTTCTATTTTTGTTTCACTATTTAAGTGAAACTCGTAAATTTGTTTCTTCTTCTACACAGGCAATTTTGGTTAATGTTAATTTAACGTTAAAAATTAACGTTAAATTAGTGTTAATCGAGCTTCGATTGTTAATTTCATGTTAAAGTTTAACATTTGACGTCACATAATTCAACAGGATAATTAACGTTAAAAAGTTTAACACTAAATTAGTGTTAATTTTTAACACTAAATTAACGTTAAAAATTTTAACGTTAAGCTAACGTTAATTTAATGTTAAATTAGTGTTAAATTCACGTTAAATTAATGTTAATCGAGCTTAACGTTAATTTAACGTTAAGACAAATTGCCTGTGTATTTCATTTTTTAAAAAAATGCACGATCTTGAATCTTATTATATATTTCATTGTAATGTATATTATTGTATTGAGGAGAGGACTCTGTAAGTATGAATTTACTTGTGTCCAATCCATTTTGTTTTATTACAAATGAAAGAACCTTAGTGAGCAGGCCCACATACTCCACGCGTCCACATTATGGACAGAGGTTAGGACTAAAAAAGTCAGAGTTGTTGTCTTTCCAAGTCGACTCGTTAAACAGGAAGTAAAAGAGTGACAGACCTAAAAATGTATCCCACCATATGGGCTCCTAAAGCTACATACAAAATATCAAAAGACTATGATTAATAATTTTCAACCCTAAAAATTTAGTGAAAAAAATCCAAGTCGGCTCGTTTAAAGGGAAGTAGTTGATCGAAAGATCTGAAAACGTATCCCACAATATGAGACCCCTACCTGAAGCAACATACCAAATATCAAATACCTCCAATTCATAGTTGCTGAGAAATCTGTTACGAAAATTTTCAACCCTGAAAATAAAGTAAAAAAGTCTAAGTCGGCTCGTTAAACAGGAAGTAGATGATTGACAGACCTGAAAACGTATCCCACCATATGGGACTCGGTAAACAGGAAGTAGATGATCGACAGACCTGAAAACGTATCCCACCATATGGGACCCTCACCTGAAGCTACATGCCAAATATCAAAAGCTTACAATTAATAATAGCTGAGATATCTGTTACGAAAATTTTGATCACGGACAGACTGACCAGTCAAAAACATTATACCCTTCGCAACTTCGTTGCGTGGGGTATAATTAAACATGTTTAAAGTAAACTAACTAGATTAGAATTTCTTCATACGATTACATGTTTTTATCATATTATATGTATATGTTAGATGAAAGACGATGACGACGATGATGAAAATGAGTGTGATGTGGGCTGCTGCTGCTGCTGCTGCTGATGATGATGATGATGATAATAGGAAATGAAAAGTATCCCATTTATCATATATTTTAGTGTGTAAATAATGATGATGATTATGATGATGATGATGATGATGATGATGATGATGATGATGATGATGATGATGATGATGATGATGATGATGATGATGATGATGATGATGATTTTTGCACCAATTTGGTAGAATATTAGTTATCAACATTCAAGACTCAGTTTTTTTCGACACAGGGCCAGCTATTGCTTGGTCTCTAGTTTACAAATACATGTACTCAACATTTTCCAAATAATATATTATAATTGTTCCGTTTCGTTACTCGATCCTACACACCTACTCAAGTCATACAGAACTAAATCAAACACATATTTAAAAGCATTCTTATTTATTTATTGGAGTGAACCACTTGGGTATATATAACTGATTAATAAAAACGATAAAAAGAATATCGTTCTTCGAAAAAAATAACTTAAATGTCTGAAAGTAATTAATTGCTTTCGTCCTTCTATTGCCTGAAAAAGAGAAGTTAAATAAAGATAGAAACCTTATTAATTTGATAATATTATACTGCTGATGCTTTAATTAAAATATTAATTAGTATTTGCTTAAATATTTGTCCGTTTAATTAAAACTTTTACTCATCATATCTTTTGTTTATTTAGTATGAGTTAATGTTATTTTAAATACACTCATTTCCACACTGCTGAATTCATTGTAAAAAAAAAAACAAATAAAGAATTTGGAAAAGAAAATTGGTCTTCCAATGTTGCTTACTCTTCTGGAGCTATGTATGTCCCCATTATCATGTTCACCCTTCCCTGATAAAGCCGAGATCGTGCTGCTTGAGAGTAAAGTAATAACTAACAAACCAATGACATATATTATATTATGGGCCTTCTGAACGTTAGATTTAATCGGCGAATCCATCATATCCATCGATTCATGTACAGAAGTTAACCCCATAAGTCAGTTATATTGTAATCTAAATAGTTTTATCTATAGACTTTACATATACGTGTACATTAGATAATATCTAACAAACAGATCTTAACCAACAAAAACACTTTATTACTAATCTGGCTAATTAGTGTAATAAATACATGTACTTAACAGGTTGTATCAACTTAGATAAGAAGTGACATAAATATGACCATGGAAGTACTATCTAGGATAGTACTTCCATGATATGACAAATCAAGCAGTTTACACACATCTGTTAGTGTATTTACTATGGTATTTTTATATTCATCCGAATAGTCCCTTTTGGACCAATTAGTTTTAAAGTTTTGAAGACGACATTTGACGAGTAGTTCTGATTAATTTAAGCATTGGGGAATTCATAGATAACCAAGCTGTGTATTTTGCAAAGGTAAGTCTTTTTTACATTGATTGATTGATAAATGTCTCTTTTTGTTTTCTTTTAAATTATAAAACATTAAAAAATATTTATGTAAAACTAAACTAAGTCAAAAGACCGCGGAAATTTAACACAAAGGAATAAAAAAAATCAATAAAACTCAAAAGTAATATTTATGTAATAAAATGTAAAATACAATAATTTTGTTTGCAAAGTTTGTGTATCAAAATGATTTTTGCCATCTTTCTGTGACTGGGGAACTGACGGGGTCACAACGGGAACAGGAAAATATGAATTAACGAATACACAAATAAATACAATGGGTCTACAATGACTGCAAACTGCCTCTGCGACTGAACACTGTCGACTTCCTCGACTAAACAATGACTACGGCTGACTAGTAGGACACTGTATGGCGACTCTGGATACTCTGGAACAGCAGACGGCTTTAACAATTCATTCCTATTCACAATGAAAACAGTTTACAAACATTAAGTGAAAATGTCAGATATAATAATCTGGCCCACTTTAGACAATGATAAGGTCAATACGATTGACTCAAAGTCTTTAACTTAACTGAAACTAAAACTATACTCTATACTCAACTTCGCTTTACTGCTCTTAACTTAACCTAACTGAAGAATATAAAAATGTCCCTAACATATATACCCCTAATAAAATGACAGATAAATATTACTCAATTTGAGTGAAAATTCATTAATTTGACATAAAAGAATATTAAAATTTTGAACACAACAGAAATCTAAATTAAAGCAAGAAATAACATGTGACAGAGTTAATCCTATCTACTTAATTACTTATGGAATGTTGAACAAAAATACCTTATAAAAATAAATTAAAGCCCTTAAAAATACTGATAAAAAACTATATCAATATAAACAACAAAACTAAATGAAAATAATAAAAAATTACAATAAAAATTTGAATGTCCAAAAACCAAATTGTCAATTTCAGCTCCGTCAAATTTCTATATATTTCTTGGAAATCAAAGAAAGAACTAATTCTATTTCGATCGGTGCTTGCAATTATATATAAAGGCATACTAATGGAACATTATCTAATTGAAAGATTAGTAAGTACTCCTGTCCCGGGTTGGGGAAGGGGGTCAAGGGGGTGGGGGTGGTGAAATATTTATGAAACTACACTATGTGCATGTAATACAAAATTTTACTATTGATAAGATTTAGGCGCAGATCCAGGATTTGATGTTTATAGAGAAGGCACACGTTAAAAATCTAAAAAAAAAAAATTATATGGACATTTTTCGAGAAAATCGAGATTTGATATGACAAAAATACTTTTTCAAATGCGCCAGGTGCGGCCCCGTCTGAATTCGCACGATTTTTAATCTATCATGACGGAACCAGTCAATTTGCTTTCGGGCAGGTGGGGGGGGGGGTTGTGATGGGGTAACTGATCAAAAAGAGCCCCTTTCCGCTTCACGCTTCAAGTTGAACAGTGATTTACTATATTAGTATATATCCCCCTGAGGGCAACATTTCCTGCTCCCTAAAGTATCAATTATATTAATAGAAAATAAAGAGATGTGGAATAAGTGTACGCGACACAGCCCACAATTAAACGGCAATTTAGAAAAACCACAATGGACAACCGCCAAGTCTTCTATACTAGACAATAATAACAAGGTCTGTTATAAATATAGAAAGGTCGCCCACTTGAGGTTGCCATTATTGTTACTGTGGGCCTATATTTACATTTATACATTCTCTCATGTCATTTTTACTTCCGCATTTATTTACCTGAACATAAGGTAAGATCTTGAATGTCTTTATTTTTGGTTATACTGTTCTATGCTCTTCATATTCATACAGTGTTTGGCATTTTCAATATTTTTGGTAGAGCGCCTCTGATGAGTCTTGATTAGACGAAACGCGCGTCAGGCGTAGCAAAATTTATTGTCTGGAACTTTGTTGTCATTTGTATTTTGTAAGCGTTTCAGCCAGACAAACTACACATCAGCCAGACAAACTAATAATGCCACATGTTTATTGTTGTTATCATTACTATCTATCATTTAACGTGTAATTACAAGGGGTCATAACATCAATTATAAAGCCAAAGCCACCCCAAAATCCCCGACCCTGGGCCATATCACACACGTCTCAGTGCAGTATCTTCGAAATCTGCATGTTTTTTAATACGATGCTGCAATCTGTGCGCTTTTAAAATATACCTGATATATTCATACATACATAGGTACATACATGTATACATACATACATATATGACAGTGTTAACAAGAAGGGATATGGTTAAAACCATATCCATTGGTACTCGAGTTACATATATGTCACAGTTAGGCTCCTGAAACATGCATAATGCCTTTATCATCATAGTAATTTACCTACGATACTAGAACATGTAGAATGAAAGATAAGTTGAAGGGATTCATTCATTGTTATATGCATCATTTGAACAAACCGTACCAATATGTTTTTATTGCACTTTCCAGTTAAAAAAACAATATGGGAATTGAATGATTCTTTTGTAGATTGTCATTATTAATTCGTCTGGAAGAACAGGTTACAGTTAATTTCGAAGCATACAATTGCTTAGTATCATTAGGTGCACCTACTACTGGTTTTTTGGCATTGCAAACTGACAAAATGTTGATAGGACAGGCCACCCAGCTAAGCTCAAAAGGGTCTTGAAAGCCTTTTAAGTGTCTGTAGCACGGGGGGTGGGGGGGGGGGGGGGGGTGGGTAAACTTCAATCATAAAGGTGCGGCCCAAAAGGGTCTACTTTAAAAGGTTAAAAGGTTGGAAATTTCAATGTAGTATATATAATAAGGTATACTTTACACAAATGTCATATATCAATAGGAAAAGAGTGACTGAGCATCCACATTTTGTCTCCTTGTAACCTTAACTGTAAAGGCATTTGATAACTTTTACCATTCAAACTTTGATTTAATAGAAAATCTAAAAAACATGTAAAGTTTAAGCATATTCTGTGTAATTTCAAATGCATTAAAATATATGAATGGTTGTCTTTTTTTAAGCAGGCCAATATATGAATAGGGTGGGTATAAAACTTCTGGGCCGCACAAAAATACTTGGAGTTACCACCCCCACAAACCTGTGGCGGATCCAGAAATTTTCAAAGGGGGGGGGGGGGGGGCGCAATTATAAAAAAAATCCTTCTGGGACCTTTTGTTTTTGTTTTTTGTTTTTGTCAAGGGGGGGGGGGCGGCGCGCCCGGCAGTATGCCGGTCCTAGATCCGCCTTTGCAAACGTGGTCTGTAGTGTAGGGTATTCCGGACAACAGAAATTTGTAGTAGTTAAATTATATCGTTGAGCCTCAAGTCAAAGTATTAACAGGTTGTGTACATGAACATGGAACGAAGAACGAATCGATCCAGCCATCTTGTTTTCATAAAATAACATCACGAGTTCAATGCCTTATTGATAATTTAAATCAAATTTCACGTGAAATTATAGCATTAAGATCGCAAAATGTTTGCATGGTTCATAAATACATAAGTAGAGAGTTGCCAAACAAAAAAAACGATGAAAAAATTAACATGTCATCTGTTTGTGTATATTATGCTGCTGAGATAAAAATAGTTCGATCGCGCAGTAATTATTTAACTGCAGTAACAGCTATTATAGAACGATAATGCACCGAATGGTGACTTTTCGGTATTTTTTTTTAAATTGATCATTGATAAAATTTTACACAGACTCTAATTTATTCACAAATTGGCATTAAAATCATTCCTCATGACGAACTATTTTATATCCTATTATGCAACATACGAATCGTTATGCAATCGACAACAGGGTGAATCTAAGTATACATCTAGAATAGATATTCGAGAATAGGTCTCTCGTATGAAAATGCTTTGGTTGACTAATTTTGTATATAATACTAAAAATATAACTGACTTGAGGCAGTAGGAAAATCCAGTTTAAATCCGCGAGAAAATGCACTTTTTAGCTCACCTGGACCAAAGGTCCAGGTGAGCTATTGCCATCACTTGGCGTCCGTCGTCGTCTGTCGTCTGTCGTCTGTGAACAATTTTCAAAAATCTTCTCCTCTGAAACTACTGAACAGAATTTAATGAAACTTGGTATGAATGATCCTTAGGGTGTCCTGCACGAAACTTGTGTTTCGATTTTTGATCCGCCAAAAAACATGGCCACCATTACTAAAAATAGACCAGGGGGGTCAGACTACTGTTTTTGGCTTGTAAATCAAAAAGTATAAGAGATAGATGAAATCTGATGCCACCCTACTGCTTCAGCATCAAAAGTTCTACGAAAGTCTTCATTTGGTCGAAGTTGTCAGATGATCCCATATAGGGGTTACAGCCCTTTATAGGTGAAAAATAGCGGTTTTTCATGATTTGGGCTTATAGAATGAAAACTATTGCAGATAGAGAAAAGCTGTTGCTTGCTTAAATGTTCAGCTCATTTAGCTCTACAAAAGTCTCCATAGGGTCAAAGTTGTCAGATGACCCCTTATAGGGGTTACAGCCCCTTAAAGGAAAAAAAAAGTGTTTTTGGCCTATAAAATGAAAACTATTGCAGATAGAGAATAGCTGTTGCTTGCTTAAATGTTCAGCTCATTTTGCTCTACAAAAGTTTTCATAGGGTCGAAGTTGTCAGATGACCCCTTATAGGGGTTACAGCCCCTAAAAGGCGAAAAATAGTGTTTTTGGCCTATAGAATGAAAACTATTGCAGATAGAGAAAAAATGTTGCTTGCTTAAATGTTCAGCTCATTAAGCTCTACAAAAGTCTTCATAGGGTCGAAGTTGTCAGATGACCCCTTACAGGGGTTACAGCCCCTTAAATGCGAAAAATAGTGTTTTTGGCCTATAGAATGAAAACTATTGCAGAAAGAGAAAAGCTGTTGCTTGCTTAAATGTTCAGCTCATTAAGCTCTACAAAAGTCTTCATAGGGTCGAAGTTGTCAGATGACTCCTTATAGGGGTTACAGCCCCTTAAAGGCAAAAAATAGTGTTTTTGGCCTATAAAATGAAAACTATTGCAGGTAGAGAAAAGCTGTTGCTTGCTTAAATGTTCAGCTTATCTAGCTCTACAAAAGTCTTCACAGGGTTGAAATTGTCAGATGACCCCTTATAGGGGTTACTGCCCCTAAATTTACGTGTTTTCATGTTTTTGGCTTATATAATGAAAACTATAGCAGATAAAGAAAAGTGGTTGCTTGCTTAAATGTTCAGTTCATTAATCTCTTAACAAATGTCTCTATAGAGTCAAAGTGTTCAGATGGCCCTTAATATAAATAACATTTTGCACATTTTTGGCCTACAGAATGAAAACTATTGCTGAAAGAGAAAAGCTGTTGCTTGCTTAAATGTTCAGCTTATTTGGCTCTACAAAGTTCTTTATAGGGTTGACATCAAGACCAGGTGAGCGATTCAGGCTCCTGGGAGCCTCTTGTTGTAATTAGTACATATAAGCATTTAAGTTACCCCAAATGAAGTTATTGCACCCCAGATTGCACATGTTGATCATGTTGATAGCAATCTGGGCAAGCAAACAAGGGATTTGCATCAATCACAATCGGTTTCCTTAAAAAATAAATATTAAGGATGTTCGCTGGTCAGTTTGAAAATAACAAGGTATCTAAATTTATATACCTGGTGAATAGACCATAGATAAAGGTACAAAATAAGCTTAAAAATTAATAGTTTGCCGAACTTGTTTTTGAGATAATAAGCGTTCAAAATTTGGCAGGAAAACGCTTTCTCTGGCTTTTTCATAGGTTTAGCATTTGGCTTGTTCTACTATAAAAACTTGTGAAAAAATAACAAGAAATTTATTAAACTTTGTAAATAAGCTCTTAATGAACCAATGAACCTTATCGTGAAAAGAAATTAGGGGGTTGCTGGGCAAAAAAATTATCCATATTTTAATAGTAAAATCCAGAGGATTCCGAAAATCTGACAGAAATCTTAAAAATTGACCAGCGATCATCCTTAAAAGTTTATAGCAATAAATAATTCTAGTTTCCTTATTCTAAATGAAATTTGTATAAAAATAAAAATCATTTTAAAAAGAGCTTTAGGACAATAGGAGAGAAATGTAGACAGTTTTCTAATCCTTGTCTACCTTTTCTCCTATATTGTCCTCAATCATACACCGTTAAAATTTTGGACCTTCTTGAAGTTAGTTTGCCAGCGGTTAACTATAGCGGGTAATACCCCGCGAAATTGTAGGGGTTATACATTCAAAAAAGTGAAGAGTAAAAATTATAAACTATATCTCTTCAGGCAAATACTTTATGTAAATTCTAGTATAAATTGAACATTTTGTTTTTATTTCAGTTGCTCATTGAAAGATGGACTTGAACGCAATCAGGGAAAACGAGAAAAAATGGAGACATTTTGTATCCGACGTAAAACCGAGATGGAATCGATCAACAAAAAACGTCCAAATTCAGAAGAAAACCACGACAGATTGTCTGGTGAATGACTTTGCTAATCAACTTTTAGTCAAAAAAGGAGGCAAAGTTTCCGTTTATGGTCCCAAATATGCTATTGAAAAAGTACAGGACGCCTTAGCGGTCAAAACACCGAGTCCGAAAACAAGTTTAAGTTCGTTTCCGGAATCCAAAAGAGAAAATACATGGCCGACCATAAAACGTGGTAACATTTCAAATGGAAATGATACGTTTTCTCAAGCAAAGGAAACCGTTAAAAAGGATCTTTTTAGTAATTTTGAGAAACTTGAGTCATCAAACGACGAAAAAGGTGTGACAGAGGATAACTTTGAACAAGCTCAAACTTTACAAGATGATTTTGTAATTTTAGACGAAGACAATGATGCAGTTTTGAAGAATGCAGAAGAGCAAACAAAAGCACCGACTGAGCAATTTAAAAGTAATGAAACAGAAGCTGTTCAAAGAGACGCTTTCAAAAATGTCGAGGAGAGACAAATGCACGGGGATGATGACGCTAATAAAATTGAAAACGAATTTGTAGACTATGGAACAGCTGGGTCAGAAGCTAAAAAAATGTTAGATTTCAATGAAGACAACGTTAACAATAAGAAAAACTGTTTAGTTGGTTTAAGAAAGGCAGATACTGTTAAAATTACGGCAAGCGATTTTGATGAAGTTGCGATTTTGGATGATGACGCTAATAAATCATCGAGCAAAACAAAAGAATCAAATGTATTTACAGACATTGCAGATTTTCACCGAAAACGAAAAATTTCAGTACCCGTTGGCATCACGATTGCAAGCAACAAATCAGATGAACGTTTTATTATCGACGGTTCTCCGATAAATGGCACTGGTTACATTAACGATGAGTGTGTTGAATTGGCAGATGACTTCAGCACACCGACAAAAGTAAAAAGACTTGATTTTTCGAACGAAAATGGATCACAGAGTAACGAAAAAGGACGATTTGACTTCCAGGCGTCAGATATTAAACACATTACAGACAATATAGAGATAAACAGATCCCGCGACCGCGATTACCGGCCGATTTCTAGGAAAAGTGATATCGATATGGCGTGTAGCAAATGGAAAATATCGAACATTGCAGAATATTTCGATTTTGATAAATGCGTTCGGTCCATGGATTTATCATTTAGCAGAAACACCATTTCCGAAATGGACATATTTGTTGTTCAAAAAGACATTTCGCGTTTAATAGGTGTTTTACAGCGCACTACCAGCCCGATGAAAACAAAATCTAAATCAATCGATACCTTCGGTAGTAGTTTGAAAGCCACTACCATAAACGAAACCGGAACTCGCCTCGTAATTGACGCGTTTCTTATTCCACTTTGTTCGATGCTTAATTTAACAATAGGGGTTGACATTAACGTAAACTGTACGTATTTACCTAACTGCAGGTTCGATTATTGTATTTATAAAGATGATAAAATCGTTGGATGTGTGGAGGCTAAAAGTCCAAGGGCATTAGACGAAAGCTCTATAGCGCAAGCAATCATACAGTTGAATATTTTACAGGCACTGAGAATATCGAAAGAAGACGAAAAAAGCGATGATAGAAATTTGCCGATATTTTGTATCATTACCGATGGTAGCCGGTTTATTTTTATCCAAATCATCGGCAATTTCCTATATTTCCAAATTGACGAAGGATCCAAAAAATTAAAAATTAACGAAATTCTCAAAGAGGGTGAAATCCCGGAAGTGCTTTCAAACATGACAAGCCTGATAGTGGACAGTTCCAAAGGTGACTGGGTGTACGATAAGGATTGCAGCATTGTCGAAGAAAAAGAGGAAATTCTTTCCAAAATTGGAAGATTTGAAAATGAAGGGTCATCTTCACAAAGTCCCATTTATATAGAATGATCGTTATAATGGGTGGTAAAATTCAATTTGAAATTTCCTTTTTTTTAACATGAATGAAATATTACTAATAGATTTAAATTTATTTACTATTTGTTGTACGTTTTATAAAAAAACTGGATCCCCACTGAAAAATATTGGTTAAAACTTTTTATCTAAATGTAGACCTGGTCCAAGTGATAAAATTCTTGTATATTGACTTTGATATGTTTGCTTAAAATGTAACTTTTAGAAGATGAGTTTCATTTGTTTTTTCAATTGTTTAATGTCCATTATTCAAATGTGTGATTAATGTTTTCTTTTCATATATTTGTGTTCATGTTCATTATATATTTTTTGAAATTATACAATAAAAAATCATTTTACTCACCTTTTAATTTTGCACATGGTCCATACATTTTGTTGAAGATTTATCTATTAAAGCTTTGAAACAAGGAAGGGCTATTTAATACCCCGCCATACAACTAAACGTGCAAGACGTACGACGCAGTTCTTTACGCAACAGTTCAGACATCTCAAAGCGACCAATAAACCATTGTTTAACCATTCTGATTTCAAAAACTTCTTATGAAGTATACAGCCGGCATTGAATAGTTCCATTGCTACATAACCATGTACGCACTAATTGACAGCTGAATGGACTAAAAAATGTAAGGCAAACTTTCTTACTCCAGAATATAACACGATAGCTAGGCCAGATTCGAACTTTCACAACATTTTGGTGTCAAACGCCTTATTTACACGATCTTCCTGTTTTTTTACCTTCTGTCCGTCGTCTTTTGTTAATTTGGTCCGATGTACGACCTTCTGCTGCCTTTGGTTTGTTTGGTCCAGTGTATGACCTTCTTTCCACCGTCTTTGTTGGTATTGCCCGGTGTACGACCTTCTGTCTGCGGTCTTTGGCTGGTATTGTCTGGTGTAGGACCTTCTGTCCGCCGTCTTTGGTTGGTTGAGTCCGGTGTACGACCTTCTGTCCACCGTCTTTGGTTGGTTGAGTCCGGTGTACGACCTTCTGTCCGCCGTCTTTGGTTGGTTTGGTCCGGTCTACGGCCTTCTGTCCGCCGTCTTTGGTTGATTTGGTCCGGTGTACGACCTTCTGTCTACCGTCTTTGGTTAGTATGGTCCGGTTTACATTCTGTTGTCCGCAGTCCTTGGTTGATGTGGTTTGGTTTACGGCCTTCTGTTCGACGTCTTTGGTTGGTTTGGTCCGGTGTACGACCTTCTGTTCGCCGTCTTTGGTTAGTTAGGTCCGGAGTACGACGTTCTGTCCGCCATCTTTTGTTGATGTGGTCCGGTGTACGACCGTCTGTCAAACGTTTTTGTTTGGTTTGGTCCGATGTACGACCTTTTGTCCGCCGTCTTTGGTTGGTAAGGTCCGATTTATGATCTTCTGTCTACCGTCTTTGGTTGATATGGTCCGGTGTACGGTCTTCAGTCAGTCATCTATGGTTGGTTTGGTCCGGTGTACGACCGTCTGTCAAACGTATTTGGTTGGTTTGGTCCGGTGTACGACATTTTGTCCGCCGTCTTTGGTTGGTATGGTCCGGTGTACGATCTTCTGTCTACCGTCTTTGGTTAGTATGGTCAGGTGTACGTTCTTCTGTCTACCGTCCTTGGTTGATGTGGTTTGGTGTACGGCCTTCTGTCCGACGTCTTTGGTTGGTTTGGTCCGATGTACGACCTCTTGTTCGCCGTCTTTAGTTGGTATTGTCCGATGTACGTTCTTCTGTCCATCGTTCTTGGTTGATGTTAATTGTTCGGTGTACAGCCTTCTGTCAAGCGTTTTTGGTTGGTTTGGTCCGGAGTACGACCTTCTGTCCGCCATCTTTGGTTGATTTGGTTTGGTGTACGGCCCTCTGTCCGCCATCTTTGTTTGGTTTGGTCCGGTGTACGTCCTTCTGTCTGCCGTCTTTGGTTGGTAGGTCCGGTGTACGACCTTCTGTTCGCCGTCTTTGGTTGATGTGGTCCGGTGTACGGCCTTCTGTCAGTCCTCTTTGGTTGGTTTGGTCCGGTGAACGACCTTCTGTCCGCCGTCTTTGATTGGTTCGGTCCTGTGTACGACCTTCTGTCCGCCGTCTTTTGTTTGTTCGGTCTGGTGAACGACCTTCTGTCCACCGTCTTTTGTTGGGTGGTCCTGTGTTCGACTATCTGTCATCCATCTTTGGTTGGTTTGGTCCGGTGTACGATCTACTGTCATTTTTTGGTTGGTTCGGTCCGGTGTACGACCTTCTGTCCGCCGTCTTTGGTTGGTTTGGTCCGGTCTACGGCCTTCTGTCCGCCGTCTTTGGTTGATTTGGTCCGGTGTACGACCTTCTGTCTACCGTCTTTGGTTAGTATGGTCCGGTTAACATTCTGTTGTCCGCAGTCCTTGGTTGATGTGGTTTGGTTTACGGCCTTCTGTCCGACGTGTTTGGTTGGTTTGGTCCGGTGTACGACCTTCTGTTCGCCGTCTTTGGTTAGTTAGGTCCGGAGTACGACCTTCTGTCCGCCATCTTTGGTTGATGTGGTCCGGTGTACGACCGTCTGTCAAACGTTTTTGTTTAGTTTGGTCCGATGTACGACCTTTTGTCCGCCGTCTTTGGTTGGTAAGGTCCGATTTATGATTTTCTGTCTACCGTCTTTGGTTGATATGGTCCGTTGTACGGTCTTCTGTCAGTCATCTATGGTTGGTTTGGTCCGGTGTACGACCGTCTGTCAAACGTATTTGGTTGGTTTGGTCCGGTGTACGACATTTTGTCCGCCGTCTTTGGTTGGTATGATCCGGTGTACGATCTTCTGTCTACCGTCTTTGGTTAGTATGGTCAGGTGTACGTTCTTCTGTCTACCGTCCTTGGTTGATGTGGTTTGGTGTACGGCCTTCTGTCCGACGTCTTTGGTTGGTTTGGTCCGATGTACGACCTCTTGTTCGCCGTCTTTAGTTGGTATTGTCCGATGTACGTTCTTCTGTCCATCGTTCTTGGTTGATGTTAATTGTTCGGTGTACAGCCTTCTGTCAAGCGTTTTTGGTTGGTTTGGTCCGGAGTACGACCTTCTGTCCGCCATCTTTGTTTGGTTTGGTCCGGTGTACGTCCTTCTGTCTGCCGTCTTTGGTTGGTAGGTCCGGTGTACGACCTTCTGTTCGCTGTCTTAGGTTGATGGGGTCCGGTGTACGGCCTTCTGTCAGTCCTCTTTGGTTGGTTTGGTCCGGTGAACGACCTTCTGTCCGCCGTCTTTGATTGGTTCGGTCCTGTGTACGACCTTCTGTCCGCCGTCTTTGGTTGGTTTGGTGCGGTGAACGACCTTTTGTCCGTCTTCTTTGGTTGGTTTAGTCCGATGAACGACCTTCTGTCCACCGTCTTTGGTTGGTTTGGTCCGGTGTACGACCTTCTGACTGTATTTGTTTGGTTTTTGGATGGATTTCACGAAGTAACAAATACAGGTTACTAAAATGGTGAATGTCGGACGATGGGCGACGGGCGGACTGAAAAAAAAATCTTTAGTTTAACATTCATAGTAACTGCTTATCTCAGCTTCTTGATATATATTGCGGCTTATTCGTCCCCAAACAACAGAAAGTAAAAAAATCTTAATACGTTTATACAAACGAAAAACAAATGTTGTCAGTAATGAATAAGCCGTCGTATTAAAAGATACCAGAGGGTGCCGTTTCATAAAGCGATCGCTAATAAGCGTGCTCGTTATCCCATGCAATTTTTAAGAAGATCGCTTTATACCGTATATAAAACGACAACTAGAAGGCGCTGCTCGCCGTTTTACGATTGCTCCAAGGTAAAAATAAAATGCATACAATTTAACTTCAGTCCCGCAATAGTCGAAGAAAGACGCCCACAAAAACATAAAAATACTAGCTTGGAAAAGAATAACCTTTTTCGATACGTTTATGTTAGATGGACCAGCTGGATCTCCATGGTTTAAGACTGATTCGAAGCGTTGGTCTTTCTAGCCATTCATTATTATTATTTAAAATGAGGCAGGTTTTACCTGAGACGACTTCGAAGTTCCAAAATTAAGAAGCTAAAAATCAAATTTTAAAATGTTCATAACTTGATGAATTGAAACAATTTTCCTTTTTACCTGCGTCGCTGATGGCGAAAGCAGGTCTAGTTGTCGGGTCACTCCATCCGTCCGTCCGTCTGTCCATCCCTCCCGCTATGGGGTGTCAGTCTTGTGTAATCTGAATCTCAAAAACCCAATGCTGAATCTTTTTGAAATTTTACACAGTGATTACAGATACATTGAAGATGTGCACCTCCCCTTTAGGGGTCATTTAATAATTTCATTTAGAAATTAGGGGCCCAAAAGGGGCCAAAAAGCGACTTTTTATTTGTTTTCACAATAACTTTTGTATGCCAAATGCTATGAATCTTTACAGTCATGTTACGTACTATAAAAGGATGAGTGGGGCTGATTTTGGGTGTCCCCGCTTTTTTCGTTTAGAAATAAGGCCCTAAAGGGACCAAAAAGCGACTTTTTTCATTTGTTTCCACAATAACTTTTGTTCTGGTTGACCAAATGCTATGAAACTTTACAGTAATGTTACCTACCAGAGAAGAAAGGGCATGGTTGATTTTGGGTGCCACCGCTTTTTTTCGTTTAGAAATGAGGGGCCCAAAAGGGGCCAAAAAAAGCGACTTTATTATTTGTTTCCACAATAACTTTTGTTCTGGTTTTTTATTGTTCGAAAATAAATATAGAATATTATGTACTTTCCTTTTTGATACTATCTATATCTAGGTGAGTATTAGACGAGTCCGGTAGGACGAGTCTGATACGAGACTAGATGTAGATAGTATCAAAAAGGAAAGTATATAATATTCTTTTTATCGGTAATGACGTCACAGTTAAATTGTATCACGGACTGTCCATGATACTAAAAAATATCAGGCAGATGAGATCAAAGGAATAAGCTGCTTATTACCGATAAAAAGAAACAAGCTCTAATTTCTTATTGGTAACGCGTGCGCTTAAAATACCATACCAAATATTCGATTTAAAAGCGTTAAAAGACTGGGGGAAATGACGTTAAATTCAGCTCATAGAATAACAAAAATATTGACTTCTCTACTCTCCAGGAGCGTTTTAGGTTCCTTTAAAGTCTGACTTAGTTACCAGGGGCCATGACAATGTAGCTATGTGAGGATTGAGACATGTCTTAGGACCGTCTTGAGTCTTTTTTGCGCTTTTTTTATATTTGGACATTGATAGATGCGCCTCGACGTAAGACAAATTTCCGTACTTTTTTCGACATCCTTGCATATATTCAAAAGATTTTTGGTATGCAAGATTACCATGATGAGTTACAGGTCAAATTTGAATGTCGTTCCGGTCCACTAATATTTGCCAGCGGGGCATGAATATCATCATGACACATTTTCTTGTTTAGTTGTGTTTTGTAACGGGTTTCCCGTATGGAGAGATGGGTGATATAGTGAACATTGTGGAACGACTCCTTACAGGAGTTATTTCCCCTTAATTGTCAAAATTGACCATTTTCACAGTTTTTGGACTTAATCTTAAAAGCCATAAGAGTTAGAGAAATAGTTAGCATTGCAAAATTGTTCAGCTCATTAAGATCTACAAAAATGATGGCAGGGTCAAAATTGTCAGATCATCCTTTTAAGTGTTTTCAATCAATTTTAACTTAATATGTTTGCTTTTTTGTTTTTTTTTTTCAAATGGAAAGCTTTGTAACATTGTATTCTTGGTCTTAAAGGTGTTTTCTATCCTAACTAATCTCTTTTATGTTACTAACCAAGTACATGTAGACCATGTTGCACACTAGGTAAGAGGCTTTAGCATAAGAGATCAGGTGAGCGATTCGGGCCCCTGGGAGCCTCTTGTTTATAATGGAAAAGGTAAAAAATGTCCGAAATATGTTTCAATATTTAATATTGAATTGTTGAATTCAAATAATCGATATGATATATAATATATAATATAACAGTTATCACCCTAGATGATACGTGACCCGGCATTAGTAGGGTTTGCCCTTACTTTTTCGGGGAAAGAAACCATTGGATCACACACCAACTATGGTGATAGTTGTGTAAGATTATTTTATATCTGCCACATTTTATATGTGCCTGTCCTAATATACGATATTGAGATGTGGAATAAGCGTACGCGACACAACAAACTAAGCCAGGAATCCTTGTCAAATATTTGTATTTACCTTTTTTTATATTTTCTGTTCCATGTTTAAGAAGGAGGTCTATATCTGACTATTTCAGAATTGGGTTTTAATTATTTGCATTTTCCGTAGACCATGGGCTTATTGCAGAACGGCGAGCAGCGCCTACTGGCCTCGTTGAAGGCTGCTGGCGGGTGTCAAGTGTTTTTTTTTTCTAAATCGCCGCTTGTTATGTGAGCTGTGTCGCGTTCACTGATTCCACATATCATTATTTTCTATTAAATTGTCATTTGATTTTATACATAAATAGTTTGCGGATTTAAGAATGACTCCTTTAAAACTGTGCGCAGAGTTATTCCCTTAATAAGTTATTGTAATATTTGAACAATTTCTCGCTACAAAATTATACTTAATACATGCAAATTACCAGTTCAAGGCTGTTTACATTTGTACTATAACAACTCTTTTGATAAAACAGGTCAAATAAAATATAAATATTGTTCTATATTTTATTTTTGCAAAAAAAAAAAAATTGTTTTACTTTACTTATTTTAATTTTTTATGTTTAATTTTTGTTATAAAGGATGAGTGGCATTAAGACCCATAATTGGCCCAAGAAAATGAAGTTGGTTCGAATGTTATGATATTTATAAGAAATATCAACTTATATGTGGTTACAAAGAAAACACATCAAATAAGGCAAATTTCGTTCATTGTGAAATAATTTGACATCATATTTAGTGGTCTTATTTGACAAAATAAAGAAAATCTGCAATTTTGAATGGTTTTAGTGCATATTTTCTTAAAGAAAACATTGGGCGCATGAAAACAACTCCAAACTTTCATTAATGATGGATTTTATCATTTTGCACATTTTTGCCAAGTATGAAGTTGTTGTTTTTATGCGCCCACCTTCTTTCGGACCGAAAAGTGTGTGAAAACCAGCAAAAATCAATGAAATTAGGACAATTTCTTTAATTTACAGCTTTTTGAGTTAACTGATTGGCATGACAGCTTAACTGATATGGCACAAGCTTATCATTTCTTTACGCTTAATAATAATAATTTTCCGCGTTTCGAAGTATAGAGGAAAATTATTGTACTAACGATTCATTAGATCATGTGACTTGGTATGTAAGTGATGGTCAGGTGACCAGCACTTAATGCGGGAAATTGTCTCATGAATTAATCATTCTCTACCCAACACCCGAACTGTCAAGATGGATGCCGCGTTAAGTAGTCCTATTAGGAAAGCAATTTCGCGTGAGGTATCGAATGCTATTTCCGTATCCCAACAGCAACTGCTCGACAACATAACTACCATAATGGATAGCAAGATGACCAAACTACAAGCAAATATTCAGAAGACCCAGACTGAAATTTCCACTTCTCAAATGGCTAGAATGGAGGAAACTTTGACGGACAACTACACGTTTCAGAGGAAAGGGAACGAAAACCAGTTTAAGCACGAGGTGAAGGTGTTGACCAAATTGAAGGAGGCAAAAACTACACTGGAGGCACAAGAATTAACAATTGATTCAGTACAGAGTGCAAAAGACAAGATAACTGAAGGTATTAAGATAGTACAAGAGAGACAAAAGCTTATAAAATTAGCAGATTCGTCACAGTTAGGCTGGAAAGTAGTCAATGAGTATGTGGCTAACCCAATAGCAGATGATTCAGAAGACGAAAAAAGGATGATCCGAGCTCAGGCCAGAGCCGAGAGGAAAAGCAAGAGTGAAAGAACCAAAAAGAGGAGATTTACGCCTTACCAAAAGAAGACAGACAAGCCTGACGAAGTTTCATTTAAACCTGGCAGATGTTACAGTTGTGGAAAAAGGGGGCATTGGGCCGATGATTGTCCAGATAAAAAGTCTAAGATAAGTAACAATTTTATTTTAAATTGTTCTGATTTGAACTCGAGAGTAAATACTCAAGTCATTGAGCCATCTGTCAATATTAGACAAGAAAAAATTGATAATTTCAAAACTAGCGAAACCATTGATAAACTTCCATTATGTGACACAAAATTAAATGCCTCTGTTTATTTACAATCAAATGAGAAACCGGTTAGTCCGGTAGGTAGGCTTAAAGGGTCAATTAATGAATGGAATCAAATAACTCAAAATTCTTACATAATAGAAGTCGTAGAAAATGGTTACAAAATACCTTTTAAAACGGAACCCGAGCATATAATTATTAAAAATAATAGGTCAGCTATGCAAAACATTGAGTTTACAACATCAGAAATACAAAATCTTTTGTCAAAGGGTTGTATATCAGAGGTTAATGAGAGACCATTGGTGGTTAATCCATTGACCGTGGCGCACAATAAATCGAGCAAATTAAGATTAGTTTTAGATTGTAGGCACATTAACCCACATTTATTTAGATTCAGACATAAATTCGAGGATACAAAAGTAGCCAGAGAAATTTTCAATAAGGGTGACTTTTTGTATGGCTATGATTTAAAAAGTGCATACCATCACATCGAAATTTTCGAGGAACATAGGCAATATCTAGGCTTTTCTTGGGAAATCGAAGGTACAGTCAAATATTTCGTATTTAATGTTTTACCTTTTGGTTTAGCTACAGCTGGTTACATATTTTCTAAAGTACTAAGAGAAGTAGTAAAGTTTCTAAGAGATAAAGGTCATAAACTAATTATGTTTTTAGACGATGGTTTAGGCGGAGATAGCAATTTTGAGTCCTGTTTAAAAAGCAGCATAGATGTTCGCTCTTGTCTTGAAAAATTAGGATTTCTAATTGCCCATGAAAAGTGTTCATGGGAACCTTGTCAAAATTTGAGATGGTTGGGTTATATTTGGGACACAAAACAAGGAAAGATTTCGGTTTGTAATGAAAGAGTAAAAAAGGTAGAACAATGTATAGACGATTTACTTTTCGAAATTAAAAAAGGAAAGCTTTTGATTAAGGCTCGTACTTTAGCGAGAGTTGTTGGACAACTGATTTCTATGCAAATAGTTTTAGGAGATCTAGTAAAATTAAGAACAAGATTTTTGTACTTTTGCATAAATAGCAAGGCAAGTTGGGATGCCCCTGTTAAAATAACAGTCGATGCTATTAGAGAATTAGAGTTTTGGAGAAGTTCATGTAAAATTAAGAATGACGATGGAGTTGATATAAGCTCTGTGAACTTTTCTGATCATTTTGACATTGAATTGTTTTGTGATGCCTCAGATGTAGGCTTTGGTGGTTTTTGTTCTAACCACGATCTAGACGAAGTCATAGGTAGCTGGATAGCTATGGAACCTTTTGAGAGTTCCACATGGCGTGAACTTGAATGTGTCAAACGAGTTTTGTTTACTCATGACACTGTTTTAGCTAACAAAACTGTAAAAATTAACAGTGATAATCAGAACGTAAGTCGTATTTTGAAGATAGGTAGCAAAAACATTGGTTTGCATAAAACTGCTTTAGATATTCACGAAACTTGTACAAAAAATAGTATTTCAATCCAAAGCAGTTGGATACCTAGGTGTGAAAATAAGGTAGCAGACGAGCTAAGCCGACACACAGATCATGACGATTGGTCAATCAATTCAGAAATATTCGATTTATTGAGTCAGTATTGGTGATAGGTTTGCTACTCATTATAACACACAGTGTTTAAGATTTAACTCTCCAATTTGGTGTCCAGGTACAGAAGCTATTAACTGTTTTACACAATACTGGGGAAATGATCATAATTGGTTAGTTCCGACACCTACCTTGATTGCTAGAGCGTTAAACAAAATGAAAAATGACAAAGCAAGTGGTGCTTTAATAGTACCTTTCTGGAAGTCTTCAGCCTTTTGGCCTTTAATATGTAAAAATGGCATATACAAAAGTTTCATTACAGATACACTGTTGTTAAACAACATATGCAACAAACCTATTGTTAAGGGAGCAGGGAAGAACGGCATTTTTACCTCTAAGTCATTAAAATTTGACATAATAGCTTTACACATAGAGTTCTAATTCATATTATTGTGATTTGTAGGCTTAGGACTCAAAAAGCATGTAATGGACGCAGTAGAGGACAGTGGTATCGAATGTTCTGGTGAATTTCAAAATCTTGCAGAGAAGATGGCGAACTTTCTTGTGGGATCCAGAAGTGACAATACAGCAAAAAAGTACTTTGCTTCTTTCAATCGTTGGAGATCATTCGCTAAAAGCCACAGTCTTCCTGAACTTCCAGCAAATCCAGTTCATGTTGCTTTGTATATAACTTTTTTGATTGATCATAACTCTTCTCCATGTACTGTTAATTCAATTATTTACGCTTTAAAATGGGTTCATCAGCTTTATAGTTATGTAGATCCTACAAACAATGCTTTCGTTCAATCTTTAGTAGATTCTTGCAAAAGATTAAACAGTAAACCAGTTGTAAAGAAAGACCCTGTTAACACTGATATGATTTTGGAACTTTGTACCTCTCATAAAGATTCAAAAGATTTACTTATTGTTAGGGATCTCTTGATGATTTTGATCGGTTACTCAGGATTTTTGAGATTTGACGAATTAAGTTCGATTAAGTGTAAAGACTTAACTATTTTTGATGATCATATGAAAATTTTTATTCCAAGATCGAAAACTGTTCAGTACAGACAAGGCAATAAAATTTTGATTTGTAAAGGGAAAACAATAGCTTGTCCAATAGAAATGTATAAAAGATACACTGTATTAGCAGATTTAGACGTTAAGTCTGAAAATTTTTTGTTTAGACCGATTTTTAGATCAAAAGGATCAGCTAAACTGATATACATGTATAAAAATAAGAAGTTAAGTTACACCACAACAAAAGAAAATATTGTTCGCAGGTTAAAATCCGTCGCCCCTGACCTTAATTTGGGTTTGCATTCCTTGCGTTCTGGTGGCGCTACTGCAGCGGCCAATTCTGAAGTTAATGAGAGGTGTATTAAACGTCACGGCCGTTGGAAATCCGACTTCAGCAAAGACGGTTATATTCAAGATTCTGTTGAAATGAGAATGTCTGTTTCTCAGGGACTCGGTTTATAGATATACAGCCCTTTTCAACCCTTTCTTTGGTATCTCTATATACTGTTGGGCAGTCGGCAAATGAAGATTTGTGTTGTGTTTTATTTAGCTGTTGTAAGAATTCAGAGTTAATAAGAAACTCTTAGCCAACAAGTTATAATGAAACTTGGTATGTAGATAAGTACAGTGTGTACTAATAATTTTCCGCGTTTCGAAGTATAGAGGAAAATTATTGTACTAACGATTCATTAGATCATGTGACTTGGTATTTAAGTGATGGTCAGGTGACCAGCACTTAATGCGGGAAATTGTCTCATGAATTAATCATTCTCTACCCAACACCCGAACTGTCAAGTTTCATGTGTTTATAAAGTTTCATATGCTATATATTTCATATACAGATATGATATTTGGTATATATTATTTGAAGATATATAGTGCTTATGATGTGGTGTGATTTAGGTTTTTATTTTATTTTTTACATTATTCAAAATTTATTTTTTCTAAAATTTTTTCTCTTTCTTTTCATTTTCGAGATATTTTATTATTTTCTCAGTGCAATTCATTTGTAAAATAAAGTTTACACACATTCAAATGTGTCAGTGCAGGTTTTCACACTGTACTCCTAGACGGTCTGTCGAAAGGTATTTTTGCCATGAAAACACAGGTTTCCAGTGTCAATTTATCCCAAAGAGGTTTTAATCTCTGGTTTTTCCTGGGCGTGCCTTGGCCGTTGGAAGGGGGTAAACTAAACTTTATTATTTTTTCCATCTCTTGATTTTTATATTTATGTATTTGATTATTACTTGATCATGCATTGTATACAATTCATATGCTGTTATATTTGAATAGTTTCTTATATAAACTCCGGCGTCCATCCTCTATATACTGTTGGGCAGTCGGCAAATGAAGATTTGTGTTGTGTTTTATTTAGCTGTTGTAAGAATTCAGAGTTAATAAGAAACTCTTAGCCAACAAGTTATAATGAAACTTGGTATGTAGATAAGTACAGTGTGTACTTTATCAATGTTTCATCAACTCAAGGCATATGCTCAGTTTTAATTTATTGGTAAATCTTGGGCCAAAAATGGGTCTAATTGCCACTCATCCTTTACTTTACTCCGATTTTTTTACTACATTTATCTTGGATTAATCAATTAGCGAAAGGAAAAATTCAACTATTCAAGTTAAATTTTATTTGTTTATTGTTAAATCCCCGAGCTTTTATTTAACAGTTTAAGATAATCTTATGATAAGCAATCATGTGACCAAACCTTATTGACAGATTTTTGTTTGTTTGTTTAACATGCCCAAACTTGCTGATCCAGTCAGAAATATCATTTTATTTCAGTTTTATTTTCTCTGTTCATAAAGTCAGGTATGTTAAAATTTTTACATTATAAAGTTGTTATTTTAATTTGATAATTAACGACATAAATTTGTTTGGCACATTCAAAACTTGCAGTCTGAGAGACAGACGCGAGCAGTTCAAGATTAATGCACAGTGCAGAATTGTGCAGAATTAGGTATTTTGAATATGAAAAAAATATATATTGATAAGACTTAAATGCATAACATCTAACCAAGTTTTATTGTTTATGATCTATTACTTTAGATATGATTTAGTTAATTTACACACGACCATATATTATAATATACTCCAAATACTTAAAATTCTGTCGTTATCCATTTACAAGTCATATAAAAGATAAACAATTAAGCTTGATATTGAATATGTTTAAAATTTTCATTGATTTTCCGGAGATAATAATTTTATAAACCATTTAGGTCGAGCGAACAAAAAGTGTGTTTCCCGTGTTTCCCTACCTATCTATCATATTATTTTATGCCTACCCTGACATTATTATTTTTGTTAAAACATCATTCAAATTTATTCCACGTGAAACTAAAATTATCAATGTTTTAGATGTGTTTTTCACCGCTACAGTGCTACAGGGGTTCAAATTTGTGCTCCCCCCGTTTCAATGTTTTATGAATTGTCGTTTATATTTTGTAGGTTGGGTGCATACACTTATTTCACATCTCATTATTCATTATCTTCGCTCTGAACTCATCTAAGAAATAAATATCCTATGTTTTTCCACAAGAATATGATGTCTTTCGTAAAAACTTAGAGCTATTTTGTTACCCAGGATTTGCACGGAGAAAAAAATTATATTATAGTCATGAAACTGTTTACACATATGCATGACCATGCATCAGTTTAATTATAAAGGTAATAAAACTACCGAACTCGGATGATCAATCTCAAATGTTGGAGGAAGACTGTCTTTTTTACAAACGTATTCAGAAAACATTTTCTCTTCCAAAAAATCTATTTGGAAGAGAAAATGTTTTCTGAATACGTTGGTCCTGTTCCTGACCTATACAAACGATACATAGATGATGTTTTCGGTGTATCCTCTGATAGTGAAGATGATTTGAACTCGTTCATCAGCTTTGTCTCTTCCTATCACCCTGCCATTCAGTACACCTTTACAATCTCGCAAGAGAAACTCTCCTTTCTTGATTTGGAATGTAGCATCCTTAACGGCAAAATAGTAACGTCTGTGTTCTATAAACCCACTGATGCCCACTGCTACCTGAACTATCAATCTTACTGTCATCCCCAGAGCTGCAAAAATGCCATTCCTAGGTCTCAATTTCTTAGACTTAAACGTATTTGCAGTAATGAGGATGATTTTTAAGTTCAAAGCAGCACTATGAAATCATTCTTTGTCAAAAGGGGATATCCTAACAACATCATAAATAAAGCTATCGACTCAGTTTCCCGGGTGACACGATCCAGTCAGACAGGTGGTGACAAAATATTATCTCCCTTGTAAATATTTTGCATGTCTAACTGATCCGAAAAACACATCATTTTGAATGACGCGGTGAGCTGAAATCACCAACTTAATCGTTTGATTAATAAAAAGTAGGTCATGGTTATTTTCAAGTTCGGGTACAAGTGAATGGACAAACTATTGTTCTTTTTTATTAGTTAGGATGTTTTACACATAGAATAATAATTTGTGACAAAAAAAAGGAATTTATTATCTCTAAGGAATAACCGGAACTCTATAAAGGTGATAAACATGTTGAATTTAAAAAAAATGGTAAGTGCGACGGGTTACATACTTTGACAGATGACGACCAATCTTATGCTTTTTTTGTTGACAAAATTTTAAGGAAATCGGAGAAAAATGTTTTTTTTTGTCACAAGCAAGTCTAAAACGTTGCTAGGCAAATGAAGGGAGACGATTACAGTTTTACAAATCGAACAAACCTCACTTAATAGACCTCCCCCTTCTAAAACGTCATTTTACATTTGCTTATTATCATTTTATTATAAAGACATGCATTATATTAATAAAAAGTAAAATTTAAACAGTTTCACCAGTTAAGGCCTTATATATTGCAGAATTAAAGAAAAAAATATTTTAGGAAGTCGAGTAGACCATTGCTATTTTTAGCTGGGTATGAGATACTCTCAATGTTTATTTATTTTATGAATGAAAATTCTATATTTAGAAAGGGGGATTCACAAATAACTTATGAAATTAGCACAACTTTGACAATCATTTTTATCAATACCGCTATAGCGACGGGTTCAGGAATTTTTTATCAGAAAGAATGGAGTCTTATCTGTTGGATATATTTTTTTCAGATTTTTTGGAGCATGATGTTTTATTTGTCACAAAGGAAATCAGACCCGATAATATCACTAAACATGAGAAATGTGCTCTTTTCACGCTGCAAATTTTATAAACCAAGGCAAATTCGGTGTTGTTTACTTTCATTTTACATATTTTATATCACAATTTATTTTAAAAGTTGCTCTAATAAACTTTTTAATGCCCATAGTTACTACGTAAACATGCCGAATCAAATTCTACCTTATTTACTGAAGAGCGCATATTCTTTTGTCTCGTTCTGACCACCTTTCTGACTGGATCCAAGGCTTTGGAGCCCAGGTCAAGACGCAAGAATGACCGTATACCTTTGGTACTAAATACCACCCTCATAACATCGTTATACGGAACATTCTGTTGCGCAATTTCAAGTCCATCGTCATGAAGGACGAACACATGTCGACAGTGTTCGACTCGCCACCCCTGACTGCTTTTCGCAAAGGTAAGACTTTGAGGCATCATCTTGTCTCCAGTTCATTTGACAAATCAAGAAACGTCATCGCTCTGACTTTTCAGGCACCAGGGGTTGTGGTCGATCCATCTGTGTCACATGTCCTTTTACCTGGGAGACTGAAGAGATAGTTGGCCCCTCCAACACCTTCAAGTTGAAGAACGGTTATACCTTGCATCTCCGAAAATGTCATTTACGCCATCCGCTGTGCTAAGTGCCTTAAAATTTACGTAGGAGAAACCTATCGTAGACTTGGTGACAGATTTGCTGAACACAGGAGAAGTGTTCTCAAATGCGACGATTGCCCAGTCGGCCAGCACTTTTCATTGCCAAACCATAGCGTCCAGGATATGCAGGTGACCGTTCTCCTTGAAACATGCACCGGCGAAAAACAAAGACAGTTTCTTGAGCAAAGAATAATCAACTTTTTAGGCACTTTTCAACCCTTTGGTATAAATGTAAAAAGACAGACCTTTTCTCAATATTTATAAATTAGTCATTAAGTTCAGGATTAAAATACCACGTGATGTTCTTGGAGTCAATTTTATGTCATTCTGTCCTCGTCAGTCGATGTGTGAACATCTTTTTACAGTTTAGCCCCTGAAGAAGGACTTTATGTCCGAAAATTTGGGCATTCTTGTTTCATTTGTTTTAAAGGTTTTATTATTTTTTATTTCTCATTTAGTTTTTACCTTTTAAATGTGGCTTCACCATCCATTTATTTATCTATTTTGAGAAATAAGATACCCCATTCAAAACAATGTAAGCAACTATATGTTGCATATTATACAGGTTATCATTGTCGGACTATTGGGTTGTAGGACTAGTGGGCTGTTGGATTATTGGGTTGTCGGACTAGAGGGCTGTTGGAATGGTGGGCTGCAGGACTATTGGGTTGTATGACTATAGTGGGCTGTTGGACTATTGGGTTGTCGGACAAGTAGGCTGTCAGACTAGTGGGCTATGATACTATAATTGGATTGTCGGTTCAATTGGCTACCGGACTTTAAGGTTATCGGTCCAAAGGGCTGTCGGGCTATTGGGTTGTGGGACTAATGGGCTAGCTATCGAACTACTGAGCTGTCGGTCCAATAAACCTTTCGGACTATTAGGTTGTCAGTCCAATGGGTTACCGATCATTCGAAGGTGTCTATTGTTATTAAGGATGGAATATATTAAGCCTTGGTAACTACATCCAACCCCCGACAAAAATAGAATTGTCGCCTCCTGGTGTGCTACAAATAGAGTAGTTGAATTTAATTACCTATAAATTCATATATGTACTTTTTCAATATCACGAATGTAGTCAAGATATTTTTTTTTAAATATTTTTGAAGTTACATATTTTTTTTAAAATATTTTTGAAGTTACATATTTTTTTTTGGTTTGTATTAAAACTTATTTAGTGTGATTGAAATTTATGTTCACTTAGTAGTTTATATCATTTTATACTGCTTGCTTTTTGTTTGTAAATGGCATCAATTTCATAATCAAAGTGTATTTTACTCTTCGTGTTTTTCCATTTTAGCAGCGCACCTAGCGGAGGCAGTTTGTCACAGGCTAAGAGCCCCTGGCTCTAGACAAAGCACGATCATCAATTTTATCAGTCGACGAGCTAGTTACCCCACACCAACCTTCGGGAACCGACCACAAAAACGACGTGACAAATTTACAAAGGACAATAAAGTGATACATTTTGTTGCCATTCGTACAAAATTTACATATAGAACTTAGGTGCTTACAGTAGCAAATGCAACATAATTTATGACGATATGTGCCGAGTTTCAACATTGAAAACGGGCAAATGTAGAAACATAGATTTTAAAGGGAGAGGTGAAAATATGTAATATTTACTTAACTATGTAAACACAAAAGAAGAGTACAAAAGAATATGTTTATGTAAGTGATAATTTCTTCCGGATGTGATATTCAACAACCTGTGATATAATTTACATGAAGTATAAACGTTTAAGTTTAGTTTTTTTTAACTAAAATGAATGTTAATGCAGACATGGAAAACGAGAAAAAATGGAGACATTTTTTATCTGAAGTAAAGCAAAGTCGGAATCGATGGACACGAAACGATCACATTCAAAAGAAGACTACGACAGATTGCTTGGCGAATGACTTTGCGAATAAACTTTTAGCCAAAAAGGGGGGTACAGTATCTGTGTATGGGCCAAAATATTCCATAGAAAAAGTGCTGAACGAATTGAATCTCACTCCACCGAGAGCTGAAAGTAATACAAGTTCCTTTTCGGACGCAAAGAGGGAAAATTCAAGGCCTTCAATAAGCCATGGTAAAACTTTTGATGGCAATGATTCGAGTTTTCAAGCTAAAGATTGTGTGAAAAGAGATCTTTTAAGTAGTTTTTGGCCGGTTGAGTCGTCAAACAGGATTTATAGTGAAAATGAGAATAACATTGAATTAAACAGAGATAAACCGGATAATTTTGTTAAGAACAGTAAAAAAATTCTGAAACTTGGACAAGAGCAAAATAGTACAAGGGTCGAACCTTTAAGAGACAATGGTACAAAATCAGAAACCGCTAAAAGAGGCGGTTTTGAAAATATCGAACACCAACAAGCGTACGACAATGACAAAAGTGAAAATAGAGGCGGCTTTGAAGAATTAAATGACTATATATATATAGATGATTCTTCTGATGATGATGTTGAAAACATAAATGGCGAACGTGGTCTCTCGGAAGATGACTATAATACACCGACGAAATTGAAGAAACTTGATTTTTCAAATGAAAATGGAATACAGGGTGAGGAAAAGGGACGTTTTGACTTCCCGGCGACAGGTATTAAATACATCACAGTTGACATCGAGATTGACAGATCACGTGACCGCGATTTTTATTTCCGGCCGATTGATACGAAAAGCGACATTGATCTGGCTTGCAGCAAATGGAAAATATCGAACATTGCAGAATATTTCGTTTTTGATAAATGTGTTCGGACAATGGATTTATCTTTTTGTAGAAACGTTATTTGCGAAAAAGATATGTTTACTGTTCTTAATGACATTACGCGATTGATAGGAGTTTTACGCGCTGCCAGCCCGATGAAGACGAAATCGAATTTGCCGGATTCTTTCGGTAGTAGTTTGAAAACCACAACCATCAACGAAACCGGAACTCGCCTCGTAATTGACGCGTTTCTTATTCCACTTTGTTCGATGCTTAATCTAACAATAGGGGTTGACATTAACGTAAACTGTACGTATTTACCTAACTGCAGGTTCGATTATTGTATTTATAAAGATAATAAAACCATTGGATGTGTGGAGGCTAAAAGCCCAAGGACGTTGGACGAAAGCTCCATAGCTCAAGCCATCGTACAGTTGAATATTTTACAAGCACAGAGAATAACGAAAGCAGATGATAAAAGCTCCGATAAAAATTTGCCGATTTTCTGTGTCATAACCGATGGTTACCGATTTATTTTTATTCAAATCGTCGGCAATTTTCTATTTTTCCAAACTGACGAACAAAAGAACAAGTTACAAATAAATGAAATTCACACAGAAGATGAAATTATGGACGTAATGTATGACATTGCAAGCCTCATTGGGGAGAGCTGCAAAGGTGGCTGGGTATACGACAAAGAATTAGATAATAGCATCGCCGAGGAGAGAAAAAGAGAAATTGCTTTGAAAAATGAAAAATGTGAAAAAGTAGGATCATCTTCACAAAGTCCCATTTGTATAGAATGATCGTTAATGAATGGTGAAATTCATTTTTGGATTGTCTTTCATTTTAACATTAATGAAATATTACTAGTATAATTTAATTTATTTGCTATTTGTTAACTTGTACGTTTTATAAAAAAAACTGGATCCCCAAAAATAATCATTAGAAATTCAAACCTTGAAATGACAGGAATGAGAAAACATTTTATCAAAATGTATACCAAGTGATGAAATTCATTTCTTGACATAGAATTGACTTCGATAGATAAAAATAAAGGTGTCTGCGTTATATATAACTTTCAGAAGATGAGTTTCATTTCTTTTTCTATTGTAAAGTGTCCATTATCTGAATGTTTTTGTAATTAATGTTATATTCATACATTTGTGGTCATGTACATAAATAATAATATTAAATTATTCTATGCTAATTCATTGTCCGCAACGTTTAGGTTTGTACTGAAAATATGTCATGTATGTATAATAAAATTTTATCTATTAAAGCATGATGATGGGTGATTATTTAATACTCTAAGATTAAGACGCAATTGAAATAATTTGATAAAAAAAGACATTAGTATTGCATTTGAATCAATTAAAGGATAGTATAATATTTATATCTGAGTCTAACATGTTTATATATTTCGCTCATATAGTCCTTTTATTATATAACGTTTAGGTGGTTAGGGTTAGAGATAGGGTTGTAAATAGGATTACGCGATCAGACATCACAAAAAGAGGTTATCTTGTAACTAAAAGGCAACCTTAGTTATTCCCAAACAGAACGATTTTGGCTATATCCGGGAGGTGAACATGAAAAGGGGGCTACAATGAACATGATATGAAGATGAAGAATACTATGGAAACAGCTACATACCATTGCAAGTATTAAGAGGCCGTGGCATGTCAGTGTTGCTTGGAACTGTGACAGAAATTTTTGTGACACCACAAGACGCCGGGAGAATACGGATAGTGCCAAAGTGACCCCTACAAGCGACATACATTGTATAAATAGAGCGATTATCAATACAATTTATATCATTGATTCAATCTATAACTCAGTTTTAATACGAACAGTTGTATCACATGACAAATCAAAACGTTCTAAGTCTGTTTTTATATGGTAAAGATTCAAAAGTTCCTCTAAATTGTTTTGACTCTTTGCATAGAACATCTGTAACATTCGTTTCGTTTTGTCCAGCATGGGTGAAATTTCAGACTTAAATATTTGTTTCCTTTTCAATTTATGACAGGCCATCTCACGAATTTTGTCATCGTCTGTGTTATCTGAAAAAAGTAAAAAATAAAGAAAGAATGTGTCCATGGGACACGGATGCCCCCGCTAGCCCAAAACAGGAAGTAGATTTATGACAGGTCTGAAAATCGCTAAGGACATACAGTTTGTCATACTGATTCACCCTACCAAGTTTCAAAACATTCTGGTATACAGTTCCTGAGAAAAGCTTGACGGAAATTTTCATATCATGTTCACATATTTTCACATTGACCCAAGTTCCAAACAGGAAGTAGATGTCCGACAGGTCTGAAAATAGCTTAGGACATACAGTTTGTCATACTCAACAATCCTAATAAGTTTCAAATCATTCTCATGTATGGTTCCTGAGAAAAGCTTGACGGAAATTTTCATAGTCATGTTCACATATTTTAACATTGGCCTAAGTCCCAAACAGGAAGTAGATGTCTGACAGGTCTCAAAATTGCTTAGGACGTATAGTTTGTCATACTGATCCATCCTACCAAGTTTCAAATCATTCTCATGTAAGGTTCCTGAGAAAAGCTTGACGGAAATTTTCATAGTCATGTTCACATATTTTAACATTGGCCTAAGTCCCAAACAGGAAGTAGATGTCCGACAGGTTTCAAAATCCCTTAGGACGTATTGTTTGTCATACTCAACCATCCTACCAAGTTTCAAATCATTCTCATGTATGGTTACTGAGAAAAGTTTGACGAAAATTCGTACGGACGTACGTACGTACGGACGGACAGACATGAGTAAAACTTAATGCCCCCGACATGTCGTCGCGGGGGCATAAAAAGGGTGTACGTTGCCTATTAAATACATTAAAAAATCGTTTATTATGAAATGATAAGGTATTAAGGGTGACAAATTTTAACTAAAACCTAGCTATGAGTTATTAATCATATGCGAATTTATAGATGAAAAGTGACACATGTTCAATGTTGAGTAATGTTAACGTAGTAATTTTAGCTATATTCGCGAGAAAGAAAATCCGCGAAAAATTCTACACGGGAATATGCAATAATTATTGTTATATGTAAATCAACAATCTATCACCAGTGGGAGTGCCTATCAATTTTGATAGATGCTCCCTCTGTTGATAGATTGGTAAATCAAAGTATGATAATTGAAGGCCTTGAAACTTAGTGCCCACAAAATTGACCTTTGAGTTGAATGAGCGAAAACTAGCGACGCTTTTTATACACGTTTGTCATACAAGGCGGCCATATTTGATAGAGTACGAAACAGAAGCATATAAGCAAAAAACCAAACAAACCCAAAAGCCCCCTAAAACAAAGAAAGCTTCAAGGCCTTTGTAACATAAGAGAATCACATGATTTCTGGATCCGTCCCTTTTTTCTCTTGTGTCTATGGATGTTATATTTTGCGTATGGTATTCGGACAAATTGAACCGTGCGGAACACTAAAGACCGGGTAAGATTTATTTGTCAGGTGAAAAAATTCAAATTATGTATAAAACAATTTTAATAAGGATCACACAGAACGCGGAGTTTTTAACATATCCGCGGTCCTTTGTGTCTAAAATTCTAATTTTACCGATTCAAATATCAAATATATATATAGTTATATATTAACTGACAATCAAATCTGCCATGCCCTTTTTTGTAATTGCCTTAAAAAGTAAAGAGGTACCAATGTAGCATCTGAATATCAAGACTTTGAATAGGCAAAGACAAATCAGAACCAGACACCAGAAAAAAAACCCAACTGAATAGCAACCAACAACGCAAACCCAAATCATCACGAGAGTGACCTAAGGTGCCCCGAAAAAAAAGAAGTTCCTGCTTGCTACAACACACCGACGACACTCGTTGCGCTGCTTATGGTAAATTTAACGTATCAACTGTATTTGTTTACTGATTTAATTAACTAATAACAAACAAACTTACAAATATCTAGGAATCTAAGGACTTTTTGTATTGCCCCTCCAGTATTTTGAACGTAGTCTTCAAATCTTATTATCAGTACTTGATTTTCTGGAAATATTCTAAGCCAGTCTTTTAAAAGATCACTGTATAAACCAGCAACTAAAGGTAACTTGAAAGACGAAATGAAAAATTAAAATTGAGGCTCTTCAAGGGTTTCATGATTACCTGATTACTTGAACATTTTTAATCTGATTATTTGATTACATGAGTCAAATTTGAGTGATTTTTTTCTTCCAACAACTCCTCTTTTGATTACTTGATTACAACTTCTAAAAAATATTTTTAAGTGATGCAATTTTCAGTAAATAATAAAAGATAACCTTAGCAAAAACTTTGTAAAAAAGAAAAAGAAAACATTCTAAATTTCGAATCGAAATAAAATTCAATTCTGCATGTGAATTTTAAAATTATCGTTGGTTTGATATTGTATCTAAATACTAAAGGGAGGAAAATGCATGTTTTTAAAAATTACAAGTTCAACATTTTATTACATTTTATACGTTTTATCAAAAAAGAGTTGCAATCTTTTGCCAAAGATCTTTCGATTAATTGTTATTTATTTATTTTTTTAGTATTTTTTTAAATTTTAGCGGCATAGAGATGGTTTGTTTGCAGTTCGAGAAAATAAGAAAGTGACAATCTGGAATTCATTAAACCACACTCGATTTTCTTTGAACTCAGAAAAACTTAGTAACACTAAATTCTGAGTGAAAAAAATTGTTTATAACATTGTGGGGGTTCAGAAACTGGATTGCAATTTTTTCAGATTTTTACCCTAAACTGATCTGCATCTTCCATCTGATATTCATTGATAATTTCAACTCGATAACTGATTTTTTTACGATTTTCTGTAAAGAAGAAATTGATTTTGCATAGGCATGCAAAGTTTCTTTTTTCTATGAGTAGGTTTAAGGTGATAGGTACATAATTTTTTTTCACGGGAATATTAAAAGTAAAAAACCGCACGCTTTTTTGGGGGGTCTTATTAAACGTTTATATTTCAAAATAAATTATATATCGGACACTTGCAAATTTCAATTGACCATATCTTTTAAAGTTTATAGCCTGTTTTTTGTAATTTTTGTTTTAAATACTTGTATTCAGCTTTAAAGCATCTACAAATATGCCTACCCTCTCATTATAGTGAATTCTAAGTTGATGTAAACATCCTCTCACACCAAAACGGTCCACACATTCCCTGTACAAAGCTATGGCCCTCTCTACATAATCGTGGAACGCTTCCGGATCGACACGGTCGCCAAGAGCACGTCGGACGTAGAGATCGTCCGGAATGTTCCGCTCGTTGTTCAATTCTCTGATGACATATCTTTTATCATGTATGTAATGACTGTAAAGCCTGAAATATACAAATAGAAAACGGCGACTTTACTAAGACAGAGACCTACGAAATTCATTTTACTCTAACTTCTAACTACCAGTGATCTTCCATTTTTCTTTTTTTAGCTCACCTGGACCGAAGGTCCATGTGAGCTATTACCATCACTTGGCGTCCGTCGTCGTCGTCGTCGTCTGTCGTCGTCTGTCGTCGTCTGTCGTCGTCGTCGTCTGTTAACAATTTTTCAAAAATCTTCTCCTCTGAAACTACCAAACAGAATTTAATGAAACTTGGTATGAATGATCCTTAGGGTGTCCTGCACCAAACTTGTGTTTTGATTTTTGATCCGTTAAAAAACATGGCCGCCGTTACTAAAAATAGACTAGGGGGGTCAGACTACTGTTTTTGGCTTATAAATCAAAAAGTATAAGAGATACAGGAAATCTGAGGCCACGCTACTGATTCAGCATCAAAAGCTCTACAAAAGTCTCCATTTGGTCAAAGTTGTCAGATGACCCCTTGTAGGGGTTACGGCCCCTTGAAGGTGAAAAATAGCATTTTTTCATGTTTTTGGCCTACAGAATGAAAACTATTGCAGATAGAGATTAGCTGTTGCTTGCTTAAATGTTCAGCTCATTGAACTCTACAAAAGTCTCAATAGGGTCGAAGTTGTCAGATGACCCCTTATAGGGGTTACGGCCCCTTAAAGGTGAAAAATAGCCATTTTTCATGTTTTTGGCCTACAGAATGAAAACTATTGCAGATAGAGATTAGCTGTTGCTTGCTTAAATGTTTAGCTCATTTAGCTCTACAAAAGTCTCCATAGGGTCGAAGTTGTCAGATAACCCCTTATAGGGGTTACGGCCCCTGAAAAATAGCGTTTTTTCATGTTTTTGTCCTACAGAATGAAAACTATTGCACATCGAGATTAGCTGTTGCTTACTTAAATGTTCAGCTCATTTAGCTCTACAAAATTCTCCATAGGGTCGAAGTTGTCAGATGACCCCTTATAGGGGTTACGGCCTCTGAAAAATAGCGATTTTTCATGTTTTTGTCCTATAGAATGAAAACTATTGCAGATAGAGATTAGCTGTTGCTTGCTTAAATGTTCAGCTCATTTAGCTCTACAAAATTTTCCATAGGGTGGAAGTTGTCAGATGACCCCTTATAGGGGTTACGGCCCCTGAAAAATAGCGATTTTTCATGTTTTTGGCCTACAGAATGAAAACTATTGCAGATAGAGATTAGCTGTTGCTTGCTTAAATGTTCAGCTCATTTAACTCTACAAAAGTCTCTATAGGGTCGAAGTTGTCAAATGACCCCTTATAGGGGTTACGGCCCCTGAAAAATAGCATTTTTTCATGTTTTTGGCCTACAGAATGAAAACTATTGCAGATAGAGATTAGCTGTTGCTTGCTTAAATGTTTAGCTCATTTAGCTCTACAAAAGTCTCCATAGGGTCGAATTGTCAGATGACTCCTTATAGGGGTTATGGCCCCTTATAGGTGAAAAATGGTGTTTTTGGCCTATAGAATGAAAACTATTGCAGATAGAGAAAAGCTGTTGCTTGCTTAAATGTTCAGCTCATTTAGCTCTACAAAAGTATAGGGTCAACATCAAGACCAGGTGAGCGATTCAGGCTCCTGGGAGCCTCTTGTTTGTAAGCTCCGTGTGGGACATGTGCGCCAAGCGAGCCCGCAAGAACACTGAGCTTGTTGTTGGTAAAAGTGCAACAAAAACGCCCAGAATCTGACGTCGCTTTTAATATTCAAAAAGTGTCTGGCATTTTCAATCTTTTGTGTAGATCACCTCTGATGAGAATAGACAAAACAAGCTTTAGGCGAAGCAATATTTATTTTTTTTTATTTTCAGAGTTTTTTCTGTAATTTTGATTTGCAAAACGATGAGCATGCCATCGACCACTTGTCTTATTTAAGATTTTTGGTTGCTTTTTTTTTGTACTTCAGATCATAAAATACTTTGGGTTAGTAATAGGTGTTGTGTCATGTACACCCACTCTACATCCCCCTTTTAAAATTTTCTACTTGTTCAATCTATCACCATGCAGATGGAGCGTTTATCAACACAAGACGCTCTCTCTTGTGATAGATTGCTACTGGTTACCTTTCAACTGGGTCCCGGATAATGACAATCAGTTTGAGGCCAGGGTTGATGTGTCTTATTAGGTCTGGTATGGAAAACATAGGTTCAATACCTTCCGGATCATTTTGGGGTATCTTTCTCCAATCAAACGACTCCCATAAATCCATTGGTTCCGAATGCCCTAGCCATAAAGAATCATACATTTGATAGCGTTAAACTACATTGTACTATCTTGTGAATCACATGAGTAAAATCAGGCAAAAAGGATGCGTTTAAGTGATTTCTTTTATTTGTTGGCAAATGCTGTACCGAACATCCGTTAAAAAAAATGGCGATGCTCTCTTTGAAAACTGAGTCTACATTTCTGTACCAGGAATCGGTAAAAAATTGTTTGTCATCTTTATGTACAAAATATTGAGTTGATTTCAACCGAATATTAACTTCTATTATAATAAGTATTTAATAAGGCGAAAACCGAAAATATAATTGAAAGGAGAATTGCTTTGGATGTGCCACCGGTTAAATCAAGACATATGTGCCAATAAATAAGAGACCAGTAGAATTTAGCATTGCAGATATTGTAAACATTTAGCTTTTGTTGTCTTTGAAAATCTAGAAAAATGTTGGTGTAAGCAATGCGACTTTCGCTCAGTTTTTGCAAAAATAATGATACACCACTGTGTATGTTATCACAAAAAAGGGACTCGAGGCAGAAATAGGTGGTGATCTAAAGGTCTGTGAATTGATCCTCGACATTGGGTGAGGGGGTTTGTGAACCAATTTACGGCTCTCTCCTAGTGTCATCTGGGTGGGTCTCAAAGAACGGTGTCAGTCCCTCGAAAAGCACTGAACAATAGCGCGGTGGCCGAGTGGTTAAGGCGCTGGACTTTAAATCACAGGTCGACACCTCTGTGGGTTCGAGCCCCACACGTGTCAAGGTTTCCATGCACCTACCGTTGCTCGTGGGTTTCACCGATTTTCCAGCTTGGAATATCGGGCTTTCCTCCCACACAAGCCTGGCGACCATGCAAGGGCCTCCTATTAGCCAAACGGTCGTTAATCTTGCCGTCGGTCAAAAGCTCTTCAGAGCTTATGTTAATTGTTTGACTTGTGTACACATCACATCACTGATGTGTATTCACCGACGTTAAAGAAATCTTACCTTTACCTTTACCTTTACCTTTGCTCTTTGTATCGGAATAGCAATAACCTTTGCATATTAAAGCTCGATATTTGTTCACACAACGGATTTTAGGAAGTCTGCTTCATATTTAGATCTACATCTCGAAATTGACTCTCATGGAAAAATTCCAACAAAGCTCTTTGACAAACATGATGACTTCAACTCCCCAATCGTCAACTTTCCCTTCTTGTGTAGCATTCCATCCGCCCCAATTAATTCGTTTTATTACATAGATGCATATGAAATACCGATTTTTCCCAGTGAAATAAAATCTGGTAAATTCACAATGTGAAATAACAAAAATATTTTCACTCTTGCGTCCTTTCCGGTCAAACTAAATTATGACGTCGTGAATTGTATTGCGTTGTCGGCATGACTCCTGCTGTCTAAATTCATACGCCATTCAAATAAATTCATTAAAAACTATTTATTAGCGGCATTTTATCTATGTAATAAATATGATAATCAATTAGGTCTCATGAATAACCAAAATATGATCACTCGTGCGGGAACGCACTGAGATTTAACTCGTGTGCGTTCACCGACTCGTGATCATATTTTGGTTATTCACTCGATCCAATTAATTATCCTATAAATACCAGAGCTTGTGAGACTTACAGTTATTTCCTTAATTGGCAGAGCGTCACGTCTGACGAAAATCGCTAACACAGGATTATGTTGCTCCCCGGTTGCTGTCTTCACTCAAGAAATTTTACGGGAACATCATGCGCTCAAAGACAAATATGGGATTTCAACCTCTCAGATGAGAGCAGATGTTTGTTTGTTAAAGGGTTTTGTTTTGTCTTCCTTTACCGAATTTGATACATTGAATATTGACGGTTGGCAGTGCGACGGGTTTGCTATAACATGCAGGAACTGCTTGTTCTTCCGGAACATCTGAGTTCACTTTCGTTACGACTTCAGTTCGCGTTGTTTTACTAGTAAGTTCTCTGTTGCTTCTTATGTGTTTTATGTTGTCTGTTTTTTTTCCGTCCTGATTCGTTCGTGTTTACTGGTTTTGTCTCTGTCCCTTTGGACTTTTGACATTAAGATGCCATATTGGTACCTCTACCTCTTTCGATAAAAGTATGCTCAATGGGACCACTCAAAAATGTTACACTCGAGCTCCGGTAACTGGACAGTAATTTAAAGCAGCAGCTTCATTCAATTTGTACGCAAAATTTAAGTAAACTGTAAAGGTAACTATCAGGAATTTGTCTTCAGTTACCTGTGATTTTGTCATGGTTACCAGTTTCTATCGACTTCCGTATGACGTCAGTAAACAGGTGACAGAAATCGGTCAGGTTGTAAAAGTCACCTTGGTCTGTGATCCTCATATCAAATACACCTGCAACATATAAACAACTAGAATATTGGCAAAGACAGCAAGGGTTCATTCGCCGGAAATAGAAATATTTTACATCACGAAGTTTCATAAGATTTGAAAAAGGTGATACTCCAAGAGGTTCGTATTCTCACTTTTTGGACAGGACAGTTCCTATTTTTAGCGGTGTGAGATTTTTCTGTCTCACACCACCCCATGTGAGATAGCCTCGTGCAGTTTCCAAGGGACGTAACTCTATTGTTTACGCCACGCTATGTTTTGTAAACAAATCCACGTTGTACGATTTACGGGTTTAGTGAGAAAAATAATCAAACACCGATGATTAGGGCAAGATAAGGAAATCTCCGACACCCTTGGATGAGATTTCTTTACATCTGCAACTCGGCAGAGCCTCGTTGCATGCAGACTTGAAATCTTACCCTCGGGGTGTCGGAGATTTCCTTATCTTGCCCTAACACCGGTGTTAGATTCTTATAATCTCTATGTAGAGGTGAAAATCTTTAAGCGCTCACAAAAAAAAAATGTTGACAAACTGACAGAATAACTGTTTGGCAAAGATTTCCAAAAAGCATTTTCGAACAAAAAACCAGGGCCGTGTATATATAAAGAGGAAAAAGTTCCATTGACTTTAAAATTGTTTAAAAAGGTGGAATAAATTTCGGTCCGGCGAGTCTCATAAACCATCACAAAGACTAGGGATTCTGTCTTCAGTACCACCCGAATGCAAAGTAAAACAAAATAACAAACTACAGTCCACAATAAAAAGATCAGAAGATTTATCAAACCTAGTCCGTGCCGTTTCCACGTCCAGAAATTCGTTTCTCGTCCATTCAAACCGCCGTTCCGTACAAAACTGGAATGCAACATGAGCCGCTCGTAAAGGTCTGTCATACCAGACCGACTCGTGCCTGCTATTTGGAAATAAGGTAGACAGAAAAAGGTTCCGTTACTGTTCCAGCAAGGGTTCTTGTAGTTTTTCATAAATTTAGGTCGATCCTAAAACAAAAGTGATTCAAATTAGACTTTTTTCTTTTTGTTTACTTTTTTTAGAAAGTGGGGATGTTTGTCTTTCATCACCCTACCTATTTCTGGATCCCATTTTAAAGCTAAATTTGTGTATAAGTTTTCATAATTCGGTTGGTGTGTGTATTAAGCCTATAAAACAAAACTTCTTTATTTGATTTGCAAAAACAATAGATTCAAATATCACCACTTAATGATATCCGACAGCAATTAAATTTCTTTATCCACATCTGCCACAGGCACCTGTTTCAGAAAAAAATACCCCTATACTATAACACAACACGTGTTGTGTTAAAGTATAGTGGTATTTTTTTTTCTGAAACAGGTGCCTGTGCCATCTGCATATAATGCAGTTCCTTAATGTAAAGTTTTGTTACTGAATTCCAACAAGTTGCGCTTACGGGACTTGTGTACAGATAGATGGAGAAACAGACAAAAAGATTCTTATATTCCCAATAAATTTGTTTGCGAATGAGTATATTTTAATATCATATCCACAAACCATGCACAGGATATCTTCGGCCTGTCGTCCCTTACCGGAACTGTAGTTACTCGGGCACTGGAAGTTGTATTTTGTAGTCATGTGATTAACTTTGAAGTGATAGTTATTTTCGACTGGCGCTTGTGGTAATTTCTTGTTAGCTTCAAACTCAGAGATGATTCCAAAATCATTGATGAAGGTCCAGCTGGAAACCGACTGGAGTGTTAAAGTTAAAACCCATGTTATTTCACCCCTACAATTGAAAGAAAAGGCTATAATTAAAACATTTATTATTGAGCTAAAACATACTTATTTATCCTGGATTGGGAAACAAGCTTAATTGATGCTTATATGAATCCTTCTCCAGCTAGTAGTTTGAGAGTGTTGCCCTTTTAGCTTCACCATTGAGCCTACTCTTTTCGAAATCTATAAAGGGGTCTTTAACGTGCATGCGATATTGTTTTTCATCCTTGCAACCGGAAAATCGGTCCATGAAATTTTCAAACCTGACAAGGATCGAATCACTATCGATTTAAGTAGCCATTTATTATTTGATACTGGTGTCTACGATTTAATATACTGAATGGTCCGAAAATCCCGAAAAGAAGATGCAGCAAAAGAAAATAATTTGGTTCACCATAGATTTTATTTGTCAGCGTCTGTCATTTTTGTTTCATTAAGGTGTAGTTAACGATAAGTAACCAAGCACATTGGAACAACAAGAAACGGCTTACTCTTCCTGAGCACCTGAGCTCACTCTCGTTTCATCAGTCTGAAGTATGGTTATGCCTGATTCTGACTTTGTTTTTGTCTTTTTTGACTTCCGGCGTTCAAATGGTACTAGTACTTCTTTTCTTTGTTCATACAATAAAAAACCGCATTCAGGAAGACCATAACAAGGATCGAAAGGGTGGTAAAGTAATTCAAGCTAAAAGTAGGTTATATCTAGGAATTGAATTATATGCCTTTTGAAACTGTAAGGGACGGACCATTTAACTTGAAAGGGGGGTGGGCCTTGGTTTTTTGTTTTGATCAGAAAAATTTTTCCCGCACAGAGCGCGGACAAAATATTTATTTTTTGAAGGTGTCGCGACAGAATATTTTTTTCATTATCAGCCATTATTTTTTATAGCAGAAATCCTTCTTTAGAATATTTTTTTCTTACCCTCAGCTGCCAAAATATTTTTTTCATCAAAAATAATTTTCAGAATACTAGTATTTTTTTAGGAAAAAACCAAGCCCCCCCTTTCAAGTTAAATGGTCGGTCCCTAAGATTTAGATGCATCTCCATCGAAGATTACTCTCGAGGAAAAAATCATCATGCACAGTTTAAACTATTCATATCAGATACACAAATTCAAAACAAAAGTAACAATATATGTTGAATATTATCTGCTAATCGACTCAAGAATGAATGTCTATTGGTGACTCGTATTTCAACTCCAACATGTTCACCGTGAATAAAAAAACCCACAAAAAACAATTTAAAATATGATTTTTCCTTACCCCATTGATGAAACTTTTGTTATTTAGACACTAACATTATGGATCAACATCGATTTATTTCAAAGCATCATTAGAAATAAGAAAAAGAGAAGAGATCAAAACCTGTTACACATCAGTAGATGGAAAGTAATTTACGCAGGTGTTATACAATATGTTACTATCAAAAGCTTCATCTTCAAATTATACCGCTGATTTAAGAAGGTTGTGTAGCGTTCACTATAATTTCACTTTTCCGGACCGGAGCGCACGAGCACAGTTCTAAATTCGGCGTCAGTTCGCCAGGCACGGATTTTAGCTCGACAACAAATGCATTTACGCCGCAACCCTTAATCCGCCCCTCTTCGCATTGCTTAATTAAGGAATGACTGTCATCATTTTATTCATTAGGGTATGAAAAAAAATCATACCCAAATGAAAGAAAAAACAATTAACTGTCATTTCTTATAAATAAATGTGTAAAACAATACCAAAAAAAAACCCATGAAAATTGTGAACTTTTTATTTTTATCATTGGGATATGACAAAAAATCGTTCAATTTCTTCCAAATGCCTTTTTAAATGGAATTAGCAATTGGGAATCCAGTTGTGGGTGCCATTACTCAGGCCTTTTTCATGTTATCAGCAAAATTACTGTCTGGCAACCCCTCAGATGCGTAAATTCTGTATCGGCCGCTGATAACATTGCGTTCTATTCTAAACCATTGCCCATCAAAAAGGAGGGTACATGTAATAATTGACATAAAAATCTGGTGGTATTTGCAGACCACTAGCTATTGCGTGATCTAAGGTGCTTTTTGAGTAGAATTAGTCCACTGTTGGCTATATCAATGTATATCTCTTCTTAACTTGAACAAAATATTCATGTTTCATCTTTTTGTCTCGCCTACGACGAGTAGTCGAGGAAGGCGAGACATAGGTATTCTTTTCCGGCGGCGGCGGCGACGGAGGCGACGTCGTAAACTTTTTTGTAAGACTTTTGTGGGCAATGAATTGTTTGAAAAGAATAATAGCTAGAACATCTGATATTTGGTATACAGACAGTTCAGGTTATGGTCTACGCAACTGTTACCATGCCGTGTGACCCTGACCCCATTTTCATGCTCCAGTGACTCTGTGAACTTAGGTCCTTTTTCAGGCTGTAAACTTTTTTGTAAGACTTTTGTGGACGATGAATTGCTGGAAAAGTATAATAGCCAGGCATCTGATATAGTTAAACAGACAGTTCAGGTTATGGTCTATGCAACTCTTACCATGCCGTGTGACCCTGACCCCATTTTCACGCTCCTGTTTCCATTTTCACGCTCCAGTGACTCTGTGAACTTAGATCTTTTTTCAGGTCGAAAACTTTTTTGTAAGACTTTTGTGGACGATGAATTGCTTAAAAAGTATATTAGCTAGGCATCTAATATTTGGTATACAGACAGTTCAGGTTATGGTCTATGCAACTGTTACCATGCCATGTGACTATGACCCCATTTTTATGCTCCATTGAATCTGTGAACTTAGATATTTTTTCAGGTCGCAAACTTTTTTGTAAGACTTTTGTGGACCGATGATTTGCTGGAAAAGTATAATAGCTTGACATCTGATATTGGGTATACAGACAGTTGAGGTAATGGTTAACGCAACTGTGTCCATGCCATGTGACCATGACCCCATTTTTAGGCTTCAGTGACTCTGTAAACTTAGGTCTTTTTTTCAGGCAGAAAACTTTTTGTAATACTTGTGTGGACAATGGATTGCTTGAAAAGTATAATAGCTAGGCATCTGATACTGGGTATACAGACACTTTTTGTGTTTAAGCTAAGGTAGTTGATTTTAGTGATGGCACTGGCAGGCGAGACATACTTTTAGTGGCCACACTTGTTTATACAAAATGTATGGATTTTTATTTATTTTTTTATCTGCTTTATCTTTAGGTTGTTGTTTTGTTTTTTGGATTTGTTATGATTTATGATACTGATTCCGCTGCGTACTTAAAACATGTCACGATTCTTGATATCGAAAGGAGACTGGACACGATTTTTAAAAAAATTTATATTAGATCTTATTATCATCAAAAACAGTAATATATAAACGCCATAAAACTTATCAATTCTTCACCATAAAGTCATAATTTGAGCAATGAGGATCAAACATTACCGCTTCCGTCGATCTGTATTATCAACATTTGATTCACATTTCATAATGAATTATATATAAAACTGTAAATTTTTGTATTAGTACATGTATTTATACTAGTAATGCTAGCCTCCTTGGGATTCATGTGATAAATATTAATTTCAGCATTTATTGCAAGAACTTCTAAGATGGTCAGTAAAGAAGCAGAGGTACCAATGGGGTATCCGAATGTCAAAAGTCCGCCCGGATTGGACAGAGACAAAACCAGTAAAAACCAACAAGATTGGGACAAAAACAGACATGGAAACACAAAATACTGAATATCAATCAACAACGCGAACTCTAGTCGAAACAAGAGTGAATTCAGGTGCTCCGGAGCAGTAAGCAGTTCCTGATTGCTATAGCACACCCGTCGCATTGCCAATAGTCAATTCAGCGTGTCAAATCCGGTAAAGGAAGACAAAACAAAAACCTATGACAAACCAACATCTGCACTCATCTGAGAGATCGAAATCCCATATTTGTCTACAAGTGCATGATGTCTTCTTTAAAATTTCTTGAGTGAAGACAGCAACCGAAGAGCAACATATTCCTGTGTGAGCAATTTTTGCGTCAGACGTGTCGCTTTGCTAAGGTCCCGCATGCTCTGGAGTAACGAATCAATTGAATAGTCTATTTGAAGTACAAATTCGGGGTTTTTTTCGGCCACTAATATAAATACTACGTAACTTAAAGAAATTGATAATGAATAAAAAATGACCATTAAATATCTTAACAAATTGTGCATCGTCTCTATGTTGAAATACATACAAACAAACAATTATCTATATTTTGTTTAAGGTTTATATAATTTAAATGGAACTCATAATAGTTGGCATTGATTTTCGGATTTACTGGTTTTCAAACATTAAAAGGCTTATTACTGACGAAAGACTTGAAATTTAATTCGAGACCTATTTAAAAATGGCTGAAATTTGGAAATTGGTGTGTGTCCTTTTTGAGATTCTTTTTTCCGGTAAGATTTTTTAAAAATATTTCGAAAGATATAACGACATGTACCTTGCCCTCCTCACTCCTATCCCGACAAATATCGCCAATGAATCTTTTAGAGAATTATGAAAGTTTGATTGATATATTATCTTTGTTGTAAAATTAAAACAATACATGTACATTTTTGTACTTAGTGACTAAATTCAAACATGATTAAAATTTCTTTTAAATCTAAGGGTTCAAGTATAGTTCTACGTGGAAAACATACTGTTGAAACATCGTTGCACATACGAATCGCTCCTAAATTTTATGAGTCATTTAACATAGTTTTGTACATCAACAAATCAAGGCAAAAAAGTTAGTAATTTTTTTTTGCCTCCGATTGAAAATCATTAACGAAGAGAAAGAATGTTAAAATTCGAGTATGGGTGCTAAATATTTACACATGATTTTGTCAATATTTTGCCATTTGGCTATTGACTTGCACTCAATTTAAAGAACTACTAAACGGGTCACCAACAAATCATATGAACCAATAGACACCCTGGCGAATAAAAAGCAACTTACTAGAACACACGACTTCAAGAAACAGCTTATCAAAGAAAAAACACCAATCATGGAACATCATTACATAACAACCATCCAACCAACCAACCGCATCAGAAAGGCCTATTCACATAATTCCACTCGGGGTTCCGCTGGTACCAAACGTCTTTGCTCGTATATCTTCTTTAGGGCGACGGAATCTGTCGAAACTGTCAAATTTTCGCTGTTTCCTCATTAGGAATCAGAAAGCTTACACATGGGTTGCTTTCCATTATGCGGTTCATACCGGTTTATTTTGTGTTGTCACCGGTTCGTCTGGTTCGTCTTTTGATGCGAACCGCTTGTGCCGAACCAGGAAATGGAACACGAATCATCTGAGGTTCAACTTGTACAACCGCATAATGGAAAGCGCCATTCTTTGTGTTCTTTTTTTTTCAGTGGTTCTTGTTGAAGGTCGTCGTGGTGGCTCAAGGTCCAGCTTCCGGTCTAGATACTACAGCTACTACAGTTATTACTATGGATCTTCTGGTTCTGCAAGGTATGCACGAGAAAAAAAAACAAAATAACTGAACTTGAAGGATCAATTTCAATGTCAATGTCAAAAAGAAAAGACAAAACAAGGAAGACATACCGAAATATTGAAGATCGCAATGGTCCTGACTTGGTACAGGCATTTAAGAAAATGGTGGGTTTAACCAAGTTTTATGGCGCGCCAAACCAACTTCTTTCATAAGGACCTTAGGGTCCGTGAGTGAGTGTTTGGGTTTAACGCCATTGTCGGTGCACATGGCTCATACAAGGAGTTTGGTTTTAATAGTAGAGGAAACCAGAGTTCCCGGAGGAAACTACCGACCATGGACCGGGAATTCAAAGGCATAAATGAACTGGTGTTGCTTACTCATTTTGCAAAACTTGGGTTTGAACTTTTATAAGTTTTGAAATTCAAGCCACCAAACACTAACAAGACATTTAAGAATGTATAAATATAAATATAACATCATCGCCTCCCGAAAAAAATAACAACAAACAAATGATACCTGCATGAGCACTTGCTAGCTGAATGAAAAGCAATTGAAAGCCACTATAGCTAAATATGCAAAAATTAGTCTTTTGTTATATCCAATATTTTTAAGATCCTAAAAAGAATTGTGTTGTTTTTGTTTTTGTGTGTTTTATTTTTCGTTTTTCTTTATTTCGCACATTGAAATAAATAATGATTAGCATCCTCTATTTCAGCGCTGGATACATAGCTGGAGGAATTATCGGCGGAATCATAGTATTAACAATACTTATCATAGTCGGCATCAAAGTCAGGCAGCATATACGGAATAGACCAAGATCAACTTTTACTTTATTCAAAACATCAAAGTCAACTTCGACCAGAGTGATCACTTGTACGTAATTATCATGCTTTTAATACATGTAATATAACTCTTTAGTTGCGGATTTAGATCCAAATATTTTGCATAGTGGGTGGTTCCTTTGGGTGACTTACAATGTTGGTGTATTTGAATACTAGACTTACTATAGTACTTCAATTTCAAGACATGAAAAAGAATAAAAAAAATGTTTGTAAAATATAAAATTCATACAAATCTGTTCAAAGTACTGGTGTTTGACTGTGTGTAAAAATAAATACCATAGACATAATTATTTATTAACATCGCAACTAGTGCATGGAACTAGTTTTCTACTTATTCTTCAGAGGCACCTGAGTTTACACTATTCATTTAACGTTTATAATTCTCTTTTAATCTTAGCAACGAAGACGACTGAGAAAAGATCTACACCCCCACCGACGCCGCCACCCCCACCACCGGAAAAGCCCCTGGCATACATCCCTAACGTGCCACCTCCGCCATACGCATCACAAGACCCTGCATACCCACCACCAGCATATAACTATGGATATCAATCATAAAAGGGGCGGAGTGAACAGGTTCATGTCTACATTCGCCATTCTCGTTTTAGAGTTTCGGAACCTTCTGGCTTTCACCAGCTTACATATGCGTTGATCTTGTAGATCTTATGTTGTTTTGTTTTTGTTTTTTAACATGCACATCAGAAAAAAATAACAGTCTTTATAATGCTCATATTAAAGCTGAGTAAAATAACTTACATACTGTGACATGTTAGTAAAATAACTAACTTACTTAGATATTGTTAGTAAAAATAACTTACGTACAGAGACATTGTTAGTAAAGAAACTAACGTACTTAGACATGTAAGTAAAATAACTTACGAACAGAGACATTATTTAGTAAAATAACTTACGAACAGAGACTTTGTTAGTAAAATAGCGTGGTAATAAACTGATACAAATAGTAAATCGCTTGTTTCCCCTTAACAAGGAACATGTATTAGTAGACACACTTTTCGGGTTTGTTTCGAGACCTTTGATTTGTATGACTTATGTGAAATTGTTCTTTGGTTTAGCAATGCATGTGAGTTGCCAGTCAACAAACCATGAAAGAGTCAAAGAGGTACCAATGTGGCATCCGAATGTCAAAAGTCCGAAAGGGCAAAGACAAAGCCAGTAAACGCATGAAACACGAACAGCACGAAGAAACAGGCAACACAAAAATACAACGGAAAAGCAATCAAAAATGCAGACTTAAGTCGTAATGAGTGTAAAAGCAGGTGCCTCGGGAGAATAAGCAGTTTCACCAGTCGTGCTGCTATAGAGTTAAGTGCCCGAGTGGTCAATAAGGCGCTGGTTTTACATACAAATACCAGTCTGTCGAGCACCATCATGAAGTTTTGCGTCTTTAGAATTTTGAAGTTTTTTGTGTGTGATCACTTTGATTCTAAATTAACAGAAACGGCTTGCTAAAAGGGACACAGATTAGCCATATAGTACTAAAATTCGAATTTGTCTTAGGTGTGACATCGACATTATATATAAATTCACAAATCTCCATTAAACATTGTAGGCATACAGCGCTTACAAAAATGTTGGATAAATTTACCTCATTTTCATGGTGAAAAGAGCTGAACTTGCACAAAACTAGTTATACGATACTCATCTTATACTTGTCCAAGGTTTTGGTGATATAAACGATATGTATAAGGTACCAGTGGCCCGGGCATTGGTACAAACAAATTCACAAACATCAATTCTGTTGAGAGTTGTGGAGGCGCTTACAAAAGTTATCTATAGCGGACTTTCTCAAAGTCTGTTCTTAAAGTACGCTCGGCATATAAATGACTCCACATTTCACTATTTACTGTTAAGAAAATTTTCAAAACACTTGAATTGGTTTTAAAGTTACCATGCATCTGGAAACTCTATAGGGGAAGGGACGGACGAACAGATAGATGTTCGTGGAACAAAAGGGGGATATCGCATAAAACATTAATTGTTACTGCGTGTGTCGATGAACATGGCGTAGAATCACCAATATGTGTTATCAAAATATTGTTATAACTTTTAAATGTATGTCAATGGGGCATTTAAGTCAGTGTTCCTAAAAGGCATAGCTAGGCTTAAAGAACACAACATGAAATTTAAAATAGCTACACAAAACACAAATGAAACAACTTAGCTGCAATTCAATGTGGACTCGGTTCTTGATTTTTATAACAAACACGTGCACAACGATTTATAAAGCGTTCGATGGTCAAATCGGGGTAAGTTAGACAACAAAAACACTCTATGGAAAACCAACATATGAACTCATCAGAGAGATAGAAATTCCTTATTTTTCGTCTGGTACAGATTTCAGCCACGATGTTCCGTAGCCCGGGGGGGGGGCTACTTGCTATAATTTAGATGATATGAATGTGTCGCAGAAATATGTTATGTTTTTGCAACCGATTTGTCTTATCCAAGGTATCTTTTCACACCCACTGTTTTGAACAGGGTCACAATTTTTTTTATTTTGGCATTCTGTTTTCAGTTTTCGCGATTGCTGTAATGGAATACAGAACATAACATTATATAGGATGGAAAATCGTTCAGACTTCAGTACAATATTTAAAAGGAAAGAATATGGAATATGTGCCAGAAAGACACGATCCACATATTGAAATGATTTTGATAAATGTACAACAGCAAATTTCACTGCGTGTGAAGCGCTTTTTTGGATTAACCTTCATCAGACACGCTAGGAGTAGAAAACTTGAAAAACCGGTAGAATATTAGATCTGGTTAAACAAAAACAGAAGCCAAAATACTACAACAATGACCAAACAGATAAATTTAACAAATTTTAAAGAAATAGCCAAATGTTGTCAAATTTTGGAAATATGTAAACTGTTTCTTTCCAACACATATTCCAGTACTCGAAAATATAAAAGAGCATAAACTCACAAACATATTAACTAAAATGTCTTACCTATAATTTAGTCCTCTTAGTTATAATTTGGTTCCCCAGTTCGGTATTCTTGGTTTTGTCTGAGAAAAATCAAAACTAAATTTAGTTTTGTGATCTCAGGTTTATTGTTCAGTCTATTCTCTTCATAATCATGGGGGGGGGGGGGTACAGGGGGGTATCCAATTCCCGGTTCCCTCCCCCTGGACTCCCAGTTCCCTCCCCCTTCATGACTCCCATTGATTTTGCCTACACTCACGGTCTTAATTACAAATGTATCACCTCGTCGGAGAGTCCCACTCCTCAAGTTTGACGAACACCCTCACAAAGACCTCTCTATTTCTCAACATTGCCTTCAAAACATTACCGGACAGCTTGCCAGATTTTTCCTGTTTTATTTTTGGAAGTTCAATATATTTTAGAAATTGTTGTTGTTCATAGAAAGTTTGTTTCTTAGTGGAAGTAAAAAATTGAATCCGCACAGGGATTGTCTTTTAATGTTTTCTATTACTCATAAAAAACGCCTGTAAAAAAATGTGTTTTTCGTATGTTTTGTAACACACGTAAAACATGTGCTTGACAAATGTTTTTTTCATATTCATAACTTAACAGCCATTCTTCATAAGGACCACAATGGTTCGGACATGACATTAAAATGATTGGATTTTTTGAAATATGAAAGGTTCAAGATGACTGTCCACTTCTTCAAAGGATGATTACCATATAAGTTGACATCTTATATAAATATCTTTAATTCATAATTAGTCATATGTTTTTCATGCGTCGTACCTACGTTAACCATGTGTTATATTCATATGTTTTTCATGCGTAAAACATGTGTTACGATTTTCCTGTGTAGAGCAATCTAAAACTGTTAGTGTTTCTGTTCTCAGTCTAAGCACACTACGTAAATTTTCATTTACAAGGGTAAGTTTTGCCTTCAGAATTATGCTATTCAACAGTTTGGTATCGTTTTTTTACAATATATCTCATAGATGATAAAGTATTTCTACTAAAATGCCGACAGACTTTACAATTTTTGTAGCAGGTGTTCCCTGGGGACCTTGAAGAGAACTGGTTTTCAGATTAAGAAGTTGCCTTAATTACAGAGGCAAAATTTAGACATACGTCTGACGTACGTTAATAAAAACGTGCGTCTGACGTAGTGCATAAACGTACGTTGTGACGTCCCGCGCGATGTTCGTGACATATAACGTTACGCTCATTTAGCATCAACTATTAACGTTACATAAATATTTGCCGCCGTAAAAAAACGTTACAAGGCCAAAACTATCAGACTTGCTAAAAACTTGTTAAAAAAATAATCAGTGGACGCAATACATCCCTGGTTGTTTTCTTGCATTTTCCGTCAAGGCACATTGCGAAAATCCATTCCAAATTAAAAACAGATGCATCATAGCTGAAGTATTAGACCTATAAAATCGGTATGAGCTATTTTTTAACGTAAAAATGACAACGGAAAATTTTGTCAGACATAATGAGATGCATCTATTTCCAATTTCTTATCAAAATTAACAATTTTAAAAATAAACATAGAAACCTGACTACTATCACATTTAGTGTGCAAAATTATTTGAAAAAAATGCTGTCCGTTTCCAAATTATAAACGGTCAAAGTTGACAATGCGTGGTTTCATGTGCCTGCGTTACATTTTTTCTACAAAGAATCTTACCTCTTTCTTCATTTTTCCTATCGCCGAATGAAAAAATCGTTGTTGACGTCCGAGACGGGAATGAATACGACGGACTTTCCCGCAATTTCGTGTTCGTAGCATTCAATATGAAAAAAATACGAGCACAGTGGGCTAATCTTATACGATTTTTTTGTAACGCGTTACATACGCAAAATTAGCAATTTTTTACTTTTTGAGATATTTTTTTGCCTTTAAAAATACAATAAAATTATTGATTCCTATTTAAAATTGTTGTATGATAAAAAACCTTTCGAATGATGCATGAAAAGTGAATATTTGTTTTATATTGTTTATTTTGGAATAATTCCAAACAGAATTACTTCATATTTTTTCTTAGGTGTCACGAACATCGCGCGGAACGTCTGAACATACGTTTCTAACCGCTGTACGGTAAATGTACGTCAAATTATTGTAAAAACATATGTCAGATGTACGTTTTTTAAGTGTGCGGTAAACGTACGTTTAATATACGTCAGACATATAGTTTCCTAAAATGTATGAAGTTAGTAAGTTATTTATTTAGTGTGTTTTATTATGAAATAAAAATATTGCCAAGATAGATTTTTAACGTGCGTCAGACGTACGCGGTTAGAAACGCCAATTTAATATGCGTCAGATGACATGCGTTTAACGTACGCCAGACGCACGTTTAACGCAGTCAACATTTTGCCTGTGTAGCTCCAAGACATCTAAAAATGTGTTTATTTCTGTTAAGCTCTTAATTCCTTTTCTTAAATCTTTACTGTTCCCAATATCAATTATTTCTAGGTGAACTGAAAATGTTTTTATTTAGTTTCTGTATAAATGTCATGACTGCAGGGTTCCCACTATTTTTTTTACATAAAATTCAAGGGTTTTTCAAGGACTTTTCAAGGGTATTGAGGTCATTTTTAAGGATTAAAATAGTCCGCAAAAAATTGAAAAAATTCAATATTTTTCGGCCTTTTTTTATCAAACGGTCAACAAATCTGCATATTACAAAATTCCAGGGTTTTTCAAGGATGTTTGATAAAATTCAAGGATTTTTCCAGGTTTTTGAACATTGAAATGAAACTCAAGTACTTTTCCAGGTTTCCTTGAATTCAAGGATGGCGTGGGAACCCTGTGACTGTAAGGTATTTGATTAATTATATAATGTTTGTAATGAAGCTATCAGACGAACAGACTTGTTTCCAGAATGTGTTGCCTTCATAGCATTTTCCGGTTGGCTGAGAGAAGGCTTCATCTGTCCCAGCACCACCAACATTACCATCTTGACCAGATCCAAGCACTGATGTTACATGCTGAACTTCATTATTTTCAAATTATGTGCATGCCTTCTCGATGCAAAATACTTTCTTGTTTAAATCTGTAAAATAAATGTTATCATTAACAACTGTTATTCCGTGTGGCTTATACACAACTCCATGACCATCTGACATTGACAAGCTTTCAACTTTTCTTGTATTCAAATCAACTTTAAGTATTCCTGCAGTGGTCAGCAAGATATAAAGTATTTCTGGAATGTGATAAACCATAACATAGTGTCATTTCATTAACATCAATAACTGTCAAACAAGTGCCTTCCAATCTTATATCTGCATAAATCTTTTGCGATTTTCTTCTCGATTTCAATTTCTAAAAACTTTTTGGTACTCCGTACCTCTCTTAATTCAATTTATTCCCGCTCCTGTTTATCCCGCTTCCCTCCTTAGTATAACTCCTGGATCCCACCCCTTCCACTCCCTGTTCCCTCCCCCTCCACTCCCGGGCTCCCGTCCCCCTGTCCACTCCCTCAATCATATAGTGTTTGGCTTTTCATTATTTTTGGTAGAGCGCCTGTGATATGTCTTGAATAGACGAAACGCGCGTCAGGCGTCAGATTTAATGTCTCGAAGTTTTGCCGTTTTTAAAAACAGGTTGTAGTTTTTTTATCATTCTTCCTGCCTTAAGGATGTTCGCTACTATTATTGAAAATAATAAGGTTTCAAATTTGATGCCTTAAATGAAAAGATAATAGTAAAAGGTATAAAATTAGAAAAAAAATTGATAGGTTCGTGACCTCGTTTTCAAGATAATTGACGTTAAAGTTTTGGCGGGAAAAGGTTTTCTCTGACTTTTTCATAGGTTTATCATTACCACTATTTAGCTGTTAAAACCCATGACAGAATAAATAGGATTTGATATAACTTTGTCTATAACCTCTTTATGACATAATAAAGACATTAATAACATGAAAATAGGGGGTTCGTGGGCAAAAATTTCAACCCTATTTTGATGGTAAAATCCAGAGGATTCCGAAAAAATGACAAAAATACCAAAACAAGACCAGCGAGCATCCTTAAACAGGGTCCATTTCTTAAGGGCTATCGGCGCGGGAATACTCGAACATTGGCAATTAAGGAGCCTTCCCCGGGTTCCGTAGCCGAAGTTTTCCCTCTTATCTTTTGGGACGGACCATTTAACTTGAAGGGGGAGGTCTTGGCTTTTTTGTTTAGGTCAGACAATTTTTATGGTCTTATATGGTAGAAGTCCTTCAGAATATTTTTTTTTCTGCTGTCAAAATATTTTATTCATCATGATCCAAAATACTTTTCAGAATATTTTAATAAAAAATTAAGCCCCCCCTTTCAATTTAAATGGTTATACGTAGTTTTCAAAATAAAATATCATTATCGGGATCGAGATTTAAACCAAACCCATATATTCATCATTAAAAGACGGTTGCATTCCCAAGAACAGATATTCCCCGAAAATTCAGGAGGTTATTTTTTTTTGTTTGAAAATTTATTTTATTGTACATCATGTATACGAGTAATGCTGACTAGGCATATTTCCAAAGTCTTTTGATATTTTTGCATTCCTGCACGTACCTAAATATTCATGCTGACTTTTCTGACAATGTTGTATACATGTTACTGTAAGGTTTTGACTGTTGTCAAAATAAATAACTACATGTATGAATCCAGTGTTCTCCCCAGGCCATCATAGCACTGTGGGCCCGCTATGCTATAATTTTGGGCTGCGGTGCTAATATGATAATAGGTGCAACCTAAAATGGGACGCAACTTTAGAAAATAGTTGTCAAAAATGTCATAATAAAATTTTCGAATTATTTGTGCAAATTACAAAATATTTGTAACATTCTAAAAAAGTATCAAAATATAATAGGATGACGTTGACGGGACGAAATAACCTTCTTTTGGTGTTACGTTATCCATAACGTCATTTCCCGGTCAGAGTATTTCGCGCTCCAGCAGAAGTAAACAAAGCATCCTTTTTTCTGCCAGATTTTGGGTGATTTTCTGTATACCAATATATCTTTTTAGAAGTATTGGGTGGAGAAAATTGATATAAAAACCTGGCAGAAAATGACGACTTGTTTCAATCTTACATCTTACATCCTGTAGTTTCATCCTGTCTAAGGATCACTCCCATATTTGTGGGATATTAGTTAACTGTATAAAAACTATTTTGGTATACTGTACAAAAGCACCGTCACCTCAACACAATAGGTTATAAAACGCATGGATTTCTTGTCCATAAAAATGTTCATAGGAAAAAAAATCTGTACACTGTTGCATATTTGACACGGATTTTGAGGAAAAAACACTGGAACATGTGCACTGTAATGACAGGATTGATTAAAAAAAAATTCCATGATCAGCTAAGCCTAAGGTAAGACCATCTTTTTTAGTATTCAGTATTGTAAAGTTTTATCTTTTATTTTTATTGTCTTAAACACCCGCTTAAACATTGCCATAAATTGGTTAAATTAATCACAATTGTTCCTAGTAACGCACCTGTTTACAATGACCATTCTCGCAAGAACTTGGCGAGATCATTCCATCTCTTTGACAACGAGAGTTTCCTTGAAAAATATATTTAGAGAGTTAGTTTTGACTTTCCATCCGTATACTCCTGTCTATATTAAAAAGAAATTTAACTGTGGTTATTAAATCTGTCAATTTTAAAATTTATTCCAAAAAAAGCATCAAATTTCTGGCCCCATAGAAATTCGTGCCTAGTGCGCTTGCGCGCACTCGGCATATCCGGTTTGGAAAAAAAACCAATCCATTAGTTTTGGGAAGTTTCTACATATGTGGGACTGCGTCCCATATTAATGTTACCGCGGTGCTATCAGGTAGCTACTCCAACAATACATTTCATTAGGAGATTTGTTATTTTGTAGATATTTCACATCCAAAATTAATGGTGACTCTAACGTAGATGAAATGAGAAGTGGTATCCCTCGTATTTATCTGTGCAATATCTGTCAAAATACCAAGTTTCAAATTATTTGATGAATGCACGTTGATGCACGCCAAATTTAAATTTTGTGTGTTTTGCTATTTTCTCTACTTTTTAAAGAATTTTTCAAAATTTTTAATGCTAACAACGCCAAAGCGCAGTAACTCTATGCCATTTAATTTCGGGATAGAGTTTAAATCCATTGTGAGGAAAGGGAGAAAAACTTCGACTGACCGGAAATGAAAAAATAGCACAGGAAGTGAAATTTTTCATTTTTTAACAATTCTGTACTCCGTGCAATTTTGAATTTTTTAAAATAAAAATTATATTTTCCTGTTTCTGAAGCAGATACCTTTCGTTTTAAGTTGCTTTCATGAATGAATTTGACAATTAAAAATTTTAGTTGGAGTAGCTATATCAGGTATTGCCGCAGTGCTGTCGTTTTTCTTCAATTTTAGTTTTTTGTCCAAAATTTTTAAAATCTCATTTGGTTTTCATCACTTCTTCACTTGCCTTGATTGTTAAACGGTTTATTTAAGGGATTAACTCGTGTAATTCACAAAGGAAGCCATAAACTTGTCATAATTAGCCCCCAAGCCAGGCCAGTTAAAGGTGAAGAACATCGAGACTTCAAAGGATTTTGCCGTCAGCAATCAATCATGAGTTAATCTCTTATCCCACTGCAAAATCTTGTGTAATAATTTAAATGTTACAATTACATTTAACTATCATTTATGATTAGAACTGTTTGAATTTTGTAATTTATTCTTGTTTTAAAACTAGATTTGTAGATTGAAAGCCACCGAAAAAAATCGATTTTTAGAAAGATTTATTCATGACCATATACATATGTTGGTACGGAGTTACTTCCCCTAAAAATTATTTATTTGAAATTTTTAAGCTAATAACTCATATTTATACCAAAATATGTTCTACTTGCACTTCTAAATTATTATTTAAGTTTATCAAAAGCCAGTTTTCTATTTCTTAACAAAAAAACAGTAATCTTTTTTGGATGTTTGTTTTGAAATCTACACTTCTTCAAACATCTGATCAATTATTAAGTATTGATAAAATGTGCTCCATTTAACATGTTTAATTCAAATGAATCTATACACTCATTTATGATACTTTGACCATTGAATTGCTGATAAGAAGCAAAGCTGAATGTAATCTCTGCAGAACAGTCTAATATCTAGTGGTATTCAATTATCTCCCCTGCAGAAAACAGCTAATGTGTTTTTAAATTTTTAACGATGACAACAACGATGGCGACGGCATATAAACAATCTTCAATTTTCATTTATTACGCATGGATTTGACTACTATCATATACGTTGGACATGTTATGTTATTAACGAATCTTTTCTGTTGCGTAAACAGTTGTTTATAAGGTCAACAAAAGTGCATATTTTAACAAATCGAGTGAAACTTATTGGCCGTTGGAAAAAATTAAAATGTCAACTCAACCTTTAAAAAATCACACAAGGCGTAATACCTGCAGTACATTTTCGAAACTTGTTGGAATGTTAGGTAATTACCTTTTCTTTCGACAGATATTAGTTTGAAAATTATATTTTACTGTTATCATATAACGATCCATTTGAATTCAATGTGTAACTATGAAAAACTTTCAAGGGACACAACCAAGTTCTATCTTTAATAAATTATAAACATGATAGATGGGAGGCATTCCTATTTTTTAAAACGGATGACTGAATATTGAATTGGACATTTACTCCAATACAATGCAAATTCACATACTGTTGATCCCAATGTACGGATACCGGTCAAAAAGGTAAACATGTACTATGACATAATCGAATTCAACAGGTAAATCGTGTACTTTTAAAAAGAAGGTTGTCAAGACGGACTAGAAAAATAGGTCTTTTTCTTAATTTTATTTTGGCTTTACCTCTTGCAGTACATGTCTGAAAATTTGCAGATGGGAAGATATACATTTAAACAAATAGTGTGATTTTTTTCAATTTTTTATATAAAAGTTAAAGTAGTGCGATCCATTTCAGTTTGCACCGTATGCATTTCATAAATATCCACATAATAACATGCATTAAAATGCAATCTGTTACTTTTAAAAACTCTTTTTAATTCAAAAAAGTTTATTTTATCAGCATAACTTAAAATTGGAAGAAATTTTGTCATGTTTGTACTAAAAAGAACTTTTGATTCACTTGACAACCAGGATAAACATTCGAATTGACTTTCCTATCTTTTCCGATGAAGAGCTCACATTCTATTGTTTAAATACCACCGGTTTTCGGACTGAGAAAGATATATTGTAACATGAGAAAGTCAAGTAATACTTCTTCAAGGTATTAATACTCACATACAGTTTTACGATTTAGAGACAATAAGTTTTTATTGTTCAATAGCTACAGAATAGTTTTTAATATACATTTATTAAAACAAACAGATACAAATAAATAACATATATTAATTGTTTCTTAAAAATCCATAGGGAATTATACTTAAATCCAATTGTTTAAATAAACCATTTATTAGACGTTTCGGTCTAATAAATGGTTTATTTAAACAATTGGAAATAACTTATATCTAAGATAACATTGCTATTTGAAAATCCATAAAATAAAGCCGCGGAATATCCAATGTTTTCGAAAGTCTCGCTGCGCGTTACCACAGTGCTATCAAAATTTTCTGGGGAGAACACTGGAATCTGAATCTGAATCTGTATGACAGGTTGGGTGTAAATAATAGCTCATTTGCACATTTGATGGTATGTACTGCCAAATGAACTATATGTTTCATGAAATAAAAAACACTATATTCTTTGTTCCATAATCATGATAATCAGATTATGTCCTGAAACAAATTATATGATAATAGGTGCAACCTAAAATGGGACGCAGCTTCAGAAAATAATTGTCAAAAAACCATGAATCAATTACAAATACCTCAAAAATTATAAAATATCGAACTACACATGAACTACTTGTACAAATTATAAATATTTGTAACATTCTGAAAAAGGGTCAAAATATTTTGGGACAACGTTCGATGGGGGACGAAACTATTTACATGTACATGTATGGCTTTACGTAATCTGTGACGTCATTTCCCGGTTTGCGCTTCAGCATAAGTAAACAAACAAAAGTGACCAAGTTTTTTCTGTCAGGTTTTGGAAGATTTTTCTGTATACCAATATACATGATATATCTACATGTAGTTCGAGATATTGGTTGGAGAAGATAAAAACCTGACAGAAAATGATGACTGGTTTCAAATCAATGCAGGACACATGCACAGGATTAATTATCTCCATGGTCAGCTCAGGTAAGACCATCTTTTTTATACCCCCCACTTCAAAAGTGGGGGGTATATAGTGATAGGGGTGTCTCTGTCCGTCCGTCCTTCTGTCCGTCCTTCTGTCCGTCCGTCCTTCCGTTACACTTCAGTGTACCCATCTCTTATCCGCAACTCCTCCTAAACCCTTGGTGGATTTTCATGAAACTTGCACACAATCTTTGTGACATAATGTTGATGTGCACCTACTATTTTAAGATTTGATCAGAATGATTTTTGGGGTTTCCCATAGCAAAACATGGACTTAGCCATTCGACTACATGGGGGTACCCATCTCTTATCCACAACTCATCCTAAACCCCTTGATGGATTGTCATGAAACTTTTACACAATCTTTGTGACATAATGTAGATGTGCACCTATTATTTTAAAATTTGATCAGAATGATTTTTGGGGTTTCCCATAGCAAAACATGGACTTAGCCATTTGACTACATGGGGGTACCCATCTCTTATCTGCAACTCCTCCTTAACCCCTTGGTGGATTTTCATGAAACTTACACACAATTGTTCTGACAAAATGTAGATGTGCATCTACTATTTTAAAATTTGATCAGAATGATTATTGGGGTTTCCCATAGCAAAACATGGACTTAGCCATTCGACTACATGGGGGTACCCATCTCTTATCCACAACTTATCCTAAACCCCTTGATGTATTGTCATGAAACTTTTACACAATCTTTGTAACATAATATAGATGTGCACCTACTATTTGAAAGTCTGATCAGAATGATATTGGGTTTCCCAAAGCAATACATGGACTCAGCCATTCGACTACATGGGGGTGCCCATCTCTTATCTGCAACTCCTCCTAAACCCCTTGATGGATTTTCATGAAACCTACACACAATTTTTGTGACATAATGTAGAAGTGCATCTCCTATGCTAAATTTTATCTGATTAATTTTTTTGGGGGGTGGGGGGTATTTATTTGTGAGCTGCGGCTCACAGTTTTTCTAGTTACTATTCAGTGTTGTAAAGCTTAATGTTTTATTGTTAATGTCTTAAACATAGTCATAATTTGGCTGAAATACTAGTAAACAATCACTGATCACGATGGTTCACAGCTCACCTGTTTCCAATGACCATACTTGTGAGAACTTGGCTAGATCATTTATCTCTTTGACAACTAGTTTTCTTGTAAAAAATATGTTTAGAGAATTAAGTTTTGACTTTCCATCCGTATTCTCCTGTATATTTAAAAAAAAAATATCTGTGGTTATTTTAGATATGTCAATTTTAAAATTTATTAAAAAAAGCATAAAATTTCTGGCCCCATACAAATTCCTGCCTAGTGGGCTTGCATGCACTCTGCACATACGGTTTGAAAAAAACCAAACCATTTACTTTTGGAACTTCTACATATGTGAGGCTGCCTCCCATATACATGTACATGTACATGTAACTATTGTCGTGTTATATGTTTTGGTACCATCCACATTTTTGTTTTTATTCCCCCACTTCGAAGAAGATAGGGGTATACTGTTTTACCCTTGTCCGTCCGTCCATTCATTCGTTCGTCCGTTCGTTCGTCCGTCCGTAACAAAACTTCTGTCACAGTTTTCTAAGCAACAACATGAGATAGAGTTCTGATATTTTGTATACAGCTTTATCCTATAGTACCATATGGTGTATACGGATTTTATGCTCCTAGGTAGTCTACTTCCTGTTTACCGAATACTTAGGTTTTTACACATAATAGACATAAATGCAAAATTTCCGTCACAGTTTCCCAATCAACTACATGAGATAGAGGTCTGATATTTTGTATACAGCTTTATCCTATAGTACCATATGGTGTATACTGATTTTATGCTCTTAGGTAGTCTACTTCCTGTTTACCGAATACTTAGGTTTTTACAAGAAATGGACATAAATGCAAAATTTCCGTCACAGTTTCCCAAGCAACTACATGAGATAGAGGTCTGATATTTTGTATACAGCTTTATCCTACAGTACCATATGGTGTATACCAATATATGCTCTTCCTAAGTCTACTTCCTGTTTACCGAATACTTAGGTTTTTACACATAATGGACATAAATGCAAAATTTCTGTCACAGTTTCCCAAGCAACTACATGAGATAGAGGTCTGATATTTTGTATACAGCTTTATCCTATAGTCCCATATGGTGTATAGCGAATTTATGTTCCTAGGTCAACTACTTCCTGTTTACCGAGTATTTAAACTTGTATGCATGGCTTAGTTTGGGGAGGGGGGTATCACTAGTGAGCATTAGCTCACAGATTTACTTGTTAGCTCACCTGGACCGAAGGTCCATGTGAGCTATTACCATCACTTGGCGTCCGTCGTCGTCGTCTGTCGTCGTCTGTCGTCGTCGTCGTCTGTTAACAATTTTTCTAAAATCTTCTCCTCTGAAACTACCAAACAGAATTTAATGAAACTTGGTATGAATGATCCTTAGGGTGTCCTGCACCAAACTTGTGTTTTGATTTTTGATCCGATAAAAAACATGGCCGCCGTTACTAAAAATAGACTAGGGGGGTCAGACTACTGTTTTTGGCTTATAAATCAAAAAGTATAAGAGATAGAGGAAATCTGAGGCCACGCTACTGATTCAGCATCAAAAGCTCTACAAAAGTCTCCATTTGGTCAAAGTTGTCAGATGACCCCTTATAGGGGTTACGGCCCTTTAAAGGTGAAAAATAGCATTTTTTCATGTTTTTGGCCTACAGAATGAAAACTATTGCAGATAAAGATTAGCTGTTGCTTGCTTAAATGTTCAGCTCATTTAACTCTACAAAAGTCTCCATAGGGTCGAAGTTGTCAGATGACCCCTTATAGGGGTTACGGCCCCTTAAAGGTGAAAAATAGCCATTTTTCATGTTTTTGGCCTACAGAATGAAAACTATTGCAGATAGAGATTAGCTGTTGCTTGCTTAAATGTTCAGCTCATTTAGCTCTACGAAATTCTCCATAGGGTCGAAGTTGTCAGATGACTCCTTATAGGGGTTACGACCCCTGAAAAATAGCGATTTTTCATGTTTTTGGCCTAAGAATGAAAACTATTGCAGATAGAGATAAGTTGTTGCTTGCTTAAATGTTCAGCTCATTTAGCTTTACAAAATTCTCCATAGGGTCGAAGTTGTCAGATGACCCCTTATAGGGGTTACGGCCCCTGAAAAATAGCCATTTTTCATGTTTTTGTCCTACAGAATGAAAACTATTGCAGATAAAGATTAGCTGTTGCTTGCTTAAATGTTCAGCTCATTTAACTCTACAAAAGTCTCCATAGGGTCGAAGTTGTCAGATGACCCCTTATAGGGGTTACGGCCCCTTAAAGGTGAAAAATAGCCATTTTTCATGTTTTTGGCCTACAGAATGAAAACTATTGCAGATAGAGATTAGCTGTTGCTTGCTTAAATGTTCAGCTCATTTAGCTCTACAAAATTCTCCACAGGGTCGAAGTTGTCAGATGACCCCTTATAGGGGTTACGGCCCCTGAAAAAAGTAATTTTTCATGTTTTTGGCCTACAGAATGAAAACTATTGCAGATAGAGATTAGCTGTTGCTTGCTTAAATGTTCAGCCCATTTAGCTCTACAAAATTCTTCATAGGGTCGAAGTTGTCAGATGACCCCTTATAGGGGTTACGGCCCCTGAAAAATAGCCATTTTTCATGTTTTTGGCCTACAGAATGAAAACTATTGCAGATAGAGATTAGCTGTTGCTTGCTTAAATGTTCAGCTCATTTAGCTCTACAAAATTCTCCACAGGGTTGAAGTTGTCAGATGACCCCTTATAGGGGTTACAGCCACTGAAAAAAGTGATTTTTCATGTTTATGGCCTACAGAATGAAAACTATTGCAGATAGAGATTAGGTGTTGCTTGCTTAAATGTTCAGCTCATTTAGCTCTACAAAAGTATAGGGTCAACATCAAGACCAGGTGAGCGATTCAGGCTCCTGGGAGCCTCTTGTTTTTGTATGTGCACACGTACATGTATTTTTAACGTAGTTTCTGGTTTCTATTTTTGGAGAATGGAGAAACAATAACACTTCCATGTGACAACTGTCAAAAATGTAAGGCTTAAGTACAAATAATATTATGATGATATGTCCAGCCATGTTTTTCCTAATGCCAAAAATATGCCCTACTTAAAAACTGAATGAGAAAATAATAGTAGAGCTTTAAGCAATGAGAAATGTGTCTTCTGCTTCTTTATTCTGTAAATAATCAACAAAACATTAACCTCGACAGCCTTAATTTTTACATGTTTTAAAAGAACACATTTTCGGAATAATTATTCATTGCATGTCTGTTTCAGATTCCATTTTTAAAATGGTACGAAAACATACGACCCCATTTTTTTTATGTTAATGACAAAAAATGATAATACTACGAAAACACATTACACAAGCATATAAAGAGATATGAATCATCCTTTTAAACATAAGAAATCTGCTAAAATAACAGTGTCATCGCTGTGAAACACGCGTGTAAATTTGGATGTGGATAAAGAACTTGTAACTTTTTTATATTGTTAGATAGCTGAATCTTTCGGGAATGGGATGGTATAATTTTTTATCAGCTTTACTTTTGATTTTAATTTAAATAAAACAATAACTAGACAATGGTGACGGATGAAAATTGGGAATCCTCGCAATAAGATTCAAATTGGTCACAATAAACAATTTTCATGATTTTTCTAATCCACAGTTATTAACAAGTCAATGTCCTCTGTCATGTCTGTTCAAGCTTCCTTATTGGTTATGGGAAATCTTTGTTGTAAGCATTTACTGGTTTACCTATTTGCAGTTCCAGAGAATTTTAATTCAGAAAACAATATAAAAATGAGAAATGAGATATTTACAACAACAACCAAAAAACAATAGAAAAACAAAAACACAAAAAAAATACTCGGTCTTTGATAAATATTTGGTAAAATATATATATTTATGATTTTATAAGTTTCCTCATGATGAATAAACCCTGGGAGTACAATTGTACACCATCCATGTAAAGTACTAATGGTATAGAACTGAAAAAGAAAAAGAGAAACAATGATATTTCCAAAAACAAACAAAAAAACTCTGGCTTTGGTCCTCAGTAAACCTAGCAAAATACTTTTAATGTTTATTTTTACGGTTAAGACCTGAAAAATGTAAAGATTAGCAATTAAAAAAATACAACGCAATTACATGTAACTTTATCCACTTTCTCCTAAAGATCGGTACAAAATGACCCACTTAATTATAAAATCGGTACAAAATGACCCGGTACGAACAGGTTAAGGTATGAAATGACCCGAGACCTTGGAAAACTCTATCTCTATTCAACAAATTTGAAAAGGAAAGGTTGGTTTTTTTTTCATGTTGTCCTTTATCATTTTCAGGTGCATAGTACATGTAAAACCCTTGAAGTCCCTGGCCTTTTGTCTTTATTTTAACTCGGTATTTAAACAATGTCAGTCTTCAGGAAATTTGCTGGACCAGTCCAGAATTTTTTTTATAAATTAGCCTTTCGTGGTCAAATTTACAATTGAAATGTTCAGTCTGTCCTGCAGACCTTTGTTTTTGGTCAGGCAAGAAGTTTCATTTGTGTAAAGACTGCAAAGTCTTTTAGAAAAAAAATAATTTGTCTTTTGAAATACTTTCAGATACATGTACCAGTAGTAAAGTACTCTTTATGTAAGGAGCAGACAGATTTAGACATGTTAAAGCCAATCTTGGAAGATTGGGAAAAGCTTAAAGAGAAGGTATAGAAGTGCCGATTAGCATGATTAGTTTGACATTACCACAATGAGCTTGACACTTGCTGTAATTTAAATTTCTTACACAAATTTACATGTAAAGGTGCACTTTTCATAAATTTATTGTTTAGTTTCAGACACAATGAGCTTGACACTTGCTCAGTAACTTAAATTTCTTACACAAGTTTACATGTAAAGGTGCACTTTTCATAGATTTATTGTTTGGTGTTCAGATTTACAGTCTGATTTTGAAAGTCCTCAACATTTTCAATATTTACCATTCCATACAAAAAAATTATTTGAAGAAATATATACGCTAATTTCTACTTTTATCTATCATAGTTTGAATTGTATAAACCAATTGACAAACAACTGTGAAAATTTCTTTAAATTCTAATACAATTGTATGGTTTCAAAGGTTAAACCAGAACATCACAATGTATAAGTTTTTTAAAATGTAGAGGAATTAGCTTTCCCATCAAATTTTTGACACGTTATATCTAGGAAAAATGCAGTCACAATTGAATATGATCTGTTTGTCATATGTTTAAGGTGGAGAAGGACAGTGGTCGTTACTGGAGAAGTCGGACCAAAACAAACTCGGACTATTACAAAGCCGGACTAAAACAAGGTCGGACCATAACAAAATCGGACTACAATACATAATATACTTTGATAAATTATATAAGATACTTTTTAAAGTAATAGAAAAATGAAAGAATAAAGTAGCTCTTTTATTTTTTTTTAAATACAAAATTGAATTTCAAAATGAAAACAAAAATTTATACAGTTATTATTGTCCTTATGGCTCATTACATAAAAAAAATGAAATTGGGTATGCATGGTTTATTAAAAAATAAAAATAACATTTTTAATTTACACCAAGAATTAAGAAACATTTGTAGTAGAAACTTTTTACGTGATCCTAGTAGTATATAAGTAATGATTTATCATTATAAATGATTAATTTAATTAAGGGCCAACGATTGATAATTTTAAGTGATTAATTCAATTAAGGGCCGTAAAACAATTTCAATGAATTATCATGATTGTGTACACAAGCCTTTCAACACACACTGGTTAATCCAATTAACCAATTAAAATTGTATAGGCTGTTCACGAAGCCATGGACTGCAAAGCATGTTGCTGTCCAAGAAAAAGAGGTACATGCAAATAATCTACGTTACGGACGAATACATGCATGATTTATAATGTATCAGACAAATGGTGCGTGTATATACTTTGTCAGCGACTGTCGTATGAACGTCGTGTCTTAACTGCAAACGACAGTCTGGGTTAAATTTATCAATATTAAATAAAAAATGTATCAATATCAGTTCTGGTGCCGCCAGGTGGGTGCAACAACCTTCTCCTTCCTTGTAATTGTAAGATGGCTATGGCGTGTTCGTTGCAATTGGTATGATGTACGTAATGGTTTTAGTTATGTCAAAAGCTGCAGAACCATATACATTTATCTTAAAGGTCAGGGGTATGTACATCTGTAATGGTTGTCAGCATGACTTAATACATTGCCACATAAATGACTCAAGTTAAAGTTTTTTAGATGGTTCAAATGTCTTCATCTGCAAGTGAATTGGCTAATCATGATTTAAGATTGGATAGAAAAAAAATAATTTTGCGTTTTCTGTTTATTTGGATATAAGTCGTCAATCGTACATGTATCCAAAGTGTAACTAATGTGTGTAATGTAGGTCACCTGTTTGTTCCATTTGTATTGGTGAAAAATCGGACAATTTGATTACATTTCTTTACAGAATTTATTCCCCGTCTGAACGCTGACATTTTGATGTTGTGGTAAATAGAGCATTAGGTAAAAGATTTTTGATGTTTTGTGGTTACTATGAATTTTTTATATTAACGATGACATTATGTATTACTTTTGCAGTCAACATAACAAGAGTGACCTGTCTTGTATTTGTATCATCAGAACGCTGTCAAATTATGTACCTCTTAATTGTATTTCAGTTACACCTGTTGACTGCAACGCAATTATTTTGCATGAATCGGTCCGTTACCAAGTTTTATTGCATGTATTTAGAGTCATTTTGTTTTGCTTGAAATATAAAAAAAAATATTGAACGTTAATATTATTGGATATTGAATTTTTTCATTAAAATAAAACTTCTTTTACTTATATAGAAGCATAACTTACCAGATTATTACTCTATACAGGCCTGTTTATATTAACCAGTTTGAGTTGTCCGTGTCTATGTAATCAAATCGAGCACACCGTTCGTGAATGATTTAAAAATTCGACCAAAAGAAATTAAATCCTTATACAATATGTTCTTGTTTATATACTGGGCATGTTTTTAAAGTTGATTACATTCATATTTTTGATATTTTCGAGATTAAAAGTTGAAAATTGACCTAAACCGTGAAAATATTGCATGCATCGTCCGTTAACAATGTTTTTCTCCGTAATGGTTCTGCCGTGTGTTTATTTACATTTGATTTACAAATTTGTTATCTTAAACTTTATAATTTGTATAACGTTAAATATCCTCAAGATGACTTAATAGATCTACAAATTGGAATGTTATAAAACTTTAACAAAAAAACTAAAAATAAGTCATATAACCCATCAAAACGTTGACACCATAAACTTAGCTAATATCAAAAGTTTTTTTTATTTAAGTTTAGAACTATAGATACTTTGAGGATCGTAGTCCGATTTTGTTATGGTCCGATTTAGTGAAGTCCGATTTTGTTATGGTCCGACTTTGTCATGGTCCGACAATGTTATGGTCCGGGATGTCACGGAATCACAGTGGTCATGTGACCTGCCCAAAATAAAATGAAATTTGAAAAATATCTTGAGATTTTTATGTTTTTAGGATCTTTATACCTATTTTAGGCGCATTTAATCAATATGATTAAAATTTGCATTCTAAAAGTTGTAAAATGTTTTAGCTAAAGTATGGTCAAGGGAGATAATTTGGCAAAAATCATGAAAAATCGTCATTTTTGGCTCATATTTTTGCTTGTACGTAAAAATCAAGGGAAGAAACCCCACTTTAAATTGATTTAAGATGATGAATCGTTGCAAGATCTATAAAATATCAAAAAATTAGGGAAATCTATTGACAGGAAAAAAAGTAATGGAACATTTTTGTGTGTTTTTATGGGTTTTCCTATATAGTTCATATTAAAATATTGATACTTTAACTTGATATAACTCGAAAAGTAAGGAAGAAACCCATGAATTTTGAATCAAATTATGAAAGAGTATATCATTTTGGACATTTATGCCAATTTTGAAGAAAATCTATTGACAAATTAATTTTGGACCCAAGTGCCATGCTCTACCTTAAGTCATGAAAGTACTGATGTTTTGAATTAAAAAATAACAATGAATTTCAAGGTAATGTATTTTGCTGTGCCTGTCATGTGTTTCCTTTTTAAAGGAGTAATTATGAAACAAAAAATATCAAACATTTTCAAAAGAACAATCATATCTTGAAGTAGAAAAAAACATAAGACAAAACCAAGATTGACACTGTGTTTCACCTTCCCTACTACCTCCAATATTGTTGTGTACTTTTTAATAGAGAATAATGAGATGTGGAATAAGTGTACGTGACACAGCCCACATTTAAACGGCAATTTAGAAAACCACAATACACAACCGCCAGCAGCCTTCAACGAGGCCATTTGGCACTGCTCGCGGTTCTAAACCACTAAACATTCTAAAGGACAAGATACACAATGCATGATAAGGGTTGTTTTTGCCCCTTAATATTCATGTTATTCAAAGGAGACAAATTTCTATAAATATTTTTTTTGTTTAATCATGTTTATATTCTAAAATGATGCAAGTTAATCTTTGATTTGATATGATTCATCAGTGTAAATGTGGTTATTAAATTTGGAAACAATTGGTTAACTACTTAATTAAGTCACTGCACAAATGTGTAGAGAGATCCTAAGAGGCTAAAACAAGCATAAAATGGAATGGTTGCTTAAAAAATAACAGCCACAAGAAAATTATACAAGAAGACAACTCAAAAAACCACCTCTAATAACACATGACTTATTTTTCTGTAATAAGTTGTTTAAGTTACGCTCCTGAATGTTAATCATCATATGTACATGTACATTTGTATGTTTAAAACATAGGTTCTCAGCATTGAGGCAGATGCTTTTGAAAAATCTTTTTTTTCATTTTTATTAAAAATTAAATATGACAATTTATAAAATAATGAAGTGCTAGAAAATACATGCATTTCAGGTTTAAAAAAAATATGGAAATAAGGAAGACAATTCATTGTTCTTATCCTATCTTGTCCTTGGCTTTTAAACATTAATCTACCTAATGAATATTTTGTAGGTGTTGGATTTCAACAAGAATTACCCAGATGCCCATTTAATCTGTATTGCCTGGATTGACAATCTTCTCCACTATGAAGGTATTACATTAGATAACTTGAAGGGGGTTTTGGGCCTTGGTTTTTTATCCAAAAAAAATAATTTGAAATTATTTTGATGAAAAAAATATGTTTGCAGTAGAGTTAGAAAAAATAGTCTGACATGCATGACATGTCTGAAGATTGATTTCTGCTATATAAAATAATGCTGATTCAAAAAAATATATTTTGTTGTGACACATGTGTGATGTTCCCTGCAGAAAAAAAATTTTCTGACCAAAAAAAAAAAGCAAGGCCCCACATCATGTTAAATGGTCCATCCATAAAGATCTACATCAGTTACTTTCCCATGAAGGAAGTATGGTATCATCATGAAACCTAAAACACATAAACATCAGGATATGAAAAAAACCTATATATAAGCATCAGGTTCTGAAAAAAAAAATTCATATTATTGTACCTGTCATGTCAGCTTGACAGGGTTCCCACGCCATCCTAGAATTCAAGGAAACCTGGAAAAGTCCTTGAATTTCATTTCAATGCTCAAAATTCTGGAAAAATCCTTGAATTTTATCAAATATCCTTGAAAAACCCTTGAATTTTGTAATATGCAGATTTGTTGACCGTTTGATAAAAAAAGACAGAAAAATATTGAATTTTACAAATTCTTGCGGACTATTTTGATCCTTGAAAATGACCTCAATACACTTGAAAAGTCCTTGAAAAACCCTTGAATTTTGTGTCAAAAAAATAGTAGGAACCCTGTCTTGATGGTTGATTGATCAAAGAAAAAGGGGGGTCTTATACTTGGGTTTACTCTCAGGTTTAAGTTATGTTACCATGAAGGGATTATGGTATAATCATGAAACTTAAAACACAAACATCAGGATATGAAAAAAACAAAATCTATCTCAAAATTTTTCCTGTCATATCATTTTCATGGCTGATTGATCACAAAAAAAATGAGTGTTATATATACTTACACATTCCTACACGTTGAAATTACTTTAACATGAAGGAAGTATGGTATTATCATGAAACATAAAACACATAAACATCAGGATATGAAAAAAAGCAAAATCCATCAAAATTGTTCCTGTCTTATTAACTTAATGGTTAATTGATCACAGAAAAATTATGATTATACTTCAGTTTGAAGATGATGTATACACTTATTCCACTTCTTCCACAATTCAACATCTTCAATTCATTTAATTATAAGAATGAAGGAAATACGATACAAAGTCAAATTTTATGCCCTGTTCAGGAAGAGGGGCAAATTGCATATGTATTGTCCAAGTTTGTTGGTCGGTCTCTCAGTTTGAAGTGACTTTTCCAACCTTTGAATTCAACCATTGTCAGATAAAAGAAGAGTAAAAGTGGGGGGGGGGGGGGGAATCATGTACTTTAAACATATAATTTTATTCCCCTAACTATTATCTTTTAAAGGCTGTACGTTTTTCAAGAATGAACTGTTTGGTAATAAAGAAGTAAAAGACAAGTACAGACAGCTGGTGAAGAGCCAGATATCTCCAGGTAAAAAATAGAAATAAAGGAGGGCTATCAACATGGTCAAGCTTTGATGAGCTGCTTGTGTGAGATCTGCCTAAAAAAAGACTTTCAACATGTTCAATGTTCAAGCTGCCCTTATAATTCTTATTTTCTACAATTAGCCCTAGAATTCCTAATTAAATCTGTAAAATCCTAAAAAAAGCCCTATTTTTTGGTGAAATCAAGTTTTTTTTTTAATTTTAGAAGGCAAACTGAAAGAATGCCTGTCTATAAGACCAATATTAAAAAAATATCCTAGATTCCCATCTCCTCTGGCCCAGATTTTTTAACACCCTAAAAAGATTTTTAGATTTTCGCAAATTATGTTAATTTTTTGTCAATTTGTTTCAAAATGGCAGCCTATTTTATCAAAACGAAAAAGAAAATAATAATTTGCCCGCCCTATATTCATGATATTTTGAAGAAATTTGGATGAGAATATAGTAACCAATTTTTCATGGTCTAACTGACAAAAAATTATTTTTTTTGCACAAAATCAAAAAAAAAAATGTGAGTATCAAAATTAGGTCTGTATAAGATGTACTTCCTGTTTACTGACATAGTTCATTTTGGGGGTAGTAGGGGTATACTGAGTGAGCAGTAGCTCACAGATTCCTTGTTGTTTATCTTTTTATGAAAACCTTAAAATTCCTAAAATTCGCTGTTATTTTTTTAGAATTAAACCCTAAAAAAGGGCCTTATTTTTTGCTTATAATAGCTTGAAAGCCTGGAAATATTAAAAAATGAAATAAATTTGCTGCCAAATTTGATACTAGATGCTTGAGTCTCAAGTTTGCCAATACTTGTTAGTCTGATATTAATTGGTTTGAACATTTTATTAATGACCACAATAAGATATTATAAGATTTTTACTACTATAAAATGTTGAAATTTTCGCAGGGTTGTTATTTCACATTTTTACTTCAGTGAACTAGTGGTGTGGGGGAATACATGTTTCTTCTGAATACTGTAAAACCTGGTAAATTTGTTGCAACAGTTAAATTTTTCGCGAATTTAGGCGTTGACATATGAAACTGTGCAGGTATATTTATCTTCCATTGTAGTGTCCTAAAAAAAGACAGCACAAACATTTCCCAGTTTAATTTTGATCTCGAAAATGCAAATATTATATTAACTTAACCATTTACCCTTTCACTACTAATTGGAAATTGTTATTATTATTTTCAAGAAAAAGCCAAGTCTGATTTAGAGAGTGGAGAACAGGAAACCTATACAACAGTAGAAAATATTGAATCTTTTTCATCTGATAATGATGAAGATGATTTGCCATCTGCATTTCCATGTGAAGTTTCAAAAGAAAGTAAAACAATTCCCAGATTTGGAAACATTACAAGTCAGAAGGAAATTTCATCAGCACAAAGAGAAGTCTCTTTCTTAAGAAATGCACTGGAAGACGAGTTTACAAAAAATACCACAAACCCAGATGATATTCCATCATCACAAGATAAAATGACCTCTCTATCTCACAAGGAAACTGGAGACAAATCGAAGAAAACTTGTGAAATTTCTTCATCACACAAGGAGGATGTGATTGAATCAGAAACAGTTCCAACTCATAAAGATAAACATGATAAAGCAGTTTTTGATGAGGCCACAAATCTTGAAAGCGAATCAGAATCACAAAATAAAGCCATGCTAATTAAGTCAACAGTTCCAAAGTTCAAAGGTGAAAGATCATTATCTCAAGATCATCTCTATTCTAAAGATTTAGCAGAAGAAGATTCAGAACAAGTTGAGAATACTGCTGAAACTCATAAACAAAGCTCAGATTTGGGTAGATTAAAAGACTATTTTGATTTTGTGAAAATTTTTCCAAAAGATTCTTCCAAGAAGGCTACCAGTATTGAGGAAGGAACAATGAAAACGATGGGTGATATTAGTTCTACAATTGCTAATTTACTCATGAACAAGTCTACAGACATTTCCGCAAATGCTCAAGCAAGAAAAGTTCATAATGATGCCTCTCATCAAAGCTCAGATGCAACTCAAAGCGTACAACCTGTTGAAGCAATGCAAGTCAAGAACATGATGAATGAATTATCTTCAAATAATTTAACAAAATCTGCATCCAAAGAAAATTACAGCATCACTTTACACATGGGCCAAATTTTAAATGATACTTCATCTAAGTTTGATAGTGAGGGCACTTTTGAATCAGCATTGTGCAAGACAAGCCAATTGTCAGATGAGAATTCAGATTCTATTCATAAGACTGTATTTATAAGTAAAGATATTAAGCAGAAGCTTAGTCAAAAGATCAAGAAGAAACCGGCAGTAAAAGTCGTAAATGCCAGTACACTTCTTTCAAGATTAAATTCCGGTGTTTTGAAAAATCTTTCTATCAAGGAGCCGCTTAACATCGAAGTTCAATATAAATCTGGGAAATCTGCAGGCAGTGAAAAAAGAGTACAAGGACCAAGTTCCAAAGTTGCTTCTGTTACAGACTTACAAAATTTTCTAACTAATGCCATAAAAGATAACCAGAAACCTACCACAGTAAATCCATCGACAACTGATTCAGTCACTCAGTCAAGTTCCAAAGACATGACTAACGAACTGCCTACTTTTATCCGATATGGAAATTTGTTGAAAACTTTTACAGAATCCAAAGCTTCAAAACCTAGCAAGAGGGCTTGGTCTCCTATTCAATCATCAGCATCAAATGTTAAAGACATGGTTCAAAGCAATCCATCCTGCAATAGTCTTCCTGTTCAGACAACCACTAGCAAACCTTCATCATCGAAACTTTTAAATACAAACTTCCCAAATCTATTGCTTACTTCTACCCAGTTGGCCAACCTTACATCTTCCAAAGCTGTAAAAGTAGACACATGTATGCCCAAACAGACTTTGACTACATCTACAAAGCATTCAAGCTTGACTTCTACATCAGCTTTGAAAGTACCAGATATGAAATTAACAAGTCCAACCCAGCCATCATTCACCAGTCAAACCCAACCATCAGCGACAAATCCACCAACACATCTAGTTTATCAGAATCTGGTATATGTTCCGTATAAACACAATGACCCACAAAGTCAAAAGTTGAAAGACGAAACCGAGTTAGGTCCACCTGTTGTGTTCCAAAGTATGGTTTATGTTCCCCTTAAACTACTAACCACTGATGGATCAATACATCCTGTACTGGCTACCAAAGATAACAAAAACAGTTCAGACTCAATGATGGATACTTCTGTATTGGCAACCAAAAATAACAAAAACAGTTCAGACCAAGTGGAAGATACACCTGATGATCATGATTATTGTCCTATGTACACTTCCTGTGAAAATGGTGATTGGATAAACCATACAATATCTCCAAATAATGGCATTAAAGGTAAGCTTTCAACAGAGATGTAAAAAAATGTTCCTGAGAAAATAAACATTCATTTAGTCAATGTACCAAAGCAGGTATAAAAACTGTAAAATTTGGTTTTGCTGTATATGCATATTTCAAGTAGTAACCTCTCATCAACAGCATTTGAATTAAAACAATGGAAAGTAAAAAACTAAACCTATTAAACAAAAACAACTGGCAGATTATAACTGTCTTATTTTCGAAAAACTGTAATTAGTAAATGATACCGGTCCGTGTAACACTTAACAATTTAAAATTCTAAATTTTTAAAGCATTTTAAATGTTTGAATTTTTAAATAAAAAGTTAAAATTTCAAATTTCTAAAATGTTAATATTTTGAAAACTTATCCAAAAAATCAAATTTTCAAAAATTAAAAACTAGTAACAACGTTTATCTTTTTACCAAATTTTCAAAAATAATGAATTCGATTCGATTTTCAATATTTCCAATTTTGAAAGTTTGAAATTCGAATATTTAACTAAAAATAAATATGTGAAACCTGGGAATCAATATCAGTTTTGAGTTTGACATTTTGGCGGTCTTTTTTATTTTCCCATAGAAATGATTAAACTTTGTCAAATCCTGATCCGATCTTTAAACATACCTTTTAGCTCACCTGGCCAAAGGCCATGTGAGCATATGCCATCACTATGCGTCCGTCGTCGTCTGTCGTCCGTTAACAATTTAAATAATCTTTTCCTCTAAAACCACTGATCCAATTTAACTGAAACTTTGCAGAAATAATATATGACATGTTGGAAACAAACGATCCTCAAAAACTCAGCAATCATTACAGATAAAAAAAATCCGAAGGATCTTAGGCTCTTCAGAATCAAAAGCTCTACCAAAGCCACCATTGGGTCGAAGTTGTCAGATAACCCTTAATAGGGGTTATGGTCCTTAACAGTTTTTCATGTTTTTGGCCTATACAATGAAAACTATTGCAGATAGAGAAAAGCTGTTGCTTGTTTAAATGATCAGATCATTAAGCTCTACAAAAGTCTCCATAAGGTCGAAGTTGTCAGATGGCCCCTTATCGGGGTTATACAGCCCCTGAAAGGCGAAAAATAGTGTTTTTGGCATATAGAATGAAAACTATTGCAGATAGAAAAAAGCAGTTGCTTGCCTAATTGTTCAGCTTATTTAGCTCTACAAAAGTTTTCATTAGGTCAAAGTTGTCAGATGACCCCTTATAGGGGTTACAGCCCCTTAAAGGTTGAATAATAGTGTTGAATGGAAGCTATTGCAGATAGAGAAAAGCTTTTCCTGCTTAAACATTCAGCTCATTTAGCTATACAAAAGTCTTTATAGGGTTGATATCAAGACCAGGTGAGCGATTCAGGCTCCTGGGAGCCTCTTGTGTTATGTTGAAAGACGTCTTCAATGCACAGGATACCTCTGCACAAGTATACCCATGCTTCTCAACCATTAACCGAATTGCATCTTCGAGGTTTTCTAGAAGCAAAGGTGTATCAAATGGACAATCAACATCATATAACCGTAAAGACAAATACAAAACCGGTAGACAAAAAATCATCATAACGAAACAAACCACACAACAACATAAAACACACACACACATATTAACAAAACCGCATTCAGCGACGTGACCTCAAGTCGAAACGAGAGTGAACTCAGGTGCTCCGGAAGAGTAAGCAATTCCTGCTTGCTATAGCACACCCGTCACGTTGCCAAAAATCGATTTAGTGTTGGTCAAATCCGGAAAGGATGACATTACCAAACTCTATGTCAAACCAACATCTGTGTTCATGTGAGAGATAGAAATCCCGTATTTGTATACAAGCACATGATGTCTTCCGTAAAGTTTCTTGAGTGATGACAACAACCTGGGAGCAACGTACCCTGTATAAACAATTTGCTTGTCAGCCGTGTAGCTCCATCAAGGAAGTCGTTGTACTCCTTACATACTCTGGAATAACAAATCAATTGTGATACGTAAACTCCATATGCTGGTGCGGACGGAATGTTGCTTCACTAAAAGGGAAAGTTAGCTATTGGAAAGTTGAAGTCATCACGTTTGTCATAGAGCTTTGTACAAAGCCTTCCTAGTGTGTCAATTTCGAGAATCAAATCAAAATACGAAGCGGACCTCCTAGAATATGCAGTGTCCTTGATCTCAAGTTCCTTCGGATATTTGAAATGTAATTACATGTAGTCACCAAATCGAGGATTGTTTAGTGAAAGGACATCATCAATATAACGAAATGTGAGATTGAAAGATAAAGCAAGTTTGCAGTCCTTTTTGTCTAGAAGTGATTGTAAGAAGTCCGCTTCATATGAATGAAGAAACCAATCGGCATGCTCTGGAATAACGAATCAATTGTGATACGTTAACTCCATATGCTGGAAATGAAGAGACGAATCGGCAAGCAATTGTGCACAATTTGTGCCCATTGGGATACCTATTGTCTGCTGAAAAACATGTCCACCAAACTGTACAAATATGTTGTCGATCAGAAAGTTGAGCATTTTTATTAATTGATCTTCTATAAATTTGTTTTTCTTGCTAGACTCTTTGATGACAAAAAAAAGCCTTTATATAACCGACTACCAAATACTTGTACCTGCGTTTTCCGTTCTTGTTGATAAAGATACGTTTAAAACGAGGTTTTAATTGTGAATGTGGAAATGATTTATAATGTAGAGAAATCAAAGTCAAAGGTTTAATGCTACTACATAATGAAAATGACTTAGACTTTCCATCAGTTATTTAGAATTTTTGAGAATCCACATTTGATTGACGCCATTTTTAAAGTAACAACACTCGAAATACTTTTAAAGGCTTGATTTTATTGCCGTCAATATTAATGTTAACAAAACTGAAAGAGGTTTAGTTGTACATTTGGATGACCCAGCAATAAATCGTTGCTTGTATGGCGTTTTATGTAACTTTGGAATCAAATACAAGGATGGAACTTTTTTTTATGTCAGCAGAAATTCTAAAGGAAGAAATGACAGAATTATGATTGTTGATTATTTCCTCCTTTGACAGTGTTGTTGCTGTATATGTGGTGCTTTTGCTAGTATAACCAACCCCTAATTCAGCTGTTATAAACAATCAATATATGTCTTTTGCAAACGAAAATGATGTTGTTAGGCGCTTTATCAGCAGGTACGACAACATATTTTTCATGTAAGGTGGACAATGGTTTGACAACATCAGGATTGTTGAAAATAGATGTTGCCTTGGTGCTCATCGAGCCTTTTAAAGAGTTAATCCTTTTCAAAACCAACGACCTCACAGACTTTACCCACTCAGAAAGAACATCGCTTTCTTTTTCATGTTCTTTTTTGGCCCATTTTCTGGCATAGTCTACAACTGAATCCATAATTGTTTTGAAATTATGGTTCCAGTTGATTGCTCTAGGCTGGCGATATTTTGGTCCTTTGGTAAAAACATCGCGGAGTTGGTCATTTTCCACGATGTTGAGGTCCCCAATAATGATGTGGCCGGAGGGACTATATTTGAATGAGGATTTGTCACAAGAACAGTCTGGTGGTTTAGTCTTGAGGTTGTTGATTTGGTAATCCTGCAAAACTTGTTTGTAGTTAAATACCTTAGGTGCAATGGTGGAAGTATAGGAATAAGAAATGACGGGAACACTTTTGTCTTTGAAATAAGAAGGGATATGTTCTGTAACAGATTTATGGTGTTAAATGGCAGACATTGTGTGTGTCTAATCTTCATACTGGTCAAGATTATGGATTTCATACCTAATTTAAGAAAAAAAATTAAAATTTCAAACTTTCAATTTTTCAAAATCCGAAATATTCAAACATTCATTATTTTTGAAAATTTGGTAAACAGATTAACGTTGTAACTAGTTTTGAATTTTTGAAAATTTGATTTTTTGGATAAGTTTTCAAAATATTAACATTTTAGAAATTTGAAATTTTAACTTTTTATTTAAAAATTCAAACATTAAAAATGCTTTGAAAATTTAGAATTTTAAATTGTTAAGTGTTACACGGACCGATACCATTTTATTATTTTAAGATAGGTACAAAGTATATACATGTTTTATAACGTATGGTTTGTGATTCTTTTCATTGGATTATTTGGTCATGAAATTTTATGGATATTTTCTTTACTTTGAAAATCAAAACAATGCCTTTTTGGTATATTGACGCTATGTTTCTATTTTTACCTATATTGAGGCTATGTTTCTATTTTTACCTATATTGACGCTATGTTACTAAATTTAGATCCTGATATTTTTCTGTTCCTGACAAATTTTATAAGCACCTTTGTAACGAATATGACACACAACAACAAAATCCTGAAAAAAAACTCTTGCACCAATCCTAAAAAGCAGAAACAATAAAAAAGCAATTTGACCAATTCTAATTAAAAAAAATACAGCTCATATGTCATGTATGTAATATAACAATGTCATGGACTTTTGACTCTTTCAATACATTATATATGGACATGATGGACCTGTTAAGAAATATATTGACGGACTTTTTCCTCGTTAAATGTCCATAATTGATAGATATGTGACACTATGTACATATATCGACAGCAATTTTTGAACCATAAAGAAAAAACAGCCATCAGGTCGTTGCAAATATTTTGAACACTAAAAGTCAGATTTTCACAAAACTTTGCACACTTCATGTTTAAGCATGGTCCAGTGTACAAACGTGGAAATGATATATGTTATTAAGATGTTGTCTTTTACAGGAGAAGGAAAACAAGACAAAGAAAACCTAAGTTGTATAATTTGTCAGACTGAATTTGACTCCGCCTTATCTAAGGTGAGTTTAAAAGTATAAAAGTTTACACAATTGTCACCATGTCGTGTGACCCTGACCAAATTTTTCACGCTCCAGTGACTCTGTTTTTTTTTCAGGCCAAAGACTTTTGTGGAAAATAAATTTCTTGAAAAAAATAATAGATAAGCACCTGATATTTGGTATGCAGACATTTCAGGTTATGGTCGACACAACTGTCACCATGCTGTGTGACCTTGAAACCATTTTAATGCTCCAGTGACTTTTTGAACTTTGGTCTTTTTTCAGACCAAAAATTTCATTGTAAGACTTGTGGAGAAAGATTTTCTAGAAAAATATAATAGATAGGCGTCTGATAATTGGTATACAGACAGTTCAGGTTATTGACTACGCAACTGTCACCATACAGTGTGACCCTGACCCCATTTTCATACTCAAGTGACTCTGTGAGTTTATGTCTTTTTTCAGGTCAAAAACTTCTTAGTAAGACTTTTGTGGAAAATGAACTATTTGGAAAGTGTAATAGCTAGGTGTCTTATATTTGGTATACAGACAGTTCAGGTTATGGTCTATGCAACTTTCAGCATGCGGTGTGACCATGACCCCATTTTATTTTTGACTTCACTCTGTGAACTCAGGCCTTTTTTTTTCAGACTGAAAATTCTTTGTAAGACTTGTGGAGAAAGAATTTCTTGCAAAATATAATAGATAGGCATCTGATATTTGGTATACAGACAGTTCAGGTTATGGACTACGCAACTGTTACCATGTCATGTGACCCTGGCCCCATTTTCATGCTCCAGTGACTCTATGATCTTAGGTCTTTTGTCCTGTGTTGGGACATAGGAATGCCAGTGTCCGTCTGTCACATTTGATTTCATAACAGTTTTCTCAGCAACTAATAATCATAGGCTTTCAATATTTGGTATGCAGCTTCAGGTAGGGGTCCCATATGGTGGGATGTGTTTTCAGATCTGTTGCTCATCTGCTTCCTGTTTAACGAGCCGACAAAAGATTTATTCCCATTCAATGGAAAGGGGACCTAGAATCTGTTCTTGTTAGACTTTTGAAGAATTTTTGTCTCGCCTGTGACGAATGGTCGCGGAAGCGAGACAAAGGTATGAATTAGATTTGGGTTTTTTGTGTCTGTCACAATTTCATCTGACCTTGACCTCATTTTTACACTAAATGACTGTAAATATTTTTTTTTCAGTCTTTTATGTTGAGTCTGTTTCTCAGTGACTATGATATCTAGAATCATTTCAGTTTGTCCACAGGAAAATGTCAAGAATTAATGAATGTATAGTTGAATTACTAGGTATTCTGATGGTGCCGGCAGGCCAGACATACTTTAGTGTTAACTCTTGTTTTTCTTTTTAATAAGGCAAGTCATGGCTTTTCAAGCTGGCACAAGTATAATGTTGGACAACGAATGAAAGGAGGACAAACGGTGACAGAAAGCAAATTTAAAGAACTTACAGGTTTGTTTTTAAAAACACCTTATTAGAGCAAACAAAGTTTTATGGAATAACCTCGTTGTCTGCCCACATATCTTCTAAATGCAACTTTACCTAAAATTCAGGGTTCCCACTATTTTTGGACACAAATTCAAGGGTTTTTCCATGATTTTTCAAGGGAATTGAGGTCATTTTCAAGGATTAAAATAGTCCAAATTTTTTTTTTTAAATCCAATATTTTTGGCCTTTTCTTTATCAAACAGTCAACAAATCTGCATATGATAAAATTCCAGGGTTTTTCAAGGATTTTTCCAGCTTTTTGAGCATTGAAATGAAATTCAAGGACTTTACCAGGTTTCCTTGAATTCAAGGATGGCGTGAGAACCCTGTAAAATTGCTGTATGGATTTTGATAAAACTTTGCATGAGCATGATGAGGGAAGTACAGTAAACTATTACTAGGGATTTATTTTCACTCATTTTACCAGGGACAGAAATTCCTGAAAATGAATTGTTGCAGATGAACTTTTACATCATGTAGAAAGTTATTGCTTTCAGCGGGGGATAACTGCACTTAAGATTTTATTTTCAATTAAAAAGTTCAATGTGAAAGGTAGGACTATTATTTTAGAACCATGTTCATTGTAATACTAATGTATGTATTTGTGAAATTATTAGCTGGCAAACAGATTAGCAAAGGGAAATTACTCTAACATAGGTAACAATTTTGTGACCCACAACAACACAGAATCATGAGAATACGAATACAGAAAATTTTAGGGGCTCATTTCTTTGCATCCAAGGTGTTCAAGGTTCATTATACACTTGTATAAATATTCTTACGCCTACAAATTTTGGTGAAATTTAGAAGAGATTCCTAGCCAATCAACTCTCAGGAGGTGTTTGGATCCTCCTTGTAATTTACAAAAACAGTCAATATTCTTGGAAAAACTTGAGATTTTTAAGTGACTAGCAATTCCTGACTTTGTCAGTATTCTATTTTTGGTTGGATTTCAGCGAGTGAAAAAACTCTGGGTTTTAAAATGGTAAATTTTCGTAACAGTTTTCTCAGCAAATAATATTTACAGCCACTTGATGTTTTTTATACAACATCAGGGTGGGGTCCCATAACTTGGGATTTGATTTCAGGTCTGTCTCTCACTTACTTCCTGTTTAACAAACTCTGTCTGTTTTGCTGAAGCATTTTGAATTTAATTATTGTTGTTCTGTACTGTAAACCATCTTAATTTTAGCGAGCGATTTACATTCACGTTTTTTGTGAACAACAGAAATTTGCAAATATAAAATGTCATGAACTACCTCAATTTTACAGTAATATACATGTAATTGTTTTTCACTAAAAATCGTGAAAATAAATGACAGCCAAATTGCCCTCTAACACAGAAACATTAAAGTCGCAAAAAACTAAATTGGATTACAGTAATTAATTGTCACTTTTTGATTTTCAGCCAATGAAGAGATTCGACCATCAGATACTGAAAATGTCATAATTAGACCACACAAGATCAGAACTTCTACACATAGTACCCAAAACTCAGAAACAGAAGAGGGAATTGAAATTATAAACATGGAAGTACTTCCAGGAAAGAATCAAACAGTTTACCGTTGCCAAGAATGTAAAAGAGTGTTCAAGGAACGAAGGATTGCTAGAAGACACTTTCAAAGAAAATCCTGTTCCCAGAGTTACATATGCAAGGTGTGTAACTTGAATTGCAAGAGTAGCTACACGTTGAAGAAGCACATGGTCCAACATTCGGATTGGAAACCCCATAAATGTCAAATATGTGACGTATCTTTTCATCAAATTGATACTTTGAACGAACATGTTTTGACTCACTTGCCAGAGATGAAATCTTTCCCTTGTAATGTTTGTGATAAAATCTTTTTATCACATACTCAGTTAAAACGTCACACTGAGACACATTCAAAAGTTAAGTTGCATGAATGTACATCTTGTCCTAAAAAATTTAGAAAGGCATTTACTTTGAAGCAACATATGAAATTACACACTGGTGAAAAAGAAGATCCTTCGATATGTGATTTTTGTGGAAAAAGTTTCTCATCCAGGAAACTAATGATAATTCATAGAAAATATCATTTCGATCCCAAGCCCTTAAAATGTGACATTTGCGGTGAAGGATTTAAATGCCATTCGACCCGTACCTATCACATGATTAAAGTCCATAAAAAGAACCAGAAACCAGACGTCTTATGCGACTTCTGTAGTAAATTGTTCTATACAAATAGACAGTTGCAACAGCATGTAAGAGCATACCACAGAGAGCGTGACCCATTCACATGTGAAACATGTGGAAAGATGTTCACGGCAAAATTCTCGCTCAAACATCACGTAATGAGAGTGCATTCAAATGTTCGTCCATATCTCTGTGATATATGTGGTAAGAGTTTCATAACTAATCACAGCATGCTGAAACATAAGAAGCAGCATACTCATGATAAAGAGTTCAAATGTGACCAGTGTTTTTCTAGCTATGTAAACTACCCCACGCTGAGAAGGCATATCAAGTATCAACATGAGATACCGAAAATGAAAGCTGAAAACGTGACTGATAATGATAATCAGCAGGGTGGTCATAGTACTGATGAACAGGTGTATAATTTAGATGATTTGATGGTAGTGCAGTATGATATTCTGGAAAGTGAGTTTCAGTGATGACAATGATGAAAATGACTCACTGTAATGTTATATTACACACTGTATATTTTTACCAATGGGTTATTCTATGATATATATAGACATTTATTTGATTCGGATTATTAGGTAGTACAGTATGTTATTCTTGAAATTGAGTTTCAGTGTTGACAATGTTGAAACTGACTCACTGAAGTGTTATATTACTCACTTTATATTTTTATCAGTAGGTTTTTAATGATAGACAGGTTAATAATTTAGATGATTTGATGGTAGTGCAGTATGACATATTTGAAAGTGAGTTTCAGTAATGACAATGTTGTGACTGACTCACTGTTGTGTACTTTTACGAAACAGTAAAATCATTGTCTGAGATTTTTACTGGATTGTTAGTGATACAGAACAATATTCTTAAATATAATTTTACAGGATGTTATTTGGCTTTCTTTTGACACAATGATTTTTCAGTGAGTACATATTATGCTCACTCAGAGAATAAAATGATGATTAACATGATTAAGTGGCCAGGAAGTTCAGTATATTATCATAGAAATGTATTTCAATGATTTTGGTACATGTGTTAACTCATTGGGATCTAACCAAAGCAAAGCTTATATAAGAGTATTGTAGTTCAGAACAGTCATTTTCAAGTGGTTTTCTATTGTGACAAGACATGTTTAAGACAAAAAAACAGTATGCATGTTTCTGGTTTCATGCCAGGGTGAGTAGGAAGGCATTATTTTTTTTTCTTAATGCTTTACCTTGAGTTAATGGGGAGTAAATTTCAATTTTAACAGTGCTTTTGCAAAAATGGCAATTAAAAGGCTAGGATTGGCATGAAAAACTAGGGTAGGTAGGGAAACCAGAGACACACATATTTTTTTTATTTGGCCTTAACTGTTAGAACGATGTTTACTCACAATGAGCTTTCGTAGACAATATTCACTCACTGTTTTCAGGGACTAACTTTAAGATAAATCTAAATTTGATGAAATATAATATGAATCTAGTCATTACAATAGAAACTAGAGTATCTATTCTATACATGTAAATAATATTAGTTTTGTAAAGAGCTAGATCAGTTTAATGATCGTTTAATTTTATATATATATCGTTTTTTTATGTTGCCAAATTACTTTTTGTCTAATTTCCTATATTCCTAATTCTATGTATGTGTGTTTCTTGCAATCTTGTAAGGGTTGGATCTTAAGTGACCATTTGAATTTTAGGGAGTGCAGATTTTTTTGAATTTGAAGTAAAAAGGCAGGATGCTAAAAAGCAAGACAGTGTTTTAACTTAATTAAGGCAGGATGGTTTTTTTTCTATAAAATTGCAAGAGTATTGAAAAATAAAAGAAAAATATGCACGTTAGTCCACAAAAAAATCCTGGCTCTAATTAAAAAAAAAAAAACAATGGCACAATGAAAAAAATGCTCTTAACCCCCATTAAAAATCAAATGGATCTCCCAAATAAAATTCACATGCATAGCGCCAGATTTCTCATCCATAAACTTTGACATTTTCTTTCTCGGTTTTATAATTCGAATAAGACATGATGTAGCCAGACAGAAATAATTAAGAAAACTCTTTTTCAGGTTTGTGTCTATAATTTCTCGTTGTTGACGTCATAAAACGTAGCGTGTTGCGATGGTAGCCCGGGGTAGGTAACAACCTCAGATCTACTCCACTTTTGCGTTCACATTACATTCCGAGACAACTAACCCAGGTTCGCCTCACATTAACTCCACCTCAAATAGGGGGTAATTTTAACCCGGGTTCGACCCGGATTAAAGCGTTCACACTGTTATAATCTAATCCGGGTTAATTAACCCGGGTCGAATCCAGATTTATTTAGCATAGTGTGAACAGGGTATAATGCTCTACATTACTCTCTGATATGGCTAATGGCAAATATTTATTGTATTACCCAGGCTTGTTTAGGGTATATTGGGGTATGGGATATCCACACATTTTCTTAGTGGGATACAGGATATTTGATGAAAAATTTATGGGGAAATGGGATATTGGTACCCCCCCCCCCTAAACAAGCCCCATTACCACTCATTTAACCAGTCTGAGAAAATAGGATTTGAGATTTACTTATGCAAATCCTTGATTTTTAGTGATTGCTTTATTCATCCAATATCCAAATTTCATTTGCCATGTTTGCCTAATGGGTTTCTTTTTTGTCTGGGGCCAGCAGGCCAGTGTTAATTTCGCACAGATTGTTTCCCAAAAATCATGTTAATTGTCAAATGTTTGAAGTTAATTTTATTTTGAAAGGTACAATGTTAGCCATATAATTTAGTCAGTTGAATTTTCAACTCATAATTAGATCTAATCTATAAAAACAAATTTTGGGCTTTAAGAGTAAGAGATACTCCCATTAACTGATTCCCAAAACTACATGAATGAAAGGCATTGTTTTGTAAATTCTTATGATTCATCTTAAGGCCATGATTATCAACAGTCTACGATTCTATAACATGTTTAACATTATATAAATAACATATAGCTGAGAGGGTGATAGAGTAGATTGATACCCTGAGAAAAGGATTGTCAACTGAGGCGCAGCCGAGGTTGACAATGTCTTTCCGAAGGGTAGCAATCTACTCTATCACCCTCTCAGATATATGTTATTTAATTTATTATACTGAATCATTTAAGTGCTTTTACGCACGGAATTTTAAATCTTTTTTATTTGTTTTCCCGAGATTTTAATAAAACTGAAAAAAAACTTTTTTATTTGTTTAGGCGTTTGTTTTTTAGTAAAGCATTGATTAGCGTTAGTTAAAATAAGCACTTTGCACGAAATATTTTTCAATCTATTTACTATCAATTAAAACAACTGATTCAAAATGTCAAATTGAGGCTGTGCACGAGCTCGGCGCACGAGAGGGTGATAGATAAAACAATATCACCCGCGAGGGTGATAGATAAAAAATTATCACCCGCTGGGTTTTGTTTTTGAAATATGTTATATGATAGATTGAATTGTTTAATTAAAATTTGTTAGTAAAAAATCTTATGAAGTATAATAAAATGTTTTACATTACACATGGATAATTATGTAAATGATCTTTAGAAGTCAGGTGAGAAATTTTGGCTGTTTGGAGCCTCTTGTAATACATGACAGTTTGAAATGTGTTTTTACATTAATTTAGTGTTGTTATTGATAAAGACAATGTAATTTTCTTGTTTAAACTATGGTTACTTAATATTTTTTAAACATTTGTTAATGAGAGTTTAACTTTTTTCACTTAGAGATGGGAATAAAATTTTCTTTTATTTTGTGTGTTTTAACATTTATTAAAATGACACAGAAAGAAATTGATCTTTTAAAAACTCCTCTAAAATAAGCAAGAAAAAAGGCACAGGATACGATTACGACAAAACCGTAACAATAAGAAATTCTTATTGTTACGGCAAAGACGAAAACCGGGAACGGCTGAGGGGACAGAGACCAAATCATTTACTACCATAACAATAAGAATTTTTTATAAAAAAAAATACATGTACCAGATTTAAAGGAGATTCAAATGTGGAAGTCCATTAAGTAAACTAATAACTTTTTTAAAATGTCACATGATTGTAAAACACAGTGACAATATGACAGCATTTAACTTTCATTAAAATAGACCAATTAAGGTGTTGCTGAAAAACAATGACTCTATGACAGCACGCAAAAACACAACAACGATGCAGTCAGCAACACAAATTGCCTTGAAAAATGAAATTAAACTCAAGTACTCCGGTAGGGTAGGGAGTTCCTGCCTGTTGTATCGCACACTTCCTGTTTCAAAGATGATAAATCTCGGCTAGGTCAAATCTGTGAAGAAAGCTAGATTTATGACAAACAAGCAGCGTGTACTGTGCAGAGATCTATACCTACACGAGCTACATGCTTCAATTATTAAAATATGTATGGACAATAAGACAAAAATCAGTATAACTACATACTTTATGTCAAATATGTGTTGAAAGTCCACCATAGAATGCATGGACAAAACAAAAGCTTTGTGAGTGAACTACATGTACATGAATGGATTGCATATGTCCAAAACAATTGACTATCCATGTTAGGCCTTCAATGTACAGGACTCAACATGATGTAGTTGTATAATGCCGCTGAACTTCAATGATGTTTTTCTCCCATGTTATTGACTATTCAAGTAGAGGGAAAACGAATGTAGAGAGATAAATCCGTTGCTTGTGTAAACCTTCAACTCATTAAGCTCTACAAAAGTCTTCATTTGAACGGACGATCGCGTATTGGGATTACCTTGCTTAAATGCCAAAAGTGGGAGTTTTTTTCATGTTTTGGTCCTCTGTAGAAGAAAACCTATTGCATATAGAATGTTGTTTTCTTAAACATGCTTAATTCCTTAACTCTCGGGCTTTTTAAGCTCTACAAGAGTTTCCACTGGGTAAAACTTGTCAGGTGAACAAGTTTTGGAATTAGAGGCATTTTAAAGTGAAGAAATTTTTGCCTTAAATAATAGAAACATTTGAAAAATAATGTTGCTTTTTCAAATGTTAAGTTCTGCTTATGTGATATAAAAGGCCTTTAATCACAGAGTCCAGTGTCGACCTCCCAAATTCTGACCAGAACTTCTGCGATGGGAGATGGTTCTTGTCTCCTTTGAAATGAGTAGGTCATCGTACCTGGTCAACTGGCGAAGCTAACTGGGGCGGAAGTGTGTCATGACCTGGACGATTCGAGGCACATAACGTGCTGCACATTATGAGCATTCCTCTTTAGTCACGGCTATAACAAGCAAAGAGGCACCAATGGGACAATCGAGTGTCAAAAGTCCGAAAGGGCATGCAACGACGAGACCGGTAAACACGAACGAACAGCATGAAGAAACAAAAAACAAAATCAACCGAACAGAAATCAACAACGCAAACTCAAGTCGTAACGAGAGTGAACTCAGGTGCTCCACGGGAAGGTTAAGCCATTCCTGCCTGCTATAGCACTATAGCTATGGCGCTACCAATTTCCAATTCAGTGTGTCAAGTCCGGTAAAGATCAACCAGAATCAAGTGAGCGATTTGCGACCGCCTCGGCGCCTTTTAACTTAGCATAGAGTTATAACAATTTGAGAAATCAATTGAAAACTTATTAAAGTTGAAATGTGAAATCCTGAAAAAGCAACGGATGCTCCATAAGAGTTACAATTTCCTCCCTGTTGCAACACCTTCCATTTACACTCTTGACATGACTTGCAATCGGTCTTGCATAAGAATTTCCTTATTCGTGACAATTGCGTATAAAACAATATTTTGTTTATATCGTAGTTGTATAAGACCACAAAGTTCTTATCTTGGACTCATCACGATTTACTATGCAGTCCGTTTAATGTTTATCTAAATTATGGCCCGGAGTTTTGTGGTGGTGTTTTGGACCTTTATTTTGACCATTACCATCCAGCTAAAAGTACACGGTAAGTGAAAATAGACAAATTGAAAAAAATTAATGAGTTGAATTTGTAGTTTGATTGTATATCTGTACATATAGAACTTATATATGTTTTTCTACGTTGATATTATGGTTCTACTTAATGACTTGGAGATATCAGTAAAATGTAAATAAAAATATTTACATATTTTTGTTTGGATCTATTCTGTTTGATGTGCAGGGAAAAAGGGGGAGGTCAATCCGCTTCCGTGTCCCTTAGACACTTCCTCCATTTCTATACGAAAAGAAATTGATATTCATCAATTTTTTTTTCTAGGTTTGCCCCTTAACGACAGTCCGGAGGAATCGACGTATGCTGAGAAACAGGCACTCATACATTACAGCTCTCGCACAAAAGGAGTCTTCAAATTATACAGCCAGAGGATTGCATTGGCAACAAAACTAATAGATGTTAAAAACTTCAATATCCAAGGTAACAATTTTTGCATATTTAGTATTTTTTCACTATTTTGCCTCCACTCGGTTCCGTCGTCGTCGTTTGTTGAGGGATGGACAATTTACTTGAAGGGGGCCCTTGTGTTTTGTTTTTGTCAGATTTTTTTTCCGTGCAGAGCGCGGGAAAAAAATATTTTTCGAAAGCATCGCGACAGAATATTTTTTTTTCATTATTAGCATTATTTTATATGGCAAAAATCCTTCTTCAGAATATTTTTTTTTGTTACCCTGAGCTGCGTAGATATTTTTTCATCAAAAATTATTTTCAGAATATTATTTCAGGAAAAAAACCAAGGCCCCCCTTCAAGCTAAATGGTCGTTTCTAACATTTTTTTCAAAAATCTTCTCTAATACACCTGAACAGAATTAAATGAAACTTGGCATGATTAGTCCTTAAAGTGCTTTGCACGAACTTGTGTTTCGATTTTTGATTCGTAAAAAGACAATGGCCGCCGTTGCTGAAAATCTTGCTAAAAAAAAACCAGGGGGATCAGACTAGTCATGTTTTTGGCTTGTAAATCAAAATGTATTAGAGATAGAGGAATTCTGATGCAACCCCCACCTTCTTCAACAACAAGAGCTCTACAAAATTCTATATTGGGTTGAAATTGTCAGAAAACCCCTTTTAAAGGGTTATGGCCGTTTAAAAGTAAATAATTTTTTCCATGCTTTTGGCTTTTAGATTAAAAACAATTTGCAGATAGAGAAAAGCTGTTGCTTGCTTAAACCTTCAGCCGTTAAGCTCTACAAAAGTCTCCTTTGGGTTGAAGATGTTTGGTGACTCCTTTCAGGTGTTCTGTATAAAAATGCAGAATTGTTTGAATTTCCGTCAAGCTTTTCTCAGAAACCACACATGAAAATTATTTGAAACTTGGTAGGATGGTTCAGTATTACAAACTGTACGTCTAATCAACTTTCAGACCTGTCGAACTCATACTTCTTGTTTGGGATACGAACAGACAGACTGTACGAATTTCCGTCAAGCCTTTCTCCGAAACCATACACGAGAATGATTTGCAACATGGTAATATGGTTCAGTACCGGTATTACAAATTGTACGTCTAATCGACTTACAGGCAGACCTGTCGAACTCATGCTTCTTGTTTGGGGTACGGACCGACCGGCATACGTTTGTATATCTGTACGAACTTCCGTCAAGCTTTTCTCAGAAACTGTACATGGGAATGATTTGAAATTTTGTAGGATGTTTAATATGACAATCTGTATATTCTAAGCGACTTTCAGACCTGTCGAACCTCTTTATCCTCCTGACTGGGGTTGGGCCGATATGAAAATCTATGAAAATCGACTTAAAAATTTCTGTCAAGCTTTTCTGAGAAACTGTACATGGGAATAATCTGAAACTTAATAGGTGGTTCAGTGTGACAAACTATTCGTCCTTAGCGACTATCCGATCTGTCGGATTTCTACTTTGAATAATCTGAAACTTAATAGAATGGTTCAGTGTGACAAACTATTCGTCCTTAGCGACTTTCCGATCTGTCGGATTTCTACTTTGAATAATCTGAAACTTAATAGGTGGTTCAGTGTGACAAACTATTCGTCCATAGCGACTTTCCGATCTGTCGGATTTCTACTTTGAATAATCTGAAACTTTATAGGATGGTTCAGTGTGACAAACGACTTTCCGATCTGTCGGATTTCTACTTTGAATAATCTGAAACTTTATAGGATGGTTCAGTGTGACAAACTATTCGTCTTTAGCGACTTTCCGATCTGTCGGATTTCTGTTTTGGGCCTAGCAGGGAAATTCGTGTCCAATGGACGCATTCCTTCTTTATTTGTTTTTTTTTTTCACTCTCTTTGCTATGATCTTTTTACACGATAAAAAGTAGTTGTACACGAATAACGTCCAAAATAAAATATATTAATACGCAGTGTATGCACATTGCTTACTACTAACCAAGATGCATGTCTCTCCTATTAAGGAATGAATATTTTAAAAGCAAATTCTACGAAAGTTTGCTTTGAATTTGACCATTTTTACAATATTTTACTTTGATTTAAGCATTTTTACAATATTTGCTTTGAATTTAATCATTAAATTTACGATATTTCTGTTTTAATTCAAGCATCGGTTTCAGTAAACAACAATGGATTTAAAACCGTCGCTCCGGATCATTTGGCTAGGTACTGTATGAATAAAAATCCTCCAAAGGTTTTTTTTCAAATTTCACGCCCTACCGTTAGGAAATTTCTGGATCCGCCACAGCCTTTTGCCACCTAAACGAGTGGTCTTTTACAACGCACGTGCATTGGTAATAGTTAATTAGTATTTCAATTACAAAGTAACTATATATAGTACTAATTATCATATTTTTCGTTTCAGAATTGATTAATGACATCAAGGAGGCAGATTTCAATACACAAGTCGACTTGATAGAACAGGACAAGAACCATTTCCATGGCGACGATGATGATGAAGATGAACCTAGAACAAAATCAAGCCATGGCCACAGTCACATCTCAAAACAAGAACACCATGTTTTTGTCCATTTACGAAGTAACGCCATAAATACTTAATTAATAGAACCAAAAACTCTAAGTTGGTAGTAGAAATTCGTAGTAAGAAAGTTGTCTAAATGGATAGTTAATTCTTTTTTAATGAAAAGGTCCAATTGGAAAGTCAAAATCGTTCAGTTATAATAGAATTAATATTATGTTTACTATTGGTGATTCATTTGGGGTTTAATAGTCGTGTGTACCTTTGATTGTCCAGCCCATGACACACCACTATTTCTCACGCTGTGGGCTATTGGTCGTCCAGCCCATGACACACCACCGCTAGTGTTAGCGCTGGAATAGTGCCCGTCTACCACCACGGGGAGGTACTGGTAGGAATTCTGGAAGACGTCTAATTTGTGAATCCATTAAGGTTTTTACAGTCGTTACTATAGGGGAATGTCCCTCTGCAGCGACTATTTGAGATTCGCTATCGGTCGTACAGCCAATGGCACACCACCGCCAGTGTTAGCTGTTCCAGGGTTCCAGGTAACAAGGCCTTCTTTGTCGGTGGAATAGTGCCTTTCCTGTGCCATGAGGAGGTACTGTTCGGAATTCTGCAAGACTAATTGGCGAATAACACTAGCAATCAAATTCCTGGATTCCTATTTATGAAAATAATTTATTCAATAATGTGACAAATGAATGTATTATAGTTCGAGTCAAAATTCGTTATAAAATCGACGTCTGCAAAAGTCACAAAATTTGGATAAAATAAACACCAATCAATGATAATTCCTTTGCTGATATAAATATGAATTAATTGTGTCTGTTTTTATATTGAACTTCGTTTATTGTAGATTTTTTGAAAAAGGCACAACGAAAAGGATTGTCAAGAAACGACACCGTCGTTATTGTTGATGGTAAGATTTAACGAAAGAAATGGCACATCTATTAAAAATAAGGCAACAGAAAAGCCCGACTTTTTTTAAAAAAGAACGAAAGAGAAAAATAACGAAAAATACTTATATAAAGTCCTTGTTATGTATAAGAATGAGATTTAAGAATAAATGTTTAGGTCTGCATTCATGAGTATCTAAAAAAAATAATTAAAAATTAAAATCAAATCCAATCGTAAACTGATATGACCTTTGACTTTTGTAGTTATATTTGCTGCGCCATGGCCGGATGACACATTAAGCGAAATGCATAACTGCTACGTCAATTGTAGTGGAGTTAACTCCTTTTTCCTCACGCCTCCAGATAGCATGCACTTTCACGATCTACCGCCGACAACCACACTAATACCCAGACCTCCTCAAAACCACGACCTGTCTTTACACGGTCTACATTCACATCAGGACCACAACAAAGAAACAGACCACGATGTTGACCGGATGTGGAGATGTGCACATGCGTGCATGAATAGTATGTTCGCCATCGGTAAGTTAATGTCTAAAGTTAATATATCCATTGGATCAAGATTTAAACCCGCATGTACTGTTCAATATTGACCCCACAATTTTAGCCCATGTGAGTAAACTATATACCAATTGGACTAGTGTTACTCGTGTTGAAAAGTCACACAACCCCTAATGTTGGAGCTTACAAAAAGGACCGTGGTTTGCACAGATCATAGACCTGTATATTAAATTTATATACAGGTCTATGCACAGAATCAATAAAAATTACTTGCTAATTACATAACAGGTCCGAACAGGAAATTCTTAATTCTTTCTAGCTATAGATAAATAAATGATATCCAATTTTATCTTAAGTTCTCAGCATCAATTATGGGATAAGGATGCTGTTTTTTCAGTAAAAATATTTTACAAGGTATCTTATTTTCAAATTAAAAACATATGAAAAGGGTGAGGTTTTAAAATCTCAGCGGCTCCTCCCTGTCCATAAAGTATAGTAGTGCCCCCATCCCTGAGTTCAAAACACACTGGGTGTTGTATAGAAAATTTACTTTCAGCCTCCATGGGGGATTGTTACAGGGCGAAAAAAAATTAAAGAATTAAATTCAATACATATTATTTTTCACGAAAGTGAGGGGGTGCTTCTGAGATACCCTGAGCGTTGTCGTCCGGATCCACTTACAAAAGAATGGTTAAGGTCCATTCCCACTTACTAACAAGTGCAACATCAACCATATTGGTATGGTAGGTGCACGTAGTGATGCTCGGCACAATGCATGCTTCGGATGCTGTCTGTGACCTATATTTTTGGCATGGATGACCACTTACATAATAATGGTTAAATTAGGCAAGTACCACGTGCATCAACCTAATTTGTAAGGTACGTGCATCTACGGATGCCAAGCAAGATGTATGATAGGGGCTCCTCATGGGGGGGGGGGGGGTACCAGGAATCAAGTAATCAGCATGTTTTTTGCCAAAGTAATCAAATAATCATATATTTTTTAGAAATGTAATAAAAAACCTGGTAATTTCGGTAATCAAATAATCAATAATTCAAACCTTGGTAATCAAATAATCATTATTCATTGGCTCTTGTAATCAAGTAATCACCTTTAAAATGGCATGGGAATCATGTAATCTAAAACCCCATGAGAAGGCAAATGATACAGATGCTGGCTTTGGTATTCTTTTTCTGCATGGATTTGGAAAATTCAAATCAATTCCTGCTAAGCGACAATAATGGATAACGAGGTGAGTTTAGTAATCAATAGACTACCCATGATTCTCGGTTGTCAAGCCTAGGGCTGTGTTGTAATATATGCCCTATAAAAAATTTTTTGATCTACGAACATAAAATATGTATAAATGCCTTGATTTTTAGCTCACTTGACCCGAAGGTGAGCTATTGTCATCGTTAAGCGTCCATTGTCCGTTGTCCATCCGTCGTCCGTTAACCTTTCTTCAAAGATCATCTTCTCTGAAACCACAGAAGGGATTGCTTTCAAACTTTGTACATTTGATCTTTATAATGTTTTCCACCAAGTTTGTGAAATTTGTGCACACCAACTAACCAACATGGCCGCCGTTGCTAAAAATAGAACAAGGGGTCAGACATTTTTAGCTTATAGCTCAAAAAGTATAAGAGAAAGAGAATATCTGAAGCAACTTACCTTCTTCAGCATCAAAAAAGCTCTACGAAACTAATCATTGAGTCAAAGTTGTGGGACGACTCCTTATAGGAGTAATTTCCCCTAAATCGTCTAAATTGACCATTTTCACAGTTTTTGGACTTCATCTTGAAACCGTAAGTGCTAGAGGAAAAGTTAGCATTGCAAAATTGTTTAGGTTATTGAGAGCTATAAAATTAATTTAGGTTCAAAATTGTTAGACCAACTGTTTAAGAGTTATTCCCCTTTAACTGTTTTTTTCACAACTGAACTGATTTTTAAAAATCTTCCATCTCGGAAAAGATTGCTTTTAAACTTTGTACCATTGATCTTTGGGATAATCTCTACTAATTTTGTGACATTATGCATGCCGACCAACCAACATGGCTGCCGTTGCTAAAAAATATACCAGGGGGTCAAACCAAAGTTTTTGGCTTATAGCTCAAAAGTATAAGAGATAGAGAAAATTTGAAACAACCTACCTCTTCAGCATCAATAGCTCTTTAAAACTATATTCATTGAGTCGAAGTTGTGGGATGGCTCCTTATTGGAGGTAATTACCCTTAATCGTCAAATTGACGATTTTCACAGTTTATCTTAAAAAACGTAAGAGCTATAGAAAAAGTTAGCATTGCGAAATTGTTCAGCTCATTGAGATCTACAAAAAATGATTTCAGGGTCAAAATGTCAGACCATCCTTTTTTAACTGTTTTCAATCAATTTTAACTTTTTTTTTTTAAAATGGAAAACTTTGTATTTTTGATCTTAAAAGTGTTTTCTATCGAAACTAGCTTCTTTGAAGTTACTTACCAAATACACGTAGACCATGTTGCACACTAGGTGAGGGATTGAGGTTCCTGGGAGCCTCTTGTTTTAATTTCTGAAAAACTCGTTAACTTAGAAAAAAGACACTAAAGAGTTGTTTTCATGGATGTTCATCATTTTTTTTTTTTTTTTTCAGGAAGATGATACCACAAAAGATGACCACTGGTTTCTTGTTTTCTTTTTTTGTTTGATTGTTATTAATTAAAACAGTTAAATATTAGTTTGTTTAATTTATCACGTGTTCCATTTGTTGAAATTTAGAGATATAGATTTATTATCTGCTTTAAAATTTATATTGTTCAACGAAACATGGTGTCTTTAATTCTAACTCCTTCTTTAAAAAGATTTACATTAATTATACAATATTATATCTGACTAGACAATAAAACAAAAAGGTTTTATGCTATTTTCCTGGATCTATCCAACGCTGTTTCTCAAACATGTCTACAGCAGTTATATTACGACTATTGCAATTTTCCGTCTGCTTTTTGTTTGTTTACTTTAAACATTTGGAGAAAAATTCTGTCTATGGGAGACTTATCGTGACTTTTCGAGATTTCGTATTCATCTGGATGAAAGAAATAGACTTCCACACTTCTGTGGTAGGGTCACTAAATAGGAATTCACAACTGATAGAGACTTAGTTAAAAACAGTTGGTTTTTGGTAATCTAGATGAATATCGTTTAAAAATACAAAACCAAAGGTTTTGTAATAGTTTACCGAATTCGACCAACACTAAATCGAAATTGTTCTTTCCTTTTTTACTAAACATGGTCGATATTTTCGCGCTTGATTTTTCTTCCCTGTTTGAACTTTTTAGATGCGAGTACTTTTATTCCGATACTTCAGTTCCAATGTATTTTCTATTCAAATGCTAGCTGTCGATGAAACGCCTGTTTGAAATTGCGCAAACACCAAAGCTAGATCAATAGTTTGATCATAACCCACTTTAGTACTTTACAGTACCGTGTCTGTCTTGTTTTTAGCACACCTGGCCAAAGGCCATCCATGTGAGCTTATGCCATCACTATGCGTCCGTCGTCGTCCGTCGTCCGTTCACAATTTCAAAAATCTTTTTCTCTGAAACCACTTAGCCAATTTAATTGAAACTTTGCAGGAATGATATATGACATGTTGGCAACAAACGCTCCTCATTTTAAAATGATTCAATAAAAAATATGGCCGCTGTTACTAAAAATAGAACATAGGGTGAAATCACTTAAAATGGCTTATAACTCAGCAACCATAGCAGATAGAAAAAATTCGAAGTCAGAATCAAAAGCCCTACAAAAGTCTCCATTAGGTCAAAGTTATCAGATGACCCTTGATCAGGGTTATTGCCCTTTTAAGGTCAAAAATAGCGTTTTTGTCTCGCCTACGATGCAGAGCGGGACATAGGTGTTACTTTACCGGCGGCGACGGCGACGTTAACTTTTTGGAAAAGTTTTATGAGCACCTCTATATCTCAACAACTATAGGTCCTGGGTTGATGAAACTTGGTATGCATATGCCCAAGTAGTAGCTTAGCACAGTTGCATCCCCATCTTTTGACCTTGACCTTGATTTTCCGGTTGAGTGACTTTGACAATTTTCAATACATATAATAGCAATGGAAAAGTTTTGCGAGCACCTCCATATCTCAAGAACTTTAGGTCCTAGGTTGATGAAACTTGGTATGCATATGCCCCAGTAGTAGCTCAGCACAGTTGCATCCCCATCTTTTGACCTTGGCCTTGATTTTCCGGTTGAATGACTTTGACCATTTTCAATACATATAATAGCGATGGAAAAGTTTTGCGAGCACCTCCATATCTCAAGAACTATAGGTCCTAGGTTTATGAAACTTGGTATGCATATGTCTCAGTAGTAGCTTAGCACAGTTGCATCCCCATCTTTTGACCTTGACCTTGATTTTCCGGTTGAGTGACTTTGACAATTTTCAATACATATAATAGCAATGGAAAAGTTTTGCGAGCACCTCCATATCTCAAGAACTATAGGTCCTAGGTTGATGAAACTTTGTATGCATATGCCCCAGTAGTAGCTTAGCACAGTTTCATCCCCATCTTTTGACCTTGACCTTGATTTTCCGGTTGAGTGACTTTGACAATTTTCAATACATATAATAGCAATGGAAAAGTTTTGCGAGCACCTCCATATCTCAAGAACTATAGGTCCTAGGTTGATGAAACTTTGTATGCATATGCCCCAGTAGTAGCTTAGCACAGTTGCATCCCCATCTTTTGACCTTGACCTTGATTTTCCGGTTGAGTGACTTTGACAATTTTCAATACATATAATAGCAATGGAAAAGTTTTGCGAGCACCTCCATATCTCAAGAACTATAGGTCCTAGGTTTATGAAACTTGGTATGCATATGTCCCAGTAGTAGCTTAGCACAGTTGCATCCCCATCTTTTGACCTTGACCTTGATTTCTGGTTGAGTGACTTAGAATATTTTCATTGCATATATTAGCAATGTTTAAGTTCTATAAACATCTTTTGATCTCAGAAACTGAAAATCAATGTAAATACAAAATATTGTGGAAGTAAGAAAGAACAATTGTTTCTGATAGTGCCGGCAGGCGAGACATACTTTAGTGTTAACTCTTGTTTCATGTTTTTGTCCTATAGAATGAAAACTGTTGCAGATAGAGAAAAGCTGGTGCTTGCTTAAATGTTCAGCTCATTAAGCTCTACAAAAGTCTCTATAAGGTCGAAGTTGTCAGATGACCCCTTATAGGGGTTACAGTCCCTTAAAGGTGAAAATAATGTTTTTGGTCTATAGAATGAAAACGATTGCAGATAGAGAAAAGCTGTTGCTTGCTTAAATGTTCAGCTCATTAAGCTCTACAAAAGTCTCCATAAGGTCGAAGTTGTCAGATGACCTCTTATAGGGGTTACAACCCCTTAAAGGTGAAAATAATGTTTTTGGCCTATAGAATGAAAACTATGCAGATAGATAAAAGCTTTTGCTTGCTTAAATGCTCAACTCATTTAGCTTTTCAAAAGTCTTTCAAGCTTGAAGTTGTAGGATGACCCCTTAAAGGGGTTACAGCCCCTTAAAGGCGAAAAATTGTGTTTTTGGCCTATAGTATAAAAACTATTGCAGATGGAGAAAATCTGTTGCTTGCTTAAATGTTCAGCTCAATTAGCTCTTCAAAAGTCTCCATAGGGTCGAAGTTGTCAGATGATCCCTATAGGGGTTACAGCCCCTTAAAGGAGAAAAATTGTGTTTTTTGCCTATAGAATGCAAACTATTGCAGATAGAGAAAAGCTCTTGCTTGCTTAAATGTTCAGCTCATTTAGCTGTGCAATAGTCTTCATAGGGTTGACATCAAGACCAGGCCGTGAGCGATTCAGGCTCCTAAGAGCCTCTTGTTTCGATAGGCATTGTCCAGAGGGAGGTCCAGGTTTTTTATACCCCCCTCGTAAGAGAGGGGCTATATTGCAATCACCTTGTCCGTCCGTCCGTCTGTCCGTCCGGTTCAATTTCTCTGCTTCTACTGGATGGATTGGTTTCAAATATGGTACACAGCTTCAGAATGATGAGTTATACTGTGCCTCCCCTTTCCAGGTCAGTCCATCATGTACTTCCTGTTTTCCGAGCCGACTTAGACTTTTTTAAGGTAAAAAATTTGAAATGTGAAATTTTTCGTAACAGATTTCTCGGCTTCTACTGGATGGATTGGTTTCAAATTTGGTACACAGCTTCAGCATGATGAGTTATACTGTGCCTCCCCTTTCCAGGTCAGTCCATCATCTACTTCCTGTTTTCCGAGCGGACTTAGACTTTTTAGGGTAAAAAATTTGAAATGTGAAATTTTTTGTAACAGATTTCTCGGCTTCTACTGGATGGATTGGTTTCAAATTTGGTACACAGCTTCAACATGATTAGTTATACCGTGCCTCCCCTTTCCAGGTCAGTCCATCATCTACTTCCTGTTTTCCGAGCCAACTTAGACTTTTAATGGGTCTCGGCTTCTACAGAAGGGATTGATTTTAAATTTGGTATACAGCTTTAGCATAATGAATTGTATCGTGCCTCCCCTTTCCAGGTCAGTCAGTCATCTACTTCCTGTTTTCTGAATGGTCGAGTGGGGGTATGCTTAGCACGACTTAGTGCAACCCCTTGTTTCACCTGTCCGTTTACAACACATCGCTTAAATTCTAAATTGAAAGTGAAACAAAGTAAAAAAGTAATTGTTTAAATTAAATGCTAATACAACGCGGTGTGTGGTCGGCAGTAGAAAAAATATCGACATTTCCGTATACAGGCTTTTTTCCCGGTACATAATGGAGTACAGAAATAAAAGAAACTGTCATTCGTTAAAATATCACACACAATGATTACTGTTAAAATGGATAAGAAAATCTGACGCAACATATCAATTAGTGACCAATAGTTTAAATTACTTGCATCAGACCAAACCTCCGGAAATTCGAAACGAGATATTTGTTTCATTTTACATGATTTTCGTATATATATGACAAAGTTGATTTGTATGTTTGTTAGATGGTTTTTTGTTTAAAAGAAAAGGATCAAAGAGAGAAGTCAAGAGTGGATAAAACCGAAAAAGGCAAACGGGTGGACCTGTATACACCCGCTCGGAAAATTAAATTTGCAGTGTTCGGGCGACGTTCAACTTACATACAACCTGGTAAAAGCGCTAAAAACTGTGACCAATTCACTTGATGATGTCAAACGTAACTTTAACCATTGAGGACTTTAACCAAGAGAGAATTCAGAAGCTTGTTCCCCCGATTATTTTCTTGTGTATATTAATGATACTTGGATTACCAGGGAACGCCATAGTAATTGTTATATACAGAAGGGATTACTCGAAGAGTATCTACAAAACTATAATATGGAATCTTGCTTTGGTAGATCAGGTCTTCTGTTTGTTTGGAATACCGTTCAACATAGTCAGAATGTCAGAGTACTATACTTTTAAAAGTGAATGGGCTTGTATCGTCGGAGTTGTTCTGCTGGGGTTCATGTCTCTCTATTCAACTCATTTAATAATGCTTTTGTCCGTGTACAGATTTAGAAAGATTTGTTTCCCTTTACGGCAACAGTGGACACCGAGGCGTGTGAACATTTTAATACTGTGCTGTTGTGGAATTGCTCTTTTATTCTCGTTGCCATACTTTGGAATATCGAAGTATGAATCCTACCCCATTGGTAGCAATTTAACAGCACACAGTTGTTCTATATCATTGACAAAGCCGTCAGTTTTCTCCATTACGTTTAGCTATTTCTTTCTAGTTTTGAACATAAGTTACACGCTAAGCCTTATAATGATGTATTCAATCATAGGGCGGAAAATGTATCTCCAGGCCAAAATATTAGCCCGGCAATCCACCAATGTCCATAACAGTGCAGTTACCAGCAAAATAACGAAAGTTTCACTCGCGATTGCGACTATCTTTGCTTTAAGTTTCATTCCGCTTTTTATTCTTCAAACAGTGAAAAGATATATAAAGGAAGAAAGTTTGAGCTACGCCGCATTTTCTGCTTTGAAGATAGGAGAACGTTTATACGTCTTGAATCATGTCGCCAACCCTCTCGTGTACGGCTTCTTCGACAAATCCTTTGTCGACCGTGTCCGAGGCCTGTTTAGGCTTAAAGGATCCGCTTACAGTGGAACCTCACAGACATCTACAGGCGTTCAGCCAACTGCGTCTTCTGACGTATTTTTATAGATTTTATCTAAGCTGGCAACCGGCTCCCTACACTGTGTACTGTTTAGATTACATTCGGGTTCCAGCCTAGATTATTTTCGGTGGTGAACCCTGACATATTCCTTTGACGTACCAAAGTGTCGAATAGGATCATGTAACCAATTTTGCCATCTACCCTAAAAACTAAGTTGGAACAAAATTATTTTTAAAAATTTGCATCAGGAAAAGTAGTTTTTTTTATACTTCTTAACAATAAACCATTGCCTCGAATATTTTCCAAAATTAATTTTCTATTTTTTTCGACTTCTTTATGCTTCAAGCCATATTTGGCCATTTCTTAAAGTCATCTCTAAAGACATGTAAGACGATTCTTTAGATTTTTTCGCTTAAATGCAAACCAAGGCACGCTTAAGAAATAAATTCTAGTAGACTTTTTTCTGCATTGAACACCCTTGCATAAAAGTGGTACAAAAGGGGCCTCGGAGGTCATTTTGGAACAAAAAACTTTTTTAATCTACCTTTTTTTAATCTTAATATTCTGTATATCAGAGAATGTTTAAAACTTTAGTTAGATCTATCATAAATTGAAAGTTCCATGTTGAAACCTAAAATACATACATTATAGTATCTGCTATTCATTCATTTAGTTATAGATTAATTTATGAAAGGATATGGAGTAAATGAACATGAGACCACAACACATATGCTGTCTTTTTCATTGATATATGTTCTTCCCTACTTTATACACCATTGCTGTTATAATACAATATTGATATGTTATTGCTATATATATCATAATTGTTTGCTTTTTGCAATAAAGACAATTATCTCATCTTATCTTAGATGTAAGAATTCATGATCCATGGTTGCAGGTTTAATCTGTTTGGTTGCAGGCTTGATCTGTTCGGTTGCAGGTTTGATCTGTTCGGTTACATGCTTGATCCGTTCGGTTGCAGGTTTAATCTGTTCGGTTGCAGGTTTGATCTGTTCGGTTGCAGGTTTAATCTGTTCGGTTGCAGGTTTGATCTGTTCGGTTGCAGGTTTGATTTGTTCGATTGCAGGTTTGATCTGTTTGGTTGCAGATTTGATCTGTTTGGTTGCAAGTTTGATCTGTTCAATTGCATATTTGATCTGTTTGGTTTCAGGTTTGGTCTGTTCGGTTGAAGGTTTGATCTGTTCGGTTGCAGGATTTGATCTGTTCGGTTGCAGGCTTGGTCTGTTCGATTGCAGGTTTGATCTGTTTGGTTTTGGTTGCAGGTTTTATCTGTTTGGTTTTGGTTGCAGGCTTAATCTGTTCGGTTGAAGGTTTGATCTGTTCGATTGCAGGTTTGATCTGTTTGGTTTTGGTTGCAGGCTTGATCTGTTCGGTTGCAGATCTGATCTGTTTGGTTGCAGGTTTGATCTGTTCGGTTGCAGATTTGATCTGATTCAATGGTCTTTAACAAAATCAAAAGTTAAAAATCATGAACTTTGATGATTTTAAACAATTTGGAATATTTTCAATTTTGAATATTTAAAATGGATATTATGATTTTCAAAATTTCTACTGCAACATGCCTGTTTCATATTTTTTGTCAACTTTTGATAATTGAAAGATAGATGGAATAGAATAGGAAAAAATTATTTGATGTTTTGTTTTAAGTCAAGCTGATATGACAAATAAATGCCATCATAAATTCACCGGGATATATTTTGTCAAAAGAAGTCTTGAAGTTCTTGAATGGGCATTAATTTCTGTATTTTTCTACAATTTGAAATAAATCTATTGAGTGGAGTCAGTCTATAGTGTTTCAGAGGCTTAATGGCACTGTGTTTTGTTAGTCTTTTTTTTTTTGTCCGATTGACCTAAATTATCATGAATATGTTTGCATGATGGTTTTGTTCGTGGTATATATGTATTCATCGTGTACAATTTAGCAAATTCAGCAGTCGATCGTTGAATTCCCAAATACAGTTAGTTAGTTAGTTAGTTAGTTAGTTAGTTAGTTAGTTAGTTAGTTAGTTAGTTAGTTAGTTAGTTAGTTATTGCTTAAAAGTACTCCCAAGCAGCACGGTTTCAGCTATATCCGGGAGATGAACATGAAAGGGGTAATGCAATGAACAAGAAAGGGGTAATGCAATGAACAAGAAAGGGGTAATGCAATGAACATGAAAGGGGTAATGCAATGAACATGAAAGGGGTAATGCAATGAACATGAAATTATGATGAAGTGGAGGAATCGGGACCCAAGGCCAATTGGAGAGGAGATATTTGACTGTCACTGGAAAAAGGAGTGATGGTTAGGGACAGGCAATTTAGCTTAATACATGGGGACTCTACGGGTCATACTCTTACCGAGAACTGCAACAGGGTTCTTTAACGAGGAGGCCAATGGGTTTATTTCGTTCTCCGTTATTGGCAATTTTTATTTTCCATGAATTGTGATTTGTTGAAATATTTTTCCGTGCATTGTGAATGGATATTGCACGTGAAAGTATTTTGTCCGTGATTCGTTTTAGACATGCTTTTTATCAATACACAGTCAAACTTTTATCCGTGAAAAAAATTAGCCATATTTCCGTGTTTTGTTATTTGCATTTTTTATTCCTCGTGATTCGTGATCAGGAACCCCCATCAGGACCCCCTTTAACGTGCGAGGAACGTGACATTTTCCCAACACGGGGCACCATTATGGTTTACAATCCCTAGTATAATTTTAAAAAAATGAAATCAAATAAATATATATTAAGTTTATAGAAACCGAAAAAAATCCAAAACCCTTTTGCACGGTTAAAATACCGATCAAACAAACAAACAAAATACTATTGCTGTACAGTTTTCTAAGCAGACATGCATTTTAGGCTATGACTGAGGTCTACATTTTGCCCGTCATCTTTTATGAAATTTCTTTTCTAAATGCATAATTGTAAAGCATCGTTATCTAATAATCTCCTCTTTTTACAGTTAAATATTCTTTTAAATTATAATAATAATAATAATATTTTATTGGTTCAAACGCAATTACAATAATTGGTTAAGACCTGTAGTACAAAAATTATGGTGCATACAAATTTAGTTCACAAAATTACAAGTATAGAATGGTTTATTCCTAATTGTCCCACATTACACAAGTATAGAATACATGATCATACATAGAGGAAAATAGTAAAAATACTAGTTTACTTTGTATTATGAAAAAAATACATGGTAGAACTATTGTGTTTATAGATAGTAAAAAGTCAAATAGTCTATATAAACAAATAAAATTGCTTTTATAAGCAAGTGTATATATATATATATAAATAATACTAAAATCATAATCCAGACACATTTGAGTTTTTTATTTCAAATAATTTTTGAAGAAATGAAGACAGTAAGTTTATCACATTTTGGTTTTTTGAGTTCATTAATAGCTTAAAGAAATTCTCTTCACGAAGTTGATCACAGTTAATATTCCAAAAAGATGATAATTTCTCTAGAAATACCTTTCTCTCAGTTGAGTATTTTGGACATTGCCAAAGTAAATGTATTTCGTCTTCGATTGCGGCATCATAGCACATTTTACACAATCTGTCTTTTCTGCTTATGTTACAATGTCTACCTCTTTCTATTTCTAGGTTATGAGCACTAAGCCTGTATTTACTTAAAATAGATATATTTTTGAAATTTTCTAAATGATCAACATAAAATGCACGTCCTGGAGAAAGGCAAAATGATTTGAAAAATAGAAGTTTTTCAGAAGCATGGATACTAGCATTTTGTTCCTGCATAAAAATATCTTTAATGCGTTGCTTCAATTGGGGAAATAAAGGTTTAATTGTAATCAAAATTGAAGGACATTAAATATGAAAATCCAATCTTTTGAAAACATTTCTCCATGTTTTTAGTCCAAGAATTGGACTGCAGTGTATTGAAAAATAATTCATTCACCAACGAGTTTCTAGATGAGATAATGTGGTTTAGAAATTTGATTGAATACATGATTATTTTAGAACCAATAGGTAGTCTATTAAGTTAAGAAAGGCAAGCACTGTTAGTAGCTTTACAGTTAACACCTAAAATATCTTTTATAAACTTAATTTAAAATTTCTCATACATAAATGAACTTGCCTGAGCGAAATTAGTAGCAGATTCAATGCCCCAAACTTCACTTCCGTATAACAAAATTGGCAGGACCATAGAGTCAAACACTTTTTCCAAGGTTTTGCAGGGATTATTCAACCCTAAAGTTTGTTTAATCTTGAAAAGTGCTTTTCTTGCTTTATCCTGTAGTACAGTAGAAGCTAAATTAAAATTACCATTATATTTTAAGACTATTCCAAGGTAACAATATTTATCAACAGTTTCAATTAGGGAGCCATTTATCTTGAAAAAGTCCAAAAAAGTCTTACCATTTGAATTAAAAATCATAGCTTTTGATTTGGATAAATTTATTTCTAATTTCAAGTCTGAACAGAACTTTCCATTATACTAGGCTTATAATAATAATAATTTTCATGGTTATAACAAGCTTTAGCTTAAATAAGTTAAGTTACCTATAGCTGTTTTAAATTACCCCTTTTTTCGGGGGCCATGAATGTGTAATGATATTCTTGATGCCCTATTTTTCATATATATTGCTTAATAATAAGTTATTGTATTACAGTTGGTATTTTCAATGTGATTGCCAATTATTTTATATATGATAATTCCTGAATAATTTCTTCTTCCAATGATATAAATATTGTGTAACTTCAATTTTTGAGTACCCTTTACGGGTGCTTTTTTTTGGGGGGGGGATTTACCCCGCCCTGATGATGACCAACCTTCAGCAGTTCCCGAGTTTTCCGGAATTTTTATTTTCATATTTCTATTTATTTGATTTATTTATGTTCATTTCAAGGTCTTTGACATGGTTTCCATTTGTTGATTGCTGAAAAATCGCCAACTGGACAAAAACCACATATTTCCGTGTCCAGGATTCAGTTTTATTCCGATTTTTGTTTCGGCTTTTCTCACAGTTTGAACAACTTCCGGAAGCGGCATGTAAAAAAGAAAATTATTTTTACATTTTTTAACACGAATTGTAAATATTTTGCATGTAAACAAGTATGGAGATAAAACGAAAAGCAAGCGAAAGTGCAGTTGTTGCATTCAAAAAGCCAAGGACAGAAATAGTTGGTTATGGAGACAGTGCGCTGATGGTAAAAAACAACAACTAAACAACTCTTCATCGTGATCATGACATTATTTGTGTAACCGGAGAGCATGAATTACTTCACAAAATCGACATGTCCTGAGCGGGATTCGATCCTGGGACCTCTAAGTTTACAGTCAGGCGCTCTACCTCTGAACCAAAGAAGTACTTCCCTTGTTCAGGGATAAAGGCTGGCTATTTAAATCCAGTACCTCGAATTATCGAAAACCTCGGTATTTACCGAAAACCATAAAGGATTTACCGAAAACCAGCTAAATATGTCCGAAAACCTATCTGAAATGTTATTAAAATGTTATTTCTGTATTAATAACTGATTTATTTATAAAACCTACATGTTCATGATGTTTTTGTTCCGTTTTTTTCTTTTTTAAGAAAACAAAATATTGGCTGATTAAGTTGCTCTTCTATGTTGTTGACGAAAGGTGTAAATAAATCAATTTGGTAATATGGGCTAATTATACTTTGTAGCATTTTATATGAAAATTTATTATATGATTAAACCAATACTTACTGTAGCCAAGATAAAATATCTTGCAAGTCACAAGCCCAATTTAGAAATGCAGATTGGCCACCCATTATAAGTTGTACGATTCATGAGTAGTGCAGTTAAAAGAAATCTATTTTATATTATTCTAAAAAGACACTGATAAACAAAATAGGTTCCAATAGGCTAATAACTCATTATAAGCTCACCTGGACCGAAGGTCCATGTGAGCTATTACCATCACTTGGCGGTCGTCGTCGTCTGTCGTCGTCGTCATCTGTTAACAATTTTTCAAAAATCTTCTCCTCTGAAACTACCAAACAGAATTTAATGAAACTTGGTATGAATGATCCTTAGGGTGTCCTGCACCAAACTTTTGTTTTGATATTTGATCCGTTAAAAAACATGGCCGCCGTTACTAAAAATAGACTAGGGGGGTCAGACTACTGTTTTTGGCTTATAAATCAAAAAGTATAAGAGATAGAGGAAATATGAGGCCGCACTACTGATTCAGCATCAAAAGCTCTACTAAAGTTTCCATTTGGTCAAAGTTGTCAGATGACCCCTTATAGGGGTTACGGCCCCTTGAAGGTGAAAAATAGCATTTTTTCATATTTTTGGCCTACAGAATGAAAACTATTGCAGATAGAGATAAGCTGTTGCTTGCTTAAATGTTCAGCTCATATAACTCTACAAAAGTCTCTATAGGGTTGAAGTTGTCAGATGACCCCTTATACGGGTTACGGCCCCTTAAAGGTGAAAAATAGCAATTTTTCATGTTTTTGGCCTACAGAATGAAAACTATTGCAGATAGAGATTAGCTGTTGCTTGCTTAAATGTTCAGCTCATTTAGCTCTACAAAAGTCTCCATAGGGTCGAAGTTGTCAGATAACCCCTTATAGGGGTTACGGCCCCTGAAAAATAGCGTTTTTTCATGTTTTTGTCCTACAGAATGAAAACTATTGCACATAGAGATTAGCTGTTGCTTACTTAAATGTTCAGCTCATTTAGCTCTACAAAATTCTCCATAGGGTCGAAGTTGTCAGATGACCCCTTATAGGGGTTACGGCCCCTGAAAAATAGCGATTTTTCATGTTTTTGTCCTACAGAATGAAAACTATTGCAGATAGAGATTAGCTGTTGCTTGCTTAAATGTTCAGCTCATTTAGCTCTACAAAATTTTCCATAGGGTCGAAGTTGTCAGATGACCCCTTATAGGGGTTACGGCCCCTGAAAAATAGCGATTTTTCATGTTTTTGTCCTACAGAATGAAAACTATTGCAGATAGAGATTAGCTGTTGCTTGCTTAAATGTTCAGCTCATTTAGCTCTACAAAATTCTCCATAGGGTGGAAGTTGTCAGATGACCCCTTATAGGGGTTACAGCCTCTGAAAAAAGCGATTTTTCATGTTTTTGGCCTACAGAATGAAAACTATTGCAGATAGAGATTAGCTGTTGCTTGCTTTAATGTTCAGCTCATTTAGCTCTACAAAAGTCTCCATAGGGTCGAAGTTGTCAGATGACTCCTTATAGGGGTTATGGCCCCTTATAGGTGAAAAATGGTGTTTTTGGCCTATAGAATGAAAACTATTGCAGGTAGAGAAAAGCTGTTGCTTGCTTAAATGTTTAGCTCATTTAGCTCTACAAAAGTATAGGGTCAACATCAAGACCAGGTGAGCGATTCAGGCTCCTGGGAGCTTCTTGTTTAATCATTATTTCACACTTGAACCATGTTTAAATGTGGTTTTCGGATAATTAATACTGGTTTTTGGGTAAATCGTTCTGGTTTTCGATAATTTACCTGGTTTTCGGTAATTCGTGCTACCCATTTAAATCTACTTATTAATGTACGAAGGGGAGCAACCCCGTTACACTTCCCCCTCCTCAAGAGTCATCATACCTTCATGTATGACTCTTAACAAACTAACCCTGGCTAGTTTTCCTGTTCTAACCATCGTGGGTTTTTTTAGTTGGGCGCCAATGTAACCGGAGAGCATGAATTACTTCACAAAATCGACATGTCCTGAGCGGGATTTGATCCCGGGACCTCTAAGTTTACAGTCAGGCGCTCTACCTCTGAACCAAAGAAGTACTTCCCTTGTTCAGGGATAAAGGCTGGCTATTTAAATCTACTTATTAATGTACGATGGGGAGCAACCCCGTTACATTTGTAATTAATGATCCATTGGATGTACAAGGAGTTTAATATTTTGCATGTTAAGGTCGACCTGTTCACAATTTATTTGCCTATTTGAATTTTACGTCCACCATCATGTCCTTGCTCATGTGGTTGAAAAAGTCAAATGATCATGATGATTTTTATCATGAAGCTTTATTTCAAGTCAAATTTAACATGTAAACATAAAGTTAAACTGTAATGGGATTCTGACTATAATATACATGTACAAAGAAGTGTTAATCATTCATGTCATTGGGCATTCAAATAAATATCAGAAGTTCAAATAGGCAAAGACAAACTCAGTCATCAGTCTCAACACAAACATGACAAATCAAAACAACATACATGTAAGAAACAAGGTTTTACTTTAAAAAAAAGTGGCGACTAAAACGAGAATCTCTGGCCTGGGTCAACATCTGCCAACCCAAATATTTCTAAATACTCTAAAGTATTTTTTATGATATTTGAAAACATGGTGCAAAAACATCATTTTTTATTAAATGCATTTGATTTTCTTTATCAAAAGTTGTTTCAGATGGTTTTTGTGGCAAATTTCGATTTTCCAGTGACAAATATGTGTAACCAGATGAACATGATGATAAGTGGAAAAACTCCATTTGCACATCCAAGACACTTATATTTCAAAAAATAGATTCAATAATTGAATTAAATAATAAGATTGATCAGTTAGATCATGAATTGTAAAAAAAAATATTAAAGTACATGTATTTGTTTTAAAAAATCTACATGTATTTTTACACATTTTAATGGACCCATACTGCCGACCGGTGGCCTGGGTAGAACTAAATGAAGTACAGGACTGATGATGCAGCGCTGCCAAGTTTTCATCACGAAAATGCGTGAGATTTGGTAAAAAAATCAAAGATCAAATGAAAAAAAACAAAGATCAAAGGAATTTTTCAACAAATTGAGATCAAATTGTGTGATTCTCACGCAAAATCCGTGAGACTTGACAGCACTGGATGATGGATTAAGAGGTGGAAGGTTTTGGTCAACCACAAAAATGACTAAAACCCTCAAAATGCTGGAAAAAACAGCTACATGTAAAAACATGTACATGTATGTATGATATATTTCTTAACATTGTGGTTGATGTGTATTTTTAGGGACCACCAAGAGTGTCTAGTCTTGATGCACCAATCATGTTGCTGACAGGACATGAAGGTGATATCTTTACATGCAAATTCTCTCCAGATGGACAAATGATTGCTTCCTCTGGGTTTGATAGGCTAATTTGTAAGTAAACTATATGCATGTGGTACTTTTGCCATGTTGGTACTTGTATCAGTTACATCCTCAACATCAGTGAAAAATCAATACACATGTACATTGTATATTAGCTACAATAATGTAGCTCCTTTGACATCTTTGATTGGGCGGAGCTACAATAATGTAGCTCCTTTGACATCTTTGATTGGGCGGAGCTACAATGCGAACCCATTACTCGTAATAGAGCAAATCCAATTTCTTTCTCCAACTCAAACAAAGCTTCAAGTTGTTCGAAAATACCGATAACACTTCGAATAACTTTGAGTTAATAAAAAATTTGGCAGAATGGCACAGGTAAATATTAATTTGTAAGAAAACCAACATTTTCAAAATTCTGATCCTGAACTTCGTTATAAAGTTCAGGATCAAGATCCTTCAAAAATATATATTTTCACGAAATTCTTTTAAACTGCGCTAAATGACAGAAAATTTAAACTGAATTTGTCATGAAAATACTATAAGCGATATTTTAATACCAAATTTGACGTCTAATTGAATGAATTGCGCCCAGTGTGATTTCGCTTTCGGCATTGCTCCGTTATGAGTAATGGGACCGCATTGTAGCTCCGCCCAATCAAAGATGTCAAAGGAGCTACATTATTGTAGCTACTTGTACATGTACCAAAACTTATCATTCTGAATAATTTTGCATGACTTTTAAAAGTTTTTGAAAAAACTACTTAATTCTTGTTCGGGGTTTGAAAACAGAATTTACAATTCAATTAATTAAGTTTATATTGAATGTTTATAAGTACATTTAACCAAAGTCCATTAACATGTATGATGAGTGTTAAAGTAAAAATTCTAAAAATATTTACTAAATTTAAAAAAAAAACATGTACATTGTATATCTGAAACTTAGTGTCTTATTAATGGGTCTACTAGTATTTTGACTCTCTATAGACATTATGGCCATAGATCAATTTTGTATTTTTTAAAAAGATTTATCGTTTATAACTAAAGAGGGAATATTCATTTAAATCATCATAGACATGATAGATATGATAACATAATTGATAGGAAAAATTAACAAGCCTTCAAAGCTGATTAAAAAGTTTAACCTTTGAGCATGTCAAAGCATTTTAATTGAGATACTACTACTAGTAATATAAAAAGCATAGTACATAGAGGATAATGAGATGTGGAATAAGTGTATGGGACAGAGTGCACATAAGCAGCAATTAAAAAACAAACAAGCAAACACAATGATAAAACAACCAGCAGCCTTCACTGTTTTTGGATTTTCCCCAGGTCAAAATCAAATGCATACAATTTAAATCCAGTCTTCATGTATATACTGGTACATGTATATATGGAGATTATTAGTTACACTCTTATTCCACATGTCAGTAAATATTATCCAATATCTGGAATGTTTAAGCATTCTTTTGATAAAAGTGAGTACATATACAATGTATAAATTTGTATGTTTGCAGGTTTTTGGAATGTGTATGGTGAATGTGAAAATTTTGCAGTATTGAAAGGCCACAATGGTGCTGTCATGGAAATCCACTTTGCTACAGATGGAAAGTAAGGGTTGTGTCAAACTGTCATAGTGTGTTTTATACCCTGCCACACAAAGTTGCAGGGCATTATGTTAAACCCTCTGCAGGGATCACCACAGTTAAAAATTCAAGGGCGGTGCAAGTCTGACGATGATCCTTTTCCTAAACCATAATATATTTATGTATATTTATTTATTCATAATGGTGTTATCTGAGGCTTGGGTTTTTTTTCCTACTTGTATTTAAGCTATAGGTCACAATATTAATTAATTTTCCATTTAATAAAACTATTGTTTATAGGAATGAAGTCAAACTTTTGTATGAAGCTCAAAATTCAAGGGTGGAGGAAACAAATTCAAGAGCTGGGGAGCACCGCTCTTGAATAGCCTGTGGTGAACCCTGCTCTGTTTTCTCTCTGTCTCACCAGGGGTCCAAGTTAACACTGGTCCAGTTCCAGGACCTTTTTGATGCAGGTCCTTTGAAATTCTATTTACAAGAGTCCTTGACCGGCATGTATCAGACCTGTCAAGTGTCACGCAGCTCGCGTGAGACTCACGCATCTAGTCAGCAATTTGGCGGCAAATTTCTTTGATCTTTTAATTTTTTCCTTTGATCTTTCAATTTTTCGTCGAATCTCACGCATGCAGCTTATAAAAACTTGACAGCCCTGATGTATTTACACTTACTCCTATTGAAGACTTAATACAATGTATCATCTTGTGGACTTTCAACCTAAAACTTTAAAAAGTCCTTTGATTATGCTTCAAATGTTAATTTGGATCTCTAGGTTCATATTTTAGGTTTTATTATTTTATGCTGTTCATAATCATATAGTGTTTGGCTTTTTCAATATTTTGTTAGAGCTCCTCTGATGATTTTGAATTGACAAAACATGCGTCCGGGGTAGCAAAATTAATTGTCTGGAACTTTGTTGTCATTTCAATTTGAACCCCTGCAACCACCACCGTGTTTTAAATTCATGTTAAATATCATTGTATTTACATATTCTAATTCAACATAATGATTAATCCATCCATTACATGAACTTATCTGAAATATTTTTTTCAGTTCTTTAATCTCCGCCTCTACAGATAAGACTGTTGCATTATGGGATGTAGAAGTTGGAACACGAATAAAGCGGATGAAAGGTCACACAAGCTTTGTAAACACATGTAGCATGGCTAGAAGAGGACCACAGTTAGTCTGTAGTGGCAGTGACGATGGAACAATCAAAGTAGGTTATAATAACATTAAATAATTTAGAAACTGGTGTACTTTGGGAAACTTTTAAAATACAAATAAATTACTAAATTGTTTAATTTATATTGATGTGGGGGAGGGGGGACGCACTTTGTTAAAGACCCCCCCCCCCATTAATATAAAACCCCCACCAACAGAAAATTAAAATAGCTGCACCCCCCCCCCCCCCCTGTCCCACGTATATTTAAATGGAACATCCCTAAGGTCATGAAAGTTGGTTTCAGAAAAAGCTGTGTATTGCGTTATTTCAAGAAGCAACTTTTTAGCAACTAATTCCCAAAAACAAATACTGAAAGATATGTACTTTTTCAAAATGGTTCAAACAAAATTTCAAAAACCAGCACCAATTATATTTACTGTGTGCATTGCAACAAAAGAAACCTGATGTTTCAAAGGATTTTAGATAAAGACTTCTAAAGATAATTTGTGTTTAGTTTATTGTTAAACTTAAAAAAAAGAACATTTTTAAAAATGAATCACTCATTGTGCTAAACATGCAAGATAAGTTTTTTTTTACCAAAAATTTAATTTCAGCGGGGATTCAATAACAACAACAACAAAATCTTAGAATGCCAAATAAGCAGTAACAGTTGAAATTCTCAAAAGTTGCCAGTGGCGGTTCCAGGATTTTTGAAAGGGGGGGGGGTCCTCGGTAGAAAAGGGGGGTCCAAAACTATAATTTGATGATTTTTGCCCAAATTTTGCATGAAAATCACAGAATTTTCCGACGAAAGGGGGGTCCAGACCCCCTGGAACCCCCCTCTGGATCCGCCACTGGTCGCATGTATAAATTGTGCAGCCAATTAGGCTGCTTAATATTGTTGGAAAGGCCATGTACAAAAATGTAGGTGTGATTGAATTATTCTATTCTGTAACACTCATTTACTATGTAAATGCATCAATGATTATTTCTTTGAACTTATATTTTCTATTTCAGTTATGGGATGCAAGAAAGAGGGGAGTGCAACAGACTTTCCAGAGTACTTATCAAGTTACAGCAGCCACATTCAATGACACAGCAGAGCAAGTTATATCTGGGGGTATAGATAATGATATCAAGGTATTAAACTTGTCATACTGTACATGTGGAAATTTTCACAGGGGGATATTTTATGATCACAAATTAAGGGGGTACCCAAAACTTTTAAAAAAAAATTGTCATTTAACTTTCATGCAAATTTTCAAAAATATTTGCACTTGTGTCAAATAAATTTAATTGCAAAATCTTTAAAAAATCAAACCATAGGTTTCGTTGAAAAATTTTCATTGAACATAATGGATTTCCAACATTTCATATTTTGATTATTGAGAAGCTTGATTTCTTAAAATTAATTTGCTGACTTAAAGGGAAAATTCGCAAAAAAATGACTTTTACATATGTTTTTCATCACATTTTACTAAACATAAATATACATGTAAAACTCTTCAATCTTCACTAATAAGCGAGAATGAGAGCGTTTTGTATCGATAAATTAGAACATTGGGTGCGGCCATTTTGTACGGCTAGTAGGCCCTATTGTCACGTGACCATCACCAAATATCCAATAACCACAAAGTACCAAAACGATAACGACACGCAATGGTCAACTCTATCGTCATTTTAAAAATGTCTTGCATGATCATGATGATAGTTTGGTTGTTCTACTCAGCGTAGTAACGGTTAAGTGTTATTCCGTTTTCCTGACCTAAGGAAAAAAGCAGACTTGCATCTTAAATGGGTCCAGTCTTTAGATTTGCCATCCACTATCAGCAATGTCAGGTATACAAGTTTGTGTGTGAAGACCATTTTGAAGCAACATCTTTAGAGGGTGACTTAATAGTAAGCAGTGATCTTTTGTCCATGAAAAATGTTTATATCTATCTATATTTGTCAATAATAAATTCATTATTTTTATAGTCAAATGTTTCTTACATGTTACATTATTACCTAGAATGCCCGGGCTAGTATGTTACGGTCGAAATCTTTGCTTCGTGTTACCTTCATGTAGACAGCCGTATGAGTATTTACCGCAATATAGTGTTTGTAAGATTATAAAATGTATAAATATTTTATCACTTGTATTTCTCTGCATAAGAAGCCCAAACAATAATATATCCAAAAGACATAATGCTCGATCTTCAAACATTAGGACGTACGGACGGACGTACAGAACCAGACACTATATGTCCTCCTACTCCTTCTTTCGTAGATGGGGCATAAGATAGACAACCACACCAACAACTTTAGTGTGAAATCAATGTAAAAAAATTCTAAACTTTGTCTGACGCCCGTTTCTAATATTTAAAATTCAGATCGGTTCCAAAGTAAACTGAGAATGCGAAGTGTACAGTAAAAATAAAAGTGCCAGTACAAAATTAATAATTTAGATCTTGCGTATCGTATGAAAGTTAGAATATTTGATTTTTTTTGGGGGGGGAGGGGGGGCTTTAGATATATATATTTCACTTCGTCCTGCCTTTTTATTTTCGAGAACACTGGAGCCTGGATATTTTTCTAACTATAAAATTTTCAGCCAAAAACAACATCCTACCATGCCTTTTTATTTAATTTTGACATCCTGCCTTTTTATTTTTTATTTCACAATAGCCCGCCCATGAAAATCCAATGGTCGCCCCCTTATAATCAGCAACAACAACAACAAAAACCACACAAATAAAAAATGAAATGAGTTTATATGAGGTTATGCTAATACATTTTATTTTATAAGTTATGAATGGAAAACAAATTTTAACTAAGCTTAGAGTCGCCACTATAAAAAAAGTATAAGTCATTGAAGGAAAATCTATTCAGAGTCTGTGTCACTAATACACTCTCTAAATCCTTCGTACGTACAATGTATTGTCCATCTGCAGAAGTACATTCTTTTCTGATGACAGACACAACACAAGCTGGCAGCAAAACACGATGTTTTCTTTCTAAAGGTAGACATATTCTGACCCAACATACAAACTGTCTGTATGCTATAAGGGACCGACCATTTAACTTGAAGGGGGGAGCTTGGTTTTTCCTAAAAAAATATTCTGAAAATCTGCAGAACTAAAGCTGCTAGCAGACACGTCTCTCACGTAATCAGACATTACAAATATTTAGAAGGGACATTGGTGCAAGGTATATTATATAGCAATTATTTTTCTCATTCTCTCGAAATTACGATTACGATTAATCTTTTACAAAACCAAAAGCCTTATTAAACCCCGATTAATAATCAGGAGACGAAAGAGTCTAAGAAAAGGTAATACCCAGCTAAAGATCACCGTCTCTTCTTTGTTCTTTATGAGGTGACTATTAGACATGCTTAATTGATTTGAATTAATCCGTTAAACTGATAGCCTTTCAAGGATCAGTTAATCAGTTTAATAGCTGTCTAATGAGATTTAAAGGCCGTGGAAAAGGTTCACGTCGAATATACAAATTTCTTACCTGGGGCAAATTACGTAATCACCAATTTGCAATTAACACCTGGGATGTCTGGCCAGGTGACACCTTGTTGTTTTGAAAAGCGTGATTATCATATGAAAGGGAAAATTTTCAAATCATTTTAAGGATGTAAATTAAAATAGAGTAATTTATGGAAAATATTAGAATTATGTAGCAGAATTTTAATTATTATTAGATTTAATAATTTAATATTGATGTTTAAAAAAATCATTAATCAAAAATTTTGTTCGCAAATAATGATAAAAATACTTTATATTTGAAAGAAATCTTCATAATAATTATGTTATTGCGTATCGGTTTATCGTTATTAAATATTTTCTTTTGTTTACCAATTAGACCACGCGTCACCACTGTGTTTTATTAAATATAATATCGATATCGATTATATAGTGTTAATCGGATAAAGATGTAATACACAGATATCCGGTCATATCCCACAATGCACTAGAAACCATCTCACTGACGTCACTGAGTTACTTTTGAAATCAGAAAATGCCAAATATCTCTGTTATAAATAAGAATTTTTTGAAAAAAAATGGATATATATTTTTGATGACATATTCTATCATTTAAGACCATAAGTCAAAATTCGTGAATTTTCCCTTTAAACGTTAAAGTGATATTTAAGAGTTATTTCCCTTAAGCAAAAACAATCCCAACACAAAAATTTCCATGTGTTCAGTATACACAGATATCTATTTTCATGCTAAAAACAGATGATGATATCGATAATGAACACAGAATAAGCGTACATGACATGTACATGTAGCTGCCTAAAAACCAATGGCAGTTTATAAAAACTGCAACAAAAACAACCAGAAGTTTTCAAAGTGGACCAGGCTTGCTGTTCACCATCCTGTAATTAGCACGGAAATAATAATAAAAAACAAATCTGAACATTTTTATATAAGAAACATCAAGTGAACTTTTTGTCTACACTTTATGATAATAATAACAATGGCAACACAATACAGCAAAATTTACTGTGGTTTCATTATTATTCTTGGGATATCAACTTTCATGGGTGGATTTGAAATGCTGGAGACATCAGAACCACAAAATTAAGAATAAAAAAATTGATCCTTTTTCACAAAACAACAATAAAAAGCTTTGCCGATCGCAGCATGATATGACTGCACCACGATTGAACCCTGTACATTTTAGGCCCAATATGGATAGTCAATTTTTCTGGACACATGCAGCCCATGGTGGAGTGACAAAGGTTTTTGACATATGCCTTCTTTGGTGGACTTTCCACCCACATTTTACAAGGAATTCATTAGATTTTAACTATTTTATGAGCAAATGGAAAAAATTATACTTACAAAATCAATATCCCAGCTCAATATTGTATTAAGAAATATACCCATGTTCTTGGTTAATTTATTTTTTATTGAAGTTTTTGATCCCAAACTTCTTGAAAACAGTAAGAGATATTGCCAATCTGTTCAACCAGAAAAAAGTTTCAATTTTGGCCCCTCATTACTTAAATTTCATAGCAATCGGATAACTAGAACTTAAGTTATTGTGGGAACACTAAAGTTAACAGACAACACAGACGACGACGCAGACGATGACAACAACATGCATCATACCATTATATGTCAGCAATTTTTTTGCGGTCTTATAAAAATTGGTACCCATGCAAATAAAAGAATCGACAGTTTATTATTCCAACAAATATGTGCCCAGTGGGTCATAAATGCCTTATAATTAGGAGACTTACATGTATTTTCTTGTTTCTTAAATTTTCCAATTTTTCTTCTTTATAGGTTTGGGACTTACGTAAAAATGATGTGTTATACAGATTGAGGGGCCATGCAGATACTGTAACGGGACTTATGATGAGTCCAGATGGATCCTATTTATTATCAAATTCCATGGATAACACATGTAGGTATAGCATTAACTGGTAATGTAAGCAAAGCTAACTCCTTAAGGATGGTCACTCCCCGTGTTTCAAAATTTCAGTCTGATTTTGGAACTCCTCTAGACTATACCTTGAAATACTGAAGAAATTTTTTGCTCACTGACCCCTACTTTTTATAACATTTTTCTGAAACCACATGTATCAAATGTATTGAAATTTTTGATACAACTTCATGGTTTTTAAGGCAAGAAATGCCACAATGTTAAAGGTATGTAAAATTAAGTAGACGATTATCTATCATTTCTACACAAATCATTGAAGTTTTGAGACAAAAAAAATCAGGAATGACCATCCTTAAGTAGAAATTCTGAAAATGTTTAGAAGACTCAGACAACTGCATATTTCAGAAAATGATACATGTACCAAAAATTACGCTTTAAGATTGAAAATTAACTGATATGCTTTATTCGGGTAATCAATTTCTGAATGTCCAAATAAAGTTTTTCAACATTTAAAATTTAAAACAAGGTATATATGCTGGAACAATTGTTGTTACATGTAAGTGGTATTTTTGTTTTCAGTAAGAATATGGGACATTAGACCTTTTGCACCACAGGAAAGATGTGTAAAAATTATGCAGGGGCATCAACACACATTTGAAAAGGTAAGATTGTAGGTCTTTGAGTATATAAGTTCACTCTTTGTCTGTTTAAATACAGTCTAATTTCTATTCTGTTAAGAGACTGTCCAAGCAAAACCCAGGCAATAGCTGGCACATGACAAATTTTGTTTTTCAAAAATTTTCATTGATTTCACATCAGGTAAACACCCATTCCCCAAAACAAATGTAGATTTTTTGTTTATTGAAGTGATAACTTAGATATAATTTATATAGAATGCATTGAAAATATGCAGAAAAAGGGAGATAACTCTTGCATATTTGCAAAATTTGGTTGCTTTGTTCATGAACTTTAAGGCTGAATCACAAGTCATCCATTTTGCTTTCAAACGAATCCTGGTGATTTTTGTTTAACATATGAGTCCAACAATATATTAAAACAATAAATTTGCTGGGATAAAATTCTTCATGTGCCAGCTTCTGTAGGCTTTTGCCTGATTTCTACATGGACAGCCTCTTAACTTGTTTTGACTAAAAGGTATTTTTTGGTCCATCAAAGTAGATACCTACTTTTGATATAAATGAATTTTATTTTTGTTACTTAACACAAACTTTTGTCAATTAACTTTTGAGTTTTTTTTCAATAACTTTTGTAAAAGAGAATTTCACTATAAAACTCAAAGAACAAAAATTATTCAAAAAAAGGTTGCACCATCTAGTGTAAAAATTTTCTCAATAAAAGTGGAGATCTGATTTTAATATTAATGGATTATTTTGTTACGTATAGCCAATAAAATGTTTAATTACCCCAAGCTGAACAGGGGCGGATGGATGGGCAGAACATTTTGAAAACATTTTCAAGACAGAAGACTTAAATGAAAACCAGATGAACGAAACGGAACGAAAGATAAGGAAGGTAGTCAAAGAAGCACTCGAACACACGTCAACTGGAGATGAAGTTTTCAATATTGGAAAATTAGATTTAGAGAACATTTTTAGATCACTGAAGAACAATAAAGCTACAGGATACGATGGTATTGCATATGAACATCTTAAGCATGGAGGTGACTGTTTAAAAGTACATTTAGTCAACCTGTTTAAATTAGTGCTTTATAAATCCTACACGCCAAAATCCTGGAAATCTAGCCTGATAGTACCTCTCTACAAAGGTGGAAACAAGTGTAAAGAAAGTCCAGATTCTTACAGAGGAATAAGTCTTGCGCCATGCATTGGAAAGGTGTTTGACAAACTAGTCGAATCCAAACTAGTCTTGAAGAAGGACAATAAACCGTTTCCGAATCCACAACAGACAGCATATCAACGGGGAATGTCGTGTCTCCATGCATCCTTTAACCTCCATGAAACAATTTACCATCATCTTGAGAGACTAGGAAAAATTATCGTGGTACTTTTAGACTCCACTAAGGCGTTCGATACAGTGTGGCATCATGGTTTGCTGTACAAGTTATTCAAATATGGTGTAACCGGGAAATTATGGAAGTTAATCTTCAATATGTACTCTGATACAAAATGTGCCGTCATATACAATGGACAAATTTCACGCTATTTTCCTATTCATAGAGGTGTACGCCAAGGAAGTAGTCTATCATCTAAACTTTATCTTCTCTACATAAATGACCTAATAGAACAGCTATCCTCAAGTAGATGTGGTGCTATGGTGATGGACATACACGTTTCTTCGCCTGTTCAAGCGGACGACATTGCTTTGATCAGTACAAACAATAATGACATGCAACAGTTGGTGAATATGTGTGAAAACTACAGTGATGTTTGGAAATTCAAGTTCAATCCAACCAAAAGTATTCAACTAAATTATGGAAGTAATAAACCCGGTAGAGACATTAAGTTGTGTGAAAAACCAATTCCAATAAAAACCTCAGCTAAACATGTTGGAGTGTTACTTAACTCGAAACTAAACTCTGCTGATCGAACTCTTACAGTTTGTAGAACTTTGAGATCTTCTGCTTTATGCCTAATGAAGTCTGGTCTACACCCATCTGTAGTAAGTGTTGAGCTCTGTAGTCGAGTAGTACGTCAAGTCTGTTTTTCAAAAGCACTTTTCGGATGCGAAATTTGGACGGGCATAACCTCAACAGAAATGCTGTTGATGGAGCGTGCGCAAAGGTTCATCTGCAAAACTATCCAAGGACTGCCTAAACTTACTAGAACTGATATGTGTCTTTCTTTACTTGGATGGAGATCCATTGAATCATTAATTGATGAAAAGAAACTGTTATTTTTAGGAAACCTTATGTCCATGAAGAACACAGCGTTTGCCGAAACAGATATTACTCACAAGCAAGGGTCTGGAAACGGTCATATTTGCCGGACATGACCGAAATTTTGTCCTAAATGACCGAATAAAAATTCTCCCAATCGGACATTTTAAAATTTTATTATAAGCATTTTTTTACTTATCGGTCATATAATTGTTTAATTATCTTCCTGAGCATCCGGTCTCGTGGTCATTAATCTCATAATTAACACCTCCAGCAGGTGTCAAACAGGTAAACATAGCCGTAGGGTTACGCTAATTAGATAATCGGTCACACCTGTCTGACCATGGCCAATGTATTTACCTATGGTTTTAATTAATTGAGTCAACTCATGTTATCAATCTGTCCTGAGATGCCCATTTTGTTTATTTAGAAATGATTTCTCATTATATCCAGTATTTATCAAAACATGTGCACACCAAATATTGTTTACATTTAATGGTGTTTGATTACGCATGTGCGGAGAAAATATTTATTTTGCAAACATTCATTCACTGTATAGATTGTTTGATATTAATACAATCAATAATTGTTACTTATTTCAAAATTAAAGTAACTTTTCTCATACATATGTTTATTTTGTAAACAGAACAATAAAGTGGTCCCAATTTATCTACATCCGGTGATTCTACTTTCACTTTCACTTTCAATTTTTACATGAAACGTGTTTTGTTTATAATGAAAACAAAGAAATTTTTAATTATAAAGAGCCTTGACCTGAAATAAAAACGTGATCTTGATATTAAGTTCAACGTCTGGAATGTAATGCACAAATAAACACTGCTTTTATGGATTTAAAAGGTGGATTTCCAGGGAGGCCAAGGAAAAAAGGGGGAGGGGGTAATTGTAACATTTATACAGTCGGACAAAAATGACCGAAATTAGCTCAAAAAATTTCCAGACCCTTGCTCACAAGGGTTATGGACTATAAGTATAAATGTGTTGCAAACAGCCTTGGATTTGTTCCTGATATACAGAGACTTTTGCTTAAGTACGAGCTTAGTGATTTAGACGATTTTCTTAAAACTGGACTGTTTCCTCCTTACACACAATGGAAAAACATCGTCAAACGTGCAATTCAAAACACAGAAGAAATCATGTGGCATGAAAGAACAGACAATGACAGTGACTTTGCATTCTTTAAAGCCATCCATTCTTTTGCAGATGGTCTACATGCTGCATGGACTCTAAGTAGAAAATTTCCACATCTCAGAGAACAGTGCCGATTCCTAGTCAGTTTATGTACTTTAGTTCGTCCTTGCACAGAGCCAATTATACTGTGTCACATGTGTGGTAGATTTTTTGGAGACATTTCTCTTCATATCATAACATCGTGCGAGGCATTACAATCTCAGAGAGACGAGTTCTGGTGCGACTTGATAAACATTGGTCCAATCGAATTTAGTGCACACCTACACAACTTATCTGATATAGACTTTTTAGCAAATATCTTATCATGTCGATGTGACTTTAATCTTGATGATGATGACATTATCTCTTTCCAGAAAACATGTGTGATGAATGTCTACCGTATGTGCCACCCTGATTGAAGTATCATCCGATACTTAATTCAAATTTTGAACTTCCTTCAACTCTCTTTAATTGAACTTTAAAGCAACCTCTTTTTTTTAATGTAATTACATGTTTGTATTTTTAAATTATTTTATTTATGTTCATTTACTGTCATTTCTCTTACTTTCCTAAAGCTTTCACTCTACCTATCAGCTCTTCAATATTGGAGGAAATAAATAAATATATTGAATGTGTTACAATGGAAGTTGATCTTTCTGATCAGTTTAAGCTCACATCTATAGAGAGGAGATTATCTTGTTGTATGAAGGAAAAATTTTCCCTAGTATAAAAGATTTACCTGTTGAAAATTTCACATTGGCAAAATGGTATTTATACAAAAGAAAATGTGCAAAATAAATGTAAAAGAGTTGTTTAAAACATTTAATTCATAAAAGAAAATTATTTAGTAGCAAAAATCATAGATATAAGCAATTTCTCTCAGAGATAGGAGTTTTTTTCCTACAGGTAAAAATCATCTACCTATGAGTAATTTTCATTTTCAATGAAGGTGTGAGTTAAACTGATCAAAAAGATTAGCTTCTATTGTTACAAAATTCTATAGAAAGATTAAGCATGAGTACTCCAAAGTACCTTGATGAGTTCCTGTTCAGCTTTGGGTAATGTTATTGGCTATAACACAAATTTTTGTCAATAAACTTTTAAAGATTTTTTTCAGTAACTTTTGAAAAAGAGAATTTAACTATAAATCTCGAAGAATATAAATTAAAAAAAAATACCTCTTTATTATCATAGTACTTTGTAAATATAAGCACTTTAGTTAAAAAGAAGAATTATGGTATACAATTTTCTTTGGCATTGAAAGAAGTTAATATACATGTAGCATTATGCACATATCATCATTTGGTTTTGTCCTTAAAAAGTTTTCCTCAGACTTATTTATTTTTCAGTGTATAAAGTTAAACAATTTATTATTGTTGTTTAAAGTAAAAATCCTTATTTTGAAATATGTCAAACGGAAACAATTAGTCCAATCTTTTTTGTTCAGAATTTACTTCGATGTAGTTGGTCACCAGATGGCAGCAAAGTAGCAGCAGGGTCAGGTGACCGATATGTCTACGTTTGGGACACGACATCACGAAGGATATTATACAAGTTACCCGGACATGCTGGATCTGTAAACGAGGTCGACTTCCATCCTAATGAACCAATTGGTAAGAAGGAAATACTAGTAATTTAATTCTGAACGATGCGTTTTGCTTAACCTTACACAACAAAACAATATTAGGAATGTTCCATTATTAAATGTGAGGGGTGTCAGGAGGAACTTCTTTTTGGTCAGATTTCATGTGTAAAGCAAAATAGTGTCCTATGAAATTTTGTCCATCCTGCCATACTTAAAACTGAAAAATATAGAGGACAAAATTTCATATCTCTTAAGTGTTTTATTCCGTCCTTAGACTTCATCATAGGAGTGAATGCCACTCAAGACAATATTTCACTGCAGACACTATTTTATGTTACACATGGAGTAAAACTTTCAGATTATTTAATGGTGAAGGATGGGCAAACTGCATGTGGGTAGGGAAGATATTTTTGTAACAGTTTTCTTCGCGATTTCTTATCTCAGACTCTTGACACTGGTATTTGGTATGCAGCATCAGCATGCGCTCCCATCATGTGGAATTTGATTTTAGATGTTGATCATCTACTTCCTGTTAAACAAAATCTGGCTGTTTCTGTCTGTGACCGATTTCGTTCTATTTTGTGTGATGGACTATAGACAATGTTTTATCGAGGCAAATCAAACTTTACAGGTGATTTGTTAGTCAAAAAATGCATCATGGCTTCTCCACACATTATTTGGAACAGCTTTTAGCTTTAGGCTTAGGTTATGACTTGCCCACTAATTTCAATTACAAACTCAGCAATAATGCTCTAAAAGGATGACTATAAAGAAAAAAAATATAAAACATGAATTTTAAGATACTGTGGATTCACTTATTTTCTTGCATACCAATTTTCGTCGTTTGATGAAAAATTGTCAGATCGTGGATTCTTAAATTTGTGGCTCTGTAGTTTGCAACATACAAACCAATATAAGATCTCCTTTTCGTGGAGTATCAAATTTCCTGGGTCAAGACCACCCACCAAAACCACGAAAATTTATACCCCACGAATAATAATGAAACCACAGTACAACAAGAAAAGGAACAAAACAGTAAAAGTTGTAGCCAGACATTTAATTAAAGTATAAAACAAATTATTACAACAAAATCAGAATTTTTTTTCTATAAGCGGGCACGAAGTGCCCGCTCGAGCGGAGAGCTCTACGGTATTTGTTCCCGCGAGAAATTTGCCTAATGCTGATATTGATTTTTCATGGTCCGGAAAGGCTCTCAAATTTTACAGGTACGGCGTGAATTTGAAAATAATTACCCATTTTGCTAGTCGCATTCCAAAAATTATCTATGTAATAATGTATAAAGAGAAAAATATTCGGATGACGATGAGTTGCTACATTTTTTTGTAGTAACCAAATTTAATCGATTTTTTCTTGCTTTTCTATTTAACGTTCAATCGCCCCAAGCATCTCGTCCCAAATTGAACGTTCTAGAAAATGAACCAAAACAAAAAATAAACTACGATAATGACTGCATCGATTCGAAATAAAATCTTTTTTATTCGTTCATTAAACAATGTTAACAATGGCACTAAACATGTTAACATTACATTTATTTTACAGAATTATGCTGTGCTCGCATTTAGGCAATGCCTATTTCATATTAGAAATGTTGAACTTAACCATTTGCAATATAGCAAATGAAATTTACACCTGTGTAACTCAAAATGTCCATGAAAAAATCCTTGAGGAAATGGTAAATTGTATACAAAAGAAACTTATTCTCTCTTTATAAATTATGTATTTAATCCTTGTTTTTCAGTTCTATCAGGATCAAGTGACAAAAAGTTATATCTCGGGGAAATAGAATGAAATGAAAACTGTATAAGACTTCGAAATAGACAATGAAAATTGACATGGTGGAATCTCAGTGCAATGGAAATTGTTTCAATATGTTACCATGGAAACAAAATGAATTCCACCCTATTGTTTCCTGAATGGCAGCTCATGACATATATGACAGAACCAACACATACTGTGGATTCACTAGTTTTCGTGGGTACCAATTTTCGTGGTTTGGTCTGCAGCATACACAACAATGTTAAATATCCTTTTCATGGGACATCAAATTTTCTGGTTCAAGGCTACCCACGAAGACCACGAAAATTGATACCCCACGAATACTAATGAATCCACAGTAAACACATAATTTTTGTACACGAATATTGTGTATGAAATGTGTTGATGTAATGAATATTGTCAGAATAAATGAATGTGTCTTTATATAAAATGGTTTTTGTCAATATTTGTAAGTACATGGTTACACATTCTACATGAACAATGATGTATGATTGAAACAAAATTACATGTGCACTTCTTTGTTAGTACAGTTATACAAACTATAAACTAAAAGAAATGACATGTTCCTGAGCTGTACCCTCTCTATACACTTTTTTGCTACTCCAACAAAACATTTCATTAAGAGATTTGTTATTTCGTAGATATTTCACTTCTAAAATTAATGGTGACCCTAACGTAGATGAAATGAGAAGTGGTAACCCTCGTATTTATTTGTACAATTTCTGTCAAAATACCAAGTTTCAAATTATTTGATGAATGCACATTGATGCACGCCAAATTTAGATTTTGTGTGTTTTGCTAATTTCTCTACTTTTTGAAGAATTTTTCTGAAATTGTATTGCTTACAACGGCCAAAGCGCCGTAACTCTAGGCCATTTTATTTCTGGATACAGTTTGAATGCATTGTGAGGAAAGGGAGAAAAAATTCGACTGACTGGAAATATAAAAAAAAGTACAGGAAGTGAAAATTTTCATTTTTTTAACAATTATGTACTCCGTGCAATTTTAAAGTTTTTAAAATAAAAATTATATTTTCGTGTTTAAGTTGCTTTCATGAATAAATTCGACAGTTATTTTTTTTTAGTTGGAATAGCTACACTTTTGAGCTGAAGATTCAACAAATAGTATAAGCTTTTGATTAAAAACTTAAACACAATATATTTCTTGCAAGTCCTATGATGATGATTTTATGTGTACACCTTTAGGTACCCGCTTTTCATCGGCAACCTCTCCTAAACTACTCAATAGATTTTCATGAACTTGTTACTTTATAATGAATTTGCACATCCTTTTTGAACAAGAGTTAATGCTAAAATATGTCTTGCCTGTCGGCACCATCAGAAACAATTATTCTTTCTTTCTTCCACTATTATTTAATTTGGAATTTACATGGATTTTCAGTTTCTGAGATCAAAAGATGTTTATAGAACTTAAACATTGCTAATATATGCAATAAAAATAATCAAAGGCACTCAAGCAGAAAATCAGGTCAAGGTCAAAAGATGGTGATACAACTGTGATAAGCTATTATTAGGGCATATGCATACCAAATATCATCAACCTACAGTCATCTGCCATAAGTATTCGTAAAAATGTCAATGGCGTCAACATCATTATAAGGTAAGGGGCTCCCGCAGGGTACCCCCCTCAGGTCGCAAGGTCGCTTTTAAAAGGGGCCTGAGGTCGCAAGGTCGCTTTTAAAAGGCATATTTTGGCAGAGGTCGCAGGTCGTTTTTTGGCATAGGTCGATTTTATGAAGTGTAGGTCGGAAGTCTCCCTTAAAAAGCCCTCAGGTCGCAGGTAACTTTTTACCCTGCGGGAGCCACAGGTAACAAAGTCTTTGGCAATGTATTGTGATGTTAACATATACAACAATGTGTTAGTATGTCATTAAATCTTAACAAGTGCCCGTCACATGACATGATTATGACGCAATTTGTCGTCTGCTATTTCCCGCAGTATCTAATGTAATCAAAATGGCGAGAAAAAGGAATTAAATAAAGAATTGACAAGTGAGCAGAAAAGTAGACAGAGCACAGTATACAGTTTTTACACGACCGCAAAAAAATTTGTGGTCGTATTATGGTATGATGCTGTCGTCGTCGTCGTTGTCTGTTAACTTTTTAGTGTTTCCACAATAACTTTAGTTCTGGTTATCCGATTGCTATGAAACTTGACATTGATGTTCCTTACCATAAAAGGATGAATGGGATTGATTTTGGGGGTCCCCCCATTTTTGGTTTAGTAATTAGGGGCAAAAAAAAAATACTTTTTTGTTTGTTTCCACAATAACTTTGCTATGAAATTTGACAGTGATGTTACCGTTCAAGGATTAATGGGATTGTTTTTGGGGTCCCCCCTTTTTTGTTTCGAAATAAGGGGGCCCAAAAGGGGCAAAAAATTCAAATATTTTATTTGTTTCCACCATAACTTTGGTCCTAGTTGGCCTATTGCTGTGAAATTTGTTAAGAATGTTTCTTACAAAAAAAGAATGAACCTGATGATTTTTTTTACTGTTAGGTTATTAGGGACCAAAAGGGGCCAAAATCGTAACTATTTTATTACTGGTCCAATTAATTTTTTTGTTTTACAAATTCATCCTTGCCAAGTAGCGATTCTAGATTTAAGAATAGATTTTTGCGACCCCTACTATTTTTCGCTCATTACCTAAGGGGCCGTAATCATAATTTTAAAAAAAAATTGATTTTTTATTTTTTCCCCCAAACATTATTCTTTTCAAGAGTAGAATACAAAATTGAAAATTTATATTTTTACCCCCTGGGTCGAAAGTCCATCAGAGAAGCATGTGTCTAAAACCTTTGTCAGTCCACCATGGGCTGCATGTGTCCAGAGCAATAGACTATCCATATTGGGCCTAAAACGTACAGGGTTCAACATGTTGCGGTGGCAGACAGAATGAAAAAAAATATTTGCATATTTTGAGGGAAAAAAATTGTAAACGAGCATTGTATAACTTCAACCTATGAAGGATTTTGTAGAAACCTTTCCTTAATCTTTTATATGTTAAGCTAGGCAAAAACCGAAAGCTTCACAATTAGGAACCATTACTTTTATCAGGGGTCATATTGTGACAACTTCGACATAATGAAGACTTTTGTATAGCTCAATGGACTGAAGGTTTCAGCAAGCTACAGCTTTTTATACGACCGCACAATTTTTGCGATCGTATAATGTTATGGCGATGTCGTCGTTGTCGTCGTCGTTGTCGTTGTCGTCGTCGTCGTCGTCGTCTGGGGACATTTGGTTTCTGTGCGATAACTTGAGTAAATATTGACCAATTGTTATGAAATTTTGATATGATGTTTGTAACCACTAGAGGAAGGTTCCTATTGTATTTGGGGTTGGTGGCCCTTACCGTTTTGGAAAAAAGGGCCAAAAGGGGCTAAAACGGGTGTATTGACAAAACTGTTGTAGATTGTTTATTATTCATTTGATTTTAAAAATTCTTTTTTTATTGAATTCCTTATTAAATTCTGTCAACAAAATGTGTCAATGGTTTTGATGTATATCGAACCGTTACATTGCTACAGGGGACCAAAGACGGGCCACACCCAAAAAATCAACTTTTTAGCTCACCTGGCCAAAGGCCATGTGAGCTTATGCCATCACTATGCGTCCGTCGTCGTCTGTCGTCGTCCGTCGTCGTCCGTCGTCGTCTGTCGTCGTCTGTCGTCCGTTAACAATTTCAAAAATCTTCTCTGAAACCACTGAACCAATTTAACAGAAACTTGGCAGGAATGATATATGACATGTTGGCAACAAACGATCCTCATTTCTAAATGCTTTGATAAAAAACATGGCCGCCGTTGCTAAAAATAGACTAGGGGGGTCAGACTACTGTTTTTGGCTTATAAATCAAAAAGTATAAGAGATAGAGGAAATCTGAGGCCACGCTACTGATTCAGCATCAAAAGCTCTACAAAAGTCTCCATTTGGTCAAAGTTGTCAGATGACCCCTTATAGGGGTTACGGCCCCTTAAAGGTGAAAAATAGCATTTTTTCATGTTTTTGGCCTACAGAATGAAAACTATTGCAGATAGAGATTAGCTGTTGCTTGCTTAAATGTTTAGCTCATTTAGCTCTACGAAAGTCTCCATAGGGTCGAAGTTGTCAGATGACCCCTTATAGGGGTTACGGCCCCTTAAAGGTGAAAAATAGCCACTTTTCATGTTTTTGGCCTACAGAATGAAAACTATTGCAGATATAGATTAGCTGTTGCTTGCTTAAATGTTAAGCTCATTTAGCTCTACGAAAGTCTCCATAGGGTCGAAGTTATCAGATGACCCCTTATAGGGGTTACGGCCCTTGAAAAATAGCGTTTTTTCATGTTTTTGTCCTACAGAATGGAAACTATTGCACATAGAGATTAGCTGTTGCTTGCTTAAATGTTCAGCTCATTTAGCTCTACAAAATTCTCCATAGGGTCCAAGTTGTCAGATGAACCCTTATAGGGGTTACGGTCCATGAAAAATAGCGATTTGATTTTTCATGTTTTTGGCCTACAGAATGAAAACTATTGCAGATAGAGATTAGCTGTTGCTTGCTTAAATGTTCAGCTCATTTAGCTGTACAAAATTCTCCATAGGGTCGAAGTTGTCAGATGACCCCTTATAGGGGTTACGGCCCCTGAAAAAAGCGATTTTTAATGTTTTTGGCCTACAGAATGAAAACTATTGCAGATAGAGATTAGTTGTTGCTTGCTTAAATGTTCAGCTCATATAGCTCTACAAAAGTCTCCATAGGGTCAAAGTTGTCAGATGACTCCTTATAGGGGTTATGGCCCCTTATAGGTGAAAAATTGTGTTTTTGGCCTATAGAATGAAAACTATTGCAGGTAGAGAAAAGCTGTTGCTTGCTTAAATGTTCAGCTCATTTAGCTCTACAAAAGTATAGGGTCAACATCAAGACCAGGTGAGCGATTCAGGCTCCTGGGAGCCTCTTGTTTATTTGTGGTCCGATTTTCAAAATCTTGTTTTCATTGGAATCCTTGTTAAAATCCCTGCCTGCATTTTTCAATCAGATTTGCAATATCTCTAACTGTTTTTGAGATATAAGTGGTCGAAGGGGCAAAAAACGCCATTTTTAACAGTTGGTCAAGGCAAATGGTTTAACACAAGAAATTTAGCTGTAGTGGACCAGCCAATTGTTATGAAGTTTAAATATGATGATTATATACACTGAAGGAAGTTTTTTATTGTATTTGAGGTTTGTGGTCCTAACCTTTTTTTAAAAAAGACCAAAAGGGGCTTAATAGTGTCAAAAATGTCAATGAATATAGAAATTTTTTTTTCTATTAAATGTTATTGTAAATATATATGTGTCAAATATTCATTTTAAAGTCCACCATAGGTTGCATGTGTAAAAAAGCTTTGTAAGTCCACCATGGGCTGCATGTGACCAAAGCAATAGACTATCCATATTGGGCCTCCAACGTACAGGGTTCAACTTGTTGCGGTCGTATCATGCTGCGCTCGGCGTAGCTTTTTATTTCTATCTGGAATAGGTTTCTTTCTATTGGCCCAAAACATGAAAAAAAAACAGCTATTTTTCACCTTTAAAGGGCCGTTACTAATATAAAGGGTCACCTGACAACTTTGACCAAATGGAGACTTTGTAAAGCTTTAGATATTGATGGTTTCATCAGATTTTCTCTAGATCTCTGATATACTTTTTGATTCATGAGCCAAAAACAGTGGTCTGACCTCACCTGCTCTATTTTTAGCAACGGCGGCCATGTTGTTTGGTCGGCAGTAATCATTTGTGCAATCTTGGAAGAGGACACCCATCCCATAGATGGTGTGTGCAAAGTTTCAAAGCAATCCCTTTAGAAATTTCAGAGAAGAATTTTAAAAACTAACGACGACGACAGACGCAAAGTGATGGCAATAGCCCATATGATCCTTCGGGGAAAAAAAGAAGTAGGTTAACGGCGTTATTTTATCATTATACTGTATGGTGCATTTTTGAATCGTGCATAGTTTGAAAACGTATATTTCAGCTTTTATTTAAGCAGTGCTGCTAATATTTCAGGGAAAAGCTCCGGATGTTTTGAACATTAATTAATTAAGCGAAAAAAATGTTTAAAAATCGAAAATTTAAAATACTTTCTTACAGACAATGAGTGGTTAATGTTCACGATTTTTTTCCCATATACTTTTGGCAACGGTGTTCGTTTTTTGCCCCATCTATGAAAGTCTAAGTCTGAGGGGCATATAGTGGTTGGGTCCGTTTGTCCATCCCAAATCCCCATATTTCCAAATTCCCACTTACTGACAAATGCCACATCAATTATATTGGTACATGGTAGGTGCACCTATTGATGCTAAGCACAATGCATGCTTCGGATGCCGGATGTGACATATATTTTCTGCATGAATGACCACTTACAGAAGGAAGGTTAAAGTCCATTCCTTCTTATTGACAAGTGCCAAATCAACCATATTTGTATGGTAGCTGCAACTAGTGATGCTTGGCACAATGCATGCTTCGGATGCTGACTGTGACCTATATTTTCCTCATGCATGACCACTTATAGAAGAATGGTTAAAGTCCATTCCATCATACTGACAAGTACCATAGCAACCATATTGGGATGGTAGGTGACCTAGTGATGCTTAGCACAATGCATACTTCAGAAGCTGGTTGTGACCTAAATTCACCGCATGGTTGAACTCTTACAAAATAATGGTTCAAGTCCATTCCCACTTATTGACATGTGCCAAATCAACTATATTGGTATGGTAGGTGCACCTAGTGATGCTTTGCACAATGCATACTTGGATGCTGACTGTGACCTATATTTTCTGCATGAATGACCACTTATAGAAGAATGGTTCAAGTCCATTCCTTCTTTCCGAAAAGTTCCATAGCAACCATATTGGTATGGTAGGTGCACCTAGTGATGATTTAGTGGTTGCAGAAAAATTAATGTTGCGAGATGTGGCATTATGTCTATTGGACATTCGTTAATTTCGTATTGTTTTCTGCTAAGTCATTGCTTTTGAAATAGAGATTTTAATGTATCCTAGCTAGGTGTTTGGGGGTTTCACTTGTTTATTTCGCATAACAAAGTCCCATATTGCAAGTTAATTAAGTAAGGCTAGTAGTTTAAGCTCCATTCACGAAAATTTCCTCCTAAATTTGTGTAATATGATCGAAAGCTGGATGCGATTCAGAACAAGAAGTGGTTTGCTGCGACCACATAAATTAATCGTAGCTCCACCCAATCAAATTGAGCTTTTTGAGCTAACTAGTTTAAAGCAAACAACTGCAGCATTATATTAGTGGACTAGAATAGGATGAATTGATTGTTGTCTGCTTTATATCCCGTCGACGATATCTCAGTCATAATCGGGACACGAAACTGGTTATGTAAATGTCCAAATAGTTATAATGCCATGCTTTGCAACATCAACTTTAAGATGTGAAATAGATATGAAGAATATAATAATATTTTTGTTTGTTCATACTCATGATGCACATGCTTATATAAAGGTTCCATGATGATATACTCCATATGTGGAAGAGTAGAAAGTACAAGAAGGACAAACATCCAGTTTCAAACACATAAAAACATAATTTTTAATTGTTGAATTCAAAATTGTTTAAAACAGCAGGTTTTTTGTTGTTTTTTTTTTGTAGTGCACATGCATGGTCGATATCCTTGGTGCTGGATTTGGCTTCCCTGTTCGAAGTTGGTTTTGTCGGAGTAATATTTTAGGTTTTTGATTTTTAATGTTTTGATTTAAATGTTACTTCTTGAAGTATCGATTTACAGCATAACCAAATTAACCATTTTATACCCTTTTAAAATTTTTCCGTATTTGTATTTTGACATTTGAGGAGCAGAATACCTTAATGCGGCCGTATGACCACTTCGGCCCAATAAACTTATTGAGGTGAAGCGGCTGAATGTTCAAGGAAGCGAAATTGGATTCAAAGAATAGAGAATGATGGCGCTTAACATATATAGAAAAGTGGCAAACAAAAGAGTAGAGAACTAACGGTAAACAAGAGGCTCCCGTGAGCCTGAATCGCTCATCCGACTTCAATGACTGATGGAATGAGAATATTTATGGACATCAGAGGCGAAAAACTCAAATAAAGATTCATCATTCGACTTCTACTTTTCACCTTTAAAGGATCATGCACACAATAAGGGGTCATCTGACAACATCATCTCTTAAAGGGCTCAATGATTTGAAGGTTTTAGCAGGAAACAACTTTTCTCTAACCGTAATAGTTTTCATTCCAATAGTCTGCATGGCACCATAAAACCTGGTTTAACACACCATTTCGTTTGAAATGCCTGTACCAAGTCAGGACCATTGCGATCCACCCATACTCCGGTATGACGGATTCGTTTTTGTCATTTTCTCTGGACTATGAGATTGATCATTCAAGTTCGGTAGTTTTGATGTTACCGTTATCTATAGGACAAAAACAAAAAAGAAATGCAGTTTTTCCCCTTTTAAGGCCCGCAAGCTCTTTAGGGGTCATCTAACAACATCGATCTATTGAAGACTTTTGTAGAGCTCAATGATAAGCAAGCAACGACTTTTCTCTCTCTTCAATAATTTTCATTCTATTGACCAAAATCATAAAAAACACTATTTTCATGCACCTTAAAGGACCATAACTAGAAGAGGCCATCCAATGGAGACTTTTGTAGTTTTTGATTCGGAAGAGGCTTAGATCCTTCCGATTTTTTTTTTATCTGTTCTTGTTTTCAAGTTATAAGCCTTCAAATGTTATTAAACCCATATTCTATTTTTATGGACAGTGGACATTTGTTGACAAACCATAAAGCTGAATACAATTTTTGCTTCGACTGCGACATATAGTCGCGAAAGGTGAGACATAGGCATTCCTTTTTTCTTAGACTTTTGGGGAAAACGAATTACTTGAAAAGTATAATGGCTAGGCATCTGATATTTGGGACAGTTCAGGTTATGGTCTACGCAATTGTCACCATGCCGTGTGACCCCGATTCCATTTTCACTCTAGTAACTCTGTGAACTTGTCTTTTTTCAGGCCGGAACTTCTTTGAAGAACCATTTTTCCGAACTTTTTTTCTAAACGCTTCTAGAAAATGAACTGATTATTGGTATGTGAGTTAACCATGCTAAGTTACAGATTAAGTTTGAGTTTCGTTCCGGTCCACAAATTTTTATGGGAGTTATAGTCCTTTGATCTTTGAAAATTCACTAAAATTTCGGTTTTCCGCACTTTTTTTCTAAACGCTTATAGAAAATGAACTGGTTTTTGGTATGTAAGTTAACCATGATGAGTTACAGATTAAGTTTGAGTTTTGTTCCGGTCCACAAATTTTTATGGGAGTTATAGTCCTTTGATCTTTGAAAATTCACTAAAATTTCGGTTTTCCGCACTTTTTTTCTAAACGCTTATAGAAAATGAACTGATTTATGGTATGTGAGTTAACCATGATGAGTTACAGATCAAGTTTGAGTTTCGTGCCAGTCCACAAATTTTTATGGGAGAAATGGCACTTTGAACTTTAAAAATTCACTAAAATTTCAGTTTTCCGCATTTTTCTCTAAATGCTTATAGATAATGAAAGAACCTTAGTGAGCACGCTCACATACCCCACGCATCCACATAATGGATAGAGAATATCTTTTTAGAGTTGTTGTCTTTCCAAGTCGGCTCGTTGAACAGGAAAAAAATGAGTGACAGACCTGAAAATGTATCCCACCATATGGGACTCCTACCTAAAGCTATGTACAAAATATCAAAAGGCGATGAAAATTTTCAACCCTGAAAATAAGTGAAAAAAATCTAAGTCGGCTCATTTAACAGGAATTACTAGTAGCTGATCGACAGACCTGAAAATGTATCCCACCATGTGGGACCCCTGCTTGAAGCTACATACCAAATATTAAAAGTTGCTGAGAAATCTGTGTCCAAAATTTTCAACCCTGAAAATTAAGTGAAAAAAATGTTAGTTAGCTCGTATAACAGGAAGTAGCTGATCGACAGACCTGAAAATGTATCCCACCATATGGGACCTGTACCTGAAGCTACATACCAAATATTAAAAGCCTTCAATTAATAGTTGCTGAGAAATCGGTGACAAAAATTTTCAACCCTGAATTAGCGAAAAAAGTCCAAGTCAGCTCATAAACTGAAAGTAAATGATCGACAGACCTGAAAACAAATCCCACCATATGGGACCCCTACCCGAAGCTATACACCAAATATTAAATACCTACAATTAATAGTTGCTGAGAAATCTGTTACGAAAATTTTCAACCCTGAAAATTTAGTGAAAAAAGTGTAAGTCGGCTCGTTAAAAAGGAAGTAGATGATCGACAGACCTGAAAACGTATCCCACCATATGGGACCCACAACTGAAGCTACGTACCAGATATCAAAAGCCTAGGATCAATAATAGCTGAGATAAATTATCTGTCACGAAAATTTTGATCACGGACAGACGGACGGACTGACAGTCAAAAACATTAAACCCTTCGCAACTTCGTTGCGTGGGGTATAATTAACTGATTTTTGGTATGTGAGGGTACCATGATGAGTTACAGACAAAGTTTGAGTTTTGTGCCAGTCCACAAATTTTTATTGGAGTTATGGCCCTTTGAAAATCCATTGCAATTTTATTTTTTACACTTTATTGTTCCTTTTAGATAATAAACTGATCAAGTTTAGGTATTCATTTGTTTGACGAATTGTTACCAATGACTGAAATATGAGGCCGGTAGGGGACTATGTATTGTTTTGCAATACTCTCAGAATGCTTGTTGTTTGTTCGTATTGTTTTCTGCTAATTAAGTCATTTTCTTTTGAAATAGAGATTTGAATGTACCCTAGGTATTTTGGGGGTTCACTTGTTTATTTCGCATAACAAAGCCTAATATTGCAAGTAAGACTAGTAGTTTAAGCTCCATTCAGGAAAATTTCCTCCTAAATTTGTGTAAAATGATCGAAAGCTGGGTACGATTCATAACAAGAAGTGGTTTGCTGAGACCACATAAATTAATCGTAGCTCCGCCCAATCAAATTGAGCTTTTTGAGCTATCTAGTTTAAAGCAAACAACTGCAACATTATATTAGGGGACAAGAATAGGACTAATTGATTGTTGTCTGTTTCATATCCCGTCGACGATATCTCAGCCATTATCGGGACATGAAACTAGTTGTGTAAATGTCCAAAAGTCATAATGCCATGCTTTGCAACATACTCAGCTGTCCTCAACTATAAGATGTGATATAGATATGAAGGGTATACTATATTAATATTTTTGTTGTCCCCCGCCTAAACGCGTCGGAGGGACTTAGTAATGGTCTCCGTCCGTCCGTCACGTTTTTTGTGGGTGCAACTCCTCAGACACTACTGAACGGATGTTGCTGAAACTTTACACACTGATAGGGTACTATTAGTAGGTGATCATCCCTTATTTGAAATTTTCAAAATGGCCGCTGTTTCTATGGAAACGAGGAAGAATGGTTAGAAAGGTCAAAATATAGGACATTCAATATCTCGGTTACCTAGGTGCACAGGGTTCTGAAATTTTGTGGGCTGATAGAGCAAAATGTACTCTTTATTAATACGAAATACAAATGACAACAAAGTTCCAGACAATAAATTTTGCTACGCCTGACGCGCGTTTCGTCTATTCAAGACTCATCAGAGGCGCTCTACCAAAAATATTGAAAATGCCAAACACTGTATGAATATGAAGAGCATAGAACAGTATAACCAAAAATACCAAACTGGAGAACCAAAAACAATTTGAAGCAATATTTACGGTTTTCGAGTTATTAACGAATTTGTGATTTTTCAGTCCGAAAAATGGGACTTTGTCAAACGTTTTTGTGGGTGCAACTCCTCAGATACTACTGAACAGATGTTACTGAAACTTTACACACTGATAGGGTACTATTAGTAGGTGATCATCCTGTATTTGAAATTTTCAAAATGGCCGCCGTTTTTATGAAAACGGGGAAGAAAGGTCAAAATATAGGACATTCAATATCTCGGTTACCTAAGTGCACAGGGTTCTGAAATTTTGTAGGCTGATAGAGCGAAAGGTATTCTATAATAATACAGAAAAAAAATTTGAAGCAATATTTACAGTTTTCGTGTTATTTACGAATTTGTGATTTTCTGGTCCAAAAAATGGGACTTTGTCAATTTTTTTTTTATGTTCACTGGTTTCCTTCCTTGTTTTGACTGAATGATTTCGTCTCCGAAACAACCAATTTCTATCGTTTCTCAGATAATATATCGATCAAATTCCTACCATACAACTTTTATGCGGCGGCGGGGGACACATGGCTACGCGTAGCAATCTTGTTTGTTCATACTTCTATAAAGGTTCCATGATGACTACTCAATATGTGGAAGAGTAACTTCAACATTAAGGAAAGTTCAAGATGGACAAACATCCAGTTTCAAACACATAAAAACATAATTTTTATTGTTCAATTCAAATTTGTTTTAAACAGCAGGTTTTTTTGTTGTTTGTTTGTTTGTTTGTTTTTGTAGTGCACATGCATGGTCGATATCCTCGGTGCTGGATTTGGCTTCCCTGCTCGAATTTGGTTTTGTCAGAGTAATATATTTAGTTTTTGATTTTTAATGTTTTGATTCAAATGTTACTACTTGAAGTATCGATTTACAGCATCACCAAATTAACCGTTTTATACTCTTTTAAGGGGGGGGGTTCCACATACTGGGTTTTGTGGGCCAGACGGGGGGGGGGGGGGGGGTTCCAGACCAATTTTGCTGAAAATCTACACAAAATTCTAAAATTTCGGAGGAAAAGGGGGGGGTTCCGACCCCCGGAAACCCCCCTCTGGGTAACAGCTTTTCTCTAACCGTAATAGTTTTCATTCATCTTCGCTAGCCAAGGTCCGCGGATCGTAACCCTTGGCTAGCGAAGATGGTTTTCATTATAAAGGACAAAAAACACAAAAAAATTGCAGAGTTTCACGTGTTTTAGGTCCGCAAGCCAATTAAAGGGTCATCTGGCAACATCGATCTTATGGAGATTTTTGTAGAGCTCAACGATCGAGCTGAAGGTTTAAGCATTGCTCTGCAAGCAACGACTTTTCTCTCCCTTTATAAAAAACCACTATTTTAATGCACCTTTAAATGACTATACTGGAAACTTTTGTAGTTTTTGATTAGTTTTATCTGTTCTTGTTTTCAAGTTATATGCCTTCAAATGTAATAAAACCCCATATTCTATTTTTATAACATGTAACAGTGGACATTTGTTGACAAACCATAAAGCCGAACACAAGTTTTGTTTCGCCTGCGACGAATAGTCGCGAAAGGCGACACATAGGTATTACTCTCTTGCGTAAACTTTTTTCTTAGACTTTTGGGGAAAACGAATTACTTGAAAAGTATAATAGCTAAGCATCTGATATTTGGGATAGTTCAGGTTATGGTCTACGCAACTGTCACCATGCCGCGTGACCCTGACCCCATTTTCACGCTAGCAACTCGTGAACTTGTCTTTTTTCAGGCCGAAACTTCTTTGAAGGACAATTTTGGAAAATAAATTTCTTGAAAAGTATAATAGCATCTGATATTTAGTATAAAGACTTCAGGTTATAGTCTATGCAACTGTCACCAATCGTGTGACCTTGACCCGATTTTGATGCTTCAGTGACTTTGGGACCTTAGGCATTTTTTTAGGTCGTAACTTTTGTGTAAAATGAATTACTTTAAAAGTATATTAGTAACAGCTAAGCAGCTGATATTTCATATACGGACAGTTCAGGTTATGTTCTACACAACTGTCACCATGCCGTGTGACCCTAACCCTATTTCACGCTTGTGACTTGTGAACTTAGGTCTTTTTTAGACTGTAAAAATCTTTGCAAGACTTTTTTAGGAAAATGAATATTGCTATTTGTGTGTTCAGACTGATTCTCAATGACTAATTTCTAGAATCATTTTTGTTGGTCCAATGGAAAATGTCGAGAATTTATGAATAAAAAGTTGAATAACTGCATGGTATTCCGGTGGTGCTAGCAGGCGAGACATACTTTAATGGTATCTCTTAGTTAAAGATCATGCCTTGATTTACACTTATGACTAGGTCTTAAAAATTCCTTTCAGTGGTTTCAGAGATTTCTGAAAAAGCAACGGACGGACGACGGACGCATGGTGATGACAATAGCTAACCTCACCATTAATACTTTCAAGACATTTTAGAAGACGGACACCATGAGTGATGGCCTAACTTTGGGTAAAAATAAGCATTAAATTGTTTTTGTCTGCAAAAACGATGTCTCTCCCGTTTCATCTACAAGTTCTAAGGACGGACCATTTAGCTTGAAACGGGGGCCTTGGTTTTTTTGTTTTGGTCAGAATTTTTTTTACCGCGCTCTAAAATATTTTTTTTTCGAAGGCGTCGCGACAGGATAGTTTATCATTATTTTATATGGCAGAAATCCTTTTTCTAAATATTTTTTTTATCTCACCCTCTGCTGCCAAAATGTTTTTTTTTTTCATCAAAAATAATTTTCAGAATATTTCTTTAGGAAAAAAAACAAGCCCCCCCCCTTTAAATGGTCGGTCCCTCCCACAAAATTTTCAGGATCACAATTTCCTAGTAATGTGTAAAACTACATATGGTGACCTTCCATCATACACAGTTTCCTTGAATTCTGTTCAACAGTTTCAGAGGAGTTGCGCTGAATGGAAAAGGGAAAGGTTTATCTTTTTTATAAAATTTCAAAGTTCAAAGGGCCATTTCTCCCACAAAAAATTTGAAGATAAAAATGTTCTGGCAATATGCACAACTATATATGGTGTCCTTCCTATGTTCCAAATTTATTTAATTCGGTTCAGTAGTTTCAGAGGAGTTGCGCTGACAGGATGACGAGGATTTTCAGAAAATTTCCAAGTTCAGAGGGCCATTACTCAAAACTAAATTTGAGGATCAAAATTTAATGGTATTATGCAAAACTACATATGATATCCTTCCTATATATAACAAGTTTTGTTGAATTCGGTTTAGTAGTTTCAGAAGAGTTGACAAGATGATAAATGAGGATTTTCAACAAATTTTCATAGCTCTCATCAAAATTTGTTGATAAAAATTTTCTGGTAATTTATGAACAGCTTCTATATACCAATAGAAAATAATGAGATGTGGAATAAGTGTACGCGACACAGCTAGCCCACAATCAAGCGGCAATTCAGAAAAAAACCACAATGGACAACCGTTTCGTCGAACATAGTTTCAGAGGAGTTGCGCTGACAAACTTTGTGAAGGACAGACGAAAGGATGGACAGGACAAAACACTAGGTCTCCCCATAAAAGTGGGAGGGGGGCATAAAAAACTGAAAACTTAAATGTGAACAAATCTATGCTGTTAAGCAACAAGAATAATCATTTTTGAAAACAAGAGGTCCCCATGATCCTGAATCGTTAATCCGACCTCGATATCTGATTAAACAAGAGGCTCCCAGGAGCCTGAATCGCTCACCTGGTTTTGATGTCGATCCTATAAAGACTTTTCTAGAGCTAAATGAGCTGAACATTTAAGCAAATAACAGATTTTCTCTATCTGTAATAGTTTTCATTCTATAATCCAAAAACATGAAAAAATGCTATTTTTCACCTTCAAGGGGCCGTAACTCCTAGAAGGGGTCATCTGACAACTTCGAGTCAATAGAGACTTTTGTAGAGCTTTTGATGCTGAAGCAGCAGCGTGACATAAGATTTCATCTATCTCTTATACTTTTTGATTTACAAGCCAAAAACAGTAGTCTGACCCCCTGGTCTATTTTTAGTAACGGTGGCCATGTTGTTTGGACGGCGATCACCATTTGTGCAATCTTGGTAGAGGACATCCCATAGATGAGGTATGCAAAGTTTCAAAGCAATCCCTTCAGTTGTTTTGGAGAAGATTTTCAAAGAAAAGTTAACGACGACGGACGCCAAGTGATAGCAATAGCTCACCTTTGGTCCAGGTGAGCTTAAAAGTCACGTTAGTGGCGTGGGTATTTTTTAAAATTATATTTTGCATACTGTAAGATGTTGATATTGTGAATATCTCAGTAAATGATCCCAGGGTTACCATTTTAAGGTTTTGCCCAAAACACAGGATTCCCAAGTAAGTTTGAATGCTAATCAAATGTTCCATTTCCCCCCCCCCCCCCCCCAAGCTGAACAGGAGTTCATCAAGGTACTTTGGAGTACTGGTACTTAAAATGTTGTAATAAAAGAAGTTAATCTTTTTCATCAGTTAAACTCGCACATTCATTGAAAATGAAAACTACTCATAGGTAGATGATTTTTACCTGAAGGAAAAAAACTCCTATCTCCGAAAGATAACTTTAAATTGCTTATATCTATGATTGTTGCAATTTTTGTATGAATTTAATGCTTTAAACAACTCTTTGACATTTATCTTTCACATTTTCTTTTATATAAATACCCTTTTTGAGCTATTTTTTCAATGTGAAATTTTCAACAGGTAAATCTTTTATACTAACGAGTCCCTGCTCAGCTTGGGGTAATTAATCATTTTATTCGCTATAATACAAACAGGTTTACGAAGTCTTGCCAATAAGTGGGAATGAAAGCATTCATCGCGCTTAGCATTCCTAGGTCCACCTATCACATCAATATGATTGATGGATGTTGCACTTGTGAGCGAATATCAACCATTCAAAGAACATGTCTATTTAGGTCACAGCAAGCATCAGAAGCATGCTTCATAGAAAGCGTCCATTGGTGGACCGATCATACCAATATGGTTTAGCGGGGACTTACGAACAAATATTTAGACTGCAAGTGGTCATCCATGCTGAAAAAAGTAAGTCACAGTCAGCATAATGCCGAGGCCAATTAAGATTCCTCCTACAGATCATATGATCTACTTCCTTCTGGTTAAGTACCATTATCATGAAAATACTATATACGACCGGCCTGTCGTGCACGCTACCTCCCGTTTGACAGAAAACAAGAGGCTCCCAGGAGCCTGAATCGCTCACCTGGTCTTAATGTCAACCCTTTGAAGACTTTTGTATAGCTAAATGAGCTGAATGTTTAAGCAATAAAAAGCTTTTCTCTATCTGCAATAGTATTCATTCCAAAGCAAAAAACATTATTTTTCACCTTTAATGGGCCATAACCCCTTAAAGGGGTCATCTGACAACTTCAACCCTAAAAAGACTTTTGTAGAGCTAATAAAGCTGAACATTTAAGCAAGCAACATCTTTTCTCTATCTGCAAAAGTTTTCTTTCTTTAGGCAAAAAACTCTATTTTTTGCCTTTAAGGGGCCGTAACCACTATAAGGGGTCATCTGGCAACTTTAACCCTATGGAAACTTATGTAGAGCTAAATGAGCTGAACATTAAAGCAAGCAACAACTTTTCTCTATCTGCAATAGTTTTCATTCCATATGCCAAAAACACTATTTTTTGCCTTTAAGGGGCTGTAACCCCTATAAGGGGTCATCTGACAACTTCGACTATGTGGAGACTTGTGTAGAGCTAAATGAGCTGAACATTTAAGCAAGCAACAGCTTTTCTCTATCTGCAATAGTTTTCATTCTATAGGCCAAAAACTCTATTTTATGCCTTTAAGGGGCCATAACCCCTATAAGGGGTCATCTGACAACTTTGACCCTATGGAGACTTTTGTTAAGCTAAATGAGCTGAACATTTAAGCAAGCAACAGCTTTTCTCTATCTGCAATAGTTTTCATTCTATAGGCCAAAAACACTATTTTTTGCCTTTAAGGGGCCGTAACCCCTATGATGGGTCATCTGACAACTTCGACCATATGGAGACTTGTGTAGAGCTAAATGAGCTGAACATTTAAGCAAGCAACAACTTTTCTCTATCTGCAATAGTTTTCATTCTATAGGCCAAAAACTCTATTTTTTGCCTTTAAGGGGCCCTAACCCCTAAAAGGGGTCATCTGACAACTTTGACCTTATGAAGACTTTTGTCGAGCTAAATGAGCTGAACATTTAAGCAAGCAACAGCTTCTCTCTATCTGCAATAGTTTTCAATCTGTAGGCCAATAACATGAAAAAATGCTATTTTTCACCTTTAAGGGGCTGTAACTCCCATAAGGGGTCATCTGACAACTTCGACTCAATGAAGACTTTTGTAGAGCTTTTGATGCTGAAGCAGTAGTGTGGCATCAGATTTCATCTATCTCTTATACTTTTAGATTTACAAGCCAAAAACAGTAGTCTGACCCCCCTGGTCTATTTTTAGCAACGGCGGCCATGTTTTTCGACGAATCAAAAATCCCCACATCAGTTCTGTGGGGGATACCCTAAAGTACCACCAGACCAAATTTGGTTTGAATCTGTGCAGCCGTTTCAGAGGAGAAGAAGTTTGAAGAAAAGTTAACGACGACGACGACGGACGACGACGACGACGGACGCCAAGTGATGGCAATAGCTCACATTGCCTTTGGCCAGGTGAGCTAAAAATGGGTTATGAGCTGTATGAAACAAGAGGTCCTAGAAGTTTTTCTTAATTGCGCGCCCTCCCGTTTGATAAATTCTGGGTCCGCCAAGGCCATTAAGCGGTTGAAGAGGAGTTCGGGCTTGCGATGCAAGTAGTCTGACACATATGGTGATTTCTAATTGGCTGAACATTTAAGCTATCAAAAGCTTTTTTATAATCTTCTACGGCTTTTACGAGACAAAAAGCTATTTTTAATTTAAAGGAACTAAAACTCTTAAGGAAATAACTCCTTTCATGAATGGTCTTGCAACTTTGCTCCTGTTGCCAGTTAGTTTTGTAGATCTTGATGCATAACAATATCACGCCTGGGAAACTTGCAAGTCGCAACCAAATAATGTTACCCGGAAGTTTATTGTTACTTAGTGAAAGAACACTTTTTGCAAGAATCAGAGAATGTCACTCCATGTGAAATTTGTCACAGATCTTAAATATACCAAAAATGATAGTTAAGCCTAGCTGTATTTTAAGCCAGAATTGTTTGTTATTGCCTACGTTTTATTTTAAACTTTAATATTTCACTTCAAACTAGACCTAGAGATTCACTCATGAATGCTGATAATTCCTCATTCATATTTGGCTGTATGACAAAGGTCCGATGTGAAAGACCAATGAGCTTGCAAGGGGAATTTTGAGCAATTTGTAAACAACCCATACAATCTTGCAAAAATCGCTTTTAATGATTTTAAACTAATATTAGACAAAAGACTTGATTAGCACCGCTATGATATAAAATATGTGTACCGTTTTATCCGCATTTGTTCAAGCAAAAAATTGAAAATGCTTATCTTAGGCTACAACTTTGACCCCGTTACATTCTTTGTAGATACTCGGGTGCTTAACAATATGCCATTCAAATTTCTGAAACATTGTATATATATACAAGATATATTGAACAAAATAAGTGCAAAATCTAATTAAAATCAAGAAAAAGGGCAATAATTCCTTCATTGCCATAAGGATGCTTATGACATCAATTATATCCTTTGCTAGTTTTGATACCAGGGTTGTTTGTTATCAATTTATAATTTCAATTTATCCTTATATTTTTGTCATGAAGATTTTTTTTCACTAAATTTCAACAACAGTTTTGTCAAGGTCACCCATAACAACATGTTTTTATTCCATTTGGTGCTTTCCGAGAAGAAATAATTTCCAAAAAAAAGTTTAACAGACGGGCGTTGCACACTACATGTGAGTGATGGCAATAGCATCACATGACCATTGATGACAATGAGTTGAAAATAATGGAGCTTCTTGTAGTAGCCTCGCTTCAAAATACTTATCATGAAAATTTGATTAAAATCGAAAATAGATTTTTTTTCAAATGAAACAGAATCGCTTATTTATATCTTCTTACAAGAACTTTAGGTGCATTTTTGTGAATTTCTTTAAAACATGAAATATATCAATTACTAGACGTATAAAAAATAAATGATGCTCGATTTTGACCATTTTGATGATCTTTTCTAGAGAACGAAAAGCCAAAATGTCACTCTTATCCACATTATCCTTATAATTATAAAACAACCGCAATATATAAAAGCATAAAAATGGAACATAAAAATTACATATTTTTGAAAAATGACTAATACTCTGCACAAAAAAGATACAAGTTACAAAAAAGTGACCAATAAAAAAAATTTAATCAATTGATGAAACAAAACTTCGATGGGTCTTTCTTGAGATGCATTCCACGTTCTCAGTAGTTATCCATTTTCCACACAATACCAAGTTATTGTTACTCCTTTTAGTTGTAAAGTTCGCCTTATAGATTCATTAAATTCCCGTCATTTTCCGAGTGCGATCATCCAAGGTTGAGCAAACATTATCACGATTATTCCACTGCCATGAAAATTAAGTGCTTCGTAATTCTTTTGGCTTTCATTCTTGAGGCGTGGTTACTTTAATCAAAGACGGTTTGTAATTTTGTTCTTGTGTCGTACCCTGGCGAGTTGCTCATAAAGTTTAACCTGTTGCTCTTAAGAGTATTTAACGAGTCTATAGACATTATCTCAATCAGTTTGAATATACATGTACTATTCAGTTCCACAATTGGGTACGCTATTCGTCATCAATATTATAACAAGTTTGATCCACTGTACCCTGTACAATCTCCAACACATATCGCAAACCCAAGCCACATTCCACATCTACTCAATCAATGCGACTCTCAAACCCACGAGTATTACCAAGAACCTCAGAAAAACGTAGAGCAATTCGTAAAAATATCCCTTACGATTTATCCATCGGACATCCACCATATGTTTATGATGTGGACATATCAATTTGAAGCATGCAAAATAACTCTGGCCTTTACCAAACAAGATATATGCACCAATAAAATTCTTATATCTTCACACAGACTTCAAAAACGAAAACCTCAAACCAAACAGAAGAATTAGATGCCATATTAGACGACAATGACCCGTTCAAGAATGAGCACAAAATCAACTTAACATGCTAGAAAGAGAGGTCCGTACCAATTTATTCAGTATTACCTTTGTGAAACAACGGTTATATGTCAACAAACAAGTCTCTGGCAACTGTCCGATAAGTCTTAAAGACAAGACAACAAAGTACAAACTGGACAGAAAAGTTGATGCCTTCGCTTAATCTGCATTGTGATAGACGACATGCTAAGACAGGGTCCTGTGCTCACATTTCTCAATCTGACAGACTTTGCAGTTGAAACCAAATACCCAATAATGAACGACAGAACGCCAAGACAGGACTGAATGCTCAAACCCAAGATGAATTTTGATTTCTTTTGAAAAAAATATTATATCTTTTTTCTTAATCCCAATTGCAAAAAAAACCTTTCTTTGTCTCCATTTTGCCCCTTTGATATTTCAGTTTTCTAGTAAATTAAGAGCATGACTAAAGTCCTAAGCCAGACATTTCTGATTGAATCGCAATGCTGGCCTAGTGTGTATGACCTAGACATTAAGTTATCTTTCTTACCTCTTAATCCGAACTAGTTTGCAAAAAAAAATACTTGCGACCTTTACTTTTCATATATTGACCCTAGATCCTTACCTTTTTCGCTTATACATGTATGTGTGAAGTTTCGTGAAATTCTATTCAGAGTTCAAAAGTTCGAAATCACTGTAAAATTTCTAGATTCTTCACTTGTGACCTTGACCTTTTGAACCCAAAACCAATTGGCTTTTTCCTTCATCATAAGCTAGTGTAAAGGTTTAATGAAATTCTATCAAAGCTTTCGAAAGTTATGAAGGAAACTTAAATTTTCCAAGTTTTTTTTGTGACCTTGACCTTAAGACCCTAAAATCAACACCTCATCAGCTTTAATGAAATTCTATCAAGGCGTTGATAAGTTATTCTCTGCAAACCATTTCGGGTAATGACTGACAGCGAGGCACGAAAATAAGACAGTGGCGGATCCGGGGGTCGGAACCACCCCCCCCCCACCCCTTTTCCTCCGAAATTTTTAAATTTTTGTGTAGATTTTCAGCAAAATTAGTCTGGAACTTTGGCCCACAGAACCCAGTATGTAGACCACCCCCCTTTTCGAAAATTTCTGGATCAATGAACTACCTTACCTTTTCCAAATATTGATGGTTACATGTATCTCAACTGGACATGTCAAACTTCATTTCTAGTTCACCAAAACCTCATAACTAAGTCTATGTACAAGCAGCAACCATGGAAGACTGCTATGCATACTTACCCAAGATAATTAAAGTTTTAATTTTCTCAGATACTTACCTAATGACAAAATTGAATTGGAACCCATGAGCTTTTTAATACCAACCTGCTAATCCAGAAATTTTAATTGAATTTACTTTTTTAATCAGTACCAATATTTAAAAGAAATTAGGTACAAATTTACTGGTCATCTCCAATTTAAGTCCCTTGAATATCTTTAAAAGGTACGTTTTGAAATTATTTCAGTTCTTTTTTTAACTTTCTGCCGATCTTAATCTATGAACAATCTTGAAATAAGTATCCTTTGAAAAAAATATAATTAACTTGAACAGGAAAGAAAATGAGCGAAAAACCTTAATATGGGACCCCATGCTGAAGTTCCATGTCAAATACAGGCTTGTGACATTTTAAAGTAGTTGCTAAACCAACTAGCATGAAAATATTTTTCCAGTCCTGCCATAAACCATTCTTATTCTTTAACATTGATATATCACGGACTTCACATCTTGCTAAAAATATGGCTTAAACCATCACCCCAACCTTAAACTGACAAAAGAACCATGAGTGCATTATACCAACTATTCATTATGAAATTCTTTAAATGATAGAGCTTGAAGCAAGAAGAACAAATGATGCACACACTGCATAGGCTGAGATTTAAAAAATACCAAATAAATGTTTGTGCATTTTATACAACATGCACAAGACAAATGACCTGAATGCATGAGAATTAAGAGAAGAAATGGCTTAGAGCTATGATAATGCATGTGCATATTTCTTTTGCATCATGTCCAAGAGCAATGATAGATTTGCAATATCAACCAAGTTTCTAGGACACATTTTGATAGAAAACTAAATTATTGCAATAGTATCATTCAACTGAACCAAGTTCACTTCTAAATTCTAACTGTTGATATTAACCCTGACAAGATAATCAGCTGTATACCAATATCACATGTCGTTTCATTTCTATCCTTTTGATTTAGCAGAGATCATAGTTGCTCATCCTGTTTACAAATTTTGGCATCTCTTTCATGAAATTCCTAATATTTAAATATTCCTCTCCTTAATTATTTACTGCAATAGTAGTCAGGCTCACATTTAAAGAATTATTTCATCATGGCAAGTTTTCATGAATGTGTGACATCAATATGAATTCCTTGTCGCTCACCATTAAAACCCATCTCCTCTTCTTTTACATCAAGGTTGTAAATTAAGAGTAGACCAGTTGATAGACAGACAGACAGATGGACTGACGAACAGATGCAGGGCACTCAGCATAAACAGCCCTTGGAACGGACATGAGTTTTTTTTTCAATTTATCAAGTGTACAGGTTGACAGACGAACAGTTGAACCACATGAGTTTTGTAATTTATCAAGTGTACAAGTTGACAGACTGACAGACGAACAGTTGACCATCATCATTCTTGGGTTGATATATTTTGCTGCTGAGTATGGTTATTGTAGCACATATCCTACCCTTGCATATTTCTTTCAAATTGTCTAGTAGTCATCAATGTATTTTGCAACAATTACATTTTGAGGTTCCTCACATTTGTTGCTCCTATATATACAGCATTTAGTTTTCTATTCCACATCTCTGAATTTTCTTATACATGTACAAGTAATTTTTCCACATCTCTAAATTTTCTCATAAATGTACAAGTAATTTTGCACAGCAATACCAAAGCTATCTACATACCAAATAATTGATAAAACAAAAAGTATGTCTCACTTCTATTGATGTCTCTCATGGCACATTATTTGATAATTTCAATATGATCCTTTTGAAACAAAGAATACTGCCTGTGAGCTCACAAAATGATAACCATCCACCTGCATTATATTGAAGTACATTGCCAAAAAAAAATTGAAATCTAATTATCTCCCCTGAATGATATCCCAGGCCATGCAAATCTACTTATGATACTTTCGTGTAAAATTTCATCCAAATCCATCAAGTAGTTTAGAGAAAAAATGTGGACAGACAGGGTTATTCCTACATGTATATACCCCCAAACTTTGGGCTGTTCCATTAAAACATATGAATTACCAAGGGAAGGCACTTTTTATAATACCTATGGGTGGTTGGGTTTTTTTTCACAACACACACATGTAATAACAGTGCTTTTTAAAAATTTGCTTCTATCCATGATTGTTTAATTCAAAAGTGTCTTCCCTGGGTACCATATATGTTTTAATAGAACAGGTTTAAATGGTGAAATGACAAAATGGTTAAATTCAAATATGATTTCCTTTTCTTAACCCAATAAGGAAAAGATGCACAATAGAAAAATATATGTCCTAGAGCAAATGCTGTAGGAAATCTGATACATACCATTTTAAATATGAAATGACCCTGGTTTCAATTTACTGCATACAAGTAGTACAAGTTTAAGCTTGACAAAAACTGAGTATTCTTAATTAAATTTCTAGATTTTAAAAAATCTGCACATTCACGAGCAGCTTTTGAGACTTAAATAAGTGCACATCAGGTTGAAGTTTTGTAAATCAAAATGATTCTTCTCTGAGCTACAACATAAAGAGTTGTATGAAGCTAATGCAAGGTTATCTGCTTGCCTTCTTTTGTCTCAAGAAAAGTTTTTACAACTTTCGTGCCTACTTGGACAATTCAAACACCTAAAATGTTTGAAAACTGTACTGTGTATACACATGTATATCATTTGGTATCTTTTACAATGTCAAAACTAAATTGTAGAGTAATTGAACATAACTTTGAATAGCCATAGTATAAATTCATGAAAATTAATTTTGAACAAATGAACTGTTTCTTATCTTTGAGGATCATGGATATAGCTCAATTAGAAATACATTTCAAATTTCAGACAGATTTTGTGATTCTGCCAAATCTCAATCCAACCGTTGCATCATTTTAATCAAATCTTGCAAACTATATTTTAGTCCAACAACTGTTGAAACCAGGGTCAATTTCTAAAACTGACAGACAGACAGACAGACGGTGCAATGTTTGGCTCCATGATTTTACTCACCAAACAAGTCTGTTATTATAAGTAACCATGACAACCGTGAAGCAGATCCATCTCACAAAATGGTGACATCTCTGCAAATGTCAGGCTACTTTACAAGCTTACAATCATGAGGAACACATGTACATTTATTTCGTAAAATGCTTTTATAACAATTCTCTGATCAGCTGTAAAAAACAAGCAGATAGATAAATTAACAAGTGTATAAAAAATATAACAAATTCTTAATAACAAAAGTATAAAAATCCAAGAATATACATGTCTCTCAACTTCCATAAACATATTGAAATATTGCTGATAAACATACATGTACTTTCGAGAACATTAAATATATTGTATTACATGTATTAGAACCTAAATATACGTTCTCTTTATAGAGTGGTGATTAATGGTATTGTGTTCTCGCTGTCCAACTAGATTATTTTCGTATTATATTGAACATACTTATGTGCTTTAAAATAAAAACAATATAAAAATGTAAATGCCAGAAGATTCCCAGATTATTGGAGCACAAATAGTTATGCATGTACCACCTTATTTCTAAACTGTTTATCAATTCATTCAATGTTTCCAACCTTGATACACGAGAAAATTTTGTTATGAGTATTTGTTTTTTTATAAAATATTACAGGTATAACCTTGATAACCCTATTTTTTTTACACTTCAAACCTACAATTTATTTTAAGTTTACCAATATTTAAGTTTATTCTCAGCTCTCAAACAATATATATATTCATGATATTTCATGGCAGATACTAGTAAATATTCAGCAAAAATCAAAATACCTTTTACCTAAGGCTCATTGAAAATTTACTACAACCCCCTCTTCCCTTTTGTATAAGAACAGAAGATGTTTTTTATAACCTGGGTCACATGTATTCGGATAATATTTTTAGTAAAAAATCTGTATCAAAAGACGCATGTTGCCTGTGTTATAACTCAGTGTTAGGTATTGAATCAAGAAAGGAACCAATGAAGAACCATGTATATGCCATACACCTTACACTACCAAGTCATTATGGTCACCAAATACCAAGATAAATGTATCACTATATGTAGCTGACGAGAAAACTGAGAACGACAACAACATTACAACAACACTAGAAAACAGATAGCGACACTTATATGTCATATCCGCAAAATGCAGGAATTGTAATTAACAACACATCTCAGAATACTTACCAATTTATTATAAACAACAACTTTTTTATTTATGCTTTTAAAGATTTGTATAAACCCCCCTTTTTATTAAATGTACTCCCACTCATAAACTTCCCTTTATAAAATCTGATCAAGAAAGTCATCTATGGTCTGTAAGCAACCAGAGCTCTCCTCTATAGCACTAATGTCCAATGCCCCTTGACGTTCTTGGGGTAGAATGTCCAAGGCAGCGTACAGGTCTTTCAAAATGTCTCCCTCCTTATTGCCTACCATTGAAACAGGACTAGATCGTGTGGAACTCTTGGGAGTGGCATACCCAGAATAAGGCATGCTATCCAAATAGAACTGGGGTCTAAACCTTTTAACCTTAATAAGATTGCTTATAGAAGTCTTTCGCTTCATGGGCGGATGTATTTCACTCTTTACGCTCAGAGCTGGACTAGTACATGTAGAATCAATCCCTCGTTGAGTTTTGCTAGTTTTATATATTGAACTTGACGATGCACTGCTAATTAATGTCTTTCCAGGTTTGTAACCATCAAAAGATTTCGACATGAAACCACCGAATGATTTCTTGGGAACAGAATACTGCATAGATGGCGTAGAACATGGCGTCTGTAAAGGACTCGGATCTTTCGACTTAGGTTGCTGTGTTTTAGAACGAGAACCACCTCTATTACTAGCCGTCTTGGGTAAATTTACCGGAGTTGGGACATTATGATTACAATACTTAGATTTTCCAACAATTTGCTGAAGTTTTACAGTCTGATTGTGGTTGATGTCACTTGTAGCACCTTGATGGCCATTTTGAAGTTTTGGCTCATTGTACGGAGAGTGAAATTCCTTAGCTTTGACAGATGGTGTTTTCTTTGAATGAATTTTTGATGTTATGATGTAATCTGTTTTATAAACTCCACAGGTTTCCGTTGTGGCATCACATTTTAATTTTGGTGAAACTCCAGTGGATGGTAATGTTGCCTTGTTTTTTGAAGCGGCAGTTTCCACTGAAGCAATACTATTTCTAGAAACACTTCTATTGTTAGATGGTTGATTACATTCCCCGTTAAGTTTCTTTCCTGTAGAAAAACCATTCGTATCGATAGAACAATTTGGCTTAAAATCAGTTTGTTTGTCTATTTTGGGTTCCAACCTATTCTTAAAGAGATAAGTCCTTGGTTCTTGTTTTTTCATAACCTGTTCTGAATCTGGCCTCTTGTACAATGTGCCACAATATTTCTGCTCAGTCAGTTTAACTTTATCAACAGGTTGCCATTCATTTTTACTGTTAGTTTTAGTCTTAGCATTCTTTCGTTTTTTCTTCGAGTTTGTCTTCTCCTCTTTATTTTCTCTAGCATTTTCCATCTTTTTCTCTTTAGCCTCTCGTATCTTGGTCACCATTTCAGGTTTGGGTTTCCAAAGCTTAGCCAAGGCCACTCTCAACTTTTGTTCCCTCGTAACCTTGTCTCCATTTCCTTTTTCCTCCATGGATGTTTCATTTTCTTTACATGTCTCTAAAGGCTGATTGTTTTCCATATCCTCACCAGTCCCGATAGAGATCGAATGTTTATCATTCACCCTACTAATTGACTTAGCCTTCTTTGTCCTTTGGTCGTTACAACTAACATTTTCTGACATTTTGGACTTTTTTACCTTAACCTTGCTTTCAGCCTGCTTTGTTGGAGGAGATTGTTCTTTTTGTCTACAAACTTCCCACATGACTATATGAATCTGGCTGGCATCAACATTGGGCTGTTTAGACTCATATCGGCAGATTGGGGACTTCAGGTCGTCAAATTCTATCCATTTGTTATCTGCAAAGAGAAAGTATACAAATCAGAACTCATGAAATTAAGGATACCCCACTATATTTTGACATCCATATTGAAGTCAAATTATGTCCCTGAATGATATCTAAAATAACTGACATTTCTACATATATTATTCATTAGTGTACAGTTTCATTAAAAATCCATCAAGCAGTTTAGACAATTTTAGTGCATGGTCTTGGTCTGGCAGTTGGGCTATTATTTCCCACTCTGATTTGTGTTTCTATATGCTGGGTTCCCACTATTTTTTGGACACAAAATTCAAGGGTTTTTCCAGGACTTTTAAGGGTATTGACTTCATTTTCAAGGATTAAAATAGTCTGCAAAAATTTTAAAAATCCAATATTTTTCGGCCTTTTTATCAAATGGTCAACAAATTTGCATATATTACAAAATTCCAGGGTTTTTCAAGGATATTTGATAAAATTCAAGGATTTTTCCAGGTTTTGTAACACTGAAATGAAATTCAAGGACTTTTCAAGGTTTCCTTGAATTCAAGGATGGCATGGGAACCCTGTATATGCTACTTTGTTTGCTAGTGTATAATGAGTTATAAGAATTAACTTTTTGAAGAACAAGTGACAAACTTGAATTCATTGAACAATTTGTCATACTTTTGGCTATGTGCCTGGATCTTAGTTTTAGAAATTTTCGAAAGTTTTACCATAAGGATCATTTCAAAATGTCAATCAGCTGATAACTGGACAGTAAATTTTTAAAAATATAATTGTCTCCCTTTCTGTGAGAACTGGTAGAAAATCATTCTTTCCTTAATTAACTTAATTTACCAATGGAATTTAATTTTGTACATGATAATTAAATTGCTTATAGTATTAACTGCCTTCACAAGATTGAGATTATTTGTTGACTTGAGAAAGATTGAAATAATGAACAATCATCTATCCCAAAGGTGCAATTTTCAAAGACCATGTTGCATCATGAACATGATGAAGAAAGCTCTGAGCACTAGCAATTTCTTATTGATCATAGAGCAGATGATGTAAACATTTCAAATAAAATTTATTTGTGTGAAAAATTCTCTGTAACAAGTAAAATGACTGAGCTCAAAAATTTTAAAGTTTGTTCCAAGAAAAACACACATGAATAAAACATGTACTTTACTTCAACGGGTAAATTTCTATAAATTAATCTACATAAAAAAATAAAATTCTGTTCACTTGTTTAAGTGGGATCTCTGATTATTTTTTTGACTTTGTTTTGAAACCCATTCAATTGCAGTCTGATTTTAAAAAAATGTTTATTCATCCTGTTGAAGCATTGTATTAAAATGCAACGACAAAGACGGAAGCAATTTGTCTTGAAATCATCAGATTGATTTGTTATCTTGCCTGTTTTTTGGCGATAATTCAACAAACAAGACATGTGCATCCAGTAATGGCTCACTCTTTTTTAGCATTTTAAAAGAACATTCAAAGTATTGTATTAAATCCAATGATATAGAAAGGAGCAGTTTGAATTGAAACCATCATACTGATTTGTTATCTTTAATAGCCTGTTTTGGTAATAACATGTCCAACTCTTTTTTTTTAGAATTTTAAAAGCACATTCAGGAACACGAGTCTTTGTTTGTAGTTTGCCTAAAATTTTTAAAATGCTGTTGTTCATTTGATTTAACAATTCGTCTGTTTTCATCCCTCCTTTTTAGGTGGCAAATATCCATTTATTTTTCAGATTTGAATCTCCCGCAGGATACCCCCCTCCGGTCGCAAGGTCGCTTTTAAAAGGCATATTTTGGCAGAGATCACAGGTCGTTTTTTTGGCATAGGTCGATTTTATGAAGTGTAGGTCCGAAGTCGCCCTTAAAAAGCCCTCAGGTCGCAGGTTGTTTTTAACCCTGCGGGAGCCACCATGTTGATAAGACTTTTAGCCTTGTACCATTACCTTTAGCCCTACGTATCCAGGTGACAAAGTGATCTGGGTCATTTCTATACTGAACAAACCCTGTAACAGTGTACTTAGAACTGCCATGCCAAAACTCCAACTTCTTCCAATTACTGTGAGGCAAACCTTCAGCAAAATGCAACAGCAATACGCCTGAAAGCCTGCAAAAGAAAAGACATTTTAATTCCACATGGACAAAAATAATTCAGTTTTTACTCTTCAAAAACACGGAGTTCAATCTTGTTTCTATTCTAGTTTGCTATGCTAATTTGAAGTGTTTAGATTTGGTGTTATGTTGTGTAGTCTTATCCTATTGGTTTTTATAGTTACTGATTTGTTTTCACCATTCGAACTCTTTAGCTTCTATCAAGACTTAAAACTTACAAAATATGCTTAGTATTAATGTGTCAACAGATCAATTTGCCTGTACCAAGACAGAACCATTGCGGTCTTCAATTTTTCCTGTTTGTTTTCTCATGGACATTTGAGATTGAACCTCTAAGTTCGGTAATTTTGTTGTTACCATTAATGATTTACAAGTACATGTATATTAATATGTTTTGCCGGAAACTTTGATAAGTATTAACTTTTTCCTACTTTATATTTTTTATTTAACGAAAATCTAATTATACAAACTGTGTAAATTTCATGCATCTCTTCTGATTGGCAGCTTCACACTTAAAGCATGGACGCAGGAATACTGGTTCCTTCATGGTGAAGTTACTCTGGGTGGAGGGGAATGTAGGAAGAATTTTCTTTTCAGAGTCCACTTGCTTATGGCCACAAGCCGTGCAAGTAAAATGAAAGTCATAATGAACAGTGCATTTTTTCTCAACGTGAATATTGTCTTTGACTAATAAAGGTATAGCTAGCACAGGACTGTCATTCTTGCCTTTCACACATTGAAGTCGAGGTTGCATTTTCTCCCAAATTTCTTCACGAATCTCTTTCAATATTGTGAACGAATTTCGATAATTTTCCTGTTCGTCAGAATTCAACATGGATAAAAAGTCTTTTGAGCAATTTAAACCAGCACCCGTTTTGATAGCATTGGGATTCATCTTACAAATTTCTTTCAACATTTCTGTATTAGGTGATTCCAATGAAGTGTCAGAATCTACTTCTTCTAGGTCAGAAATGAGCCTCCCAGACCGTGTCCTACGAGCTGCTTCCATTTGTGTCTGTACTGTCTGTTCACGATACTTGTTGACTAATTTGCATGCTTGTTGATAAGCTTTAAACAGAGTTACCAGTACAGTGTGAGATAGATCGAATTCATTGCTAGCCAGTTCCCTGATCATTTGACTATGTACAAATAAACACAAAACGACATCAAGCCAACACAAGGCTTCTTCATTTTGCCATTGTGGGAAAAATTTAAACATGTCTAATGAAGGCAATGGATTTAATTTCAAAACAGGATTTTCTGCATCTGGACAAGATTGTGAGTTTTTATTATCTTCTATTTCTGCATTGCACTTTGACGATCCGTCAACTTCATCCGGCCTTTTAGTCTCTCGCTTTGACTTTTCCTTTTTCTTAACTTTAGTGACATCATTGTGTTCTTTCAATTTATTTAGCTTACGCTTCCCCTTTGAATTGGTTTCCACCACAAAGTAAGTTGTGCCGTCACCAAGAATTGGAGATCCCTCGTCTGCCGATGTTGCCACTTCTACTTCCTGTGAGATGACATCATCGACATCTGCTGGGTTACTAACTATTGTCTCTATTGTCAAACCTTTGATTTTTTGTGGTGACATTTTGGCTCCAAGATTGGATCGTTGTGGAATGAAAGGCGTGGAAGGAATTGAGTTACTTTCAAATTCAACCACACTGTTGGAGTTTGAATTTACATCTTGGAATGCTGATTTTTCTGTTAACGGAGATCTCACAAATTCCTTTTCATTTGTATTTTTAATCCTCAGATTTTCAAACTCATCGAGACTCAGATGTAGATCGATGACCTCTGTGACCTCTGAAGTGTCAATGTCCATCTCGTTTCCCAGTGTAAGTAGCTCTTCTTGTATACATCCATCTTTGGTTGCAGTTTCTGTAACTTCTTCTACAGATGTTGTAGTCCTTGATTGCAAAGTTTTGGATTCTGTGCTTAATGAATTTGACACGGTTGAACAAACATTTGCATCTGATGTATATTTTTTTCCCATGCATTCTTCCAAGACATTAATTGAAGTTTTAGCATTGAAGTTAAAAGATTGAGTAAAATTGTTTGAAGCTTTACTCAGGCAAGAACTAAATGGTTGATTAAAATTGTTTGAAGTTTTAACAATATCAGAGTCAAAAGACTGAATGAAATTGTCTAATGGAATGTCATCGAACATATCATGAAGATCTCCACCAATCGTTGACGGACATATCGAATTCTGAACACTTTGTGTGGCTAATGAAAGACTAGATGTGGATTTCTGTGGACTAATGACTGGGACAAAACCTTGTTTAGACGATGAATCAATGGGCCTGGGACTGTGTTCCAAAGTTCCACCTACGGGACATGGTGGGACCACCTGCATACACTGAATGTGAGGTGCCACTGGCTGTGGCCTGATGACATTTTGTGGTGCCTGCGAAGACAGAGCAAGTGGCCTTGGTCGTGGTATAAATCCATTTAAAGGTTGAAAAGATTGAGCTGGTTGTCTTAATGAGAGTTTTCTTCTGGGCTGTGCAATGACATCTTCAAGTTTTCTTGGCAATACTTTGTCCAAACCAATGGGATAGTTACACTGAAAATAGAAAAAAAGACATGCTTGAATAATTTTTTTGTAGTAATTAAAAATTATTTTTACAATCATGTATCAGAACTTTATTGAATTAATTAAAAATGCATGTTATTCTATACATGTAGGTTCATCATTGAGATTTGAATGTCGATTCCAACTATTTTAAAAAAAAACTTAAATCCAATTATCTCCCCTAAGTAATGGCACAAAATCATTGCAAAGATATATTTTCCCTCAATATCTCAAAAAGATTGACTTCCTTCATGTAAAGTTTCATCAATTTCCATGAAGTTGCTCAGGAGGAATCACTCTTCTGAGATACATGTACATTGTATGTGGACAGACAAACAGATGACGGAGACAAACGAATGACAGAGACAGACATTTACAATTAGATTCCTATAAACCCCAAAAACTATGTTTGTGAGGTTAAAAATTTCTTAATATTAGGCCAAAATAAATTCCTTGGTTCTAACCCAAAAATCTTGAAAGGTGGGGACAGGCAATATATTTTTTACATGGGCCTTATTGTCATGTTTGAAAATCAATTACAAATGTAGCAAGGCTCACCAAACCAGGCGAAGTGGGCGAAAAAGTCGCCCTGAAAAGTTAAATTTCGCCTTTGTAATGTCTCAAGGAGAAGTTGAAGTCGCCTTCTAAAATCGCCGTAATCGCCGACATTTCCTGTTTCTTTAAAAGATTAAACAAAGCTACCTGTTTATTTGGTCATTTTACCTATCCCAGAGCTAATTAACAACCTGTCATGATGTCCTGTCACTGTTAATTACCAAATTCAAAAGTTTATTATCTTGTTGATAAACCAATAGCACCCAAGCCCGACAGGCGATAGTCGGCTTGTACACCAAACTTGCTAATTAGATGGATCCAACTCCCACTCATTAATTGGCTTCCAGGGTTGATAAAAACTTAATATTAATGTGATCTGTTCACAAATAATTGACCAATTAACTGTAATTAATCCTTATTTTTCATTTTGAAAGTTATATTTCTGAATATTGAACAGAGTTATGCCCCTTTAAAATTAATAAATTTCTAATCTCTTAATCTTTCAACACATACTTTTGTGTTCTTTTACCATAAGTTCAAAGAATGATATAATTAAATAAAAATAAACACCAACAAAGAATTTGAGCATAATAGATATTGCAAATTATTTTTTTCATTTAGAAAATCACCTTTCTGATTATTTTCAGAACATCAGAGGGGTTTATATACCATGTATACCTTTTCCCTATTTTGAAATTCTCTCTTTAAACATGTTAAAATAATTTAGATTATTATATGTGAGAAATAAAGATAAAATAAGTAATAAGTCTGTAATAATAAGACTTAAAAATAAATACATGTAGCATCAGCAATCTCTATAGTTATGCCATAAGGAATAACCTTACCATGACTAAAGAATACCACTTAAGAATAAAACTTATAGAGATTTCATATGTAGGAAATATAAAGCACTTTACAAAGTAGCATTGTAAATCATTAAGTTTATTTGTTTCAACGGTAGTGTCACGCGCCTCTCACTTCTCCCTTATTTGTTGTCACTTCTCCCTACTTGGATCAGAGGGAGAAGTCACTTCTCCCTGTCATCCTAAGTGTGGTGACCCCTGTGTAGGTTCTCAAACTAGAATTTTTTATCAAAACAAGTACATGTAGTATATTATATTAGTGTAAAGACTTACTGAATCGTCTTCACAGAGTTTGATGGCTTCTTCTAGATTGATCTGATAAACCTTCAGCTGGCTACGTTTACCAACAGTGGCACAAATCTCACAAAACTCTGGCATTCTGTCAGGTATCTGAAACTATAAATATAGAAAAAAATTATTTTTCCTCATAAATTGATTGTCACATGTGTCAAAAATAAGAAAAGATGACTTCACAGAATTCGTGAAACTTAGAATTTTGTTGCCAGACATAGGTCTGTAAAAATGGAATCTTTGGTCGGACCTAATTTTTTTTTTACTGGTCCTGTCTATTACTACTATAGATCTAAATAAATAACTAAAATCTACCAGACGTGGGTCCAGTAAGTATGTTTATAAAGCCGGACCTGCTTAACTTTTACCAGTCAGGTCCGACACATTTTGCGAACTCTGTTTTCAACTATCAGCTGAAAGTATTATTTGACTATTGATAGAAATAATAATTTAAAATATTGTCTCTTGTCAACCAAATCATACTACAAACTTGGCATCATAGTATTAAGAACCTCCACATAAATTTGGTTCACTTTTCCGTTTAATTTATTATTTATTGTATTTGAATTATTTACAAGAAAGCAGAAAATTCTTTTAATGATGCAAAAAAAACCTAAACCAAACCTCCCATGGAGAAATACATTCATTACCATATACATGTATTATCAACATTATTGGCTGATAATTAACAGACTTCCATATTGTGACAATCATTGTCATTCTAATACCACCCCCCACCCCCCAGGACGCTCTTTGGAGCAGGCAGTACCTCTGTTGGCCAGGAGGGAAACCAGGGAAAGTGGAACGGAGGTTTAAATTTTTGGCCATCAAAATAAATGCCATTTATCATTGATATTGCCCGAAGAATCACTAGAACAGTGCAAAAAATGTTGACATTACAAACTCAACTAACATGTGAATTTGGCAAAACTGAAACAAACCTCTTGCCAATCAAAAACATACTACAAACTTGGCATCATAGTATTAAGAAACTCTACATACATGTAAATTTGATATCATTGTATTCATGGTATTATTGTTCATGCTGTGAGATATTCTAAATCATTATTTCTATTAATAGTCAAATATTACTTTCATTTCACCTTCAATGTTGTCATGGACTCTTAATACGTCATTTTCGAGTTCATTGCTTTTCCAGAAAAAACCCTGAATTACACAGAAATTTTCACATGACTTCACCAGTTTGTGAGTCAAACTGGTTTGCTGCCCCGTAGACTAATTTAAAAGTGATTGTGAGATCATCAAAGCAATAATATCTCTATAAACAGTAAATACTTCAATTGAATGAATAAATATTCTCATGTGTGTAGAAATACTGTCAAAATCAAAGATTCTGTCTTTAATAAACAACAAAGCAATATTTATTTTGATCTATTGCTCTTTATTGCACCGGAAGTTGTCATGCCTAGAAAAAATTATAATAAAAGAACCTATTCCGGATTTCTCAGCCATTCCGCACTAATCCGAAATTGACGTATTATGATGTCACATTTTATGAACCCCTATTTTTTATATTCATACCCCGACGACGGTGCACTAGGCACCGAAACTAGTCGGTCAAACAGAAATAAAGACAAAGACTTGCAAATCCAGTTGATATTGTTGTCCTTTTTCTTTTCATTTTAATGTTGATAGAGACAACTCAGCATACATTTGTTTCTCATCTGGATTTCGGATGAACCCAAAGAAACTGGAGTTGGTACACTTTTCCGTTTAAATGTACAAAATGTATATATATTTTATAAAAAAATTATTTTTGCTTGTAAAATATTTATAGAAATGTTTTAACTTTGAAAGAGTCACAGGCAGAGGTGTGCCGATACCACTTCTCCACCATCCGATACAGACCGCAATACCTGGCCCACAATCCAATCTGTATCATGATACCTTTTATATCCATTACTCACAAAAGACCTGCTTGTCATAGCATTGTAAATCGATGTTAATGTTAAAAAAGTATCATTTTCATGTGTTCAAGACTGTAAACCAAAGTCTTAACTCTTTTCAAGCAAAAGTTTTAAGTTTGAAATGCAATGATTTGTGCCATTGTTGACACTGGAAGCACATTTTTTTTTATCTTCCTGCCAAAGACAGATATGACATTTTTTGGATTGGATCGGAATCTCAAAGTCAAACACCGTATCAATTTCCAGATCATGAGATAAAATATTGTGATGCAATGTCATTTTTCCAGGGTTTTTGTCCTATATGTTTAACAAAAAATTTCCGTATTTTCTGTCTGACCGAATCAAATTTTGTCTGATATTTAATTGATTTGGTCAGACACATTTCGCCATGTCTGTTATAATCATGATAATAAAACAGTAAGTTATCACCCTTAAGAGTGCAACCCAGTATTTCTCTTCCCGACAATAGTAGGTTATCTTTGAGAGGGTGTTGAACTAACAGAGGAAGTAGGAAATTATATCAGGCTGCCCTTAAGTCGATAATTCGAGAATCTCTTGGGACATGTGGCTTCAGGGTGTCAGTTCTACTCAATAATAAATCATTATACAAAGAGGCAATGCTCATGAATCCTCAAAACATTGCAATGCAGTGCAATGGCCAATGGTGAGTAGATTTTGAACTGGGTGATATTTTATTTAAAAATTATGTTGAACATTTAAGAGAACTTTGCCTAAAATATGGTTTGGGCCAGTGGCAGTACATTGGTTTATCCCATTTCAGGCACTGCAATGTGTGAGAAATTTGCTTAGCTTGGCCTGGGTGAAACTATATAAAATCAATAGAAAATTTTCGTTATTGGCTAGGTTGTAAAACGAGTTATTTTCATAACAAGATAGCAGATACTAATTATTTGGTATGTGAATTTAAGAAAATGGACATGTGTGTTTGTTTTTACCAGTGTCATTTGCATTTACAACGCCAAAAGCGTCGTATTCTTGAAGCATTTCCACCCGCCAATACACATCACACCGGGCACATGTTGGCGGCCATTGTTATCGTACAGCATACATCGCAAAGCATTGTGGGTAACAATTTACAATTCGTCCAATAATATTTCGTCCCACGGAACTTATTAAATAATTTTACTCATAAAAAGTCATATATGGACATATATAGCAATAAAAATAATAAAAAAAAATACAATTGATAGATTGAACGAATAAATAAACCCAAAATATGTTATTTGATAAACAGAGACCAAAGACCCTTTATTATGATCACCCTTTGTCTCTGATACAAATTAATAAAATTAATTTAATGAAGGAATAATTAAAACTCATCGTCATGGGCATTATTAGACGATCTTCCAAAAGTGCCATTCCGGAACGTTCCGGATGTTAGAATAGGGGTCACGAGAGGTCAATGGAGGTAAAATGGCGGTTTTTTTAGAAGAGAGCACAGGGACTGAATTGTTCTATCAATCTATTAAATATGTTTTCTAATGGAAAACAATTAAACATGAAATGAATTAATTTGTTTAACTCGGAGGGTCCTTTCAAACCAATTCATTTTCACTTAAATAATAAATTTAAAAATTCCCTTTTACGCGCAAATGACGTCGGCAACCAGTTATCCAGTAATTTGAGGTAAGATTTCGACAATTACCAAAAAAATCGAAATTGGAAGATCGTCTAAAGAACCCTTCATCACATAAAGAATCGGTAAATTTCGTCTTATTTGAGAACATTTTGAACCATCTACCCGTTTTTATAAGAATTTCGTTGTGCCGTTATAATTAATATATGCATAAAAACTTCGTGAATGTTCTATTTGCTTTTTAAAACAGAACAAGTAAAATGTATTGTAATCCAAATTCTAGCCATGATTTTCTCATCCAAATTTTTCTTTTAGAAATCCATAAAAAGCCCTAGATGATTAATCAAACCCCTATAAATAGGGAGCCTGTGACTTGTTAAAATCATATTTAAGCAATAGAAAACAACAAATTAAAATTTGTTTGGGCAGACATACAGAAAGGTGTTCCTCAAGGATCCGTATTAGGACCTTTACTTTTCAATGATTTTATTTATGATATCTTTTTTATAGACAAACTGAAAGGCTCCGTGTACAACTATGCAGACGACAATGATCTGTCATATTCATCAAATATAATTACTGTGAATTAATGTATTTGATAAAAGTATTTGAAAGCAAAATTTTAATTGATTAGTTTTATGTAAACTGTATAAAGGCCAATCCAGAAAAGTTTCAGGCCATTGCAGTTTGAAAAAAGTCTGCTCAGAAATCTCCTTCTTTCAAAATTGGTCATCTTAATATTACATGTGAAGAATCTGTTAAATTACTTGGTGTTGATATTGATCTTAAACTTTGATAACCACATTAAAATAGTATGTCAGAAGGCAATAGAACAATTGAATGTATTGAAAAGGATCGGTATAAACTTATGTAAGTAAAGCAGATTGACAATATTTCATACTTTTATACTGTGTAATTTTGATTTCTGTCCACTGTTTTTGCATTTTAGTTCTTGCCAACACTAAGAAAATTGAAAAAATCCAAGATCGAGCGAGAACTAAGATATGTATATTGAGATTGTGAGTAAATATGAAGATCTATTAATTGAAGCAAAAATGCCTTCATTACATATAAGACGAATAGCTATTGAAACTTTTAAAATTTTACATGACTTGATAGCTCCACCTGTATTATCAGACCTTATTAATAAACAGAATTTCAGATATAGTAACTTGCTGCAGATACAACAAGGTATGGGAAACAATCTTTCAGATATGCATGCTGCTTCAGTCCTCTGGAACTCACTGTCTGAACAATTGAGGCAGCTTCTAATTTTAATCAATTTAAAGCCCACACCTGGTAAGCCTCACATGGTGGAGTTCACGAGAGATGAGCCAAACTTACCAAGATTCACGTAGATTTGGTTTTGGTAAGGCATTTAAATTGGATATTTTTTGTCCAGTGAAGAAAAAAGTAACAAGTTGGGATTCTGTTTTGTATCGGTTTTCTATTTTTGTGATTTAAATTATCGTATCGAAACACAAATATTTACCAAACCATTTGTACGTGAACTCACCTTGCTAGGGGTGAGGCCATGGTTTCTAGTTGGGAGGGCAAATCTTGCACATGCATAGCATGTATAAGCACTATATATTTGAATAATCTTAACCTTAATCCAAGATTGGTGCAGTATAGTTGATCCATATTGTTGTTTATGTGTTTGCTTTTGCTTTTGCTCTATTTTTATTTGCTATTTATCATTTTATCCGGCTTTTTTTATGTTTTTCAATTCGCTAGTGCTCGCCATGTGTGCTTTGTATGTGTTATACATTACCATATGTATCGTATGTGTCCTGTCCTTGTCTAGTGCTGGTTGCTTGTTTTTATCGTATGCGTGCATTGCTTTTGTTTTATGTAAATTGTATTCTATGTATGCATGTACTGTATATACTACACTTAATGTCGGTTCAAAGGCTCTCAAGAGCTTATATTTGTTGTTATATGACTTGCCAACTTTAATTGATTGATGAGCTTAATCCACTAATGTCAAAAATAGACTAGGTATAATTGTGTTGGGATGCCAACACAGAAGTCGCCCAAAATCGCCATGGATTGTATTTCTTTCAAATAAGTATAATAAAATATGCCTAGAAATCAAATTTCAGACAAATCAGACAAAATTTCCAATTTAACGCAATGGGAATGTAGTAAAAATGGCCGCCATTTTGAAACCGGAAGTCCAATCAAAATTCTGATTGCACCATTGAACTCAGCATACAAGATTTACCCAGATAACCCATTTTCAAGACAATCAGACAAACTTTAATTTTTTCGTCTATTTTTAGTAACCGGCTGCCATTTTGAAACGGCGGCCATTTTGAACATTCTGAAAACTTCTTGCAAAACTTCAAATGAAGGTTAATCACTGTGCAAAGTTTCATTACCTCTCTTCAAAGCATCTCGGACAAGATAGTAGGACAAAATTAGCAGTTTTTCATAGGGGGCGGGGGTATAAAAATGGCCGCCATTTAAAAACGGTAAGTCCAATCTGAAATCTGATTTCATATTTGAACTCAGGATACCCCATTTACCCATGCAATCCATTTTGAAAATGTTCCGATAAGTATTAGTCGTTATTTCTATTTTTAGAACGGCCGCCATTTTGAAATGGCGGCCATTTTGAATTTTTAAACATTATGTTGCATAACTCCTTTTGGTGTTCTATGACCGTATCAAGTGTCATAGAACTCCTACAAAGCACTTCCGAGCAATCCTTTCGGAAAAGTTCATGGATAAGAGAAATAATAATAAGAAGAAGAAAAATAATAATAACTAGGTATAATTGTGTTGGGATGCCAACACAGAAGTCGCCCAAAATCGCCATGGATTGTATTTCTTTCAAATAAGTATAATAAAATATGCCTGGAAATCAAATTTCAGACAAATCAGACAAAGTTTCCAATTTAACGCAACGGGAATGTAGTAAAAATGGCCGCCATTTTGAAACCGGAAGTCCAATCAAAATTCTGATTGCACCATTGAACTCAGCATACCAGATTTACCCAGATTATCCATTTTCAAGACAATCAGACAAACTTTAATTTTTTCGTCTATTTTTAGTAACGGGCTGCCATTTTCAAACGGCGGCCATTTTGAACATTCTGAAAACTTCTTGCAAAACTTCAAATGAAGGTTAATCTCTGTGCAAAGTTTCATTACCTCTCTTCAAAGCATCTCGGACTAGATAGTAGGACAAAATTAGCAGTTTTTCATAGGGGGCGGGGGTCTAAAAATGGCCGCCATTTAAAAACGGTAAGTCCAATCTAAAATCTGATTTCATATTTGAACTCAGGATACCCCATTTACCCATACGATCCATTTTCAAAATGTTCCAATAAGTATTAGTCGTTGTTGCTATTTTTAGAACTGCCGCCATTTTGAAACGGCGGCCATTTTGAATTTCTAAACATTACGTTGCATAACTCCTTTTGATGTTCTATCACCCTGCCAAGTTTCATAGATCTCCTACAAAGCACTTACGAGCAATCCTTTCGGAAAAGTTCATGGATAAGAGGAATAATAATAATAATAAGAATAATAATAAGAAACGGGGTAAAAACAATAAGTCGCCAAAACTTTGTTTTGGGCGACTTAATAAGAAACGGGGTAAAAACAATAAGTCGCCAAAACTTTGTTTTGGGCGACTTAATAAATACAAACTGTAACAATTTCATTTTTCATCATCCGTCTATAAAAAGAAACCATTCTAATTCAAGTTTTATGTTTATTGCAGCTTAGGCATGTTAGGTATAGTGATTCCGGCGGTCATGGCGGCGTCCACAATTGGTTAAAGTTTTTGCTAAAGTCTGTTTTATGTGAACTAGTTATGGAACACAATTGATACTTATTTGGTATGCAGTTGCACCAGCATCAGTACAGATCAGTTTTAAAAGCATTTCATCTGTATGCTCCCGCAATCACGATCACCGACTTCGTGATTTTATACATGATTTAGCTTAATGTTATAACTTATTTTCTTAAGTATGTTTAGCATGAAGAAGTTGTGGTACACCATTGATATTTGGTATGCAGTTGCATTAGCATCAGAACCTATGAATTTCAAGGCCGTTTTATCAGTTTGCTTCTGCAGTCACGGTCTACTGGCTTTACGATTTATACATTTTGGCAATGTTAACCTTTTTTCTTTAGTCTATTTAACGTGAAGCAGATATGATATACCATTGATATTGTATGCAGTTGCATTTAATTTAGCATCAGTACAGATCAATTTTAAGGACGTTTTATCTGTATGTTCCTGCAGTCATGGTCTTTTGACTTTGAGATAAATTTAAATCTGTCCAATTCACAATGAAAATAAAGTGTGATCATAGTACTTTGCGATATTTTAGCGTTTTATAATGTAGTGAGTCTTATGGGACAAAAGAAACTTTACAAAGAATACTTTGTAAAATAATAAAGACTACAAAATAATTGATAGAAATTAAAAGAAATTGTTTGATATTATTCGACAAAGAAATCTCCCTTATATGGGATTAGCTCGGCGATTGAGATCTTATATAATTAGAAATAGACAATCTTAAGAAGGGGACTTGGTTTTTTGTTTTGTTTTGGCAGATTTTTTTTTTTGGTGCAGAGCGCGGAAATTACTGATGTTCTAAGGCGACCCAACAACATATCCTTTTTTTTTCATTACAAGCATTATTTTATAAACCAGAAATCCATCTTCAGAATAAATTTTTTTCTTACCTTCTGCATTCTAAATATTTTTTTTCGTCAAAAATCATTTTCAAAATATTTTTTAAGGAAAAAACAAGACCTCCCTTTCAAGTAAAATGGTCGGTTCCTTAGGGTTCTGTGAGGCCATGGAAGTAAGGTCAAATGTAACTTACACGATGAGGCAAGACGAAACAAAGCAGCTAGAGAACTGATGATTTATTCGAGACATATCAATGAGAATTAATAACAAAATAACTAGCAAAACCAATCCAGTAAGGCTTGAACGTGGAGAACGAGAACAAGGTGTATGAATTGATTTAATTTACGTTCTTTTGGCAGTTATACTTTAATTAGAACTATTATCTTATTTGATGTCAATTATAAAACCTAAGGTTTAACTCCCTCCACCTTTATTTGTCCTATAATATATTTGATATCACTTCAGTTTTATGCATTTCCGACCATTTTTTGAATTGTAGATCTCCAATGTTTGGGTTCTAGCACAGTGGCTTGTGTACAGTAAAAAAATAAAAATCCCCGTATATGCCCTTTCAAAGGGTATATATGGGAATTTTTATTTTTTTAACTGTACCCTTTCAAAGGGTATATATTGGGATTTTTATTTTTTTTACTGCACACAAGCCCCTGTGTTCTAGTGCTGCGGATAAGGAATGGCCATACAGCTCATATAAAAACTATTTGAAGTTGAAGTTTACATATGTGTTATGGTCTCATGTTCATAAAATCTCAGGTAAAACAGATAGCTAGGCATCAAAACGTAAATAATTCAAGGCAAGAGCAGCGTTCAATCTTTTATTCATTAAAGTATAAAACTCTAGACAAATAAGCAGAAAAATCAAAGTAAAAATCTTTGGTTCCAACATTTAGGCTTTTCTGTTGCATGTATACGGAAAATATGACGACCCATCGTACAGTAGCCTATACATGATGCCATACAGTTTTTTATCAACAGATGACTCTCACAAAATTAGCAGTCTGTACCACTAGCATTTGTTTCAGCATCTGATTGATAGTAGCCGCCCAACTATAAACAAAGTTGATAACATCATGGGGAACAAACTTTAAGATATATATAAAAATCGTAAGCTTAAGCCTGCATGTTGATGAGGACTTTGTACATGCTTGTAAATTAATAGATAGAATTAGTGTAAAAGAGCTACTGGTGTTGATATTAACTTATCACCTCTTTTCATTAAATGAGCTTTACCAACTTTTGTAAAACCACTGAATAACAAAACTTATGAAACGCAATTTTCAATCCAATTCTAGCTGCGTTCAGTGCGGACTTTGGAAGTCAATCGACTATGCTGAGGATTGTAGATGACTGAAAACGGACACTTGATAATGGCAATTAAATGGGGGCATTCCTTATGAATCTGTCAAAAGTTTTTGAATGTCTGCCTCCCCCATGACGTGTTACAATTGAAACTTCGACATTAGTGATTCAGTGAAAGTGCTATGCAGCCTCTCAAGAGCTACCTAGCTAGCAACAGGAAGCAATGTGTAAAAGTTGGACAAGACATTAGTTCTTGCCAATATTTGTTTAAAGGTGTTCCACAGGGGTCCATTTTGGGACCGGTTATGTTCGATATTTTCTGAACGATCTTTTTGATTTTGTAGTGAAAGTGCTATGCAACTTCTCAAGTGTTACCTAGCTAGCAACAGGAAGCAATGTGTAAAAGTTGGACAAGACATTAGTTCTTGCCAATATTTGTTTAAAGGTGTTCCACAGGGGCCCATTTTGGGACCGGTTATGTTCGATATTTTTCTGAACGATCTTTTTGATTTTGTAGACATATCAACATTGCAAAATTATGCAGAAGACAATTATCTTACGGTGATAATGATCCATCAATGTTAAAATCTGTATTAGAAAAAGACAGTAAATCACTTATAAACTGGTTTTATGTTTATAAGAAGAAAGCAAATCCCGACACGTTTCGGGCCAAATGCTCTGGCTAAAAAAAACAAACAAATAAACTAACCTTAAATTTGATCTGGGTAGTTGTGTAATAGATTGTAAATAAAAGTAAAATTACTTGGTATTTCAATGATTTAAGTTAAATTTTACCAGTCAAATGACAAATATGTGTAGAAAAGCAGCCAGGCAATTAAATGTTCTCAAGCGTATTGGGCACCATCTTAACCGACTACGCAAGATCACCATCTATTATTCTTTTATGATGTCAAATTTCAGCTGTTGTCCACTAACCTGGCATTTCTGCTCAGAGGTAAATACTGCCAAAAAGGAAAAAAAATCAAGAGCGTGCTTTGCGCTTTATTCATAACGATAAAAATCAACTTATGAGAAATTACTAGAAAAATCTATGTTACCATCTTTGAAAATAAGACGCTTGAGGACAATTGCCATAGAAACATTCAAAATTAATAAAGACAGTCCTGTATTTAATTCTACAAGATCTAGTTAACATATAAGAATAATTCTTATCCTCAGGTTCACCAACACAACAGAAATGTCCAGAGTACAAACTATAAGATATGGTCTCAATTCATTTAGATATTCAGCATAGCCTCCCAAATGAGGTACGGAACCAGTTCATATAAAAGGCGGATTTAGAGCCGGCTTGACGGGCGCGCGCCCTCCCGTTTGACAGGAAAATTTGGTTAGGAACTGTATGAAACAAGATGTCCTGGGAAATTTTTTCAAACAGCGTGCGCTCTTGTTTAAAAATTTCTGGATCCGCCACAGCAGACCCCTCATCAATACATGGACAGTCTAATCATGTTCATTTATAAGCTGCAAATCTTTAGGCGTTGAACATAACATGGATTCTTTTTACCTTCTTATGCTTTTCTCCTTGTCTGCTGCATTTCTGTTAGCTTTTATGTATTTTTAGCTGTTTTTTATTTGTTTTATTTGCTTAGTATGCTTATGTGCTTTCCTACATTTTGCTTTTGTTTTTAGCTTTTTATTTATTTTTGTGTGCCTGTCTGTCTGTATGTATATGTTTTGTCTTGTGTACTTTGTGTATTCCATGTATTTGAAAACTCTATGTACTTGTCTGTAAGCTATGTATAATTGTCTTCATATGTAAGTTTTATGTATATGTTGATATAAAAGCTCTTGAGAGCTTATGATTCTGTTAAATTAAACTCGAATTTAGATAAAATTTACGTACTTACTTACTTACTGAAAATATCCCATAGGACAAACACGAAAAAACGCTATTTTTGACCTTCAAATGGTCATAACCCCTATAAGGGGTCATCTGATATCTTTGACCAAATGGAGACTTTTCTAAAGCTGACGAAGATGGAGGTTTCAGCAAGCAATAGATTTTCCCTATCTGAAATAGTTTTCATTCTATAAGGAAATATCAATATTTTTTACCTTTAAGGGGAAACGTTTACTTTGGTCCACCATCTTACTTTTCAAAACAAATTTGCATAATGAATGGTAATACCATGACACATCGATATATTTATTATACCCCCCTTTCAAAAGTGGGGGGTATATAGTGATAGGGGTGTCCGTCCGTCCTCCCGTCGATCCTTCCGTCCGTCCTTCTATCCGTCCGTCCTTCCGTTACACTTCAAGGTATCCATCTCTTATCCGCAACTCCTCCTAAACCCCTTGGTGGATTTTCATGAAACTTACACACAATCTTTGTGACATAATGTAGATGTGCACCTACTATTTTAAAATTTGATCAGAATGGTTTTTGGGGTTTCCCATAGCAAAACATTGACTAAGCAATTCGTCTACATGGGTACATGGGGGTATCCATCTCTTATCCGCAACTCCTCCTAAACCCCTCGATGGATTTTCATGAAACTTACACACAATTGTTGTGACATAATGTAGATGTGCACTTACTATTTTAAAATTTGATCTTCAAAAGTGGGGGGTATATAGTGATAGGGGTGTCCGTCCGTCCTTCCGTCCGTCCGTCCTTCCGTTACACTTCAAGGTACCCATCTCTTATCCGCAACTCCTCGTAAACCCCTCGGTGGATTTTCATGAAACTTACACACAATCTTTGTGACATAATGTAGATGTGCACCTACTATTTTAAAATTTGATCAGAATGGTTTTTGGGGTTTCCTATAGCAAAACATGGACTTAGCAATTCGACTACATGGGGGTACCCATCTCTTATCCACAACGCCTCCTAAACCCCTTGATGGATTTTCATGAAACTTACACACAATGGTTGTGACATAATGTAGATGTGCACTTACTATTTTAAAATTTGATCAGAATTTTTTGGGGGGGTTTCCCATAGCAAAACATGGACTTAGCCATTCGACTACATGGGGGTACCCATCTCTTATCCACAACTCATCCTAAACCCCTTGATGGATTGTCATGAAACTTTTACACAATCTTTGTAACATAATATAGATGTGCACCTACTATTTGACAGTTTGATCAGAATGATTTTGGGGTTTCCCATAGCAATACATGGACTCAGCCATTCGACTACATGGGGTGCCCATCTCTTATCTGCAACTCCTCCTAAACCCCTTGATGGATTTTCATGAAACCTACACACAATCTTTGTGACATAATGTAGATGTGCATCTCCTATTCTAAATTTTATCTGAATAATTTTTAGGGGGTGGGGGTATTTATTTGTGAGCTGCGGCTCACAGTTTTTCTAGTTTGAAATAGATATCACGGGTCGATTTTTCAAGTTATTTCACTTTGAAATTATCGTTTTTGGCTGGAAATATGTATAGAAGTAATGGGAAAAGATCAAATATCTCCAAAATTCTGTTATTCTCCATTGATTAAAACATTTTTTTTCATCACATTTCAACCAAAAACTTACACAAGAAAGTCCAAACCTTTCTCTAAACAACGATATATATATTGTCATAGGTCATGGACCATCTTTTTTCAAGAATTTACATTAAGGATAAACAATAGCTTTAAAGTTTAACGCTGTTCAAATAAAATTGACGTTGCGTTTCAAATCGTAAATGGACGTTTTTTTGGAGTAGAGTCACGAAGGCCTTAAATCGGCCCGGTATTTTCACTATTTTTTCAACTACTATAAGTTGTCAAAAATTTGACTGAAATATGTTAAGGCATGAACAAACTTTTCATATCTGTAAGATTTAGCAAAATATTCACACCACAAGTTTAGCCTTGAGACTTTAAACAGGCCATAAATTTGAAAATTCCTAATTTTTCACACATTTTCACGGCTTTCTCTGCATATTTCGTCAAAATTAGTATTGGCCACATTCATCGACCATCGTAATTTTTTGACAATCAATTCATAATATCATAATACAAATTTCCATCACAAAATAATTTTGGTCAACATGTGTGACCCATTTCATATTCATCGATTTATACATGAAAATCAAGGAAAACTGTCACAAAGTGGTATTATTCACAAAATAGTCATTTTCTTTACCCCACTGCTCTCCTTATTGATAAATAATTGAAGGGAAAAATATAGCAATTTATGAAATATAAAGACTAATGAACATTAATGCAGCAACTACAAGCAGATATTTCAAAGTTGAATTTATTGGCCATTTTGGGGCCTTCGTGGCTCTACTCCTTTATCGATAACGTCGTTTCTAAGGGCGAAAACCCCTATAAGGGCCGGGTCATCTGACATCTTCGGTCAAATGGAGACTTTTTAGAGCTCAAAGAGCTGAAGGTTTAAGCAAGCAACAGCTTTTCTATCTGCAATAGATTTTATTCTCCAGGCCAAAAACATGAAAAAATGCAATTTTGTCTTTTCAAGGGGTCATAAATTCTTTGAAAACTTCGACCCAGTGGAGACTTTCGAAGATCTTTTGATGCTGAAGAAGGAAGGTTGCATCCAATTTTCTCTATTCTAATACTTGTTGGTTGTGAAAACAGTAGTCTGATCCCCTGGTCCATTTTAAGCAACGGCGGCCATGCATGTTTTTTGACGAATTAGATTTGAAACCCATGTTTTGTGCAGGACACCCTAAGAGTTTCATTAAATTCTGTTCCGTAGTTTCAGAGGAGAATTAAGGTTATATATCAACAGACGATGACGACGAACGCAAACTATAGCAATAACTCACATGGACCTACGGTCAGGTGAGCTGATAAAAAAAGGATTTTTATCTCGTATACCGGTGTCAGAGACTCTTGGACATATGACCCACTCATGTGCCTTATAGTTTTCACTTGTGAACAAGTTGAATAAATGTAAAATGTATACAAAAATGCATTACGCAACCAAACTGTTTTAAATCATCATGATTATAGCGTATTCTTTACTTGATAAAAGTGCTTATTTAATTGAACCGAGTTTTACAACAAACTTAGAAAATAATATATAAATATATGACGACCAACTACAAAGTGAACTATATAATAAATTTGATAAATTATAAAAAAAACCTTATTTTTGAAAAGTGCTGCAGTTTTCAAACAATCCCACCATAAAGACAACCCCCTTCACGGGGGGGGGGGGGGTTACCAAATGCATGAACAGTTGGGGTCACAAGGAGGTAAAAACGTGGATACGGAGTCACTATATTTTTATTTGTGAAAAGTACACCTTATCATATATGTATATACAGGTTTCACAACTATAAGTGATGAGATACGGATTTTTATCACATTGAGTTAGATATTTGTCAAATTAGGAAACGAGCCTTTTAATTAATTTTAATTAAAAGTAGACTTAAAAACAAAACAAACGTTTAAGAACATTTTTTGGTATATTTTATTTGTCTTTTTATTCAAACGAGATCAACAGGTGTCCAAACAAAAGTAAGCACGCTTTCCACGAGATGCGTATCTAACTGCTGTGTCTCGCACGGACAGCCAATCAAATTTCTTGAAATTGAATATCACATCGTGTGGAGTGTGATAGCGAGCATAGCTCGCAAGCGGGCACTTCGTGCCCGCTCGAGCGGAGAGCTCTACGGTATTTGTTTCCGCGAGAAATTTGCTAATGATGATTTAGATTTTTTTATGGTCCGGAAATGGTTATTATTTTTACAGGTCCGGGGCGAATGTTAAAATAATTTATAAGAAAAGAAATAATGCTTAAAAAAAATAATAAATTGCGCTTTTTACAAGAAAATAATATTCTTAAAATAACAAATACACATAAGCTGCTCTTTTCGTCTTGGTTATATGCACGTACGAAACTAACGTGTCTCGTAGCTTAATCGCCCCATACCATCTCGCCCCAAATACATTATATAAACAAAACGTAGTCCCTTTTAGCTATGCTCGCATTTAGGCAATGCCTACTCCATATTACGCAAAATAGTCTCATCTCGCGAGAACTAGATAATATTGCACAACAGTTAGAGAACATATCTTTCAACATCTGAAATGATGGACGTTACCCCCCGTGACCTGTGACCCCATGATTTGGCCCAACGACATTCCCTCTTTTCAGTTAACATAGGTTACCTCCCATATGCATGAGTTATCTAACTTTACAGCAGGTATATTCTCTGGATTTATTGTTGAAATCCTATGATAAATTTGAGGGGTTCAGAAAGAAAAGGGATTTCCCAACATTTTGAGATAGTTATGTAACTTTTTAAAACATTTCCTTTTACAAAAATACTTATTAAATAATCTGCAATTAAAAATGTAAACTTTAAAAGATTTTATATAGTAAAGTTCTTGTGAAATTTAGGGAAATCCCTAATTTCTGTCAGATCTCTCTAGATTTTTCTTTGATTTTCCATGAAAAGAACAGAGGGGCTAAGAAATTACACCTCCTGCAAAGTTAGATAACTCCTGCTTATGGGAGATAACCTATGTAAACTGAAAAGAGGGAATGGCCCTCATCGTAATTGACTGATCCTTCTCATGTACACGACAGTGATTATTTTCCGGGAAATTAATAGATTTATACATGTAGTAGGTCTATATTTACTTTTATGGGAGTGCAGGACTCCCTCCTACCCACCCCCTCTATTCATCCTTTTTGGTGGCAATTTCATTTTTTAAAGTCATCATTATTTATTCTTTAAGCCCCATCTGCACCCTCCTACAATATTGTTATGTACATGCAGATAAAAGTGCATTACGTAATTTTAAGACATTTTGTGCAAAAAATTGTTATAATGTTATAATAATTATCTAAATCCGGAATCTTAATATATCCACTTGACTGCTCAAGCTGTTGCAAAGACTGACAGTTTGAAAATAAGCAGTGAGAGGAATATGTAAAAATATATCAGAAATGTAAAAAAGATCGATATCGTGTTTTATCGCGAAAAAAACCTCCCAAAAAACCATAACTAATATAAAAAGGACGCTTTTAATTTATGTTTCCGTATTCGGTTTAACCATTCTATTCGTGACGACATTTTTAAGTAAGCTTGGACAAGTTTGATGTGTGGAAACGTTCTTTTTGTATCTACTATTAACTCTGCGATGATCTATTGACCGCAAAGAGATTAAATTTCCCGAAAATAGATATCGGTGAAGTGAGCTCAATTCACCGATATATTTGACAGTCAATCGTATACCTAAAAGGAAATTGAAATAATAAAAGGAGCTTTGTTGCAATGGCCAAATGGATGTGTTTATATTCCGTTTTAATGGTATGCTGGAATTTTGGTAAAGTTTTTTTTCTTCATCAAGAAGACCCGTCTGGTTATACGGATTTTTTTCTATCAAACCTTAAAGAATTCAACGATGAACCATTGAAATTTGATAATCCGATTCCAACTTGGCTGAAAGGAACATTGGTAAGTATAGATCTTGCTAAAAGGGGGAGGTTGTTACTGGTACTGAACACCTAAGGGAGGTTAATCTTATCAATGAGTTTATCGAAACACCATTCAACCAACTATCCAAATTTCTTTTTAATAAGATGGTGAGGAAGGCATGTGAACGTTTTGATTAAGTCATGACATCATCAGTACCTTATGACGTAACTTTACAACTACACGCGTCAAAAAGTGTAGAAAATTTAAAGTAAAAACTCCTCCAGGTTGGCTGTTATACTAAATCGCTCATTTACTATTATATAGCTCATTTGATGGTATTTAGTATTTAAAAAAGGAATGTTTTTATTCTTGAAGTAAGGAAGCAACCATTTGATTTTTTAATCGGGGCGGGGGCTTTTGATATTTTCTTCGTCATGCCTTTTATTTTCGGAAAAAGCTGAGGCTGGATATTTTTTTTAAGGTTAAAGAGGACAGGTGTCATGTGACCAAGCACATCTAAATATGCAAAGAAAATGCTAGCATATAAAAAAATACAAAACAAAAATATTAAATGAGTTAACCAAAGAAATGTTAAAACATATAATAAATTTTTTTAAACAGAGATATGACTATTAACTCATTAAGTTATTAATTTGAAAATATCAAGGGAGATAATCATTGTAAAATATGACCATCAAAATACAATGGATTCTACAGGCAGATTCAAAACGAAGTTGGTGACCCCCTATTTTTTCACTCTTATATCAAAGTTTGCTTAATAATATATAGTTCTGATCAAATAAAATCATCTTTGTTATGTAAGATTTTTTTAGCAGTGACTTTATGCATTTTGTATGTCTTTTCCTTAAATCAGTTAATTGCCATGGTAAATTAGTCAAACTTTGAACCCTTATATGGGAAAACAAGCCTGGTGACCTATCTTTAATTAGTTTTATATGAAAAATATCAACATTATTTGATATTTAAGGCAACAGGATTAGATTTTTAATGAGCAGATATTTTCAAAGTCAGGTGTCTTCATTAACCTTAAAGCTATTATAAAATTTTCAGCCAAAACAACCATCCTGCCTTTTTTTGATTCAAAGCACTGTCCTACATTAATTTTTTGTTTCTGGATTTTTGCCATCCTGTCTTTTTATTTCAAATTTCATCAGAGCCCCCCATAAAAATCAAGTGGTCGATCCCTAATAGAAAATATTTGAGATTTGATTTTATTTTGTTACGTTGTCTCAAACATGTATGTTTTGCTGATCATTTTATGCCCCATCTAAGAAAGTAAGGGCATATAGTCGTTAGTCTTTGGGTCCGTCCATCCGTCAGTTCGTACGGCCGCCCGTCCCAAATGTCGCAAGATGAGGTATTATACGTACGTCTTTTGGACATATTCTTAATTGTAAGAAACATGATACTAGGTTTTATTCATAATATGATTTTTCTTTGGCATAGTCATGGATATTTGATTCAAATTAATATTTTCAAATATTTTTTTTCTTCAAAAATATAGTTCACTTAGTTGTAAATACCATAAAATTAGCTTTATTTAGAAGATATTGAACTACTTTACCCAACCCTGTTCCGCTGTACAAAATACATTTCTACTTTGCTCTTTATATGGAAAAAAAACAACTGAATAGTATGAAAGGTACATATATGTTTCCCATATTATGTAATAATGCGGAAAATCCTGTAGAAAACTGGCTACATAAATAATTAATTATTCTTCACAGCTGTCAGAAAGAATGTTTATATGTATATTGTTGGTATTGATTATTAACGAATGAAGAAATATTACATAACTAAATTTATACAGACATTTTCAAAACAGCGACATTTTTACTTTCTTAAAAATAGCAATAATATATCGAAACAGCGATGAAACATGCATCAAAATATTTTCCGCATGAATAACCACTTACAGAAGAATGGTTAAAGTATATTCCCACTTACTGACAAGTGCCACATCAACCATATTGCACCTTGTGATGCAAAGCACAATGCATGCTTCGGGTGCTGGATGTGACCTATATTTTTCGCATGAATGACCACTTATAGAAGAATGGTTAAAGTCCATTCATTCTTACTGACAGTGACATGTTCCACATCAACTACTAGTATATTGGTATGGTAGGTGCACCTGGTGATGCTAAGCACATTGCATCTTAGGATGCTGGCTGTGGCCTTTATTTTGCACATGAATGACCACTTATAGAAGAATGGTTAAAGTCCATTCCTTCTAACTGACAAGTGCCATAGCAACCATATTGGTATGGCAGGTGCACCTAGTAATGCTTAGTTTAGTGACTGCAGAAAAAAATTAATGTTACGGGATGGGTCATTATGTATTTTTGACATATTCTTGTTATTAGACATTTTCAATAACTGTCTACAACTACGGTCGACAACGACATCGAGAGTAATAATAACAGGGAAATTCTCAAAGGATGTTACATTAAGTCATCTAAAAAGGTGAATCAATTGAAATATATACTAGTAGTCAAACCCACAGGAAATGTGTAAAAATTTTTGGATAGCATTAAACAGCAATACATTGGTACAAATGATTAGATAAATATTTAAATAATTTCGTTCAAAATGTACTTTGTTAGGGGCATTTAGAAATAAAAAGGGGGAAAGATCATGCTTAAAATCCATGCTGCAAGTGATTGTGTTCAAATGCTCAAGTGCCACTTTGAAAATACGAACATTTTGATTTGTTCTTAGGTTCTTTCTTGTTGAATTGATCTTTTACCGATTAGATAATGATTTTTACTGTGTGTAATTTTGTGCCATTTAGGGATTATCAATCGGATGTTTTTTTAAAGAGCTAATTGGAAAATGGGATTTTTACATATTTTTCATGAGATGTGGGATATTGAAGTTAAAATTACTCGAGAATATATAATATAAGTCCATTTTATTAACAGGGATATGGGATATTGGGAAACACTTTTTCGGATGGGGATATTTGATAATACAAGAGTTAACATTTAAGTATGTCTCGCCTGCCGGCACCATCAGAAACAATAATTCTTTCTTACTTCCACTTTATTATGAATTTATAAGGATTTTCAGTTTCTGAGATCAAAAGGTCTTTATAGAACTTAAACATTATTAAAATATGCAATAAAATTAACCAAAGTCACTCAACCAGAAAATCAAGGTCAAGGTCAAAAGATGGGGATGCAACTGTGCTAAGCTACGACTGGGGCATATGCATATCAAGTTTCATCAACCTAGGACTTATAGTTCTTGAGATATGGAGGTGCTCGCAAAACCTTACCATTGCTTTTATATGTATTGAAAATTGTCAAAGTCACTCAACCGAAAATTCAAAGTCAAGGTCAAAAGATGGGGATACAACTGTGCTAAGCCACCACTGGGGCATAAGCATACCAAATTTCACCAACCTAGGACCTATAATAGTTCTTGGATATGAAGGTGCTCATAAAATCTTACCCAAACAGTTAACGCTACCGCCGCCGCCGCTCGCTGATGAGACAAAAACCAACACATCGAGAAGCAAACTGAAAACAGTTTTGTATTCATTTATTTGTATTATAGGCCGCTAAACATATGCCAGTCGTTTAGTCCGACTCCTAATGGCTATAGTGACATGAATGTGCAGTATTACAAATTACATTTTTGTTAAAAATCAAGTACTAAAAATTCCCGTTATAATCCTTTCTTTTATATTTAAATTACTTCTTAACTTATAGTTTGTTTTAACATCCTTTGAGAATTTCCCTGTTATTTTAACTCTCGATGTCGTTGTCGATCTTAGGTATAGACAGTTATTGAAAATGTCGAGTGGTCATATAATTCTTGCACAAGCTTATGCCTCGGCATTTAACTAAAAAATTATAATACAAGGGGGGACTACTCTACTAGCCTTCCACTCATAATTGAAAATACCATCTATTTCTTCTGTTGCCTGGTTTTTATGCTTGATTCACAGGGAAAACAAAATAAAAAAAAACATAGTCATATTCACTGTAAAATTGCAGGTACAAAATCTTGCTATCATTTCCCCTGCATACGGTGTTTATATTTCACAACTTATTCGATATGCCAGAGCTTGCACACATTTCACAGATTTTTTTTATCAGACACCGATTTCTTCGTGACCAACTTTTGGAGCAGGGCTATAAAAAATACGTCTCATACGATCCCTAAAAAAATTCTTTCTTCGTTATCAGCCACTAGTAGAAAAGTTAATTGTTTTAATTAGTGCTTGACTGGTCTGCTGTACTGAGATGATCACCTCAATATCCCTATTGTGTCTCACAACTATGTTGTGTTCTATGGTCATTACCGGATCCTAAGATCGCAATGGAAGAGGGAAGTTTCAATTGGCGCCATAAAACCTGGTTTAATCCACCATTTCGTTTGAAGTGCCTGTACCAAGCCAGGACCATTGCGATCCACCAATTCTCCGGTATGACTGATTCGTTTTTGTCATTTTCTCTGGACTATGAGATTGATCATTCAAGTTTGGTAATTTTGTTATTACCTTTATTTTCGTGTAATCTGTATATGTTTCTAAGAAAAAGTAGTACTTAAATTGTTTAAAACAGTCACATGTCGCATAGTCTTTTCTTTTTAGATACGAAACGGTGCCGGAAGATTTGAAATGGGATCTAGAAAATTCAAACACACATTCGATGCATTTGGAAAACTACATGCTTTCAAATTCTATGGAAATGGGTCAGCTTCAATGTCTGCAAAGTTTATTTATTCCGATTATTACAAGAAATCTCTATCCGACAATACTATTTATCCGTTTCTTCAGTTTGATTTAGTTGATCCTCCGTTTCACGGCATCGAGATTTTAGAGGCGTTTTCCCGAAACATGGATAATACAAATATAAATGTAAACAGAATTTTGAACCCTAAAACAAAGAAATATGAATATTTTGCTTTGAATGATATTTGGAAAATATACCAGATAGACCACAGCGACCTTCAAACAATTGGCCAAGTTGTACCGGAAGCCAATATAAGCAGTTTGGTTTACGAACATGTGACCTCTTCGTCACATCCGGTAAAAGAGTATGGAAAGGAAAATTTAATTACATTTTTGATGAGTTTTAGTAAAATTCCCGACGTCAGCAGTAACATTAGATTATTTCGAATGAACTCCGCATTAGATAGAGAAGAAATTGTAAAATGGGATATAGAAGCCAATAGATATATTCACTCTTTCTCTTTAACCGAAAATTATGCTGTTCTCATTGCACCTTCAATCTTTATAGACACATTAAAACTCATCGAACATGGAGATGTATACGATTCAATGAACTTTGACGAAAAGTCCGATACACTTATATATCTTGTTAACCTTAGAACGAAAAAAGTCTCAATTCTAAAGTCGGAATCATCTTTTATGCTGCATCATATTAATGCGTATGAAGAAAATGGTGACATCATAGTCGATGTGTGTGCATTCGACAACGCTTCAAACGTTGTAATTCTGGAATTAAACCATTTGCGAGATCCTATGACGCGCAATGATAAACAGTTTAGGAACTACTTAAAACGTTACGTCATAAACAAGAGAAGTTTAAAAGTCAAAACATTTATTCCGATCCCGTCACCGAAAGTACCTTATTCCACAATAATGGATATGCCGACAATCAACGAAAACTTTCGGTCTAAAAAGTACTGTTTCACGTACGGTGTTGGTATGAAAATAGACAATAAACACCTAAATAGTTATGCTATTGTAAAGAAAGACCTATGTGAAAATAACGATCTATCTTGGACGATGAAGAACCATTATCCTAGTGAAGCGTTTTTTGTACCGACACCGGGTGCATCCTTGGAGGATGACGGCATTCTTCTTACGCATGTTTTCAACGGAACTAGTAAGCAGAGTTATCTCCTCCTACTGGATGCAACCACCATGAAGCCAGTTGGCCAATCTGTTCTACCAACATTTGTGCCCATGAGTTTTCATGGAAGGTTTTTTGATAATGTCAATTAAATAGACATCCTGTTCCAGATTTTTATGATAAGCACTTTTCTTATATCTGAACAATGTATGATCATGAATCGTTCACAATTCTTTCATAGAAAATAGAGAGAAAAAACCTTCTTAAATTTATGATTAAATTAATAATTGCAAAAATTCTAATGTTCCTCCTTTATCGATCTTTTTTTCTTTTCCAGTGGTCTTCAGAATTACTGTTTCTTTGTTTCCCACTCACATGTAAATGTTGGTGTGTCGTAGAAATTTGTTTTGTCTTACCTTACCGGATTTGACACACTGACTTGGAAATTAGAAACACGACGGGTGTGCTATAGCAGGCAGGAACCGCTTACTGTTCCGGAGCACCTGAGTTCACTCTTGTTACGAATTAAGTTGTTGATTTCCGTTCGGTTGATTTTGTGTTTTGTGTTTCTTTGTGCTGTTCTTGTTCGTGTTTGCCGATGACATCGTTGCCCTTTCGGACTTTTGACACTCGAATGCCCCGTTGGTGCCTCTTTGCTTCTTGCATATCATGGATATATTTTCGTAGACAAGCAGTCCTGCATCTTTACGTAGACAGTCCGTCCTGTATATCATGTCGGAATATTTACGTAGACAGTCCGTCCTGTATATCATGTCGGATATCTTTACGTAGACAGTCAGTCCTGCATATCATGTCGGATATCTTAACGTAGACAGTTAGCCCTGCATATCATGTCGGATATCTTTACGTAGACAGTCAGTCCTGCATATCATGTCGGATATCTTTACGTAGACGGTCAGTCCTGCATATCATGTCGGATATCTTTACGTAGACGGTCAGTCCTGCATATCATGTCGGATATCTTTACGTAGACATTCAGTCCTGCATATCATGTCGGATATCTTTACGCAGACGGTCAGTCCTGCATATCATGTCGGATATCTTTACGTAGACAGTCAGTCCTGAATATCATGTCGGAATTCTTTACGTAGACAGTCAGTCCTGCATAACATGTCCGATATCTTTACGTAGACAGTCAGTCCTGCATATAATATCGGCTATCTTTACGTAGGCACAGACTTTGATATGATTTATAAGGCTGTCTTAAGCTGCAGTCGTTTTATTTTTAGGGGGTTGACCTATGGTGAAATCTGAAATAAAAAGGCAGCATGAAAAAAAAATCAGGAAGTTAAAAGGCAGGGGAGGGGTTTTAAATTAAGAAAGATAAATAAATGGATGGTGAAGCCACATTAAAAAGGTAAAAACTATATAAGAAATAAAACAAGAATGCCAAAATTTTTGGACATAAAGTTCTTCTTCAGGGGCTTAAAAGTAAAAAGATATTGACACATCGACTGACGAGGACAGAATGACATAAAAATGACTCGAAGAACATCACGTGGTATCTTAATCCTGAACTTGATGACTAATTTATAAATATTAATAAAGGGGCTGTCTTTTTACATTTATACCAAAAAGGGTTGAAAAGTGCTTAGAAATTGATTATTCTTTGCTCAAGAAACTGTCTTTGTTTTTCGCCGGTGCATTTTTCAAGGAGAACGGTGACATGCATATCCTGGACGCTATGGTTTGGCAATGAAAATAGCTGACCGACTGGGCAATCGTCGCATTTGAGAACACTTCTCCTGTGCTCAGCAAATCTGTCACCAAGTCGACGATAGATTTCGTCACGTAAATTTTAATTTGCTGAACACAGGAGAAGTGTTCTCAAATGCGACGATTGCCCAGTCGGCCAGCACTTTTCATTGCTAAACTATAGCGTCCAGGATATGCAGGTAACCGTTTCCCTTGAAACATGCACCGGCGAAAAACAAAGACAGTTTCATGAGCAAAGAATAATCAATTTTTAGGCACTTTTCAACCCTTTGGTATATATATAAAAAGACAGACCTTTTCTTAATATTCATAAATTAGTCATCAAGTTCAGGATTAAGATACCACGTGATGTTCTTCGAGTCATTTTTATGTCATTCTGTCCTCGTCAGTCGATGTGTCAACATCTTTTTACTTTTTAGCCCCTGAAGAAGGACTTTATGTCCGAAAATTTTGTCATATTCTTGTTTTAGTTGTTTTAAAGGTTTTATTTATTTATATTTCTTATTTAGTTTTTACCTTTTAAATGTGGCTTCACCATCCATTTATTCATTTTTTTATTTATACACAAGCAACAGTGCAACATATTTTATTTCTTTGATTTTAAATTAACAAGGGACAGGAAGATGTTTTAGGCTGAAAAAAAATATGAGTTTAAAAAATAGAAAATAAATAGGCGTGTCATTGCATAAAAAAATCCCAGGCTTCTATTTTCCAAAAACCAAAGATAAGATGAAAACAATATCTATAGCCCCCTCCCAAAAATGAAATGGTCGCTCCATTGGCGCAACTTGTGAATAAATATATAGAGAAACAAACAGAGTAATATGGAGTAGGCATTGCCTAAATGCGAGCATAGCCTGAAAATATGTGAAAAAATAAAAATGTGTAAAATGACAAAATTCATAAGTTTATTTAGTAAACAAGTTTTTCAATTTCACTCTAACAATCTTTTACATATATATATTTTTTATTCATATTTTGTTCTAAATGTCGACATTCAGGGCTATTGCTATCATTTAATTTCCCATATTTCCATTTGCTTATTTTGGGGCGAGATGGTACGGGCGATTAAGCTTCGAGACACGTTAGTTTCGTACGTGCATATAACCAAGACGAAACGAGCAGCTTATGTGTATTTATTATTTTAAGAATATTATTTTCTTGTAGAAAGCGCAATTTATTATTTTTTTATTCATTATTTCTTTTCTTATACATTATTTTAACATTCACTCCGGCCCTGTAAAAATAATAACTCTTTCCGGACCATAAAAAATCTAAATCAGCATTAGCAAATTTCTCGCGGAAACAAATACCGTAGAGCTCTCCGCTTACGAGCTATGCTCGCTATAAAATGAATTGATAGAAGCATGATAGAGAGAAAAAAGACGAAATAAAATAGCAAAAACTGAATTATATGTGAGTTTCAAAACATTTACAGATTTGTCTATGAAACCTGCATATTGAAAGTCAGTTTAAGAAAGGAAATATGTTTAAATTATAAAATTTTACAGGAAGAGGCAAAAACGCGTCCAGTACAAACGACTGGGGTGAAATTTTGAGATATCCTTCATATTTTAAAGATCATTCCATACCAATGAAAGAGGCAAAGAGGCACCATGCAATGGGGCCTTCGAGTGTCAAAAGTCCGAAAGGGCAACGACGAAACCGGTAAACACGAACAAGAACAGCACGAAGAAACACAAAACACAAAATCAACCGAACAGAAATCAACAACTTAAGTCGTAACAACAGTGAACTCAGGTGCTCCGGAAGAGTAAGCGGTTCCTGCCTGTGCACACCCGTCGTGTTGCTAATTTCCAAGTCAGTGTGTCGAATCTGGTAGAGGAAGACAAAACAAATTTCTATGAAAAACCAAAATCTGTACTCATTTTAGAAATAGAAATCCCATATTTGTCTACGAGTGCACGGTGTCTACCGTAAAATTTCTTGAAGACAGCAATCGTTGAGCATCATAACCCTGTGTCAGCAATTTCTGTGTCAAACGTGACACTCTGCCAAGGAAATCGATGTAATTTCCGCAAGCTCTGAAGTTACACATTTAGGAGAAAAGTTCTTAATTTGGGATTCGGTCTGGTAAACCTTGAAACAATTTTATATTCACTGTGATACGAAGACTCCATAAGCAGGAGCGGACGGAATGTTACTACACAAAAAGGGAAAGTTGACGATTGGAAAGTTGAAGTCATCACGTTTGTCATAGAGCTTTGTTGAAAGTCTTCCTTGAGAGTCAATTTCGAGATGTAGATCTAAATATGAAGCAGACTTCCTAGAATCCGTTGTGTCCTTTATCTCAAGTCCTGTGGATATATGAGATGAAGAGAGTCACCAAATCGGGAATTGTTAAGTGAAAGGACATCATCAATATAACGGAACGTGAGGTTAAAAGAGAGAGCTAGTTTTTTGTCTAGAAGAGATTGTTAGAAGTCTGCTTCATATGAATGTATAAACAAATCAGCAAGCAAAGGTGCACAATTGGTGCCCATTGCAATCCCTTTTGTTTGCTGAAAAACACTTCCACCAAACTGAACAAAAATGTTGTCGATATGAAAATTGAGCATGTCGATTATTTGGTCTTTTGTATATTTGTTCTTTTTCTTAGACGCATTGATGACAAAGAAAAATCGATACTGGATATGAATGTTTTCTAATTTTTTTATCTTGTCCAAAATTGCAAGTCCCAAGAAGGGTAACGAATCGATACATGTTCTTGGAGTCTTTAATTTAGTTTTTAATTGACAGAACGTACATATGATAAATGATAACAATAAGTGACATGGTGCATTTCTAGTTTATTACATCCCAGCTCCTTTGTTCTAATAGGGGTGATCTGAGCCGGATCATACCTCGGAATACCCTGTACTACCTTTTCAACTCTATTGTTCCTATTCTTTTGGTTTCAAAGCACGTTTTTTTGGAAATATTCAGTAAATTGAACATAGGAAAATTATAAAATCAACAACAATGTTTTTTGAAGATTGAAAAAGAATATAGTTTCCACTGGGGTTCGAACGAGGGATCTCATCGTTCCAAGTTTACCTTCATATCCATTAGAGCACGAAACCGAAGGAAAATCTACACTAAAAAAAATTGAACAAAAAGAATTTTGAAGGGGCCCAATAAGGATACTCTGTACTATATATTAGAAAAATGTTTTCTTTTTGATTCTAAATGCACAGAATGTATTCTAATTTTTGTATTTTAATTTTACATGACATATTTTGAAGGCTGGGATGTAAAATAGTTATTACATTGGTGTGTCAGTAAAAGATCATCCTCAAGCCTCCTTGAAAAACATAAGATAGTGATGGTTATTAATGGATGACCACAGATCATGGCCAAATCATTGGTAAATGGTATGAAACGGGTTCAAGCGATATATCAATTGCTTGTCCTTAAATATGATTAATAAACTATTGACCACAAGATAACATCATTAAAAATAGAAACAGAAAATTAAATCTAATAACTATAGTAGCAATGGGTGGACAGTGGGCATATTTCATGCTATTTATTTTCATCGTGAACTGGAAATTTGGTCAAGTTTTACTTTACCAAGACGATCCATCTGGTTTTACGGATTTCTTCCAGACGAATACTGAAGAATTCAACGATAAACCACTACATTTTGATAACCCTATTCCTTCTTGGCTGAAAGGCACACTGGTAAGTGGTTTGATCACAATAGACCAATCGCGAGTTTATCCATTCCGGAACATTCCGGATATTAGAATGTCCAAATGTCAAAGGTCAACTGAGGTAAGATCTGACGTCAGAACATTGGGAGCAATGGAAGCAACATATTTACCGATTTATTGTAGGAAAAATTGAAAGAAAATTGAATAAAAGGTTTTGTTCATCAATTTGTAATGGTTAAAGAAATATAAAAACAAACATTTCCAAGAAATTGGAGTGAAAGGACAAGGTTTCCCTGTTTGTTTTATCACAGAGTAGGTACAAGTTTTCCAGTAAAATCAAGGTAGAATGGCGGCTATTTTGGAACTCGCGATCCGGGTATTATTCTTACTCCATGTTTCTGTTGCAAGAAGCTGGGTTGTCTATGTCGTTGGTTAAGTTATGGATTGTGGTCGTGTATATTTTCAAGAGATAGTTTGAGAACTATCCTCTAATTTGAACTCGTGTAAATTACTAGGTGCATTATCAGAGGTCATTGGTTTCCTCAGTTTGCCCGGATTTCCCATGCATCAGAAATGTCTTAACATCGCATTGAAAATGATGTTCTGTCTGTCTGTCTGTCTGTCTGTCTGTCTGTCTGTCTGTCTGTCTGTCTGTCGATGTTTAACGCCCTTGATCGACGCACCTAGGCCATGTAGAGCGGCTAGTTTTATTGGTGGAGGAAACCGGAGAACCCGGAGGAAACCACCGACCTTGGGCAGGTAACTGACAAACCTAACCACATTTAGTTTGAGAAGTAAAAACGGGACTCGAACAAAAGCTGAGAGGTGATCTGGATAGTGATCAATAGTGTAGTATTTAAACCAGCGCCTTTGACCACTCGGACTCCCAAGCCCCTAATTAAAAATGATGTTCAAACCTACATGTGTAACACTTATTTATTCCAAATTTGATTTGAGGATCTAACACTTAATTGTTTAAATATAAATGTTTAGTTATTTCGTGTATGGTGGTGACCATTAAGCTCTGTCAAATAGTGTCTTGTAACTGCTTTGTAGTTTTAACAAAAAACTTATTTAAGTTAACTTTAAGAGCACAGAGGAAGAGGGAGAGTGAGCTTTATAGAACTCTGGATCATCAACAATTTGATTTGAAAAATGCGTTGACCGAATCAGCCACTTAAAAGACTTTCATTTGATTGGATCTTAATAATTTTGCTTTGTCTACTAGTCTTTGACATTTAAGATTGACCATTTCCGCTTTAAGAATTTGTTGAAACCTCTATTTCTCAATTTCAGATACGCAATGGTGCTGGTAGGTTTGAAATGGGACCACGAAAATTCAAACACACGTTTGATGCATTTGGAAAACTTCATAGTTTCAAATTCTATGGCAACGGTTCAGCAGCAATGTCAGCAAAGTTTATTAACACAGAATATTACAAAAAATCGCTTACAGCTAACTCTATTTATCCATACCTTCAATTTGATCTGATAGATCCACCTTTTCATGGTCTGGAAATTTTAGAAGCTTTCGCCCGGAATCTCGATAATACAAATATCAATGTTAACAGAATATTAAGCCCTAAAACAAAGGAATATGAATATTTTGCTTTAAATGATATATGGAAGGTATATCAAATAAACCCCGATGATCTTCGAACGATTGGCGAAGTCGTACCGGAAGCCAATATAAGCAGTCTTGTTTACGTCCATGTTACATCTTCGTCACATCCGGTCAAAGAGCACGGAAAGGAAAATTTAATCACATTTTTGATGAGTTTGAGTAAGGTTCCAGACATCAGCAGTAATATGAGGTTATTCCGAATGAATTCAGCTTTGGATAGGGAAGAAATAATAAGGTGGGATATTAATGACAATAGATACATTCATTCGTTTTCTTTGACTGAAAATTATGCGGTTCTTATTGCACCTCCAATATTTATCAGTGCAGCAAAACTCATCGCAAGTGCAAATGTTTATGAGGCTATGACCTTCGACGAAAAGTCCGATTTACTCATTTATCTTGTAAACCTCCATACGAATAAAGTTTCAACGTTGAAGTCAGAATCCACTTTTTTGATGCACCATATTAATGCGTATGAAGAAAATGGTGATATTGTAGTTGATGTGTGTGCATTTGACAATGCTTCAAATGTTGTAATGTTGGAATTAAACCATTTGCGGGACCCTCTGACGCGCAATGATATACAGTTTAAGAATTACTTAAAACGTTACGTCATAAATCAGGAAAGTTTGAAAGTAGAAACATTTATTCTGACCCCGTCACCAAAAGTACCGTATTCTACAAATATGGATATGCCAACAATCAACGAAAACTTCAGGTCCAAAAAATACTGTTACACCTATGGTGTCAGTATGAAAATAGACAATAAGAACTTAAATAGTTACGCAATTGTGAAGAAAGATCTTTGTAAAAATAAAGACCTATCATGGACAATAAAGAACCATTATCCTAGTGAGGCGTTTTTTGTACCGACACCGGATGCTATCTTAGAAGATGACGGAATTCTTCTTACACACGTGTTCAACGGAACTAGTAAACAGAGTTATCTCCTCCTACTGGATGCCACCACAATGAAACCAGTTAGCCAATCCATGCTACCAACATTTGTACCAATGAGTTTCCATGGGAGATTTTTCGATAATATTGAATGATTGACTTATCGAAAATACTATTTTGACAAAAAAATTACTGATAAGATAGTCAACAGCTCATTTTTTTAAACTCACAGTTCATCGATATGTCCAAGATCAACTGTTAAAAATATTCATTGTAAACGACATGGCAATACCTGGATTGCGAGTTCCATAATAGCTGCCATTTTACTCCAATTTTACTGGAAAACTTGTGCAATAAAAGTCATACTCTCTGTAGGAGAAATATGGGAAACCTGTTCCTTTCTCTTCAATGCCTGGGAGATGTTTGTTTCTTGTAAATTTCTTTCACAAAGACAAATTGACTAACAAGTCTTTTTATTAAATTTTCATTTAAAAAAAATCGCTTACAGCTAACTCTATTTATCCATACCTTCAATTTGATCTGATAGATCCACCTTTTCATGGTCTGGAAATTTTAGAAGCTTTCGCCCGGAATCTCGATAATACAAATATCAATGTTAACAGAATATTAAGCCCTAAAACAAAGGAATATGAATATTTTGCTTTAAATGATATATGGAAGGTATATCAAATAAACCCCGATGATCTTCGAACGATTGGCGAAGTCGTACCGGAAGCCAATATAAGCAGTCTTGTTTACGTCCATGTTACATCTTCGTCACATCCGGTCAAAGAGCACGGAAAGGAAAATTTAATCACATTTTTGATGAGTTTGAGTAAGGTTCCAGACATCAGCAGTAATATGAGGTTATTCCGAATGAATTCAGCTTTGGATAGGGAAGAAATAATAAGGTGGGATATTAATGACAATAGATACATTCATTCGTTTTCTTTGACTGAAAATTATGCGGTTCTTATTGCACCTCCAATATTTATCAGTGCAGCAAAACTCATCGCAAGTGCAAATGTTTATGAGGCTATGACCTTCGACGAAAAGTCCGATTTACTCATTTATCTTGTAAACCTCCATACGAATAAAGTTTCAACGTTGAAGTCAGAATCCACTTTTTTGATGCACCATATTAATGCGTATGAAGAAAATGGTGATATTGTAGTTGATGTGTGTGCATTTGACAATGCTTCAAATGTTGTAATGTTGGAATTAAACCATTTGCGGGACCCTCTGACGCGCAATGATATACAGTTTAAGAATTACTTAAAACGTTACGTCATAAATCAGGAAAGTTTGAAAGTAGAAACATTTATTCTGACCCCGTCACCAAAAGTACCGTATTCTACAAATATGGATATGCCAACAATCAACGAAAACTTCAGGTCCAAAAAATACTGTTACACCTATGGTGTCAGTATGAAAATAGACAATAAGAACTTAAATAGTTACGCAATTGTGAAGAAAGATCTTTGTAAAAATAAAGACCTATCATGGACAATAAAGAACCATTATCCTAGTGAGGCGTTTTTTGTACCGACACCGGATGCTATCTTAGAAGATGACGGAATTCTTCTTACACACGTGTTCAACGGAACTAGTAAACAGAGTTATCTCCTCCTACTGGATGCCACCACAATGAAACCAGTTAGCCAATCCATGCTACCAACATTTGTACCAATGAGTTTCCATGGGAGATTTTTCGATAATATTGAATGATTGACTTATCGAAAATACTATTTTGACAAAAAAATTACTGATAAGATAGTCAACAGCTCATTTTTTTAAACTCACAGTTCATCGATATGTCCAAGATCAACTGTTAAAAATATTCATTGTAAACGACATGGCAATACCTGGATTGCGAGTTCCATAATAGCTGCCATTTTACTCCAATTTTACTGGAAAACTTGTGCAATAAAAGTCATACTCTCTGTAGGAGAAATATGGGAAACCTGTTCCTTTCTCTCCAATGCCTGGGAGATGTTTGTTTCTTGTAAATTTCTTTCACTAAGACAAATTGGCTTACAAGTCTTTTTATCAAATTTTCATTTAACATTTCGTGAAATGAATCAATAAACATCTTGCTTCCATTGCTCCCCATCAGATTTTTACCGTGGTTAACCTTTGACAAAAGGTACATTCTAACATCGGGGATGGATGAATTCGCGATTGGTCTGTTCCAATTCATTTATCATAATTTTCAAGAACTCTTTTTTTTCGTAAATAGCAGCACTTAAAGATAAATTTCTCGTATTAGAACGTTAGCTGTTCAATTTTAAAGTATAAACTCCGTTAACTTTGAAAGTAATGCCTCATTATTCTTAGTATTTAATTGCTCACTTCTAAATTGTTATTGACATCCTTCGATTCGATATTGTAGCAATAATGTCTATTGTTGAGTTTTCTTTCGTATTTACACCCTTTACCCCCCCCCCCCCCCCTTTTCCTCCAAAAAAGAAAGAAATTCCAAAAGTTTTTATGGTATTGTAGATACCACTGATTATACCAGATTTTGATTTTTTAGAAATTTCTTTTGTTTTCCTTTACCGGGTTTGACACACTGAATTCAAATTAGCATTACAACGGATGTGCTATAGCAGGCAGGAACCGCTTACTCGTCCGGAGCACCTAAGTTTACTCTTGTAACGACTTCAGTTTGCGTTGTTGTTTTCCGCTCGGTTGATTTTGTGTTTTGTGTTTCATCGTGCTGTTTTTGTTCGTGTTTACCGGTTTCTCCGTTGCCCTTTCGGAATTTTTGACACTCGAATGCCCTATTGGTGCCTCTTTGCTTCTTGCCTATAAACCCAGAAAATTTTATGTCTACTGAATAGACAGTTTTACACCTTTTATGAAATTAATGAACTGTGTGACACAGAGGTTACACGTTTTTTTAAGGTTTGAATGTATTTAAAATTTAAGAGAGAAAATCTACGCCAAAATCATAAGCATCTACATCCTGAATTCGAGCCAATGGACGTATTTTGTTCTTAATTGCTTATCATGATCATTTCCCCATATCCCCGAAAACAATATTTAATGCGACTGTAAACTATCCAAGCCTTATTCAATTCGAAATGGAGGAGCGAATTGCTTTGAACCCCTTAACAGAGAGACCATTTAACTTGAAAGGGGGGCTTGGTTATTAGTTTTGGTCAGAAAATCTTGAAAGGCTTTGCTACGGAATATTTTTTGTTTCATTATTAACATTAATTTATATAGCAGAAATCTTTCTTCTAACCCTATGTTGCCAAAATATGTTTTTTCACCAAAAATAATTTTCAAAATATTTTTAGGAAGAAACCAAGCGTCCTCCCTCAAGTTAAAAGATCGGTCCCTATTTTAATCATGCATGGCTTGTTTCCGTAATACAGCAGGCGCGGATTCAGGCAGGGTGCATCCGCTGTGCGCTCCTATAAAATGTGAAAAAAATGAGTTTTTACCATGAAATCATGAAATCAAGGCCCAAAACAATTCGTGCCTCGCCTCGCTCGGCCAATTTTAATACCCGCGTCCCCTCGAATAAAATATCATGGGTCCGCGCCTGTACAGTTTATCTTTTTAGACTTAGCTATCATTTAAAATATAAGACCTTATTTTTAAAATTAAACTGATGAACAGTTAGAAATAGAATTAGATATTAATCTCAGTTATTTTGTGTTTTTATCCAGTTGTTTTTTAATCAAACCTTACAGTACGAAAATAGTTTAAAGTGATAAACGATATATATTTACAGGTGCATAATCACAAAATGCAGAAGTGCAATCTAACTTTAAATTAAGAATATCATCACTTCCTAATCCATTTATGTAAAGATAACAAATGCAAAGTCAAATATTTAGATCATTTATCAAAAACCATTGTTGCAAGGTAATGCGAAGAAATAAGCTGTCTTCCCACTTCATTTTGTTGAGGTCTGTCGGAGTAAGCAACGCTCGCTCACTGTAAAATAGAGTCCGACTGATTGGTTTTATAGACGCGACTATAGGAGAATGCCTCTCTGCAGCGACTATTTAGACACGCTGTGTGTCTAAGGTCGTTTAGCCCACGACACACAACTGTCAGTGTTAGCTGCTCCAAAGTACCCAATACTAAGATCTTCGTTTTCACTGAAACTGTGCCCGTCTTACACCATGGGGAGGTACTGATGAGAAATCAGCAAGACTTAAGACTAACTCGAGAGAGATTCGCTCAAATTTATAGTGTGTTTCTCCAACCCGGCCAATGCAATAAAACAAGTGTAAATTAATTTAACATAAAGAGTAGTTGCTTTTCACAGTAGCTGATCTAAACATTGAATTCAAGTCATTCACATCGTAAAACCGATTTAATCATTTTGATGAAATGCAGAACATTTCTGTGGAATGGGTTCATAACAAGAAAATAGCGCGGGTAAATAAAGGATAGTTTTTTTTATACTTTTATATCTCAAAAAGATTTTTTGTATGAAATCCTTACCAAAGCAATTGAAAATTAATTTTCTACTGTTAATGAAGCGTAAATAGATATATTTTTTTACGTTTTTAAAATCTGTAAGTGGAGCTCATTTCATAGTGTCGTAACGAATTAAACAAAACGATGAGTCGGTTGTACGGTATGTTAGTGATTTATTTTTTATTTTATGGTCTGGTATTGTGAAAATAAGGAATCAATGAAATCAAAACTGCAACAAAGTTTCTGACCATAAATTTTGCTTTGCTTGACGAGTATGACTTATCAGCAGCGCTCTACCCATAAATATGAAATACCAAACAAGATATGAAACGAACGCTGCACGAGAAATGCCGAACAAGAAATGTCGACCTGGAAACCGAATTGTAACCAAGATCAACCTATGAATAGGTAGGAAGAATCTTTATTTACACTTATTAGGATTCCGAGTAGCGTAAATTTGTGTCAACAACGAATATCGATTCATAAAAAAGTAATACATACCACGGACTCTCTTTGTCTTAATACACTGATACCTTTAGAGTGACTTGACGTGAAGAAGTGAAATTATATACATCGAAAACATTATATAAGCCAGGATTATCACCATTTGGGCGTCACAAGTGAGGTTTTCCTGGAACTTTACAATTTAAAACGATGAAAAAAAGTTGACAAAGAATATTTTCTACAACAACAGAACAGTAATTTCAGGGGTTTTAAAAGATGATTCTATTTTTTTTTTTCATAGTTCAAAGTCTTTTCCAGGGCCTTGAAGTTTTAATTAAAATGTAATTCAAAGGGTTTTTTTCACGAATATGTGACAAGCCTGATAACCCAAACATTTGAAGACCCGTTTTAAATTTTAATTTAAAACTATAAATGCCATACACCTGCCCTAAATCACAGGGGAGAATCGGTATATCGGTAAAAATGAGCGTGAACAATTTTCCTATGGCGGTCAAGTATTGTGCGTGATCGCGAACAATTTTGTACCGGATCGTGAACAACGCATATTGGATTTTTTTCGTAGAAGGTCAATCTTTTTTCTTTTATAGCACGTTATAAAAAGCAAAATTAAAAAAACAAATTATGTCTGGCAAAATGGTTTAACTTAATAAATTGAAACATGAAAGCCGTTTTACTTAAAATTGAATAGCTTTCTCAAATTTTGAAAAGGCAGATAGTATGTTGATATAAAAAGGTCAGAATTTAACACATTTTGTAAACAAAACATGTGTGTTCTGCTTCATATTAATATTAAAATGCATGAAATATGGTGTTTTAGATTCAAATATCATTATTTCATTTACCAAGAGCTAAAAAATATATCTTCTTTCAAATGCAAGAGAGAAACTGGACATTTTATGTAGTTTTTGTTATTTTTGGGATCGCAAACAATTTGGCACCGCTGGTTTTGGATCGTGAACTATGATCGCGAACAATTTATTAGTCAATATCGAATGTTTTAGATAATGAAGAGTTTAAGCGTTTGAATAGATTGACATTTATATATAAAACTTAATTAAAGATGATATATATCAATCAAACGAAACACACTATTTTATTGAAAGTTTGAAAGTGACAATTTTGCAAACAACTTCTATTTGAAAAAATAAAATGTTTTAAACTTATTCTATAAAACTAAACAATGCTTACCTTGACCGGTGCACTCTACTTTACATTGTCATTCTACAGAGAACGCGAGTCGAGGAAAGGTTTTCGCCTTGCTTATATTAAAACATTTAAAACGTCAACAATTTTAAGTACTAATATTTTCTCAGCATTTACAGGGTGGAAAAACAATGACAAATAAACACAAATTTCAATTGAATTAGCATGCTAAAAAGAAATTGTCTACTCCTTACCAGCCATCTATACATTTCTTCTCGTTACGACTTCAATTCAACGTTGTCGATTACTACTCGTTTGCTTTTGTGAAATTTATTTGTTTTTTTAGCTCCAGGTGAGCTATTGCCATCACTTGATGTCCGTCGTCGTCGTCGTTTGTCGTCTGTCGTCTGTCATCGTCTGTTAACAATTTTTTCAAAAATATTTGACCCTTAATCTCGAAGTATATGTCATTTCCCGACATTTACCGTATAGTGATCACCAGTTGTATCAAATGTTCAGAATGTATTTTGTTTCGTATTAAACACATGCACACTTTTAAAATGATTCCTTAAATGATTCTCTCAGATGAGTGCAGATGTTGGTTTGTCATAGGGTTTTGTTTTGTCTTCCTTTACCGGATTTGACACACTTAATTGTAAATTGGCAACATGACGGGTGTGCTATAGCAGGCAGGAACCGCTTACTCTTCCGGAGCAACTGAGTTCACTCTTGTTACGACTTGAGTTCGCGTTGTTGATTTCTGTTCGGTTGATTTTATGTTTTGTGTTTCCTTGTGCTGTTCTTGTTTATGTTTATCGGTTCTGTCGTTACCCTTTCGGACTTTTGACACTCGAATGCCCCATTGGTGCCTCTGCTTTTAAAAAAAATAATTATCATAATATGTCATTTATGTCAAAATGTAAAATCACAGATTGGTTTGTCATAGGGTTTTGTTTTATCTTCCTTTACCGGATTTGACACACTGGATTGGAAATTGACAGCGCGGCGGGTGTGCTATAGCAGGCAGGAACCGCTTTCTCTTCCGGAGCACCCGAGTTTACTCTGTTGATTTCTGTTCGGTTGATTTTGTTTTGTGTTTTCTCGTGCTGTTCTTGTTCATGTTCACCGGGTTTGCCGTTACTCTTTCGTACTTTTGACACTCGAATGTACCATTGGTGCCTGTTTGTCCAGATATGTTATTGGTTTTTTTTATTGATGAACGACGTTACTTTGGACAATGAGTACCCTTAAAAAATTTGCAAATTGTAGCCTTTTTAAGTAGTCTGGAACGATGCAAAACTCCTATCTTAGAGTACCAGGTGAGCAAAATTATGAAAATTACTAAAATTGCACTGTATTGGAAAGAAAAAAACATCACATTTTCAACAAATATTGCTGCAATTCTCATTCTATATACGTACACTGAAAAAAAATCACCATTAAAATGTCCAATTTAAAAAAAAAAGGATAGAAACCACTGATCAATCAGATGAAAGCTATATACAGCTATTGAGGCTTTAGGGTAGCGATTTTGGATTTTTCGAAAAAAAAAATGTTGCCTGTCTGAACAAGTTATATAGGAGGTTCTTAAAGTTGCACTTTTATCTTTTACATAATTTAAAACCTTGCTACTGGACAAAATTTACAGTTTTCAATGATTTTATCATGAACATACTCTAAATGATACAAAAAATTGTTATTCATTATAATCATGAATTAAATATTAAAATTATCATTAAATCGAAGGTTAAATTAAAAATATATATTATATTAAATGTGGTCACGCTGTCCTGTTCACGATCGAATTTTGCAGGTACCTAATTGTTCGCGATCATAAAAGGCAAATTTTGAATCGCTTTTACACTTTTCCCCCCTAAATATTCCATTTAAGTTAAATAAATGGAATATTTTATATTTAGAGACATTTTCAATGTTAAATATCAAAATATTTTTCAGTTTTTTTAACATATTTAAAGTTTTATTTGAAATAAATTGTTCTTTTAATCCAACTATCATGTAAAAAACGTTGGGTAGGATAGCGCCTTTACGGTTTTAGGAAAAAATGGAATTTCCAAAGCAAAATGTTAAAATGTATTTCAGTAAAGGAAACATAGTTATTTTGCCAGACGCTTTTAGTTTTTTGAATGACGTTTGTATTTTCTTAATTTTTAGTAAATTCTATGAAACCACACCAATATGCGTTGTTCACGATCCGGTACAAAATTGTTCGCGATCACGCACAATACTTGACCGCCATAGGAAAATTGTTCACGCTCATTTTTACCGATATACCGATTCTCCCCTGTGTAAATTGCATTAATAAAAAATCTGTCAGAGGAAAAAAATGGCGGGGTTTCGTTAAATAGGAAGCAGGTATGCGACGGACCTGAAATCCAACCCCGCGTTATTGGCCCCATGTTGATGCTGCACACCTACATCAAAAAGATAAAAACAAAACTACGGAACTCGGAGGATCAATCTAAAATGTCAGAAAAACAAAAGACAAAACAAGGAAATAAAAGATTGCAATGGTCCTGACTTGCTCATAGGCGGATCCAGGGGGGGGGGGGGGGGGGCTGAGGGGCCCGGTCCCCCCTTTTGGCAAAAAAATTTGGTTGAATATGAAGGAAATCATTGAAGCGTGACGAAAGCGGGCCCCCTCTTAGGCCAGGCAGAGGGCCCCCTCTTTTCAGAATTTCTGGATCCGCCACTGTTGCTACAGACATTTCTGAAGAAAATTATCATCAAATGGGTAGCTGAAAAAACTCTTACGAATTTTTATCTGATATTCATCATTTTGCTACCCAGATTGTTGACACCGTGAAATCCGTCCAAGTCGGTATGCAAATTTTTTATCAACAGTTGTTAGACAATACGTTTATTCATATTTATCTTTATTGCAAAATTACACCCATAAGGGTCAAGTAATACAATCAGTAACTGTAACTTATCACAACATATTTATAAATGCACAATCAAATAGAAATATTTGAGTTATATCTAATAAAAGTAAGTAAGTGCATCACTGAAGTGCATTTTGTAATCATTAGGTGTCAATGTGCATGTGTGTCTGAATATATATGTAAAAATCGGTCACCTTCTGACCCGAATAAATATACATGTATATCAATAGCATATTTAGATCACTTATCAGACAATTATATACGATATACGTGTCTGAAATAATTTGCCAACTCATAGGCGGATCAGGAGGGGGTGCCCCCTTTTGGTGGAAAAATTTGAAATCATTGAAGCGTGACAAAACCGGGCCCCCTCTTAGGCCAGTCAGTGGGCCCCCTCTTTTCAGAATTTCTGGACCCGCCACCACAGTGAAGTAACTACAACTCTATGTAAAAAATGAAAACGCTTTGTCGTTAAATATATATACTAGTTTTCGACGGAGGTTTATGGGAGTATGCTCAATCGGTCCCCTTAAATAACACACCCACTAATTGCAAACTAGATAGGAATTCACATAACGTTATGCGTATCTAATGGACCTATTCCGAATTCAGATTCCGTCCTCGTAAACGTCGCTAACTCTACTCGTAAGTAACGTTTTGGCCAATCAACATCGTTGAGGACATTAACAATCCAACAATGCAACACAGTTTCTAAAAATGTCCATTGCTACTATATTTGTAAATAAAAAGCTACGCTGAGCACAGCATGATACGAACACAACGTGTCGAACCCTGTACATTTGCGGCTCAATATGGATTGGACACATGCAGCCCATGGTGGACTCACAAAGTTTTTTGACACATGCATTCTTTGGTGGACTTTGAATTGCATTTTTAAATTTTGTTTATACATTTATATTGTCTATACCAACCTTCAAGGAAAACTCATAATGCGCATTTGGCCTATTTGATCCCTTATTTCCCCAAAATGGTAGGAGATATTGCAAATCTGAATTAAAACACTGGCAGGGATTTTACAAGGATTCCAATGAAAAAAAGATTTTGAAAATCAGACCACTAATAAAAATTAAAGTAGATTTTTTGGATGTAGCCGCTTTTTGACCCCTTGAAGCAATGCAACAGTGCAAGATACTTCAAACTGTCGTTACATTTTCCTGAATGATTTTTTTTAGAACTACAATGGAAAAAAATAAAAAAAATGAATGAAAAAATTATGTTTTAAAGCAGTTTTTTAACACCTTTTTACCCCTTTTGATCCCTTTTTCTTTGAAATGCTAGGGTCCACAATCCCCTCATACATGAGGAAACTTTCTCTGGTGGTTAGAAACATAATTTAAAAGCAACTGAACAATCGGTCAGTCAACTTCAACGAAAAAAATTAATAAAACCATTCGCCGAGACCAACTCTTATAATTGTCCTTTTTTTTCCTTTGACCCCTAAATTCTTAAAACGGTACGAGAAATTGCAAATCTGATTGAAAAACGCAAGCAGGGATTTTTACAGGCATTCCAATAAAAAAAGATTTATCATTGTAAAAATCGGACCACAAATAAAAAAGTCGATTTTTTTGTGTGGCCCCTTTTTGACCCCTAATAGCAATATAACAGTACACGGTACATCAAAACTGTTGTTACATTTTGTTAAAAAACTTATTGAGAAATACATTTAAATAAGAATGATCAAAATCAGATGAAAATTAAACATTCTACACGACATTTTGTCAATACACACATTTTTACCCCTTTTGGCCATTTTTGTCTGAAACGGTAGGGGCAATAAAACCCAAATTGCATGACCAACCTTCTTTTAGTGATTTATAAGAACATCATATCAATTGGTTCACTGCAATTAAAGTTATCGCACGGAAACCAATGTGTGTACAGACGACAACGACGACGACAATGACATCGCCATAACATAATACGATGCAGTCGTATAAAAAAAAGGTCACCTCTTCATTCGAAAAACAATGGTTAAAATTTAGATCACCTACATAGATAATTACATAGATAGTAAATACAAATATTTACATTACCAGAGTCAAGGATAGATGATAAAGTAATTAAACATGTACTCCTGTAAATTTGTTTATTTTAACTCCAAATTTATGTCAAGGGTATTTCTTTTCCCTATAATAATAAAGTATTGAAAAAAGACTTAGTCCAAAAATCGTTCATATTTATTATTTTCATATCAAAATACAATTCTAAAATTTTAAGTTTTAAATTGGTTTCCAATCCTTTAATTACTAGTTAATCCTAAAACTAGAAATCTATGTCAATGAATGTCAAACCCATGAAAATAAATCCCAAAATTTTGTGACGCCGTTGGACGAAGGAAGCTGTAAGACGACTGACTCCTATATTTTGCCTTGCAACATGTTGTACCAGTAGGTAAAATAAAGTGAAATCATGATTGAAATGATCTGTTTAAGATGGTGTTAAGGCATCAGTGTTCGCCATACACTGCAACTAAATCCTTTAGCAGTTTGTTCTTTTCCTCTTCTGGGGCAAAGCAAGATCTTGCTGCATTGAATATCTAAAAAAAATATATATATAATATTGTTAACCAATGACTAAATAAAGGTAATAACAAAACCACCGAACTTGAATGATCAATCTCATAGTCCAGAGAAAATGACAAAAACGAATCAGTCATACCGGAGAATTGGTTGATCGCAATGGTCCTGACTTGGTACAGGCATTTCAAACGAAATGGTGGGTTAAACCAGGTTTTATGGCGTTTTTATAAACGATGAAATATATAAATAAAAAAGTCAAAATGTTTGCCTATTCTAAAGGGTCGTGCTTTTGCTCTCATTCTCTTGTAGTGACTGATATCTGTTTATTTTGAAGTATATGTCATTTCATGCCCTGTTTAAACATTTAAAAATGTTATAAGGCAGCAATCTTGGTCAATGCTTATGTTTTGTTAGTTTTTCCATGTCCCGAAGCGTGTCTTTCTTGTATAATTCCAGGATTGGCTCTGAAACATATGCATGATTTTATTTATGATAAAGGCCAATGTGCACAACAAGCAGCGGCGACCACCTGCAGCAATTGAGGGCTCGTTGCTACTTTCCATTGTGGATTTTAAAACTAACGTAGTTTTTTGTACGCCAGGGTGCATGCATTTATACCACATCTCATCTCCTAAAACAACTTAACCGACAATTACACTGAATTTGGTAAACTAAAGATAAGGTTTTGTGGTTACTGACCTGATTACCTCTTCCCGCGATATATCCATGCCTAAAACCATGGAAGTACGATCTAGACTTGCTTAAACCACGAATAAACTCAGTTATATTTGTTCATTACAAACTGATCTTATTATCACCTCTCTCGATATATATCCATTCCTAAAAACATGTTTTAGTCCCCAACTAAATTGGTTCATTACTAACTGATCATATTATCTACTCCCTCAAAATACCCATTCCTTATTTAAACCATAGTGATATTGGTTCATTACTTACCGATCTTATTATCTCCTCTCTCGATATACCCATTCCTAAAACCATGTTTAAAACCACAGTTACATTGGTTCATTACTTACCGATCTCATTATCTTCTCCCACGATATAAAAATTCCTAAAACCATGTTTTAAACCACTGTTACATTGGTTCATTACTTACCGATCTTATTATCTCCTCCCTCGACATACCCATTCCTTAAACCATGTTTTAAACCACAGTCACATTGGTTCATTACTTACCGCTCTTATTATCTCCTCCCTCGACATACCCATTCCTTAAACCATGTTTTAAACCACAGTTACATTGATTCATTTCTTACAGATAATATTAACTACTCCCTCAAAATACCCATTCCTTATTTAAACCACAGCTATATTGATTCATTACTTACTGATAAATATAGATTATTACACATCAAGTCCCATATCATTCCGAGACTCCCATATTAGGTCGAGGAATGATATGGAACCTGATTTTGGAAAACCCTGTGTCATAAACTTTTTATAATCTTTTATCATACATTTTCAGCAAACCAAATAAAGATATAAATATACTGTGACGTCAAATTTCAAAGTGATGCTCTAGACCTTGATATGGCATATTAGCCCACTTTTGTGCACGCGAGGTCTTGATATGGCCATATTTGCCCACTTTTGTGAACGCGAGTGCTTGATATGGAAAACAAAGTCCCTTTTCAAGATATGGCTTGTAAATTTACGACTGTTACACACGTACAAATATAAAGGTATCAAAGCTAAATGTATGATAATATAATCTACTCCCTCAATTAAAATACCCATTCCTTATTCAAACTAGTATACAGTTATATTGATTCATTACTTACTGATCTTATTATCTCCTCTCTCGATATATCCTTTCCTTAACCCATGTATTAATCCCCAATTAAATTGGGTCATTCCTAAAACATCTGCCTCGATATATCCAAGCCTAGAATCCCCAGGTATACTGGTACATTACTTACCGATCTGATTATCTCCTCCCTCGATATACCCATTCCTTAAACCATGTTTTAAACCACAGTTACATTGGTTCATTACTAACCTATCCTATTATCTCCTCCATCGATATGCCCATTCCTTAAACCATGTTTTAACCCCCAATTAAATTGGGTCATTCCTAAAACATCTGCCTCGATATATCCAAGCCTAGAATCCCCAGGTATACTGGTACATTACTTACTGATCTGATAATCTCCTCCCTCGATATACCCATTCCTAAACCCATGTTTTACATGTTATCCCAAATTAGATTGGTTCATTCCTCAATCATCATATCCTCCCTCGATATATCTTAGCCTAGAACTCATTCCGGGAATTCATTACTTACCGATCTGATAATCTCCTCCCTCGATATACCCATTCCTTAAACCATGTTTTAAACCACAGTAACATTGATTCATTACTTACCGATCTGATTATCTCCTCCCTCGATATACCCACCACTGTAACATTGGTTCATTACTTATTGATAATATTATCACTCCCTCAAAATACACATTCCTTATTTAAACCACAGTTATATTGGTTCATTACTAACCTATCCTATTATCTCCTCCATCGATATGCCCATTCCTTAAACCGTGTTTTAAACCACAGTTATATTGGTTCATTACTAACCTATCCTATTATTTCCTCCATCGATATGCCCATTCCTTAAACCATGTTTTAAACCACAGTAACATTGATTCATTACTTACCGATCTGATTATCTCCTCTCTCGATATGCCCATTCCTTAAACCATGTTTTAAACCACAGTAACATTGATTCATTTCTTACCGATCTGATAATCTCCTCTCTCGATATACCCATTCCTTAAACCATGTTTGAAACCACAGTAACATTGATTCATTACTTACCGATCTTATTATCTCCTCCCTCGATATACCCATTCCTTAAACCATGTTTTAAACCACAGTTACATTGGTTCATTACTTACCGCTCTTATTATCTCCTCTTTCGATATACCCATTCCTTAAACCATGTTTTAAACCACAGTAACATTGTTTCATTACTTACCGATCTGATTATCTCCTCTCTCGATATACCCATTCCTTAAACCATGTTTTAAACCACAGTAACATTGATTCATTACTTACCGATCTGATAATCTCCTCCCTCGATATACCCATTCCTAGAACCATGTTATAATCATCAGTTATACTGTTATCCAGAACAACAGGGTCATCAGTATTTAACGAATAGTTAGCACGGTCTTTAACAAACCTGTAAGCATATTAGAGAAGTTAAAATAAGATAAGGATATATTCTAGGTCTCCCCACCCGTGAGTGGGAGAAAATCGGCTCTTTTAACAGGTACTAGATTAGTGACACAGCTAAAAACCCATCCGACCATATGGGACGCCTATCTTAAGCTTCCTACCAAATATTGAAAGCCTACGTTTAATAGTTGCTTGGAAAACTGTTACGAAACAAAAACATGTGACGGACGAACAGACGAACATCGGTATTTCTCTGTGACAAATAATCAAATGTTAGAGGCAACAAAATGTTGTAGAATATGTTAAAAGAAAACTTTCAGCAAGGATGTTGTCTGACAGAGACCATGCTTCTATCTGAATGTCGGTTTGTTAACATAATTTCATGTAGAGGTGTTTCAAAAGAATTCCCAACTGCTCGTGGTAAGATATGAAATTTTCTAGTTTTACATCTTGTTGTTATGGCTAATGGAAAATTTGTGTCCTTTCTCGCTCAAACAATGTTTTGAATCCAATACAAACATTTGTACAGATTTTGTCTGAGTACAATTTCTGAAGTGAATGTTTGTTTGTAAAACATGTAAAATCTTGTAGTAATGGGGATAAATAAATAAAATAACAAAATAACCGAACTTGGATGATCAATTTGGTTGAGCTCTTTTATATACAAACCTATTAAGAGGGTGTAGAGACATGTCTTCTAGTAAAAAAAATGATCTAAGCTCTAGACATTAGACACTCTTCGAAGTGAATGTTGATAAATATTTTTTTTAGGTCATTCGAAAAGGAATCCCAATGAAAGCTCTTGGTGGCCATCGGATTATAGAGATCGGGGTTATCATGTTTTTTTTTTATATACAGGCAATGTCGATTGTAAAGTTTTTAACGTGATCTTCATGTTAATCAAGCTGTCGCGCGAAGTTAACGTGAAGCTCTTTTAACGCGAAGTTCACGTGAAGAAAATGTGCCTATGAAAAAGCGACCGAGTTTCATTTGTTTAAAAGTACATGTAAACAACACTAAAAAAATTATATTAAATTACTTGCGATCTTGGTAAAACTATATTTTTTAAAGTAGTAGATCTATGAACGATTTAAAAGGAATTATCGTTCGACCTAAGAGGTACTTTGTGAGGACTCCATCACTATGATAAAAAAAAAACCTGTGCAGAGGATGCAGAGACAAGTCTCTTGGTACAGAACTTGTATTAACACTTGACAAGGGACACACTTCAAAGTGAATGTTGGTTTGTAGACATCTTTTGTAGAGGTCTTCGTCATCAAACACGTGATATCCATGACCAATTCGTTCGGCGTACATATGTTCGATGGCCTGAAAATATTGTTCCAGAAGAAAAACACGATAGAATTATAATAATGGGACCTAATCTGAAGTTTAAACATGTAATTATACCTGCCACAAAATCACAGTAAAACTATTGAAATGAATCAAAGCACTAAGTCTTTTATTGTTGTTCTTATTTCTAAAGTGAATGAAAAGCCTTCAACATGGACACTGTAGAGTCAACGATTGCACCCCATCGCAAATTAAGGGCAAATTTAGGGCTACCCATTCGTTTAAAATACCTGTACTAAGCCAGTACCATTGCAATATCATTTCTTCACTATGTCTGCTTTATACTGTCTTTCCTCTCGAACATTTCAGATTTATCCTGTAGTAGTTTTGTTATAACCTTTTATACACATGCATTAAATAAACGAACAAAGACAACACTAGTACCTCTTTCACACCTTCTACTGGACCATTCTCACCAGCGTGAACGGTTCGATGAATCCCAGCATCGTATGCAAGCTGAAAATAATAAAATGCATTGATTTGTTTAAAATTCAAAAATGTTCAAAACACAAGGCCCGACGCAACAAAACTTAAGAAAAAAATTCTCAACTCGTTTTGTTATTATCAAAGTTGAAAATATTCTCAGACCTGAGATTGTTTTTTTTTTTTTTTTTTTTTTTTTTTGGTGGTGCAAAGCCCCAGATTCTTTCCTTGTACTGCACTTGTTCGATATCCTAAGTGCTGGATTTGGCTTCCCTGTTGGAACTTTTTTTGGTTTTGGGTACTTTGCGTGTGGTACTTCTGGTTTTTCACCTTTCAATATTCTGAGTCAGAAACTGCTAGTAAAAGAAATACCCCTTTATGCATTTACAGCATAACTAATTCTAAACCCGTTTTTGTATTTGTATTGTTATTAATGGGTTTATGTTCTGTGACACCTATTTCGCCAGGAATTTATCGAAATTAAAAAAAGAAGCCAAGAGTGTCAAAAGTGAATAATCAAAAGATTAAGACCAAATCAATGATATAAAACACAACACGAAAATGAACTTACAAAGGAAATCAATATAAATGCCTAAAAAAAACACGAAACAGAACACCTTTAAAATTAAAAACGAGCTTTTCATCGAAATCGGTTATGAAAGCCTGAACAGATTAAATTATTTTTTTTTAATTTGAACATGATTAATTGGGTGCAAAGATTGAATAATTTAAGAATTTTGGGGACAGAATTACTGCATATTTGTAATGCAATTTATGGTAATGTTACCTTAAAGGCTTGTTTATGTAAACACTCATCTGGATTCATTCCAGGTTCGAAATCTTGTCCTGCCAGATCAATGGCGACCACACCACGTGACTTAAATTGCTTGCACAGATTGGCTACCTCTATTGACCACTCTGGAATAAGAAATATCAGTGACTTAGGTTGTTCCCCAGAGAATTTGGACTGGTCATTTTTAACATCTTGTATTTGTAAAATACTAGTAACCAAATACTGCAGTCAGTTTAGACAACTATTACATAATGATATATTTTTCTAGAATTATATATCATATATCCATGAAAATTATGCGTATCTCCCAGTTAATCATGTAAAAAACAAATTCAAGATCTGTACTCCTTACAAATGTAATTTTCGATTTTTCGTGTTACAAAAATCGTGGACGGATGTGAGAATAGAAACAAAGAGGGGGAACAATTGTTATAAGTGTTTTAATTCATTAAAAACGAAAATTCAATTAAATTCACTGACCACATTCTGCCAACTTTAATTGAAAATGAAGGTAAAGGAATATTTTTTTCAATCGTGTTTCGTACAATATTATCAAAAGTGTTGAGGCACTACCAAACACCATGGTCAAAATGGAAGACGGACAGTTGGCGCCATAAAACTCTTAACACATTTCTTTTTTTAATGTCTGTATAATGTCAGGACCACTGCGATCTTCAATACTCGGGTATGTCTATGTCTTGTTTGTCTTTTCTTTTTGCGTATTTGAGATTAAACTTTTTAGTTAATAAAATTGATCATAACCTTTATTTGAAGTTTATTCATTACCCAATATAAAACGTCATACTATTAGTAGTCTAGAGTTATCAAATACAAGACTACATAACGTTTTACTCCGCACACTCGTAATATTTTAGAGACAGGTTTACTCACCTGGCCTATGAGTCATTCCGCACAATATTGATTTTACAGTTATGCCAAAATCACGTGACCCACGTTCCAGTGTGCTGCAGACGATATCCACAACCTTTTCGGGTGTCAAATCACCTCTCTTTAAGGCATAGTCAGGTTTTTCCGATGAATTTGATAACAGATGTGGACAGTAGCGAACTTCTACGTATTTTAAATTGTTCTTTGCACAGTCTTCGCAAAATTCGAGTGCCATTCTTTCAATAGCCTTTTCACATCCACTGGAAAAGTAGTATGGAAATATTTTTTTGTGATTCTAGCTTGTCTGTAGGATAAAGTGTTAAACATTAGAAAGCCCTTTATACAGAAGTGGATTAGTTTTTTCTTGCTTTTACACGTTAATGTCGTCAGTCAAGAAATTTTACGGAGGACATAAATTCCTAGTAGAAAATGCGTTATTTTTATCTCTCAGGTGCATAGTGTCTTTTTTTTTTGTATTCTCTGACTTGCATGCTATTGATTGTTTGCGATGCGACAGGTAACAACTTATAACCCTACCGGAGCACTTGTGTTCCTTCTCAATAAACATGAATAATACTATAAACTTGGTATATCCGCAAAAATTGTGTGATCAGTTGAAAAGCTTACCTTTTACATACAGCTGGACCAAAATGAATATGCAAACGTGACAAAAATACACACATTTATAATTGGGCAAAATATTAACACTACAAAAAGGCAAATACTAGTATAAAATACATCGCCAAGTAAAAATTGCCAATAAAAACAATTTTTGTTATTGTTCGTTACCACGGTAACATGGTACTTACGCGATGACTGGCATAAATATACCGAATAACTCCAAGAGTTTTGCGAGAGAGGCTGGTTCTGAAATAACGACATCCTCCTTGAAATGGTCAGTGTTCTCGTGTGGTAGATGTATACCTCGAGATCTGATGAAAAAAAGAAGAACATTGCAATCACCGGCTATGGTTAACGCTGGCAATCTGAAGACAGTGCAAAATATTGGTGGTGTATGATTTTCAAAAAAAGAAAATACAATTTGAGAAAATGGTAGACAACAGTTTATCGTTAGACTGTTGTCTACCCTTTTCCCATTGTCATTTTCTTTGTTAAGAATAATACACAGCAAACTGTTTTTGACAGACTTCAGATTTCCAGCTTCAACCATACACGTTAATCAACCGCGAAGAAGTTTAGAATGATAAAAATTATTTAATTGTTTTTTCTCCATTTTTAATTACTAACGCATTTTACACCATAGAACAACTGTTATGGGCCCAAACGGTGTCCGGGTTTCCTAATTCATATTTCCCGTAAAGACTTTTGAGATAATCTGCAGGAATGAAACCTCCTTTTGGGTTGTTAGAGGGTTTTAGAAATATCAGTTCTCTTTCACAATTGTCTCGATCTGCCCCTAAACGTTGCATTTTGCTTTGAGATTGCAGCTTAGATCAGTTTTGAAAGATCGACGGTACAAATGAGACATAATTCTTTTAAGCCACTTCATGTTTCTAAGACTTATTAAAAGAAGAAAACGGACGTTCATGACCACCCCTAGTAAGGTGAGTTCAAGAAAAAATGGTTTCGGTAAATATCTGTGTTTCGATACGATAATTTAAATCACAAAAATAGAAAACGGATACAAAACAGAATCCTAACTTTTTTGCTTGTTTCTTCACTGGACTAAACATTTCCCATTTAAATGCCTAACTAAAACCAAATCTACGTGAATCTTGGTAAGTTTCGCTCATCTCTCGTGAACTCCCCCAGGCGAGGCTTACCAGGTGTGAAGACGTGAAATTGTCATGAGTGCTATGGTTTATGGATTGAAAGAGGCAAAGAGGCACCAATGGGGGCATTCGAGTGTCAAAAGTCCGAAAAGCCAACGACGAAACCGGTTAACACGAACAAGAACAGCACGAAGAAACACAAAACACAAAATCAACCGAACGGAGATCAACAACTCGAACTCAAGTCGTAACATGAGTAAACTCAGGTGCTCCGGAAGAGTAAGAAAATTTGAAATTTTACGTTGTAGTAACTTATCTTCTTTACTGTGTTATTTTACCTATTGTCTAAATTATCTAAATTACTTCTTTCTTTATTTATTTGCATGTATTACATGTATTATATTATTATCATTTTTTTGTTTATGTATTTGTTTGTTCATTTTGTGTTTATCTTAATCATAAGTAAACAACAAAACACAATAGGATATGTGAACCGCAGCTGCTACTCAATCGATTTTAATCACAGGCGCTTGTGTATAGTCAAATATTGCTCGCTAGGCAATGGCCATCCCACTGAAAAATAACAAGGCCGGACATACTCTCAACCCCCCCCCCCCCCCCCCATACCGCTAAAAACCTAATTTACGTCTTTAAAAGTGTAACGTGGCATAAATAAAACCGTTATTTTTCAGTGGGATGGCCATTGCCTAGCGAGCAATATTTGACTATACACAAGCGCCTGTGTTTAAATCTTAGCGGGAAAATCAGGGGAGGTAAATTGGTATAGTTTATACTTGTTCTTACTTTGCAATTTCCAAAACCGTTTGAGGTCTAATTGCACCGTCAAGGTGCACGTGAAGCTCAACCTAAAAATAAATAAATATAGGGTGAGATCATTTTAAAAGCTGATAAGAATAAGTATTCCTCCGAACATATGAAGATAAACCTGGGATTACATACAATAGACTACTGAATAAATTTATTTTAAGTCACAGTGTTTTAAGTATTAACAGTTATTTTTTTGGCAGATCCAGAGCCCCTGGACCCCCCCTTTCGTCAGAAAATTCTGTGATTTTCATGCAAAATTTTGGCAAAAATCATCAAATTATAGTTTTGGACCCCCCTTTTCTACCGAGGACCCCCCCTTTTCAAAAATCCTGGAACCGCTGAGTATATCAAATTTTGTTCAAGTTCTACGTTTCTGTCTACAAGGAAGTTTAATAATGCCATTTTTTTTCTATTTTAATACTTTTATTTTTTTCAACTTGAATCTTGAAGTAATCATATAACTAACTTTAATTTTATTATTTCAAACTTTATTCTGAAATGATCAGATTTAATCTTAATATTATCGTAGTTTAATCTGGAAAAGCCTAAAGTTTTCAAATTGAATAGATAAAACACTGTCATTATAATCTTAATAGTTATACTTCCGTACTTTCGAGTGAAGTCGATTTTTAAGATTAACTTGAAATAGGATATCTCTTTAAATCAGTTCCTTATACTTGTCTTTGTAAAGAACTTTGTACACAAAGTGATTTTTAATTGCGTGACATGAAAAATAAAATTAAATTAAATACAAATAGAAAACTTGATACTTTTTGAACAGAATTAATAGAACTGGTCATGGACAAATATTTATAAACACACGTAAAGGTATAATTAGATTTTTACAATAGAAAAAACCTCGGTAAAAACAAATCTGATTTTAAATGTCTCGAGTTCAATCATTTCAAATATTCAAATTTTTATTAATTTTTAAACATACCTTATATGGGAATGGATCCATTTTCAAATACAAAACCCTCAGTACAAGTGACCTACATTCGTTTAGAATGTACACAAATGAGGCTAATCTAGTGAGGGATTAGCTTTATCTCCAAATGCCACACTTTAAAAATATCACAAAGTGAACAATATGAAGACACGTGATGGAGTTTTAAATACATGTATTTGCTTTTGAATGGTTTGCATTGTTGAACAACAATAAATTATTGCGTATTGTAAACGATACATGACATGTTACATATAGAATATAGGACTTTTGAATCCTTAAATCGAGGTTATCACTGGTTTATGGTGAACCCGAGCACTAGTTTATAGTGAACTCGAAGGGTGACCTAACCAGTGATAATCTCGATCTCAAGATTCAAAAAGTGATTTAAGTCCTACATTCTCGTCGAGCGACAAAATCATGAAAATGTAATAATTCGAACAGCATGGTAATTTGGCTTACAAACTTATTAAAGAAAGGATACGAGTTGGAAATTATAGAAAAATCTTTAAATTTGGTGTGTTTTTTGGTTAAAATTATAGTAACTCTAAAACGTTAATCTTTTATATTTTGACTATTCTATTGTTTTAAGCATTACAGCGATCAAATATGTCGGTTTTGTGTGATGATATATAATAACTAAATCATTAGTTGTTTGAAGTGTTATGTTGGATTTAGAATCGATATGTTTGAATTTTTAATATCAGTCGATAAATGCTTCTTAGCTAGCTGTCAGTAACTGCGAGCGTTCTCAATAGAATTCATTTACGTCTCAATGGTCTCGTATACAGAACTCTTGTCTCAGATTCTCTCTTGGTGAATTGAACTTTTTTAAGGGTGTTATTTTTGTGCTTTGTACAAGATTAACAATAAGGGGAAGGTACGGCTAAAAAACTAGTTTAACCCGGCCACATTTTATATGTGTCTGTCCTAAGCCAGGAATCCTTGTCAATGCTTTTGTTTGTCCCTGTCAACTATCTGTTTTTGTTCTTTGTCCAGATATGATATGGGTCTTTCGTTGATAATTTAGGGATTCGTTTGATTCTTACATTATGTGTTGAATTTTTTGTCTTGGGCCAATGCAAGACAGCAAGCAGTAACCTCTGGTCTTGTTAAAGACTGCTGGCTGTTTTCCATTGTGATTCAGTTTTTAAATTGCCGTTTCTTTTTATGTTGGTTGTGTTGCGTACACTTATTCAACATCTCTTATCGTCTATGATGACAAAATTGAATCCGTCTCAAGTTTGCATGTGTGGCATTCGAAACTGTCCCATTCAGTCAATTCTTGTCTGACATATTTGTCTAAAACGTACATATGGTAATGCACTCCCCTTACACAGGACAACCATTGTCTCTCCCTTTCGAAGTACTAGCATCGTTTATTGAGACCTTTCTGACAAAAAGAGTCGAAAATAGATTGATGGATTTTTTAAGCTTGCACGTCCACACCTGGTGGAGCCTTACCTGGAGGAGTTCACGAGAGATGAACAAAACTTATTACTCTATTTTATTTACAAGGTTGGGCGGAGCTTAATTTTCTCGGTCTTTTAGGTAGGATTTAAATGAAGAAGACCGAAATAATTGACCCATGACCAACCCGGTCAATAAAATAGAGTAATACCAAGATTCAAGTAGATTTGGTTTTGGTAAGGCATTTAAATGGGATGTATTTTGTCTAGTGAAGAAAAAAGTAAACAAGTTGGGATTCTGTTTTGTATCGGTTTTCTATTTTTGTGATCGAAACAGAAATATGTTTTACCAAAACCATTTTTACGTGAACTCACCTTACTAGGGGTGATGTCGAGGATCTAACCACGAACCTTGGCGTTGGTTATTAAACCAAACCACAAAACCACCAGCTCTCTTATATGTTCAAAATTATGTTTTTAGGGAGCGATCATTTGATTTTTAGGGGGGGGGGGTTGTGGTATGGTGAAATTTTAAATAAAAAGGCAGGACGGCAAAAATTTAGAAATGAAAGCGCTTTGAATACATAAGGCAGGATGGTATTTTTGGCTGAAAAAAAATAAAGTTGCTTTAAAATAATAGCATTTGCACGCGCTAGCACGTCCAAAAAAAAACCCCAGGCTCGGCTTTTTCCAAAATTAAAAAAGGAGGACAAAGAAAATCTCCATAGTCCCCCTATAAAAATCAAATGGTAGGTTTATTACTTAATTTATAAACAATTGAGAAAAGTGTTGTTTCGGCATTTATATATTAATAGTTATGAATAAATTATAGTATACATTAAGTAAAGACATCAATGGATAAAAAGGACATCTGCACTAGAACTTTACATCCTGTTTTTACCATGCAGGGGATGACATGTTCTTTGATTTATACAAATAGGGTTACGTGAATAGGGCCACCGATTGTTTTTAAATTTTGTTTCTGTAAGGCCAATTTTTGAGTAGTGCACGCATGCACAAGTCGGAAAATACGGGTGCGCGTTTTTGAAAACGTATACTAGTATTATGTCTTTTTAAGAGGGTGGGGCATTAAAATGTTCAGTGGAGCCGTTTGATTAATTCAGTTTCACATAAAACCATATATAGTTAACAAAAACGACTTAAAATGTTGATACCTAAAACCTATGTACATCTTGTGCATACTTCTCAAAAGCGGATTAAGAACCGGCGTGTCGGGCGTGCACCTTCCCGTTTTACGGAGAAATTTGATTAGGAACTGTTAAAACAAGAGGTCTAGAAGATATATTTGTTAAATTCCGTGCCCTCTTATTTGAAAATTTCTGGATCCACCACAGCTTCTTTCAAAGAAAATCTATCAGTTGTAAGTAGATTTTTTCCCGCCTTTTCCATTCAGAAAGCGGACGTTAACACGTGTTGTGTCGGATTTAAAATCGACATACTTGATTTTTTCATACGAGAGACCTATTCTCGAATATCTATTCTAGATGTATACTTAGATTCACCCTGTTGTCGATTGCATAACGATTCGTATGTTGCATAATAGGATGCAAAATAGTTCGTCATGAGGATTGATTTTAATGCCAGTTTGTAATTAAATTTAAGAGTCTGTGTAAAATTTTATCAATGATCAATTTAAAAGAAAAATACCGAAAAGTCACCAGTCGGTGCATTATCGCGCTATAATAGCTGTTACTGCAGTTAAATTTCTTATATTACATGTATTACTGCGCGAACAATTTTTATCTCAGCAGCATAATATACACAAACAGATTGAACTTTTCAAGATATGTTAATTTTTTCATCGTTTTATCGTTTTGGCAACTCTCTACTTATGTATTTATGAACCATGCAAACATTTTGCGATCTTAATGATATAATTTCACGTGTTATTGTTTTAAAATCATCAATAAGGCATTGAACTCGTGATGTTATTAATTTTCGGATTTCCATCAAGACAATATGGCCGCGACCAGTAGATTATGTGTTCCGCTTCGGATTATATTTTAGTCAGTGTAGCATATCTTGCGTAGCTTTAGCGTAATGGATATTTGATTTTGGATTGCGAAAATTTGCTTAATTGAATAAAGTTTTAAAGGACAAAAATACTGTTCGGACACCAAAAATAAGTTAAATCTTGCAAAAAAGTTGTACACAGCATCTTCGTATTTCATGCTTTTATGTGGTGGTGTTCTAAAGCAACAGTGCGATTCAACTAGATCATGTAGCGTACATGGCGTAGTCACTTTATCAGGTTGTGCACATGTTTAAGCGTACTTTCTTTTAAATTTTTGACTGCAAAATGTTAATTCATTGAAGATAGTTTATTATCACAGACAGAAATATAGGTCAATCAGACACACACAATTCAAGCATTTTATTGATTTTTAGAAAAATGACAAAATAGCCACATTGGGTCATTCGTCTGTCTTGATCTAGGTCATTTTAATAAGGATAAATAATTTTATCTATTTCTAACAAAGCTATTGCGGGATCCGGAAAAATAAACTTATTTGTCACAAGTTATTGGTTGTTCGAAAATGTTATCATTGCTTGATAATTTTGTCGATTCACCACACAGAGACCAGAGTCGCCACAACTACAAACATGTCAGAAAATAATTTTAACTGTGCGGAACCACAGGGGCTTGGATTAATTTATAGTGTAGGGGGTCGATTTTATTTTAAGTCAATATAAATGACCAGAATCCAAGCCCCTGTGTGCGGAACATGGATTGCAACGTTCCTGTATAAGTTTGCTTTAGTCTCTATCATAAAGGGAGGGACAATCTTTGAATAGGTGAGAACCAAAAATATTTGAGCAGTGGCGGATCCGGAGGGGGGGGGGGGTCCGAGGTTGGAATTTTCTTCCTTTCCGCCAAAAATTTCGCAAGTAACGTGTAGGTTTACTGAAAAATTTGTCTAGAATCACCCCCTTTTCGTCATTCGTCCACAGCGGACTTTATGTGGACCAACCCCTTTAAAAAAATTCTGGATCTGGCCCTGTTTGAGTTATAATATAATTTATTGCTATTAGACGTAAAAAATTTAAAGGCATACATGCACATTGCAAATTTTCATAAAGAGATCTACATGGGGTTTAAACTTATTTCATATAATATCATATACTTCAAAATCATAGGCTGATCTGACAAATGATAACCATTAAAGTAGACGATAAATAGATGTGGAATAATTGTACGTGACACAACCAACATAAAGAAACGAGAATTTAAAAAAATCACAATGGAAAACAGCCAGCAGTCTTCAGCATGACCATATTAAGTCGCTGCTCGCCGTCTTGCATTGGCCTAAGACTAAAGATGAGTCCAGTTTGCCTTTTGGTCACACTTAGAAAAAGTCAAAATAACAATGTACGATTTTTTTTACATCTTCGCATGCTTAAAATGCAACTAAATGTTGAAAATAATAATATTATAAAACGAAAATTGTAAAAATTTCTAGGCAAAAAATATATGTTTGATTTTCGTCTTCGGTATTCCCAGAATCCCGTTGGTAGCTTTTGTTCTCAGAATAATTTGAAGATTGAAACTTTTTTAAATTTAACATTAAGCTGATTTATAAGTATATATAAGCAACAGACTGTGACATCTTCGATCCAATGGAGACTTTTGTAGAGCTCGATGAGCTGAAGGTTTAAGCAAGCAAATGAGCTGAAGGTTTAAGCAAGCAACAGCTTTTCTCTATCTGCAATAGTTTCCTATTTCCTCTTCAACATACATAACCAAACCTCGATGCAGTTATTTTAAACTAAATAGGAGATAATAAACCTACATGTACAATGCTTATACTGGATCTAAAAACAAATAATGTTTAGGATAAACACTTGCATGACTTAAATTCATCAACATGTTTATCTTAAAATGGCTTAGTTTTATATTGATATTTGTTAACAGACAATACTGAATACAGAAAATTATATGTAAATTACGGTTAAGTGACCACCAGTTAGCTATAGAAACTGGGAGATATAAGAAAATACAAAGAGAAGATAGAATTTGCAAAACTTGCAATGCGATTGAAGATGAGAGTCACTTTCTTTTTAGTTGTAAGCTCCCGCAAGGCGGGATCTAAATTGCCTGAGTATACGTACTATGATGCATGAAACCGGAATAGGTATAAGCTAGTCGATATATCCGCACCCAATGGCACGGAATGCAAAATTAATTTTCTACTTTGTAATTTGTATTTCAAAAATTAAATTACGTAAATATTGTATTAAAATGAATATTTTGAATATTTCTAGCTATAGAGATACATGTAAAGATTTTTTTAATGAAAACGCTATATATTTCATTGACGTCATAATTGTTCAAAACAAAATGACAGAATTGCGGGAAACTGTCATTCTTATTTTCGTGGAACAACACAAAGCGTGATGTACATGGCAACTAAATAAGTATTCTGTCATAATGTTTCTGCAGTCATAAAATCAAAACCTTGTCCATGTTGTGTCTTGAACAGTAAACTATATATTGTTTCGATTCTAAACTTTACATTCGAAAATGAAAGTAGAAAAGGTGTCCTCTATGACGTCCGGTTATATCGTCTTTTTTTAGCATATATTATGACGTCATTTTAGCTTGAGAAGAAAAAACACTTCCTCGTTCTGTTTGCAGGTGCGCTCCTTTTCAAAACCATACAAAAACTTGCATTTCTTGCTGTTATTAAAAAAAATAAGGGGACAACCATTTGATTCTGAAAAAGGAGGGGTCTGCAGTTTTGGTCGAGTCAGAAAATTTATTTTCCGCCGTTTTGTGCCGCCGAGATTATTTATTTTTAACATGTTTAACATACCATACTAGTAAAGAATCTTGGTACAGATTTTTTTCCCTTGCAAGTAGAGGCCAGATTATTTATCTCCAATTTTTTGCAGGCAAGATTATTTATTTACAAGAACTGCCACTCGGATCCCCGTCAGAATCAAATATGATATCTGCGGGAGCTTATCAGGTTGAACCTGCATCATATTAAAATTAACGAAAATTGCAGGAAAATATATTTCGATAAAATTAATATTGATTCTTCTTCACAAAACGAAATAAAGCTAAATTTAATCTTAAACCCAAATAATAGTCTAGAAGTGAAATTTCTGGGATCCTTTTTAAAACAGTCAATGACACTGAGGACAGGAGACACTTAAGTTTCATTGTACATGCTATTATTATTTGTTGTAGTTTTGTCAACCTATTGTTTGTAGCCTTTGGCCCTTCATTGGGCGTAACTTGTGCTAATAAAATTTGATTTGATTTGATTTGATTTGATTGATTTTATAGTATGTGTACAGCAAAGGCTACTTATAGAATTCAACAATAAACCTTAGCAGGACCTAGAAATAATAAAGTCTTTTTTTATGTTACTAAAGCAGACCTTTGCTTTTTGTGTCCATAGCGGCTTTCTAGGCAATATGCATGAGTCCATGCTTGTTTTATGAAAACGACGATCGATTCGTTCTTCGTTCCATGTGCATGTACACAACCTGTTTGAGAGACATCAGTAATACTATGACTTCAGGCACAACGAGATAATTTAACTACTTAAAATTTCTGTAGTCCGGAATACCCTACACTACCCTACACTACAGACCACGTTTGGGGGGGGGGGGGGGTAACTTCAAGTATTTTAGGGTACAGATGTGCGGCCCAGAAGTTTTATACCCACCATATTCAGATATTGGCCTGCTTAAAAAAGACACCCATTCACATATTTTTAATGCATTTGAAATTACACAGAATATGCTTTAACTTAACATGTTTTATAGATTTTCTATTAAAATCAAAGTTTGAATGGTAAAAAATATCGTTAGGGTTACAAGAAGGCAAAATGTGAATGCTCAGTCACTCTTTTCCTATTGATATATGACATTTGTGAAAAGTATACCTTATCATATATGCAACATTGAAATTTCCAACCTTTTAAAGTAGACCCTTTTGGGCCGCACATATGAACTTACCTTTATAATTGATTTAACCCCCCCCCCCCCCCCCCCCCGTGCAACAGACAGTAAAAATTTTCAAAATTAACTTTTGAGCAACGACTTGTCCAGATAATAAATAGGTCTTTCTGGGATTTTTTTCATTTGGACTTTTTCAGATCCACAGAGTCGTAGGAAGCCAAACGTCAAAAATTATAAAAGGCTTTCAAGACCCTTTTGAGCTTAGCTGGGTGGCCTGTCCTATCAACATTTTGTCAGTTTGCAATGCCAAAAACCAGTAGTAGGTGCACCTAATGATACATTGTACTAAGCAATCGTATGCTTCGAAATTAACTGTAACCTGTTCTTCCGGACGAATGACCACCTACAAAAGAATCATTCAATTCCCATATTGTTTTATAACTAGAAAGTGCCATAAAAACATATTGATACGGTTTGTTCAAATGATGCATGAATCCCTTCAACCTTATCTTTCATTCTAGTATGGTAGGTATTACTATAATGCTAAATGCATTATGCATGTTTCGGGAGCCTAACTGTGACATATATGTAACTCGAGTACCAATGGATATGGTTTTAACCATATCCCTTCTTGTTTACATCAGTCGATGGCCGCGTCTTAGCTAGCTGTCTGTAACTTCGAGACTCGTGTTCTCAAAAGCCGTTAATTACTTGTTGTCCCTTTGTCTCAGATACTCTCTTGTTGAATTGAACTTCTATCGATTAGATTTTTACTGCGTGTTAGTTTGTGCTTTGTTATTGATTATCAATAGGGGGAAGGTTGGCGCCAAAAAAACTAGTTTAACCCCGCCACATTTTTAATGTGCCTGTCCTAAGCCAGGATTATTTATCAAAGCTTTTGTTTGTTTTTAGTCGAATTTTTGTTAATTGTTTTTTGTCAAGAAGAGGGTCTTTCATTGCACTTTAGGATTGGGCTTGAGCAACGACAGGTGGTCACATTGAAGGCTGCTGGCTGTTTTCCATTTGTGGATGTTTTAGATTTACGTTTATATTGTAGGTTGTGTCGCGCACACTTAATCCACATCTCATTTTCTTCTATAAATGGGTATTTTTAGTGTTTAGGAGGGGGGAGGGTTAAATTTTTCGTCAAATATTTCGTAGCCAAAAAAATGTGTTTTCCCAGTAACCCATATCCTTGTAAATAAAATGGACTTTAATATCCCATATCCCAGTAAGTTTTGCCTGATGTTTTCTGTATCCCATGAAGAAAATGTGCGAATATTCCATATCCCAACATACCATAAACAAGCCTCATGATTTTTTACTGTAAAAAATGACAAAATTTTCTTGTCCATTGTATACCATGCCGATTTAGTCGTAAACATTCTACTTTGAGATCATTAACCAATATTTATTTAGTCTGACATTTATTTTTTTAATTTGAAGCTAACAGATGATCCAGACACAAAGAACTTAAGATCTAAAATAAAACAAATTGAATGTTGACTCTAAAACAAAACACATCACTTTGTCAGCACAAAAGTGGTTTAATCTAGTAAAATGCTTATGATGTTAAACGATTAAAATTTTCAAAGGTCAATTTTTATGTAGTGTTGTTGGTTTTCGTGTGGTTCAAACATGAATTTAAATATTTACATTATACATATGCTGTCATATCAAAGTGAATTAACATTTATTTTAAAAATCAAACTTGTCTATCCTTTCACAAACAATCGTTTTTTAACAGCTGGGTTAATAAAAATCAATCAATAGTTTAACATATTTAAAACATATGTATACCAGAAATCATATTTGTTTAAGCCAAAACTTTATTATGTTGTCATTCAATTTTAATTTTTCTCTCCTTCATGTCTATGTCCCTGGCGTGGTCGAATTTGCGTATCATTACCGACTTATGTTGCCACTCCAACAAAAAATATTTTCAAATTCATCCATCATAGCAACTTAAAACGACAGGTATCTGCTTAAAAAAAAGAAGAAAATATAATTTTTCTTTTATTAAAAACTTTCAATTTACACGGAATACCGAATTCTTTAAATATTAAAGGAAAATTTCTATTCCTGTGATTTTCTTTTCAAATCTGGTTAGTCGAATTTTTCCCCTTTGCTCATAATAGATATAAACAATGGCATATAGAGTTACGGCAATTTATCCGCTGTGAGCAAACAAAAAATATCAGTAAAATTCTTTAAAAGGCAGAGAAAATAAGAAATCACACAAATTAATTCGTCAAATTTAAGGTGACCATGAATTTTAGCAATGATATATCTACAACAGAATTAAACGCTCAATCAAATATTTTGTTAGAGTAGATACACGTAACTTATGTAATAGTGGATTTTAGCATGTTGTTAATTGTTGTTGTTGTAGTAACAATTTTTAAAGTTAAACCCTATAGAAAATAGAAATAACAACCAATATTTACAAACGTTATTGACCAGCAACTAACTACATTTTATAATTGGTACGTAAAATTTTGAAACATTTTAGGTCATTCATTAGATCTCATACCATTATTTACGATATATATGAGAAAAAAACAAAGAAGTAAAGCCACAAAGGCCTCAAATTAACACGGTATTGCAATAAGTTTACAAATGAGCCAAGATATACCTGAACTTTTACAATCACTTCCGGATTCAAAGGGGCGGAGGGGATATTCGCCAGCTCCCTCACGTAAACCTAAAAAATCCTAATTTTTGGCTTATTCTGCAAAAGTGTCTGCATTTCTGGGATATTTTTTTACCCTTTTAGTCCCCTCTTAACTCAAATTCTGAAACAGCCACTGCTTTACGTCAGACGTATTTATCACAAGTTTAACATAACGTTTTCATAATCTTTATAGCTTCTAGAAGTAGCCCACAAATGCACCAAACTTAGTAGAATTCTTAATTTTACACACTGTTTTCTTGTAATGTTTTGTTAAAAAATTGTCAACATTGCAACTATTCTAAATTCATTATATAACAAGAATACGTCAAACGAGCATAATGCCCCCTCTTGCATTTGGGACAGACGGACGAACGGGCGGACAATCAGACCCGAACACTTTATGCCCACTACTTTCGTAGATGGGACATTAAAATCCATAGTACTTCAACAAAATTGAGTATGGCTATACTCCCCAGAATCAAGCTAGCGAACAATACCTAGCGAACAATACCCAGCGAACATTGTGCAAAATCAAACTAGCGAACAATTTCCAGCGAACAGAAATAAAAAGTCCGCCAAACTGATATGTATGACGACCGAAAAACGAAGTAAGGCAAGTGCGAACACAAATGAAAATAGATATTCTATTTTGTAATTATCAACGTTAAGGGTTACCATGTGGCATAATATACAAATAGTGAAAAACAAAGATGCGTTGGTGTTTTACCAAGTTTATTACATAGACCAAGGACCACCTGACTGATTAAAAACTATGTTAAATGAATAATAAAACCCGTAAAAGTAGTTCGTTAAAAAAACTTATTTCCTTAAAAACACTCCATCTAAATGTATCTTATATAATTTAATACAATACTAGCATTGCATGTGTCACGATAAGACTAAGTTGTACAGACAATTTCATGCAAATATTGAATAAATCACTTAAGAGAAATATATGGATGACCGAATTACTACACCAATATTTATACTAATGAGGTACCTACTGGTATTTTTTATTTGCTAAACGAGGTTAACATGAAGCTTATCTAAGAAACAAAGTATAAAAATGTATGAATAATAAGAAATGAAGGGGGAGGGGTAACTTTGAGTACCGATTGTGGACCTCTTATAGAGTATATAGAGGATACATGTAGCTATTCATATGCCAAATAACATTGCCAAAACTACACTTTTGAACATTTCACAAGACCATCATCAAATATATAAGTTTAATAGGAAGGCGGCGGGGGGTAACTTTGAGTACCGATTGTGGAACTCCGAGAGATATACCCCGTTAGCCACTTATAGGGTATATAGAGGATACATGTGGCTATTCATATGCCAAATCCCATTGCTAAATCTACACTTTTGAACATTTCACAAGACCATCATCAAATATACGGTATAAGTTTAATAGCAGAGGGGGGTAACTTTGAGTACCGATTGTGAAACTCCCAGAGAAATACCCCGTTAGCCACTTATATGGTATATAGGGGATGCATGTAGCTGTTCATATGCAAAATGCCATTGCTTAATCTACACTTTTAAACATTTCACAAGCTCTCAAAGATAAGACCATCATCAAATATATAATTTTAATAGTTAGGGGGGGGTAACTTTGAGTACCGATTGTGGACCTCCTAAATATATACCCCATTAGCCACTTATAGGGTATAAAGGAGATGCATGTAGCTATTCATATGACAAATCTCATTGCTAAATCTACACTTTCGAACATTTCACAAGCTCTCAAAGATAAGACCATCATCAAATATATAAGTTTAATAGTTAGGGGGGGGGGGGTAACTTTGAGTACCGATTGTGGACCTCCTAAAGATATGACCCGTTAGCCACTTATAGGGTATATAGGGGATGCATGTAGATATTCATATGCCAAATCCCATTGCTAAATCTACATGAGCTTATGAAATGTTCAAAAGTGTAGATTTAGCAATGGGATTTGGCATATGAATAGCTACATGTATCTTCTATATCCCCTATAAGTGGCTAACGGAGTATATCTCTGGGAGGTCAACAATCGGTACTCAAAGTTACCCCCGTTCCTATTAAACTTATATATATTTGATGAAGGTCTTATCTTTGAGAGCTTATGAAATGTTCAAAAGTGTAGATTTGGCAATGGGATTTGGCATTTGAATAGCTACATGTATCCTCTATATACCCTATAAGTGGCTAACGGAGTATATCTCTGGGAGGTCCACAATCGGTACTCAAATTTACCCCCCCCTTCCTATTAAACTTATATATATTTGATGAAGGTCTTATGTTTGACAGCTTATGAAATGTTCAAAAGTGTAGATTTAGCAATGGGATTTGGCATGTGAATAGCTACATGTATCCTCTATATACCCTATAAGTGGCTAACGGGGAATATCTCTGGGAGGTCCACAATCGGTACTCAAAGTTACCCCTATTGTTTTTGCACCGTTTCTTATTATTATTAAGTCGCCCAAAACATAGTTTTGGGGACTTATTGTTTTTGCACCGTTTCTTATTATTATGTCCCCGAACACGAAGTGTCGGGGACATATTGTTTTTGCTCGGTTTCTTATTATTATTATTATTATTATTATTATTATTATTATTATTATTTTTCTCGGTATTCTGGATCGTGAACTTGTCCACCTCATTTTTTCGACATCTTTTAAGGTAGGAAGCTGAAAATTCATAAATCAAGAGTATGGAATGGGAGATTGTGCTTTTTGTATTTTTCGCCGAAATCGAACGACCCCATATAGGTAAAAAAAGGGCCTCAAAATGGCTCCTCGAAACCGAAGTTGAATTTTTCCTGGCATTTCTGATCCGGCAGGGGTAGAAAAAATTCCCTTATAGGTTAAGTGCGGATATACAATACCTTTCATTTGAAAAAAAAATTTTGAAAATCGGACTTACCGTTTTCAAAATTTTGCAAAAAATCGAAAATAATTTTTTTTGTAAGATTGAGTTATCTTTCTTTGTACCATATATTTTGTGATATTAATGAAAAAAATTCTCAACTTTGTTATTTCTTAATGAAAATTGGTTTACAAGGTAATAGTGGTATGCCGAGTTCAATTTTGGAATCGAAATTTTTTTTGGGCGGCCATTTTAAAAATGGCCGCCATTTCCCGCCAAAATTAAATTACTCCGATTTTAATGAAAATTGGTATATAAGGCAATAGTGGTATGGCGAGTTGATTTTTTACATCGAATTTTTTTTATCGTCGGCCATTTTCAAAATGGCTGCCGTTTCCCGCCAAAATCAAAGTTACTCTGATTTTGATGAAAATTGGTATATAAGGTAAAAGTTGTATGGCGAACTTATTTTTGACATCATTTTTTTAGCGTCTCTTAGCATTTGAGATAACTTATTATATCCAATTTTCATCAAAATAGGAGTAAGTTTAATTTTGGCCATGAACACGAAGTGTCGGGGACATATTGTTTTTGCTCGGTTTCTTATTATTATTATTATTATTATTATTATTATTATTATTATTATTATTTTTCTCGGTATTCTGGATCGTGAACTTGTCCACCTCATTTTTTCGACATCTTTTAAGGTAGGAAGCTGAAAATTCATAAATCAAGAGTATGGAATGGGAGATTGTGCTTTTTGTATTTTTCGCCGAAATCGAACGACCCCATATAGGTAAAAAAAGGGCCTCAAAATGGCTCCTCGAAACCGAAGTTGAATTTTTCCTGGCATTTCTGATCCGGCAGGGGTAGAAAAAATTCCCTTATAGGTTAAGTGCGGATATACAATACCTTTCATTTGAAAAAAAAATTTTGAAAATCGGACTTACCGTTTTCAAAATTTTGCAAAAAATCGAAAATAATTTTTTTTGTAAGATTGAGTTATCTTTCTTTGTACCATATATTTTGTGATATTAATGAAAAAAATTCTCAACTTTGTTATTTCTTAATGAAAATTGGTTTACAAGGTAATAGTGGTATGCCGAGTTCAATTTTGGAATCGAAATTTTTTTTGGGCGGCCATTTTAAAAATGGCCGCCATTTCCCGCCAAAATTAAATTACTCCGATTTTAATGAAAATTGGTATATAAGGCAATAGTGGTATGGCGAGTTGATTTTTTACATCGAATTTTTTTTATCGTCGGCCATTTTCAAAATGGCTGCCGTTTCCCGCCAAAATCAAAGTTACTCTGATTTTGATGAAAATTGGTATATAAGGTAAAAGTTGTATGGCGAACTTATTTTTGACATCATTTTTTTAGCGTCTCTTAGCATTTGAGATAACTTATTATATCCAATTTTCATCAAAATAGGAGTAAGTTTAATTTTGGCCATTTCCCGCCAAAATTAAACTTACTCCTATTTTGATGAAAATTGGATATAATAAGTTATCTCAAATGCTAATTTCCCGCCAAAATTAAACTTACTCCTATTTTGATGAAAATTGGATATAATAAGTTATCTCAAATGCTAAGAGACATTGACAAAGAGGGGTACGTGAGGGGACATTTTTGTGACTCGCTTGCGATCACAATTAGAACTAGTTATTATTATTATTATTCTTCTGATTCTTAATCGTAAAGCTGTCCTCCCTAATACAAGAAAATGGTTCAAGGAAATTGAATAACACTTGTTGGATTGGATAGTGGGTTACCTAAAGGCGTGCAATCAAGTTTTGAAATTTTCAAGATGGCCGCCGTTTCAAAATGGCGGCCATCGGAAAAAGTGGGCGGAAAATTTTTTTTCATCGGATCGTTTTGAAAATTGGTCATCTGGGTAAAGCGGGTATGCTGAGTTCAAATCTGCGACCGGATTTGAAATCCGACTTACGGTTTTAAAATGGCGGCCATTTTACTACACCCGCCCCCCTTAAAAATGTGAACTTTGTCCGATTTCAATGAAATTTGATTTCTATACATATTTTATTGTACTGAATGGGAAGAAATAGTATCTAAGGCAATTTTGGGCGACTTGTGTGTTGGCATCCCAACACAAATTATAGCTAGTTATTATTATTATTATTATTATTCTGATTCTTTATCGTAAAGTTGTCCTCCCTAATTCAAGAAAATGGTTCAAGGAATTTGAATAACACTTGTTGGATTGGATAGTGGGTCACTCAAAGGCGTGTAATCAAGTTTTGAAATTTTCAAGATGGCCGCCGTTTCAAAATGGCGGCCGTCCGAAAAAGTGGGCGGAAATTTTTTTTTCATCGGATCGTCTTGAAAATTGGACATCTGGGTAAAGCGGGTATGCTGAATTCAAATCTGCGACCGGATTTGAAATCCGACTTCCGGTTTCAAAATGGCGGCTATTTTACTACACCCGCCCCCTTAAAAATGTGAACTTTGTCCGATTTCAATGAAATTTGATTTCTATACATATTTTATTGTACTGAAAGGGAAGAAAAAGTATCCAAGGCGATTTTGGGCGACTTGTGTGTTGGCATCCCAACACAAATTATAGCTAGTTATTTATTTAATTATAGTTTTTAAGCAGTCAAGTGGTCCTTGGTCTATGTAATAAACTTGGTAAGACATCAACACATCTTTATTTTTCACTATTTCGTTGATAATTACAAAATAGAATATTTATTTTCTATGTGTTCGCACTTGCCTTATTTCGTTTTTTGGTCGTCATACATATCAGTTTGGCGGACTTTTTATTACTGTTCGCTGGAAATTGTTCGCTAGCTTGTTTTTGCACAATGTTCGCTGGGTATTGTTCGCTAGCTTTTTGTTTGCTAGATATTGTTCGCTAACTTGAGTCTAGTGCTATACTCATATATACTTGCAAAATGATAAATATAGATTACTACACAGAGTTTTCCATATCAAGTCCCATATCATTCCGAGACTACCATATTAGGTCGAGGCGTAAGGCCTTATATGGGTCGAGGAATGATATAGGGCCTGATATGGAAAACCCTGTGTCATAATCGTTTTATCATACATTTTCAGCAAACAAATAAAGATACAAATATACTATTTATATACTGTGACGTCAAATTTTAAAGTGAAGCTCTAGACCCTGATATGATGGTCTTGATATGGCCATATTTGCCCACTTTTGTGCATGCGATGGTTTGATGTGGCAAAAAAATCTCTCTTGTCAAGATATGGCTTGTAAGTTTCCGTCTGTTACACACGGACAAATTTAAAGGTATCAAAGCTAAATGTAATATGATAAATGTAAATACAGGAAAAAATTCAAAAATTGAGATTTTTTATAGTAAAAACTTATTTCAAGCTGAACACTCTCCTTTTTGTTTAACAATTGAATCAAAATATATTGCTCTTTACCAATCGGAAGTAATAAGCAGGCAACTCAAATGTTTTTTTTTATCTTTCCTGGCTTTACTCATATTTGTCACGCATAATTTTTATTTTTTTTAATTATTCCCCTTAAATGATATTTTCTATAAAATGTTTACCTTGTATTTATTTCTTAAATTAAGATTTTAAATCTAAATTCCACATTACACCTATGTTTTAACAAGTTTTTTTTTTAATGAAATACAGCGATAAATTTGAATTTAATTTCAATTTACAGGAAATGAACTTAATTTTTTTCAGCCGATTTATTAGAATAACAATCAATATAATAAAATTATAAGTTAACTAATAAATATGTACCAGAAGTCATAAGTGCTTATGATACAATTGAATTGGATTTTAGTATGATTTTTTTTTTTTCAAAAAGGGGTGGAGCTGTGGATATTTTTTCCTGCCTTTTTTATGTTTATATCCTCATATATTTAGTATTTCATTCATGTAACTCTTTCAAGTGAAAATCTTTATTTATTTCTTCATTTTATGCATGCTACCTATATGTTTTTCGTTTTTTTTAATCAAAGGCTTGCACCGTATACTAGTAAGTAGTATTTTCTGAAGAAATAAAAAAAAATCAGGGTCGAATCCAGAAATTATGAATTGGCATTCAGTCCATGGTGGACAAAATGGGTGGATCGAGGTGGGGTTCCAGCCCAACTTTGACAAAAATACCCTTAAGTTTCGGACGAAAGGGGGTCCAACACCGGAACACACACCCCTTTTGGATCTGCACCTAAAAAACAAATCTCATTCACAGTGATGCCCAGTACCAAAATGTTAAAGCATCAAAACAAGACATTTACATACCAGATAATTTACACGGGCAACTATTCAGTATAGAACTTTCAAAAAGTTGTTTGGGCCAGGTTTTATGTAACCCGAATAATACAGTCGTTATATTTGGCTCCTTGTAGTCTCTACATTAACGCTGAAATATACGAGGACGGACATGGCTTGAATTATTCGAGTTAGGTTTTATGTACCAAAACAGTTTTGTTTTATTGTGATCTTTAAATAAACGTTATTGGTGGTGGATACAGAAAAAAAATCATTATTAGTAAATAAAGTACATGACTAGTCATTGCCATGAATATCCCAAAATCACAACATGCACAACTCGTGTTATGATTTACGGGGGAAAGTTTTCTGGTATACGTGTGCTTTTATTTTTCATTTTTATAGTCATTCCAAGCGTTCTTGTGAAAGATCTTGGAATGTAGTTAGCTGTAGGAATTCGAATGGCTAGAGTTTATGACAACTAATTTCATAACAATATGTCGTTACAATTCGTTACAATTCATTTTTATGGACAATTTCACTGCACCCTTAGCCCCTGGGACAAAAAATAAATTGTGATAATTTTTAGCAACATATTACCATAGAAATGTATTTCAAAAAGCTGTCGTTATACAGCTAACTTAATTCTTCTGTATTTAAATATACGGCTTGGGATGACAATGAAGATGAAAAATTCAACTTAACCGGAAGTTCTCCAAACGAATTTCCTCGCGTGACTAAAATTCATGATTTAGGACATTGGTGACCGCCTTGAAATGCAAATTCAGACATTAGTTTTAAGACACATATTTGGAAGAAACAAGGAAGAACCGAATAGATATTTAGATATTGTAGACACAAAAGAAAGACTAATGAAAACAACATAAAAAGAAAAAACCTAAAAAACAACAAAGCTGAAATCAAAAACGTAAATACATTGTTATATTTCAAAACAATAGTTAACTAAAGTGCTCACTCACAGAAGGGTGAGCCTTTCCTGCTTGTCATAACACACCCGTCACCTTTCCCTAGATAAATCAGGTTTGGGTCAAATCCAGTAAAGTACGACAATAGAAAGACTACGGATGGAAACTCCATATTTGTCTACCAGCACATTATGTCTTCCGTAAAATTAATTTTGAACCGAATTGCAACATAACCCTGTGTAAGGGACGTGCCATTTAACTTGAAAGGAATACTCACTTAAAGTCATCACGACAGAATAATTTTTCATTTCTAGCATTTATTTATATTTAAGAAATTCTTCTTCAAAATACCTCTGCTGCCAGAATATTTTTCATCAAAAATAAATTAAATTTATTTTTAAGAAACAATAGTTTACACTAAAGTATGTCTCGCCTGCCGTGCCAACATTTCATCGTTATACCCTTTTTCCTCAAAGCTATCAAAGTTACTAAACTTGAAAATCATGGTCAAGTTCAAAAAATGAGAACGCATCTGTGCTAAGCCACTACTTGGGCATATGCATACCAAGTTTCATCAACCTAGGACTTTCAGTTCTTGAGATGTGGAGGTGCTCATAAAACTTCTGTTTATATATGTATTGAAAATTGTCAAAGTCACTCAACCGGAAAATCAAGGACAAGGTAAAAGACGGGGATGCAACTGTTCTAAGCTACTACTGGGGCATATGCATACCAAGTTTCATCAACTTAGGACTTATAGTTCTTGAGATATGAAGGTGCTCATAAAGCCTTATCATTCACTGCTATTTTATGTATTGAAAATTGTCAAAGTCACTCAACCGGAAATTCAAGGTCAATGTCGAAAGCGGGGGGATGCAGCTGTGCTAAGGTACTACTGGGGCATATATGCATTTCAAGTGTCATCAACTTAGGACTTATAATTCTTGAGATATAGAGGCGCTCATAAAACCTTAACATAAAACTGAGTAAACGCCGCCACCGCCGGTAAAGTAACACCTATGTCTCGCTCTGCTTCACAGGCGAGACAAAACTAAGCCCCCTTCAAGTTAAATGCTCAGTCCCTTCTCAATTTGTTTGTCAAACACGAAAGCTACGATACTAGATACCAGTTGCGATACGTAAACTCCATACGTGGTTGCGGGCGTAATACTGCAAAACTAACAAGGGGGAATTGATACCGGGAGTCATCACGTTTGTCATAGACATGTATAAGATCTTCCATGGTGTCACATTCGAGCATAAATCCCAGCTTTTGAAGATTTATGAGGTGGCCGTGCAGAAGGTCAACAAAGGGGTTTCTAGAAAAGAAACGACATGGCACATTAACCACAAATTTTAAGATTAGAAGTTTTTATATAAACATTAAATCTGGTCTGCTATCAATTGTAAAAGACGTTCCAATTGGTTGGGATACAGTGAATGTCGGCTGATCAGTTTAAATATAGAATTTATTTCTATTTTTAGCTTTCTCGGAAAGTAGTCTGGATTCAATAAATCTCGGAAAAACGCTTTAGAAATGCGCCTCATATTCGATAATGTCGAGGATCCAGGGCATGTTCCAAAATCGCATCCTTTTTTCTCACCACAAAGTTTCAAGTCTATTTGGCCAATGGGTAGTTTTGTGCAAGTTGTTTTGTAAGGGCATTTCTCCTCAGTGGAGTTAAATTTACATGAAAATTCGATATTATTTAGGTAATCGAGATCAATTAATTTGATTCTATCATTGACTATCAGGAAATGTTCGTCAGCTTTAAAATCTACAATAGTCAATGAGCCTAAAGGAGATGTGTGTAAATAATTAAGTAAATTTGCTAACTGTAGAGCATGCCTGACTCTCTCTGAGGGCGTCAGAATCATTTGAGAAACATTGAATTGTTCTCCATATTCATACACTGCACTAACATCCGGGTTTCTCGGAAAAGCTGAATTTGATTCGTGTTTTAGATGACGAAGACAAAATCCAAGCATCTTGATAATTGAAGGATGCTTTAATTGATCTCTCATTATTATGTCTTTTAGAAACAACAACTCCCGAAAGCTCCAACGCAAATCTCCTTTTGTAAGCGAGAGCCTCTTTATGACAACCTTTTGTCCATCAACTAGGCCAATGTCAACTGACTTTGATCTTCCTCCACCGATGTTTCGTTGAATGATTTGAATTGAGTCAATATTCATGCAGTTAAAAGGGTATCTCGAATTGAAATCTTGGTCAGCATTTTGTACGGTATAATCCTTATGAACTATATTTGTCGGACCAACCTGCGTGACAGGGTGCGCAGTAAAATGCGACACGACTTGGACGTTCTCGCTTTTGCTATAGAATCTCTTATTGTTTTGGGTTTTGATTTCTGCTCTTGATAACAAAAGTATGGTTACAAATACTACGAACTGTCCAATGGATATACACAAAATGGCCTTCAAGCAGGTGGGTTTTGGATTCATGGTCTTTTACTGTAAAAAGTCAAATATGGCAACTATTAATAAAATGCAAAAAAGCCCCCCCCCCCCCCCCCCAATAAAAATATCTGATTTAGAAAAGATTCTAATACATTTCATATGAAAATGAATCATGGTAGAAATTGGTCTTAACCACACCGTACACTATACACGGACTAGTGGTTTCTGGTTCCCAGCTTACAAACCGTTCCGTATCAAAGAAGCAGAGGTACCAATGGGGTATCCGAATGTCAAAAGCCCGAAAGGGCAGAGACAAAACCAGTAAACACGAACAAGAACGGGACAAAAACAGACAACATGTAAAACATGGAAATAAAAAATAACAAAATCAGGATGAAAGATATACCATTCGAGTACTCGATCAGAGTCCCAATAGGTCATTGGACAATCAATTACAAAATGGGCAAAAGACACACAGGTATTACAGAGTTTAGTTACTATCAAGTCATCAAGCAGGAAGTAGATGAGCGAAAGACCTGGATTTAATTTCACAAAAACTAAAAGACCCTAATGTCTCCGAAGAACCGAAAATGATATATCCTAAGAGTACAATCTAATAAGGATGTGCTTCTCATTTTCATATTTGATATGTTTATAGCTTAATCTAATATTGAAAAAAGTTTGAGGGTATCTCCATTATTATAGGATATAAAAATCAGCAACTATGCGTCTAAGAAAGAACCAAGGACCCGCAAAACGCCTCAAAAACTCAAAAGTTTACAGTTTGAATAAAAACTTTTTTTAATAATCAAAATAAATCGACGAACAAAATTCATAAAAAAATCCAGGCCTCATTGCTTTTTTCCCGTTTGTATAGTGGTAAAAAACTAATTTTGGCACAGCTAGGTCGGCCGCGATAACATCAATATTTTGTCCAAGTCTGAATATATCTTATTTTTTGGAAGACGTGGGCAGGAGGCGATGACGGGGTGACGAAATCGTTCATGAAAATGTCATTTTGGGTTATAACTTGCGTCGCCGAAAGCAGGTCTAGTAGTCGGGTCACTCCGTCCTTCTGTTTGTCCGTCCGTCTGTCCGTTCGTCCGTTCGTCACACTATAGGGGTGCCTGTCTTGTGTAATCTGAATCTCAAAAGCCAAACAGTATATCTTTCTGAAATCTTACACAGTGATTACAAATAGATTGAAGATGTGCAACTTCCCTTTTGGGGTCATTTGATAATTCTGTTTTGAAATTAGGTAAGAAAAAAAGGAAAATAAAGACTTTTATTTGTTTCTGCAATAAGTTTCGTTCTGGTTGACTTAATGCTATGAAACTTTACTGCAATGTTTCTTACCTTAAAAGAAAAAATGGGGTTGATTGTTTAGGGTGTCCCTGCATTTTTCGTCCAGAAATTAGGAACCCAAAAGTGGCTAAAAATGAAACTTTTATTTGTTTCCCGTAATAACTTTAGTTCTGGTTTACTGATAGCAATGAAACTTTACAATAGTGTTTCTTACTATAAAATGATTGACTTGAACGTTATTTTAGGTTTCTCCTTTTTTCGTTTGATAAATGAGGGGCCCAAAAGGGGCAAAAATGCAACTTTTTTAATTCACGGTTCGATTTTGAAATTTTGCTATGCAAGTTAATTTTTATATAATGGATACGAAATGGAGGATATATTTCTTATTGACCCCATATTTTCTGTTAAGCAAATAGGGGTCGAATAAAATGAAACAACTTGTTTGTCTATATATTTTTTTTTAAATTCTTGTTAGACATTAGGATCTTAAATATTTTTATTTCTAAATATTCGTTGTCACCCGATGATGTGTTGTATGTGACAAATATATCCACCATAGGATGCAAGTGTCAAAACCTATTGACTGTTCATATTAGGCCAAGAACGTAAGTGGGTTCAACATTTTGCTGTGCGACGCAGGACCTAGTTCTAGTAGGGGAACGGAACGGTTTACTCATTGACCATTTTAAAACTTCATTGAAAAATGCGTCGAGGGCTCGGAATTTTTATTTTTATGAAATACCAAATCTTCTCCAATAGGACATATCAGTCTTGTTATAAACGACCTACATTTGTTTTAACTTAAAGGGGGTCTGATTTTTAGTCAAGGACAGATTTTTTTCGAGAAACCTCATAGCAAAATATATGATTCTTTATTAAATTCATGATTTTATATAGCAGAAATCCCTATTCAGAATATAATTTTAAACATCTGCTGCCTATTTATCTCTCAACAGAATCAGAATCAAACCATTTCAGGGAAATCCCAACCCCCTTTCCCGTTCAAGTTAAACTCCACAGTCCCTTAAATTAATTTGTAATAAAAAAGTTAAAAAAAATATAACAAAAATAATAAATTTAAAATATAATATAGATATTTGATCATTAACTTACCTTAATTTTGAAAAAAAAAATGATGTTGGATTTTTTTTTTTTTTAATCTTATATAAAAATTAAAAACCTTTAATCAATAAATGATTTTTAGAGGCGGGATTGTGTTTTATAAGATCTGATAACTGATATCAAATATCAACATGTCACTTTCGAGATGTTAAAAAATGATATTGATCTTTAATACAAAATGAGTATAATCTGTAATTATATTTAATTATAATAAGATGTGGGTTCACTTCAATTTATTCCCCCCCCAAAAAAAACAATACAGGTAAAACAAGAATGGAATTCCTGGGTGCCCCGCCGTCCACTCGTCACACAGGAGGTAGATAAGTAACAGACCTGGAAACACTTCCCATCATATGAGATCTCTATCTAAAGCTACATACGAAATATCATTAGCCTACCTTTAGTAATATCTGAGAAATATGTTACGACTAGGTCAGCTTGTTTAACAGGGGATAGGTAGGCGACAGACCTGGAAATGCATCACATTATATTGGACTCCTACCTGAAGCTGCATACCAAATATCGAAAGCCTAGAATTAATAGAAGCTGAGAAATCTTTAACGAAAAAATTGTTACAGCCGGACGCACGGACAGACGGACGAACAGATGGAAGCCCGGCATTTCTATGTCCCTGCGTCGTATTGCGGCGAGGGACAACAAGTTTTCTCCATTCATTATTTATTTTCTCGGTGTATAACTGTCTCCTGGTGCATGACACTTTTTATTTTTTTCGGGTATCCCGTGTTATTTGGCACCATAATGAAGTAGCAACCGGTTGTAATACTTATATCCCGAACCGCGCTTATCTCGGATATCAGATTTAATCGCACAGTATGTTCCACTTTCCCGGAAAATTTTCATACTAAGCCAAAATTTACGCTCACATTTAATTAATGAGGAATCTTAGCGATCATGTAACACCCCTTTATTGAATACCCAAAGGATAAGGACCCAATTACACGACCCAAATAGACTTTTATTTTTTTATGGACCCGTTTTCTTTCTAGGAGACCAAACATCGCTTTACTGCATGAAACCCAATGCATAGCGTATGGCCCACGGTCGGTGTTGGTCCAACATTAGAAGGTGTGACAAAGTGTGAAAGTACGCGACCCCGGTAGACCTTTGTCCTATTTTTCATGAACCCGTTTTTCTTTCTAAGGGGACCATTCATCGCTATACTGACACCCTATACGTTACACATGGACCACAGTCGGTACTGGTACAATACTAGTTGGTGGACCACATTATTAATTATTACGACAGGGTAAGGGCCTAAATACACGCTTGTAATGGATCTTAGTTTTTTTTTCCATGGACCAGTCTTTCTTTCTAGGAGAACCAAATATTGTTTCACTGACATCCAATGCATAAGAACGTATGGACACGGTTGGAACTGGTCCAACACTAGTAGGTGGACCCCATCATTGAAAGGTACGACAGACCAAAAGTCAAAGTACACGACCCCGGTTGACTTATTTTTATATGAACCCGTCTTTCCTTCTAGGGGGACCAAACATCGCAATACTGACAACCATTGCCTTACATGTATGGACCACTGTCCACTAAAACATAGCACCTTATTCTGTGCTTGTATTAAAAATCATTCCATAAGGTTAAATGCATAATATTTGACACAACCTTCAACTGTTATTTACAAATTAAAGGCAAATGATATTTATAGCTTACCTTTCAAAAACACTCGAACACAACTAATACAGGTATGACTCTGGGAAACCACCTATTGATTTCTCGTTATTACTAGATGGCGACCCAAAACAGTCTACATATGGAGATCATATTTCAGGGTGTTTTTTTTGGGGGGGGGGGTGTCATTCAGTCCAAAACGAAGTAAAGTTGAAATTAAAATCAAATTATACGTTTACCCAATTTGTGTTAAACTTTGTAAATTTTACTCAGTACTTTTCCTAATTTAAAAATGGCCATCGAACGTTATCTTGAATGTTCAATTCCAAAGACTTTGATATTGTGTAAAATTCGACTAATTTCGATTAGAACCTTTTCAAATATCTTATTTTCCAAAATACGAGCTGTTGAACATTAATCTGCCGGTCCTTTCATGTGCAGCTTTAGTACATTGTCGTGTCAATTCCTTCACGGGCACAGATTTTTTGTCGTATGTATGAACCAGTCAAGTTTTAAAACAAAAGCAAAGCCGCAAACCCATGTTGTACAAAAGCTGTCATATAATATCTAAGGCAATGCTATTGATATAAAGTTTAGAGCAACCTTCCTTAATACTTCACAGAAAACTACACACAACCTTAATAAAGTATGACTTAAAGTGTTATTAAAAGCTACCTTGCGTCCTGAGGGAGTATGAAAGCAACCATTTAATTTTTGTTTAGGAGAGTTATGGATGATAAGTTCTTTATTTCTTTATTTCTGGAAAAACGGAGTCTGAACTTTTTTGTCCGCTAGCAATCGCAATTTTGATTTTTAAGGCTACTAAATTTTTTTTCAGCCAAACAAACCATCCTGCCTTTTTTATTAGTTGAAAGCAATTTCCAGCCTTTTTATTTCTGGATTTTTGCCATCCTGTCTTTTTATTCCTTTCACCAGCCCCCTAAAAATCACTGAAATGGTCCCTCCCTAACCTACAGTTCATCAACTATATTTTCCAAAAAACATTTTAACGTTTTTAGATCATTAAAACGACAGATTAAAAAAGGAAAGAAATTTTGATGCTCAAACTACGAAAGTAAAAGGGCATATAAAGAGTTTGGGTCCGTTCTTCCTTCCCTCCGTCCGTCCGTCCACATCAGGTTATACCTTACGGTTGGTGTTTACTCTTGAGTCTGGCATCTTCCATCCTTTGGGTGTGTCCCTCTGGTGAGTCTTAATTAAATAGACGAAACGCGCACCAGACGCAACAAAATTATTGCGTGGAATTTTGTTGCATTCTTTCACTGTAGGTAAACGACTATGCGAAATTCGCTTTATATTCGTTGACAAGGTATAATTTGACAATAAAGTTCATCTTATACAGTTGGAAATGTATTTCATAATTCAATATTTTCGTTTGATTCGTTGCTAATATTTAAACATTGATGATTTTACCCCTCGGTCACCAATATAAGAATTGTGGAGATATACTCGTACAGTCGGAAACAATCTAATTTATTTTTGTCCGCATTATTGTAATTTTGCTTTAATGAAACTACACTCCTCTATTAGGTTAGAACATTTAAGTTGAAAGGGGGGCTTGGTTTATTCCTAAAAAAATATTCTATAGCTGATTTGTGATGAAAAAAATATTCTTGCATCAGAGGTTAAGAAAAAAATATTGTAAAGAAAGATTTCGGCCATATAAAATAACTTTCTTTATTATTAGCATAATAATGAAGAAAATATTTTGTCAAAACACCTTTAAAATAGATATTTTTCTGGCCAGATCAAAAAACCAAACACACACACCCCATTCGAGTTAAATGACCGGTCCCTAGCTATATAGGTCCCTTCAACAAATGTTTTAGTAGTATATTGGCTGACTGTGGTTACTATCACATTTATTTTATTCCCTGTAACAAATGAAACTTATTATTTTATTTTTATTCATTTATTCGCAGTATCGTTACCAAAAGTCACATTTCTTAACTGGGTTCATGTACGAACCAACAGGACAATGGAAAGCATCAGCAAATTCTCTGCTATTCTGGAGTGGGCCTATAACTCTCAACCTGTTAAAGGCATGGTGGTCAATGTAGGCAAACTTTCGTAGAAAAGTAACAGAATCGCTCGAGCACCATACTCTCGCCGCATTAATGAATAATAATTGATCTCCCGTATAAGGTAAGCCTGGTATCTCATCGGTAAATCGTTTATCCCTCTTAAAATTCTGATAAGCATAAAACGCAGCTTTTACGCCTAAATTGTCACAAATGTTTTCGTTAACAGTTTTACTTCCGTTTCCGTAAACGCCGGCATCTGGTAGAAAATACTTCGAGTATTGATTGATATAGCATGCCTCCTTTTCGTAAAAGTTTTTCAGAGATTGCTTTGACCAAAAGTTGCCGATTTGACCATTCCAATCAAAAGCAATTCCGGTTATTTCAAATCCATGTCCATATTCATGTCCAAGCAAAAATCCCAATCCTCCAAAATTCAACGATGGCGGGAATGAAATATCAAACATTGGCACCCCCATTACGGCGTAGGGAATTTCTATATTTGCGGTGTTTATATTGTGCACGGCCCCTGCATCCGTTATACGTATAAGCCATTCGGTTTCTGGAAAGCGAACTAATTGTGACAAGGCGATTTTATAATTTTCTATTAGTGCATTTTCCATATTTTCGAAAAATGAATCCTTGAAATCGAAGTTTTTGTAATAATCCTCAAGAAGTTTATCTTTGTAAATTTCTTTCGGGTAGCCAATGTCGATGTGAATCTTCTCCATCTTCTTTAGTGCAATGTCCTTAGATCTTGGTGAAAGCCAATCCGCCATATTGATTTGTCTGATGAACTCTGACCTTGTGTAACCGTTTATCATTGTGACGTAATCAATTATTTGGTCATTTCTTGACGTCTCAATATATATCCTACTAGTGACCAAGCTTAATTGTTGAGCCACCACATCGGTACAAAATGGTGCTCTACTCGGAAGCCTTGGGTTGATATCTCCGTTTACCGTCGCCATGTAGCGTAGATGCACGTATCTTATATCTTCGTTTAGACTTGGCAATAAGGCATGGATTGCTCTGAATAGAATATAATTGGCCAGTGTTCGGTCAGATGTTTCTGATAATATCTCAGTCAGTTTATCATAATATGGTGCCGCATAGAGAACAACCTTGGTATGAAACCCAACACTTACATTTGCAATTGACAAAACTTTTCGTAGGTACCGTAACCAGTCGATCTTGGGGTATTTTAAATGCAATTCAAAAATACTAAGCTTCTCATATCTGTTAAGAATGGGCCTCCTCTCTTCTTCATACAACATGGCGTTTGCTAATTTGATCTCCAACTCAAGAACTTTGCGCATGTCTTTTATTGCCGTTTTAACTTCCGCTCCTAACAAAACAGCTAAATCTATTAAGTACTGTTCATATACTTTGTTAAAGAAATTATCAACACCAAGTCTATACACTTCTTGATTCGGAAGATTATAAAAATTAAACTGACCCAGGTTGGCTTGGTCCATGTATATCACATACTGACCTTTCGCTCTAAAATCTCGTTGAATTATCGTTCCAATGATAACACCAGACGGTTGATAGTGAAACGCCCAGTTCTTTATCAAAGGCCTGACCCTTGCCAGTAAATTTATCAAGTCAAAATGTTGATCGTTCCAGTGACCTAATACGGGCCAACCTCCTAGATCAGCTAGATATTTCAAAAGTGGTCCAAGTCCCCTTTCTTCAATAGCTTGTTCACCCATGCATGACATGTACAATTTCTTTGCCTGTTGCAGGGGTCTGTTGTCATGTTTTGATACCGGAAGCTCAAGAACGGGTGTCACCTGACTTAGAGCTGCTGCAGTTCGGTTATAACTGTCCAATGGTGTTGTGAAGCCATTTGCCGGTGGGTTACCAACTCTCTTGATAAACCCACCACATGAAAACTTGAAAAAGTCGTCACAGGGATCAACAGACAAGTCCAGATCATCTTTGAACTCTTCCAGTGGACTTAAAATCGGATTCCTTCCTTCCGCGTCGTTTTTAGGAAATTGCTTGATGAACGAATGAACGTTGCCGGATTCCACTAACGAAGAGAGGCAAACTTTTTCAAATCCAAAAGTTTTAAAGTACGTTATATAACATAAAAAGATCACCAAATGTAGCCTCCACTTTATCATCTTGAGAGAAAACTAAGGAAATAAAAAATTATGGTTTAAATGTTACTTATATCAGTGCTATTTTTATGGTTTTTGTGTCTTTTCCTGTTTTTAATGCAACAGGTTTTCAAATCTTGTTTTGCATGTAATGCATATTACGTAAGTTAGTTACTTGAAGCAAATTTAGGAGAAAAATAAGGAAATTCGAACAATGTACATCTTAAGAAAGTATTACATTGTAAAAATCTATATTTGGTAGTTTTAAAAAAATTATGTTACATGGAATATGTGTCATTAGGGATTTCGTGTAATCCTTAGAAAAAAATAGCGATTTCGTGTAATCACTTGCCATTCCCTAAATTTTCTAGGGTTTACAAGTAATCCCTGATTTGTTTGTTTGTTTAATTTTACACATTATCACTGAAAAGGAAATTGAATAAATATAAGACGTTCTGAAGGTTTGACTCTTAATTATCAGATTATTACTATTGGTATTATATATTCAACGAACCAATGAATGGAAATCATTATGAATTTAATGGTTAGAACATAATTTTTATCGCTGTTTCCATGGTTGTTTTTTTTTATTATCATTTATATTGTAGGCTGTGTCACGTACACCTTCTATACTTCTCTTTATCTTCTAAAATACATGTCATGATTTTATACATCTTACAACGATTTAAAAACATTAATCTGGAATAAAATTATTCACTTTACTCTGTCTGTATTAATGTATTATTTTTTTCTCACTTATAAATTGCGATTTTGTTATTTCAATTTGCTTCATGGATAGAAATTGCAGCATTATTTCTGTCTTTTTATCTCATTTCTTCGAGACATTTTTAGATTTTTTGTCTAAAGTTCAAATAAAGTTTCAATAGTCTTATTTCAATGCAAAATGATTTGGCTCACTCCAGTTCAAAAACTAGCACATCTTACATTGAAAAACGGGAAACCCTGGTCCCGATTTAAATAATCCTGAACGTCCGATACTATCTAGTCATGTTTTTGGCAAGAATGAGACCCCAAGTAAAAGTAATCCTAAAAATTGACACTTCACATATATATGAACAAATATGGACTGAAAGTGTTTCTTAGATGTTCATCTTTCAAATAAAAGCTTATTTAATGATTGCATGCATTAGTTTTAGGTGTGTCAATACTTTAATGAAACTATATTTCATCCTCTACCTGGTTTGGATTTACTGTAGAAGCAGAAATATTCGTGGGGGATTAATTTTCGTTTATTTCGTGGGTTAGAAAAATCCACGAAATTTGATCCCCACGAATTTAGAATAATTAGTTAAAGAGTGTGTAACAAAATAAAAAATCCACGAAAATTTGTCCCCACCAATTCAGTTTTGTGCTCTAAACCACGAAATTTTATCCCCACGAAAAATAAATGTTTTTTTATACCTACATCGATTTTGTCTTTTCTTTGAATAAGATAAAAAAAATCCCTTGATATTCTGACTTGTTTTTGATCCATTATCATATCTCTATTAAAAGTTGTGGACTTTTTTTCATTTTGATTACCGGGTATGTTTGTTATATCCCTGCTTCGAAGAAGATGGGATATGATCCTCCCGTTCGTTCATCGATGTAGGATGACGGTGAACTTTAATCGATTTGTATTTATTTTGTGTTATTGCTGATGTTCCTTGCTTTGTTTTATATAACAACAAAACAAGTTTGACCCACACCTTTTAAAACGTGACTATCCTATTCTAAAGCCAATTAAGAATCTTTATCAAAGCTGATATATTCTTGAAACTATAGTTTTTTGTAAGTTACTCTATGTCCATATGCCAGACTTCCTTTGTTAGTTTTAGTATTGGTCATATGCATAACATTTTTCTATGGCCTATTTCGAAGCATTGAGCGGCGAAAACTGGTTATATTGAAGGTTGCTGGTTATTTTCCATTGTGTATTTTCGAATGGCCTCTTTGTTTGTCTGACACGCTTATCCCACATCTGATTGTCTTTGATATCCTGTCCTAACTAAATATTTACCTTTTAAATTGCAGTATAAATGTTCCTATTAACGAACTGGACACAGTGGTGCTGACTGCAGCTTTCTTTATCTTTATGCACTTATATGGGTTTTTCTCTGTAACCTTTAGATCTTTTAATTCTTGCTTCATTTGGGATTGCACTGATACATCTTTCTCCCTCTACACTACATATGTCTATCATGCTTTTTCTACACTACATATGTCTAACATGTCTTTTCTACACTACATATGTCTAACATGTCTTTTCTACACTACATATGTCTAACATGTCTTCTATTGTCTGTGAGTTACTATTCATGTGCTTAATTCATACTTTAAGGTACCTTTGGTATTTTGATTTTGTAATATTATGGTAGCACGTGCTTAAGGCGGAATTACTACTCAAAAATTCAGATTGAAAATATTGATTGAAATATCGTCTCAACTTGTTATGAGCTCATTTCATCGTGTCTCAATGCACTTCACCAAAATGAATTAATCCGGTTGTAAGGTCTGTGATACTTCTTTCTCCCTCTACACTACATATGTCTATTATGTCTTCTCTACACTACATATGTCTATCATGTCGTCTCTACACTACATATGTCTATCGTGTCTTCTCTACACTACATATGTCTATCATGTCTTCTCTACACTACATATGTCTATCATGTCTTCTCTACACTACATATGTCTATCATGTCTTCTCTTCACTACATATGTCTATCATGTCTTCTTTACACTACATATGTCTATCATGTCTTCTCTACACTACATATGTCTATCATGTCTGCTCTACACTACATATGTCTGTCATGTCTTCTCCACACTACATATGTCTATCATGTCTTCTCTACACTACATATGTCTATCATGTTTTCTCCACACTACATACTTCTATCATGTCTTCTCTACACTACATATGTCTATCATGTCTCCTCTACGCTACATATGTCTATCATGTCTTCTCTACACTACATATGTCTATCATGTCGTCTCTACACTACATATGTCTATCATGTCTTCTCTACACTACATATGTCTATCATGTCTTCTCCTAACTACAATTGTCTATCATGTCTTCTCTACACAACATATGTCTAACATGTCTTTCCTACACTACATATATATCTATCATGTCTTCTCTACACTACATATGTCTTTTATGTTTTCTCTACACTACATATGCCTATCATGTCTTCTCTACACTACATATGTCTATCATGTCTTCTCTACACTACATATGTCTATCATGTCTTCTCCACACTACATATGTCTATCATGTCTTCTCTACACTACATATGTCTATCATGTCTTCTCTACACTACATATGCCTATCATGTCTTCTCTACACTACATATGTCTATCATGTCTTCTATACACTACATATGTCTATCATGTTTTCTCTACACTACATATGTCTATCATGTCGTCTCTACACTACATATGTCTATCATGTATTCTCTACACGACATATGTCTATCATGTCTTCTCTACACTACATATGTCTATCATGTCTTCTCTACACTACACATGTCTAACATGTCTTTTTCTACATTACATATGTCTATCATGTCTTCTCTACACTACATATGTCTATCATGTCTTCTCTACACTACATATGTCTATCATGTCTTCTCTACACTACATATGTCTATCATGTTTTCCCTACACTACATATGTCTATCATGTCTTCTCTATACTACATTTGTCTATCATGTCTTCTCTACACTACATATGTCTATCATGTCTTCTCTACACTACATTTGTCTAACATGTCTTCTCTACACATGTCTTCTATTTTCTGTGAGTTACTATTCATGGGCATAATTCATACTCATAGGTACTTGTTATGCTTTTTATTGTCGAGTTCTCAGGACCTTTGGTATTTTGATTTTGTAATTTAGTACCACGTAAGTAAGGAGGAATTTAAGCTCATCAATACGATTTTTAGAGTTTCACAAAGGCTTAAAATGGCCATTGTTTTAGATCTTTGGACTAATAAGGTACATGCACCACCTACATATATTATATTTAACCATAGCATATAATAATGGGGGGCCTGATGGGGGGTCCTGATCACGGTTCACAGAAAATAAAAATTGGATTTCACCGTTCACAGGAAATAAGCAATAATTTCCCAAATCACAATTCACAGGAAATATTGCCACTGTGGAGATCTGTGGAGGCATCAATCACAGATCCCGGAAAATTATTTTAGCAGAGAACCGTTCACAGACAATGCCTTCGATCATCACAGATCACGAACAATTGTTTGCCTTAATCACAGTTCACAGAAAATTCAAATGGATGATCATGCATCACGAAATTACCCAATCGCCCCCTCAAAAATAGAACCACAGCATAAAATGATTACTAGCATTTTATAATGCCTTCACATCATCTAATCATGGAAATAAAAACTACCATTTCCAAGCAATAAATATTGCTACACCTGACTTGAATTTCATTATTTGTAGCTCATGAGAGGGGCCCTGCCAAAAAAATGATATTGTCAAACCCTATCTGAATATGAAGAGCATTGAATAAGAAAATAATTATAGTATAGTAACTAATGAGGCGTAGAGAATATCGAATTTAATGTCTCAAGTGACGAATAACATAGGGATTAAACAAGTTCGCGAAAATCTGTGTACTGAGTACTAATCTATGTTACCTATTTTCAAGGGAAACTTTTCGAGGGTTAGATGAATTTTCACAAGTGTTAAAGACATTTTTACAATTTTAACCATAACTTCACTGAAGATGGGATAAATTTTCGAAATGGCCATATAGAGCATCCAAATTTCCCTAGCTCCTAATTACTTTGCCTTGCTTTCGCTTTCGACTTTTAACACCTTATCGCCCGACTGTTGTGTTATTCTGAAGACTTTATTGTAGGATTATTTTTAGTGACTTTGCATCATTTTTAAGATCCAGTCTGCTTCTCGACGGTTTAGTAAAAGTTTTCTGGTTTTCTTAAGACCCAAGTATATAATTAATAAAATATAATTATTTTATTGTTACATAGAAGATTGGTATGGTCAGCGAGTTGCTTGAGAGTTATCCTTCTTTGTGCACTGTAACGTTATTTTCATGTAAATTTGTATCTGTCCGGAATCGTTTTGTAAATACTCTCTCATGTTTTGGTGTTGAGAAAAACGTGGCGGAAAATAAAAGTTGAAAAGACAATTTATATTTATTTAAGACTCTACCGAACTCCCCAACATAAAAGATATGTGAGCGACCCCCCCCCCCCATCATGGTGGAGAACCCGGGCACACCTTATCGCCCGACTGTTTTGTTATTCTCCGATTTTATTGTACCAGTTTTTTAATCGTTTTCGATCCAGTCTGCTTCTCGACGGTTTAGTAAGAGTTTTCTGGTTTTCTTTAGACCCTAGTTTATTGATTTTTATTCCAATCGCATCTGTGGGCTTCCACACGATCACTTGAGCTATTCACGCGGAAGCCAGATTTGGTGGCTGGAAAAATCAAAACTCGCACGAGCGAGATGCACATTGTCCATCAAAGGAGGGCGTACGTCATTGATTTGTTATTCAAAATTCAATTTGGACTTCCAACACTTTAGATCCTAGCTTCACTGAAGATGAGATAAATTCTCGAAATGGCCATATGGAGCATCTGAATTGCCGTAGCTCCTCACTTTTACTTTCTTTGGACTTTTGACTTTTGACTTCTATATTTGATGATATATGATTTATATAGTAAAAACCTGTATGTATTTTTTTTCACATCATTTCTTGTTCATTTTATCAGGCCCGTCGTGTTCATCTCCGGCCTTGTTTAACTTTATATATTTCAATGATGTACGCCCTCCTAAAGTGCTTGAAAATTCCTTTGTGGAAAGATTCTCCCAGTATTAACACCTTATCGCCCGACTGTTTTGTTATTCTCCGATTTTATTGTACCAGTTTTTTAATAACTTTGCATCGTTTTCGATCCAGTCTGCTTCTCGACGGTTTAGTAAGAGTTTTCTGGTTTTCTTTAGACCCTAGTTTATTGATTTTTATTCCAGTCGCATCTGTTGGCTTCCACACGATCACTTGAGCTATTCACGCGGAAGCCAGATTTGGTGGCTGGAATAATCAAAACTCGCACGAGCGAGATGCACATTGTCCATCAAAGGAGGGCGTACGTCATTGATTTATTATTCAAAATTCAATTTGGACTTCCAACACTTTAGATCCTAGCTTCACTGAAGATGAGATAAATTCTCGAAATGGCCATATGGAGCATCTGAATTGCCGTAGCTCCTCGCTTTTACTTTGCTTTGGACTTTTGACTTTTGACTTCTATATTTGATGATATATAATAAGTAAATTGAATGATTTATATAGTAAAAACCTGTATGTATTTTTTTCACATCATTTCTTGTTCATTTTATCAGGCTCGTCGTGTTCATCTCCGGCCTTGTTTAACTTTATATATTTCAATGATGTACGCCCTCCTAAAGTGCTTGAAAATTCCTTTGTGGAAAGATTCTCCCAGTATTAACACCTTATCGCCCGACTGTTTTGTTATTCTCCGATTATATTTAAAAAAATATATATATTTTCAGTTGCAAAGTGGAAGACTTGTTCTGTCACGAAGTAATTAAACAAGTAACTCTGTAAGAAACAAAACGGTTTCAGCTAGGGGAGCCGAAATGCATTGACATATCAGTTAACCTAAAAAGACACCAACAAAAAGAGCCACACACACAAACAACAGTGGCGGATCCAGAAAAACTGAAAAGAGGGGGCCCACTGACTGGCCTAAGAGGGGTTCCGCTTTGGTCACGCTTCAATGATTTCATTTTTATTCAACGACATTATTCTTTGGCGATATCAGTTGACCTAAATAGGCAGCAACAAAAAGACCAATACACAATAACACACAGCACAACAAAACATAAAATACGATTATCAACGAGAACTAACGTCTGTGCGAGGGTGAAATTAAAATTTCTGGAAGAGTAGGCAAAGTCTTATAGCAAGACGATGAAGTAGCTTTCAGGAAAAAAGCATATGGCACACTTGACACGAAGTATAAATTTTATGTAGGGGCCTGGGTGGCCGAGTGGTCTAAGGCGCTGGTTTAAATACCACACCGATCACCTCTGAGCTGGTGTTCGAGTACCGTTTGTATTTAACAAAAAAAGGGACTTCCCCAACTGTACGTGATTAGGTTTGTCAGTTACCTGCCCAGGGTCGGTGGTTTCCTCCGGGTACTCCGGTTTCCTCCGCCATTAAATACTTACCGGTCTACATGGCCTAGGTGCGTCGATAAAAGGCGTTAAACACCAACACACTTGACACGAAGTATTTTATGTAAACTTTAAATCTTATCTGCTAATGATTTTAGAAGTCTCTTCAATTTATCGGGATACAAGGATTGCCGATCTAAAAGGTTAAATAAATCATCTATTTCTATTTTTAGACTTTCCGGAAAGTGTTTTCGATTCAATAAATGTCGTAAAAAGGCTTTAGAAATTAGCATTACATTTGTCTTTGTTGCAGATCCGGGGCAGATACCAAAATCACACCCATTTTTATCATCACAAAGTTGTGAGTCTATTTGATCCTTTGGTAGTGAAGTGCAGCTTATATTAAACGGACACTTTTCTTCAGTAGAGTTAAATTTACATGAAAATTCGACATTCTTTAGATATTCGAGATCTATTATCTTTATTCGGTTGTTGACCATAAGAAAATGCTCGTCTCCTTTAAAATGATCTACCATTGACAAAGAACCTAATGGGGATGTGTGTAAATAATCAAGTAAATCAGCCAACTGTTTAGCATGCCTGATCCTTTCAGATGGCTTAAGAGTCATTTCAGAAATATTGAATTTTTCTCCATATTCATACACTGCTCTGACATCCGGTTTTCTCTGGGAATAATTACCTTTTGATTCGTGTTTTAGATGACGAAGACAAAATCCTAGCATTTTAATAATTGAAGGGTGCCTCAGTTGGTCTCCCATGGCAATTTCTTTTAAAAAGGGCAACTCTCTAGAGCTCCAATGCGTGGCCCCTTTTTTAATCGAGGGCCTCGTTATAACAACTTTCTGTCCATTAATTAGGCCAGTGTCAACTGATTTAAACTTTCCAACGCCGTCACGTTTGATGATTTGAATGGAATCAATATTCATACAGTTGAAAGGGTATCTCGAATTAAAGTCTTGGTCGGCAATTCTTTCGGTGCAATCCATATTCCCTATATCTGTACGACCTGAGTGCGCAGTAAATTGCGATCGGACGTGCCCGTTGTTGTCTTGGTTTTTCACCTCTGTTGATGATAGCAAAAATGTTGTCACGAATATTACGAGCTGGCCGAGAAAAATACACTTTACAAGAAAAATAACGGTCTTCGAACAAACGGGTTTGGAATTCATTGTCTTGTACTGAAAACAAAAAATAAGCATCTTTTTAAAGTCCAAATAAGAAAAATAATATTTCGAAGAGCAACACGTATGATGTTATGGTCATGCGTTGGATATCTAATTGTATATAATTATTTTCGAAACACAATGTAAAGTATGCTAAAGTTAAGAAACCTGCAACGTAGAACAGATGTTGCCGATTTCCGGTTTGCTATTGGTCTCGGATTAGAGTTATCTCCCCTGGTATGCTCACTAGGAGGAATTTATGAAATCTATAACAAAAGTAGGTATCCTTTTCAGGTAAAAGAAAAATGTAATCTGTTAGGGACGGACAATATAACTAGAAGAGGGATCGGCTTTGGTTTTTTTTATCAGAAAATTTCCGTGTAACGCATGGAAAAAAAAATTCAAAGGCGTCTCGACAGAATATTCTTTTCATTATAAGCATTATTTTATACAGCAAAAGCCCTTCTTCAGAATATTATTCCCCTTAACGTCTACTGCCAGAATATTTTTTTTTTCATTAAAAATCAAATTCATTATATTTTTAGGCAGAGGCGGATCCAGAGATTCTGAAAAGAGGGGGCCCGCTTTGGTTACGCTTCAATGATTTCCTATATATTCAACCAAATTTTTCCGCCAAAAGGGGGGGGGGCGGGCCCCCCAGGCCCCCCTGGATCCGCCTATGTAATGAAAAAACCAAGACCCACCTTTCAAGTTAAATAGTTGGTCAGATAGCTGGTCAAGAAAATGTTATAAAAATTTGTATGCGAAGGACGTTCTTATTTTTTTAAATAAAAAACATAAAAACAACATCCATCCAATAAATTTTGCTGTATCTGATGTGTGATTCGTCTTGTATACCGAAGACTCGTCAGAGGTGTTCTACCCAAAAGATTGAAAACAATATATGAATATGAAAAGCATAGAACAATAAACAAAAATATACCGAACTGGAATAAATTATGATCAAGATGAATCTATTTCTGGGATAGGAAAAACTTTTAAGCTTGGTAATTTTTAAATTTGCACAAATAATGGGATTTTTTTTCAAAACAATTTTACATGAGCCACTTTATAGATAACATGTAGCTGAGAGGGTGATAGAATAGATTGATATCATGAGAAAAGCCGTGTCAACTGAGGCGCAGCCGAGATTGACAATGTATTTTCGAAAGGGGTTAAATCGTACATGACACCTAAATTCGATTATCAATAAGGCCGGGGTTTTGTTTTCTGAGATAATCGAAAGGGGTTAAATCGTACATGACACCTAAATTGGATTATCAATAAGGTCGGGGTTTTGTTTTCTGAGATATTCGAAAGGGGTTAAATCGTACATGACACCTAAATTCGATTATCAATAAGGCCGGGGTTTTGTTTTCTGAGATAATCGAAAGGGGTTAAATCGTACATGACACCTAAATTTGATTATCGATGAGGTCGGGTTTTTGTTTTCTGAGATATTTATATGTTATAAAACATGTTACAGTCGAGAGTTCAAAAAAGTCCTATTGATTAACTGTACATATCAACATTATAAGTTTCTGTGAAAAAAAAAATATGGAAAATTGGATAAATTTGCATAATACAAGTAGAAGATAATGATATGTGGTATAAGTGTACGCGACATAACCTACAATATAAACGAAAATTTAACAAATCCACAACTGAAAACAGCCAGCAGTTTTCAATGTGTCCAGCGGTCACTGCTCGCTGTTCTGCAATTAGTCCTAGATTAAAAACTCATATTATCAATATTGAATAGAAAATAATGAGATGTTGAATAAATGTACGTGACACAGCTCACTTTAGAAAAACCAAAATGGAAAACCGCCAGTAAAACAGAGCAAAGGAACAGTGCTTTTATTGCTGTTCTTCAGTTACAGTGAGGCCTTCAAGGTGGCGTTAACGCCCTAACAGCAAGTTTAAGACGGTCCCTAGCAGTGGAATTCGATCTTTACTAAATGTCGATAACGCTCGGTGTAATTGAAGCTAACAAATGCGGGGTAATGAACAAGTTACACACAAATCTGGAAAAGACCAACGTATGTCTGGGTTAAACTCTTCCGAAGCACCTAATTTCACTCTCACTCTTGCTACGACTAGAGTTTGTGTTGTTAATTGATATTCAGTAGTTTTTGTGAGTTTGTTGTCTGTTTTTATTTTTCCCGTTCTGTATGCTGGTTTTGACTCTGCCCTTTCGGACTTTTTACATTCGGATACCCCATTGGTAGCTCTGCTTATCATGGCAATGTTTTTTTCGCGTTGTCAATGTTTGTCTGTTTTGTGTTTTAGTTTAAACATAATTCTGGATTTATTTATCCTGGATTGTGAAAAAAGCTTAATGCTTCTTTTAACCCCTCTCCAATTTTCTGTTTTGTAGCGGCCCACATTGAACCTGCTCTTATTGAACTCTACAATGGTGTCTTTAACGTGCACAAGTTATTGCTTTCCCAACAAACGGACCACCTTTTTACGTCTCTTTCGAAGGACTATCGTCGTTTCCAGGCGCGGATTAAGCGGGAGCGTGAGGGACGTGCGCCCCTCTAAAACTGGCAAAAATTATGTTTTTATGCATAAAATCCACATAAAAACACTCAAACATTTTCGGAAAAAAGCTTCACCCCCCCCCTAAATTAAAATCCTGGGTCCGCCCCTGGTTTTCTGAGACCATCCTCGCAAATGGTGTCAAGAGAGAGTCGTAAAATCGGTCTATGAAATTTTCACGCCTGACGAGGATCGAACCACGAATCTCAGTATTAGTAGCCCGACGCGTTAACCACTTAACCACCGACTCTATGTTTTCTCTGTACTAAAACAACACTTTTCTACCAGTTCTAAAGCAAAATCAATAACCGCAAGCTTACCTTTGTCCCAATCGAGATTGGGACTTTTTAGCTCCAAGATCTTGTAATGAGTTGAAAAGTATCTAAATAATTATATATCCAAGTTTAAATTTATGTAAAACAAGAAAAGCAACACATGTATGTATACAGTAATTGTAATGATTTACCGATTTAATCGATTTAAGAAGGTTACTTGTTCTTGTTTTTGTTAACCTTTTATTTTTTTTTAAAACACAATCATGTTGAATGGCTCTGTACAGATCTATTGATACTTTAGGTCCAAACGCTAGTTTTCCATGTCCTATCTCTACGGTTTCCGATAACATGTACGAGTTATTTGTTTTGGTTTTTTTTTACATGTACATGTATCATTAATTTTCATTTACATGGTATTGACGTTATAAAAAGGGAAAATGGATTTCTACTGAATTTTCAAGTCATACTGTCATGACTGTATTTATTCAAATTGTGTTGGGGAAAAACAAACTTTTTTTTTCACCTGCAAGAAGAAGGCAACTTTTGATATAAATGATCACTGGTAAACGCCTTGATATTCTTTTGGCTGACCTCTGCTTCTTGTTATTTTACTTGCATAAAGCAGCTTTAACAAGTCCGTGATACAATTGAAGAAAATTCCGAAAACGAAAAATATATGTAGTGACCAAACATTCCACTATTTGAAGTAAAGTGTGCATAATGTAATGTTACGTTATGTTATCGTCAATGTTCTGGACAATAAATCTCTGGTACAGCTATACTGGTCCAAATATTTAACAAGTTGAACAATTGCTAATCCAGTCTATATCACTACCTATCTATTCAATTTCTTTCCAAACCAAATGAAGATTTAAAGAGACAGACTTGGATAAGCAATCTCTAATACTAAAAAAGATTATAAAATGAACATTAAATGATGAGAAATACATCGGGAGGTGGCATGTAAAACAAAGGACCAGTAGATGTTGAAGAAAAATTGAAAAGTAGAAAGATATGGTGGGGACGGGACGGGACAACACTACTTGATGACCCAAAAAAATGATATTTAACGTGCATCTGTACTCATGTTAGCCCATTATTGTCAGCAGTCAGGCTTTCCATATCAGATATTGACCTTGATTTTCCATGGTATGCATCGATGTGAATGTTCTGAGACACCCATTCCCGCGAATTCGCGAATGTCTTCTAGTTCTTCATTTTTTTTCAAATATGTCGACCAATATATATACTCTTCAAAAAAATAGAAAATTCCCCGTACGGTTAATGCAAATCTAAACAATTTCAAAGCAATATTGCCGAGCTGTTCTGCAACCGATTTTCATGAAATAAAATCCAGTAAAAAGAAAACGAAATAAAGATTGTTTGATTTATTTAGACCAGAATCCTACCTTCAATGGTTTTTAAGACATTGTGAGTAGAACACGACCGATGTTTTTCACGAAACATTTTGCATTGATTTAAACGAGAAATTGATGCGTAAAATGTATGCTTGAGTTCTACTTGCAATATCTTAAAAAGTAGCGAGGATACGATTTTGCTCAAAATTACAGAAATAAAATGCATTTCTTTTTCTTTTTATTGGTTTTTATTTCATGACAATCGGTCTATGGACGGCTTCGTGATATTGTTTTGAAATTGTTTAGATTTGCATTAACCGTACGGGTAATTTTCTACCTATGCGTAACTTTTTCTGAAGAGTATATATCTGTACCACGGATTCGTGTCAATCACAGTAAGACCATGTGTAAAATGGCGCGAATTTTTGCACATTAAACTAAGTATCTAACATACATGTTCTTATAATTACAATATATGCATTGATATATGGTATTTGTGTCCTCTCTGTAACTATTACGGTAAGATTGGAGCTTCTAGACTAAGTTGAACAAAACAGGAAATAAGATTAAATTCATACCGGTATGTTGTACAAAATGTACATGTACAAACATGTATGTGGATTTGTCACTTTAGATGAATAGGATTAATATACATTTCACACTTAACAGGGGTGATCAATCTCAAAATGTTCCAAGAAAACTATACCAAACTAACACAAAGAAGTGTAGTAATGTAGACTTAACCAGTCATGTATACTTTTCACTGTGATATGAATAATGTATAAATGTGGGATTGTCTGCAACATTTGATAACTTCACATGCATGTACAAATAAAATGTATGTCATTACTTACAAATGGAAGAGGACTAACCTATTGAATCTTTAATCTAACCTTGATTTTTAAACAAAATGACCATGCATTATTGATAAGCCTCTGACTGATATTATCTGATTATAATACATTGTTTTTAACACAAAGTCCAAATATTTTTGTCTTTTGGTCCAATGTCAGATTTATATGAGAATAAAATTGATAAAATGTTTGGAAACAAGGGTAATAACAAAACTACAAAACTGTGATGACATACCTCATATCTCCAAGAAGAAAAGACAAATCAAGGCAGACATCTATTCATTATGTACCAGAGAAATTTTGCAAAATTTTTCACACAAAATTAACTTATCAAACAAAATCACAGAAGTACAAAAACATATATATTTTTTTCATCTCTAATATATTTTAACCAAACAAACAGATCTACATGTAACCATATTGGGGGAAATAAGCCTTTTACCATTTCCATCGGTTGCACATATTGACATACATATATATTTGATTTTATTACCTAATATAATAAAATTTCGTTTTCTATTTACTTATAGTATAACTAATGAGTGGTGGCGGATATCAATTTTAATGTCACGAGTCTCGAATAACGCCAGGATTCAACAAGTGCGCGTTCCGCGCACGAGTTAAATCCCCTAGCGTCATTCGACAAGAGTGACATTAAAATTGATATTCGTCACCCCGAACTAGTTATACTATTTATTATATAGATAATTTGGAAAAACGTGACTAATAGATCATCAAAATAATGAAAACGGAATAAATTATTGATTAATGAATTGTGTATTGCGCACTAATCTAAGCTACGTATTTTTCGCGGGAAACTTCACGAGGGTTAGATGAATTCGCACGCGAGTTAGATAACTTCTGTAATTAACTCCGTGAAAATCTAGAAATTTATTTAACTCGGAAATCACGATCTTTCACCTATATCTATATAATAATTATTTTTAAAAAACAAAAACTCTAATGTAACTATATTTTCTACCTTTTTACACATTTAAAAGACTGTACCCTTAGGAAGATTTTTAAAATTAACCTAAAATTCACATTGTTTTGGGGGATACTGGGAAACCATTTACAATTATTCCTACAGGGTAAAATAATTTTAATAAACTGTGGTCACGAAATACAAGCACTAATTGACTGAGACATTGAAATGAATCTACACCCATGGTCAATTGTCAAAGAATTGTTGCATCAATTTCAATATAATGTTTTTATTTATAAACAACTCCCCTTTTTTCATTTATCTCCCGGACTCCTCTGCAGTTATATGCTAATGGATAGATAGAGTGAAAGAAAACTAACGGAACATTGAAGAAACCAAAAGAACTTAACAATAATTCATCTAAATTTGTAGTAATTTAACTCTTTGTAGATATTTTATTTGTTTTTATCGTCACTCACAGTCCGTAGCGGTGCCCGTTATTGATCTATATACTATGACGTCATGAATCTTTTGTGCGCTTAGAACCGAAGAAAAATGGCAAAATTTTGACACTTATCAAAGTTTTTGAAAAAGTGCAAGCTGTAAATCAACTCCGATCAAAAAGATATTTTAACACCACTTTCTTGGATGTTTTGGGGTATTGGAAAGTGTTGCACTTTCGTATGAATCGCAAGTATTTTGAAATATTTTGGATTTCTCGGTCGGTATACTGGGGTTGCACAATATATCTGTTCCGGATTTGACTCGTCATTTAGACGAGGTCATCAGGGGTCACGGGGAGAAAAAAATGACGTCATTCAACATGGTTCAAAGGGAACAGTATTTTCTATCAATGATTCTTCTGTAATTATTCAACATATAGGTTAAAAACCATTTACAACTGACAAATAAACCAACAATCAACATTTCCAACCCATAAAAAAACCAATCTTGAACGGAAATAAAGAAATTACTTTCTTCTTCCATTAGCATGTTGGAACCAGTTTTTTACCAGTTCCTCCTCTTTTTGCTAAATTATTGACCAATCCCGCAAATGCACAACGCGAGTATTTGATGAATATATCGTACACGATCTAGAAAAAATATTTTTAAAAAAATCAAATCAAAGATTTAAACGGAAGTGCAGCACTTTTCATATAGCCGAATAGCTATAGAATGTGTGAGATTTTTTTGGGTTCGATCGAGCAAGTGCTACAGCTTGCACTTTTGATTCTTTTAAAATTTTTCGGGCCGTTTTTGGTTTTAGTTCATATCGTGCACATGCCTGATCACGAGATCAGAAAAATGACGTTGGGAGATCCTAAGAACATATAACAACCCTTTAGCAAAAAACTTAATAAATATATAATGTATTATTAAAACTATAAACGAAAACTCGTGAGTGGTTAAAAGTTACAGATTTCCTATTATATGTTGCCTTAACACTGCTGCGTTCACACGCAGTGAAATTTTGCTGTTGTTCATTTATCAAATCATGTCAATATGTGGATCGTGTCTTTCTGGCACATATTCCATATTCTTTCGTTTTTAATACAATATACTTCAATTATATATGTACCCAAAGAAATACAAAATGACCATGTGGTATTGGTCAACCAATCAAAATAAAGAAATCCTATGTGATTCTATATCACCAACACGTGCTTTTTGAGAAAAAAATTCAACAAAAACAGACTCGCTGAACAAATTTTAAAAATGAGCGGTGAAAAAATTAGTTGGTCTTTTTGCATCAATATCAGATAAAAAGTTATGATATAAAGGACACCAATTTTTCCCCGAGGAGCATTGACCAGTAGGGAGATTTTAGTGTTATTTTCAACTTTTTTTTGTCTATTGACCAATGAACCAAATGATATACTAGTAGAATCAAAATGTGGAACAATTACATATCATTGCTTTATCATATATTATAACTAATGAGGGGTGGCGAATATCAATTTTAATGTCACGAGTCTCGAATAACGTCAGGATTCAACAAGTGCGCACGAGTTGAATCCCCTAGCGTTATTCGACACGAGTGACATAAAAATTGATTTTCGTCACCCCAAATTAGTTATACTTTTTATTATTTAGATAATTTAAAAAACGTGACTTATAGATCATCAAAATAATGAAAACGAAAGAAGTTATTGATTGATGAATTGTGTATTGCGCACTAATCTCAAGCTCCAAAAACAGCGGCTATCCGCTCGTGACCTTACGTTCAAGCCGCTGCTGACAACCCTTCAAACTCTCGGGTGTTTCCCTTTGAAATTTGTGTTCCGAATAGATCCATATTCCTACGCCATCTCGAAGGACGCTGCAAGTTATACATTGTCACAAAAATGTATATTTAGCTATGTAAACATAAACACACATGGCAAAATATGAATGAAAAGTTAAGAAAAGATTCATTTCCACAAGACAAAATGGTTATTATCTATGATAATATAAATTCAGCGTTGCATTCTGTGAAAATATGTAGACGCGCACTTGCTAACCCCTTATGAAATACCGATACCATCCTTTACATTTTGACAAATTATCCGGACACATCAATATGCTCAACATGCTTATTTTGTCCACAATATTAGAAGTTTATAAGCTTTCGTTAGGACACTCCCTCAATCAAATCCGACGGATAACTCAAAATGAGCACTGATTTAAAGATTGAGGTTATCATTTTGTATGTTCTGAACCATATTGATGGTGCCATGGATCAGGAACATTAAATGAAATGTTCCTGTGTGGATGTGGGTTTAATAATTGTTAATAAGGGAAATCAACAGATAAAGAACAATGACCAACAACTTGAAAAAAAAAGTAATGCAAGATCATATAAAATAAAATATTTTAGAATATAGACTCCAATAGGAAAAAAGAGAGAATAGTGAAAATAACTTCCAATTTGTTTCCATGAGGTTCTAAAACTGCATAAAAGGCATTCAGCATTTTTCTTACTCCTGGGATTTTGTAAAACTTGTATTTATAGATGAAACCCTACCCAAATTTTCTTCAGGGGATTTTAAAAATTCAATTTAAGTCTTTTTCCAGCATTCTGCTTACCTCTGGACTGCAGTAAAACTTGCTTGTATACATGTATAGCTTAAAGGTGCCCCCTGTCCATTTTTTCCATGAGGATATAAAAATGCATTTAAAGACACATGACACTTTTCCAGCATTTTGCTTATACCTGCCACTAATTTGTAAAACTTGCATGGAGCTTGTTTGGATAGGATAACTGTGTCCCAATTTTTTCCATGAGATTATATACATGTATATATATTGAAGCTTCATTTGGGAGACATTCGAAACTGCACTAGTTTCAATGATATATACCTTGTTGCTTATCTGTTTTCCTGGGGCTGGTCCAAAAATTTGGGTAAGAGGGGCTCCTGTGACCTTCGTACATGTATCATCATATAACAATAATACCTTGGTAAGGTTCTTACAGATTCAACCAAAAACTTATTTTATAAGAGGAACAATTTTAAGATCTGGCCACGTGGATCTGTCACTGTTAAGATAATATTAACCATTACAAATGATTATACTGATTTACCATTTAAACTAATAATAATTACTGACCAGAAATGAAAACTTGGAAAAGTCACAATACAACCATGCATGAACACATTTTGTACATGCACACATTATTTACATGCATGTACAACACATTTCTAACTTGATTGAATGAATGAGATAAGTCAACAATTTGTTTTTAACAGACAACCAAAATTACATAGAATTAGACCCACCTTTTATGGAGATAGAACATTGTTAAGAAACAAAGTTGATTTTTTCAAAATCTTGTTAATATTGTCAATGGAGATAGACCATAAATATATAATATATAATATTCGTACTATAACACACTAAAATGTGCTGAAAATCACTGAAAATAAAATGATTTTAAAAGATGGAAACAAATAAGCCTAGAATTTCAAAGATATCTAGCAAAAAAACTATGAAAGACCAAATAATAAGTCAAAAATTTGGATATACATCAGTCTAATATTGAAACTTTCTTTGGGCTATAAATAAACCCAATGTTAATCCAATGGAACATATGGAGATAGAACAGTCTAGTTCTGAAGAAAACTGTCAAAACTTAAAATATATCAATTTTTATCACTGGTATATCTGTATGAAGGTACAAGGAAGTAAAAAAAATAATGATCTCAATTTTTTTAAAATGTTTTGGTTTAAATGCTACTGATGAGAGGTTACTCCTTGAAATATCGATATATAGCATATCCAAATTAACCGTTTATACCCGCGTTTTGGTATTTGTAATTTTGAAACCACTGGGCGATAACCGCTGCTGGTGGACCAGAGGTCCCCGAGGGTAATCACAAGCCTGGTAGTCAGACTTGTCTGACACGAATTACCATAAAATTTCTAATATATTGTCGCTGAAATTTCCGATACTTAAATTCAAAATTGATGAAAACACCAGGTTTCTTTCCTTGTAATGCACATGGTCGATATCATCGGTGCTGGATTTGGCTTCCTTGTTCGAACGTTTTGGTTTTGAGTACTTTTCGTTTTCAACTGTTTGGGATTTTGACCTTCCAATGTTTTGGTTTAAATGCTACTGATGAGAGGTTACTCCTTGAAATATCGATATATAGCATATCCAGATTAACCGTTTATACCCGCGTTTTGGTATTTGTAATTTTAAAAACTGGACATATAACACTATAAGATTGAAAATAAAATGATTTTAAAAGATGGAAACAAATAAGCCTAGAATTTCAAAGATATCTAGCAAAAAAACTATGAAAGACCAAATAATAAGTCAAAAATTTGGATATACATCAGTCTAATATTGAAACTTTCTTAAACTTTCGGTTTTGGGCTATAAATAAACCCAATGTTAATCCAATGGAACATATGGAGATAGAACAGTCTAGTTCTGAAGAAAACTGTCAAAACTTAAAATATATCAATTTTTATCACTGGTATATCTGTATGAAGGTACAAGGAAGTAAAAAAAATAATGATCTCAATTTTTTTAAAAACTGGACATATAACACTATAAGATTGACATGACGATATTGTGTTTATATACCATGTATACATTTCATTTTGTAGAAGTAACAATTTATTATTAGTCATGAATTGAGTTATTCAAGAAGTATTTCTGACCTATATAATTTCAAAAAGTCATCCGGAATTCCGATTTCGATTCTTTTATTTTCATTTTTTACAAGAGTAGTTTCCCTTTGTGGTTGGGCCACATGATGTGAACAACATTGAGCTAAGGAAAACCTCAATTTATCCCTATTCATTTTGGCATAATTTCCCCTCATGATTCAACTTATATAACTGGATAGGAGTAAAATTTTAGATGTTAATGTATGACTGTTTTAGTTGTTTGAAGCTTTGGCACACAGATTAAAAATGTTTAAACAAGTTGATGATTTAAATTTTTTGTAAAATTTCAACAGATTTTTAATTGCAAGGCCGACACAGTTTTATTAAGCGTAAAACGACCCTACCCATTTTATACCCGTATAAAATGACCAACTATTAAAGTCATTCCTTAAATGTAATGTCGTACATCATGTACATTTATCTTCTTTTGATGGTAATAATATGTCATACTTAAATTTTCATTTCAGATGTAAAGAGAAACATAATATTGCAGATCCAATGGACAGTGAAAACAACAAGGATGGAACAAAACCTTCAAATGTATGTCAATATTTCATTTTCATGTGAATGTGTTAGGAAATAAATCTATAATGATAATCATTTTAATCTGAAAGATTCAGAAAATTTATACATACATGTCATGAAGTAAAAAACTTAATAAACATGCACTGCATGTACTAAACTTGAATACATGTATATATACAAAATTTAGGATGAAGAACAACAATAAAAGCATTGTTCCTTTGCTTTGTTTTACTTTAATATCTATAATCTGATTTTGTGTCATGCATATCTATACTCAGAATCCTTTTATTTTTCTAAGCATACATTGCACTAACTATTTTTGTCTTGAAGAATAATTCAATGTGTGTTGTATCTATAGCCTTTCCTAAAAACTATTATGGTGTTTTATTTGATTTTAAATGAAAAAAATATGCATTATATTAAAGGTTCTAACTACCAACAGAAAAAGAAATAGACAACTGAAGCCATCTTCTTGTTCGCCAAAGCAGAAAACTAATAGATCCTCTGTAAGTCTCTACACTCTAGCATATGAATTATTCTCAAACTCAGATTAATGTGACTGTTGTGACACTATGAACTTATTATAGCTAAGATTAATAATGAAGGACATTCAAAACATTAAAAAAAATCTTTTAAATCATACATAGAATATAACTTTAAAGGATGTGTTTATGCCACCACAAATAAATTGGGGGGAGGATGGGAATCACCCTGTCTGTCCATATTCCTGTCATTACATGTATATCTTATAATCACAACTTATAATCTTATAATGTTGATGAATTTTGATGAAACTTTACATTAAGGACATACATCAAGATCTCTGATATCATTCAGGGGAGATAATTTAGGTTTTTTTCCAAATATAAAGTAAAAAGTGTTTATATGAAGCCTTGTGAGCTTCCCTGAAGGATTTGTTTGAACAAGAAATTAAATTAAGAAAATTGAAATCGAAGCCTACACAAGGTAAAGTAACAACTTTTATAAAACCTAAGCCATGTTATTCAAATCTGTAATTTAAGCGTTTTTGTTAATGTATATGCAATGTTATTTTTTCCAGAACATTTCATCTCCTAAGAAACTAAATAGATGGACAACAGAAGAGAAAAGTGTGTCAGTACACTTGGTAGAACAGTATGAAGATGACTGGGGTGCTATAGTAGACTCAATTAACGAGTCATTTGGGAATAATAGAACTGGTAACATTATAATATGTTTATATCTATTCAGCATAATGATTGATTTTGTACACTTTCATATATAGTAGAAAACTAGTTGCTTATTCAGTTAACTGTTTTTCAATCTTTTGTCAACAATGGATTAACTGTTTGACATTTTTAATTGAACATAATACAAATAACTATACATGTACATGTATCATTAAATATGCAGGTAAAATATATGTCTGATCTTTATTATTTTATGCTTTTAGCCAAGTCTTGTCAATCATGCTATATGCGCTGTCAAGCTTTTGGATTTGAAGAAAGTTCAAAAACTTTTCAAGATGCCCAAACACAGACAGATAGTTATGGTATGTTACATTCATAATATTATAATAAAGCAAATGACAGATGTTAATTATTGTTTTCTCCTCATTCTTTTAAACGCTATCATCATAGAAAGAAGCAGAGGTACATGTACCAATGGGGCATCCAAATTTCAAAAATCCAAAAGGGCAGAGACAAAACTAGTAAACACCAATGGGAACAGGACAAAAAACCAGACAACATGTATAACATGGAAACACAAAAACTACTGAATATTAATTAACAACGCAAACTCTAGTCGTAACAAGAATGAACTCATCATGATCATAAATAAGCTATATATAGTTATTGAATGTAATGGTCAACCCTTTGATCTAGGAATAACAATTTATTTGTGTCTATTTTTCCTGATTAATGAACGTTTACAACATATGTCACATTATATAATTTGCATTCTCATCTATAATGTTTTCAGTGTAAAATTCTTGTATCAGTATATGTTAAGATGAATTTGTAATATTTATGGTTCAACGAGATCGACTATAACAATAATGTCCATCAACTTTATAAATAACAAATACTGTGGATGCTTTTTTTCAGTTTGTGATGGGTAAGTTAATGAGTAAATTATAAGTGAATGAAATGTTTGAATTTAAAAACTTACAAAATATTGATATTATGATTTTCAAGATTTACTGATGTTTAGTTAATAGTCTCATTTCTTAAGATTTAAAGATTTTTACCAAAAAGATAAAGTTTTGAAGTTTAATGTAGCAATATTATACACAAATAGAAATATAGAATTTCATGTAACAGTATTATAAGCTACATGTATATCCTTACTGAGCTGGTAAAGTATATTTTTAGGAGGCAGGTGTGGTTATCTGTGTGCTGTGGCTCACAGTTTTTCTAATGTGTTTATTTAATATAACTATTATTTAAGTAATATAATTCAGCAATAACTTTTTATCTATGATACATTTATAACTATTTGTTCTATAAATCAGACATTTTTCAAGGAAGAACATCATCATGATTCACAAAGAAGAACATAAAAGACCAACCACTAAGGATAGGTAAACTTAAATTAGTATTAAACCTCTGAGTAGTAACCTTATAATGGTTGATTTTGTTGAAAAGATAATTAATATAAAATTGATGAATTTCAAATTCTTTTTTTATTTACTTTATTGTATAAATGTTTACTTTAACTTGAATGTTTTTATTATTTCGCATCTAAATCTATGTTTCATTTTCGTTTTCAACTGTTTTGGAATTTGATCTTCCAATGTTTTGGTTTAAATGCTACTGATGAGAGGTTACTCCTTGAAATATCGATATATAGCATATCCAAATTAACCGTTTATACCCGCGTTTTGGTATTTGTAATTTTGAAACCACTGGGCGATAACCGCTGCTGGTGGACCAGAGGTCCCCGAGGGTAATCACAAGCCTGGTAGTCAGACTTGTCTGACATGAATTACCATAAAATTTCTAATATATTGTCGCTGAAATTTCCGATTATAAATTCAAAATTGATGAAAACACCAGGTTTCTTTCCTTGTAATGCACATGGTCGATATCCTCGGTGCTGGATTTGGCTTCCTTGTTCGAACGTTTTGGTTTTGAGTACTTTTCGTTTTCAACTGTTTTGGAATTTGATCTTCCAATGTTTTGGTTTAAATGCTACTGATGAGAGGTTACTCCTTGAAATATCGATATATAGCATATCCAAATTAACCGTTTATACCCGCGTTTTGGTATTTGTAATTTTGAAACCACTGGGCGATAACCGCTGCTGGTGGACCAGAGGTCCCCGAGGGTAATCACAAGCCTGGTAGTCAGACTTGTCTGACATGAATTACCATAAAATTTCTAATATATTGTCGCTGAAATTTCCGATTATAAATTCAAAATTGATGAAAACACCAGGTTTCTTTCCTTGTAATGCACATGGTCGATATCCTCGGTGCTGGATTTGGCTTCCTTGTTCGAACGTTTTGGTTTTGAGTACTTTTCGTTTTCAACTGTTTTGGAATTTGATCTTCCAATGTTTTGGTTTAAATGCTACTGATGAAAGGTTACTCCTTGAAATATCGATATATAGCATATCCAAATTAACCGTTTATACCCGCGTTTTGGTATTTGTAATTTTTTCAACTTGAAGGCAATTTAAAACAATTTCAAATAAAGTGTGTGTAACAGAAAAGAAGAACACAAGAAAGACACAGATCATGATTACACCTCACAGAAGCTCAAATCAAAAGGGAAAGATAATGAAAGGTAAAAAGAAAATTAATTAATTATGGACTTTGCATGAAATCAATACAAGATTCTATGGACCTAGTAAAATGATATTGACTGAGTTAGATGTGCATGAGGAATTTTTTATGCAATCAGACCTTTTTATGGCTCCACCACGTATGTGGATTGGCCATTTAGCTTTACCTTTATCAGTCCGTACATTTGATTTTGGGGGTTAATGATATTACACCTTTGCATGTGTCTTGGGTAGGGCTACACCATCCACTAGAAATTAGGTCACTGTGACATATATTAAATGCATGAACAACTTTGGTTAAGTTAATAATGTTTAGAATAGGGGCTTTCCAGGGTTACTTGAAATGGCTAGAAAAAATACCACAGCAAAAATTGGCGGTAAATAAAATCCAACGACAGCTACAATAACTTCCAGATATATTGAATATGCGGAAAAATACTATGTTTGTTGACCAATCAAAACACAGCATTAATATATGATGCGGAATTACAGGTAATACACATTAGGGGTCAATGATATTTCGAGAGCAGGATCATCCACTTGACATTCAGTTAAGATTTCAACTCAATAGCTGTAATTTTCTTACGATTTTCTGATTAGAAGAATTTTTGGTACAATTGATTTTCCATTGGCATGCACAGTTTCTTTTTTTTCTATGAGTATATAAACATTTCCATAGGCATGCACAGTTTCTTTTTTCTATGAGTATATAAACATGATGATAGAAAAAAAAAGGAGGAAATTGAGTAAATCAATTGCATGTCTAATTTAAATGGATAAAAATAGAAAATACCAAATTTTATCGGTAAAATCATAATTTAATAAAATCTTAAGACTTTTAACATTTTATTACATGATCTAAAGATCAAGCACTTGAACCATATTCACCATCTCATACTCTTCACATTTACACACTACCTTGCACACAGAACAACACATGCAACCTTTGGGAGAGGAAAGATCTTTGCAGAATTCAAAGTTGTTCAGAATGAACTCCCTCAGACACCCTTCATCTTTACAAAAGTTTATGATATCATCCTGAATGCCAGGTAAACTAGGAACAATGTCTCTAGCGCAATAATAAAGGGTTGATCTACATGGTTGACCTCTCCTTCCTGCCCTGCCTATTTCCTGGAAAAAGTTTGTCAAAGACCTTGGTGGAACAACTTGAATAACATGTTCTACCGAAGGTGGATCAAATCCCATCCCGACAACTGAGGTACAAAAAATTAACCTAAATCTTGTAGTGGGTGTACTTAAATCCTTCAAGATTGTTGCCATCACCTCTGCGTCTTGAGTCGAGAAAATGGAACCAAATGTTGCATTATTGATGTCCATGTCACCAAACTCACATGTAGCTTGCTGCATGGCTGCTGCCATGTGCTGTAGGGGTAAAAACACAAGGGTTACAGGGAAAGAACTTCCTTCTCTTTTAAGACTTGAAATCTGCTCATTACAAATGTCTTCTATTGCAGACCTTGTCATCTTTTTAACTTTATGGAAAAAGATGTTAGCTTTGTCCGGGTTGACAGCTATAGTTACATGGTTTCTAAGGCAAAGACTCTTGATGACCACTTCTTTTTGTTTTTTAGTAAGAGTGGCACTCAGGCATGCTACCGGAACGTCTGGGAAAAAAGATCTCAGCTTGGCTAAACTGGCAAAACTCTGTCTGAACTCTTTATCCCTGCAATAAAATACACAACTGTATGAAAAACTAATAGAATTTATGGATTATTATGCAGCTCTAGTTTTTTTTTTTTTTATTACATTTCTATTTCATGACCACAGAAGCATTGACATCAAGTTTAGTAATGACAATAATATGGAGAACTGAAAAAAAACTTTTATTCAGAATGCAATTTCAAAATTGTTACATTTGGATTGTCATGATTGTAGAAAACATGATGGTCCCATGAAGGTAAAGTTGTTTTTTTTTATTTTTTTAAAAAAGCCTGTTTTCTTGCATTATACTTTTTGGAAAAGAAAAAGTCATAAAGATTATAAGAATAATAATTTTCTGATGACGTTATACTAATCTTTGGAGTTTTTATTAGTAAAATGATTGACCATCTTAATATTTTTTTTTACTCATAAAATTAACCCAGCCAGTCAATTTGTATGCATACATCAGTAAATATCTGTAAAAGAAAATAAACAAGCACATAAAAATAATATTAAAAAAACATCAAGGTAAAAAAACAAAATCTCCAAATCATGTTGCTTCTTAAAGAAAACTTGTGAACATGTTTTTATATTAAATTGTATATAAATGTTATTTTGAATTTAATATTTTGTAACAAAACAGAACATCAATTGTAAGCATCATAATTTGGAGCTTGCCACATAAGTAACAATAGGAACTGTGTTTGAAAGGATTTCTTGAATTTTTTTACCAATCATCAACTTTATGGCATTCATCCACAATCATGCCACCCACACAGCCACTTAACGATGTAAGGACATCTCGCCCTTTTTCTGCTTCTAGTACAGCCTCAGGATGGCAAAATATAATTTTGCTTTCTTTCACAGCTTTAAGTACTATGAAATTGATAAACAACATACTGTATCATCTGTTGAAGAAGGACTTCTCCTTAAAAATTGATCTGATCCAAGGCATCACGCCGTCCTTCAATAAATCTCAAATTATCAAATTACATATTTTTTTAAGATAAGATAATTCATTAGTTAAACAAACAAATGAAAGTTTTCATTTAGCATTTTGATAATTCAAGATATTAGTCAAAAAGGATTTCAACATATGAAAACAGTAATATACACATTAGAAAGTTTTTACATATTAGGACAAAAAGTTAAAATGTTATTTCCTAATTGCCAACCTCAACTGGAGATTAGTTTTTATTCTTAAAAGAGAAAAAAATAATAAATACCATCAATATATTCTGTGCCAACGACATTACAGTTCTGTGATAACTGCACAGCTTTGATAGATAAAAGTTCCAACTTTGAAACCTGGTCCTTCATAATTGAAGAAAGAGGTGATATCACTAACACTTTATCTGGTTTCTGCAAACTCTCAAACAACACTAAAATGTAGAACAAAGTTGAAAATCAATTTTTGATATATTAACATTTGTGAAAATGTAAGACTCAAATTAATGGTAATGAGCCAGTCTTTTTTATAGCTGTACATGTATTTTGTATTTATCAGTGATGTATAATGTACACATATTATTTGTATTTGTATTTTTAAGGAACATGACGAAAGAACAATCAACTATTACTCATATTTGTATTTGCCATGGTGTATGGGGAATAAATTATTTATTTATGCAAAAACTATTAACTACATGTATTACTCATATTTGTATTTGCCATGGTGTGTGATGAATAAATTATTTATATATGCAAAAACTATTAACTACATGTATTACTCATATTTGTATTTGCCATGGTGTGTGGTGAATAAATTATTTATTTACATGTATGCAAAAACTATTAACTACATGTATTACTCATATTTGTATTTGCCATGGTGTATGGTGAAAACATAAATTTGTATTTGCTATGGCATGTATGGTGTATGGTGAATAAATAATTTTTTTTTATACAAGAGCTGAGCATTTACCACGACTTTAAAAGCTTATGTATGTCAAGGAGTATAATTATCATTCAAACATAATACGTGTTGTTGGTGTGTGTGTGATTGATAAATTTTGTGTTGCTGGACAGATCTAAAAAAGGATGTTTTTATTTCCTCTGTTAATATCCAAACTGTTTTTTTTCTGATATGACAGACTAATGTTGTTTGTGTTGTATTTTTTGTTTTGCAATGACTGCAACAAATAAACAGCCAAAATTTGATTGAAAAATAACACTTATAAGGCCAAATCAGGACATTAATCCGCCAAATAATTATAGTCTTGTTTCCTGCTACCCAACCTACCCAATTATTACATGTTTTTTTGCCCTCTACCCTAAACATTTTATTTGCCATTTTGGCACAAGAACCCTTAAAGTCTGGATTGTTTCCCTATAAGCTCGATGTAAAATAATGATAAAAAAAATTAATAATAATTCTTCAACCTACCTACAATTACCCTATTTTTGTACGCATGGTAGCAGTTAACAAACATATATTTTGGTTTTGGCCTAAGATATTTACATTGTATATATACAGATATATAATGTCTGTTAATCTGTAATTTATTTATATTATTTTTACTTCAATGGCATAACAGATCATATATGAATCAAAACTAATTTTCAGTATTTTTCTACCATTGAAGCTGCATTATAGATTATTTTTTATAGTCGGCAATTGACAAAAAGCTTAACTACAAATGATAAAGAGAACATCTTGTACGCAAGTAAGAAAAGGGGAAATCAACATTTCAATAATTTTGGGTACGTAAAATAAGGCCAATCAACAATGTATGTCTATTTATGGTTTCTCCACTTACCCTAACACATTTTATTCTTTCAGTCAAAATGTTGCAAAAAGTTGTAATTTTGAAAATCCCTCCCATGAGGCTCTACATGTATATAAAATTATTTTTAAAAATAAAATGATTTAGCCAACTGATCTACCCTTTTTTCATACAATGAAACCCTAAACAAACATATTACATGTATTTTGTTTTGGCAAAAACATCAAATAATGCATCTTTAAAATATTCATGTTGTAATGTATAACATTATTGATTCCATATGTATACATGATCCTATTAAATTTATTCATATACAAGTATATTATATATGTATAAAAATCAAGGTTAAAAAATATGTTAAATAATTGGTTCACTTATGCTACATTACATTAAATATTAATACAATGTAGTTAAACTATTATCTTATGCTACATTACATTAAATATTAATACAATGTACCATGAAAACATTAATAAATTTGCTCTGACTGAAGTATGTAAAAGTTTTTATAAGATCATGAAGATGGTTACAGTTTAAAAAGTGAGATGTTGAATATGTTACAACATTTCAAATTAAATATGCAATGAACAGAACTCAACAGACTTTGGTGTTTACATATGTAGTTGTGAATATTACCAGGAAATTTTCATCTTCAAATTTTTGTGGGTGTGCAGTGGCCCTTATAACTTAGAAATTGGATGAAAACATGCATTTATCATCTTGTCTGTCCTTTAAAACTACTCTATAGAATGAATTGAACTTGGTTTATTGTGAGTGCAACACATGTAGTTTTGCATATTACCAAGGAATTTTGAAATCTGTTGCTTTTGATATGTCAAACAAAGTGTATTGATGATCAAGTTGTACATGTAAGTAAAAATGGAAGTCATGAGTTTTGCAGCTGATTCCTTTTTAAAATGTTTCCAGAGAGTTGTTCATTATTTTTTTTCAAAAGGGGTGTGTGATCCCACCCAACACACCCCCCTCACCTTCTGACAACCTTGTTACATAGTAACTTCAGAATGTGGGAGGCGAATCCCCTCCCAGACCCTCACCCGCACCCCCCTTGTCAGAAACCTGGCGACAGCCCTTGGTAAGAGATTCAATACCTGTAGAGGTTAGCCAGGTATTGAATATCATTATACCCCCCACTTCAAAAGTGGGGGGTATATAGTGATAGGGGTGTCCGTCCGTCCGTCCGTCCGTCCGTCCTTCCTTCCGTTACACTTCAGGGTACCCATCTCTTATCCGCAACTCCTCCTAAACCCCTTGGTGGATTTTCATGAAACTTACACACAATCTTTGTGACATAATGTAGATGTGCACCTACTATTTTAAAATTTGATCAGAATGATTTTTGGGGTTTCCCATAGCAAAACATGGACTTAGCCATTCGGCTACATGGGGGTACCCATCTCTTATCCGCAACTCCTCCTAAACCCCTTGATGGATTTTCATGAAACTTACACACAATTGTTGTGACAAAATGTAGATGTGCATGTACTATTTTCAAATTTGATCAGAATGATTTTATGGGTTTCCCATAGCAATACATGGACTCAGCCATTTGACTACATGGGGGTGCCCATCTCTTATCCGCAACTCCTCCTAAACCCCTTGATGGATTTTCATGAAACTTACACACAATCTTTGTGACATAATGTAGATGTGCATCTCCTATTTTAAAATTTTATCTGATTAATTTTTTTTGGGGGGGTGGGGGGTATTTATTTGTGAGCTGCGGCTCACAGTTTTTCTAGTTTTATACTATTTTAAGACTAACCTCTGATATTGACAATTTAATATAATTCTGTACACTTGTTTAATACATGTATGGAACAAGATGAGGAAATAGATTTGACAACGCATTCCTGAAAATCATACGATACAGCTGAAAGCCACACAATTAAGCATAGTATGATATGATACATGACGTTATTCACATGTACATGTATAACATATAATTTCATTTTTATGCCCAATCTACCAAAGTAGCCTAGTACTGCTAGTAGGGGGCATATAGTGTTCGGATCTGTTTGTGACTTCCATCCCAAATGTTGTGATATGAGGCATTACCGGTATATACATGTATGTCTTTTGTCAATCTATCACCAGAGGGAGCGTCTATCAACACTAACCTCTATACTATCGCGCTAAGGATTGTGGGTAATATCCCCGAATTCGGGGATTGAATATCATTAAAATATTTCCCATGATCCTTAGCGCGATAGTATAGAGGTTAGTGTTGATAGACGCTCCCTCTGGTGATAGATTGTGTCTTTTGTCATATTGTTGTTACATGTACTTCTTAAGATACAAATTGTATATTCATTCAATGAAATAATATTCTATAATATTGACTTCACACCGTCTGATTGACTGATATCGAGTTTGAGATTGATGTACTTGAAATGAATGTAGATCAATTAGTTTGGACCTGTAAATATAATATGGCAATTTGTCAATTTGTATCTACCGGTAGTTATTTGTACTACAGACTACAGTACGTACGGGGTAATATTTGATAAATCAAACTTTTCCCGTATCCAACAGGCAGATTAACAACTAGATCTCTGCCCTCTAATATATAATTTATGGCCTGCTCTTGTTCTTTTTTTAAGGTGACACTGAAAACTTTGTTGGCGACTTCGTTCAACAAGGACGCCGCCATCTTGAAATGTGATTGTAAAGAATCCACAAAAAATAGTTCCTCAAAATCATTGGTGTATTTTAAACCAACAATGTAACAAACATATCATAAATACATCTTATAACAAATTAGATTTATTTTAACGAACATTTTGTCGTTATTTTATTTTGGCGAACTTTTCGTCAAAAACCGTTGTCAGCAGCGTCTGTATAGGTAGCTTTACGGACTATCAGCCGCTGTTACGGAGCTTGCACTAATCTAAGCTACGTATTTTTCGCGGGAAACTTCACGAGGGTTAGATATATATAAATTCGCACGCGAGTTAGATAAACCCTGTAATTAACTCCGTGAAAATCTAGAAATTTATTTAACTCGGAAATCACGATATTTCATCTATGTCTATATAATAAGGAGAATTAACGCATGCCAAACAAAATAGTGTTTAAAACCAAAACTTTTTTGTATTGACAAATTATGAGCGAGGAAGTTAAAGAAAATATGTTTATGTTGAGAAACTTTGTATAAAAACGTCGAAAAAGTTTTGCTATTTTTCTGCATTTGAAAGGTAATGTTTTCAAAATTTTGATTGATTGATAGGTCAAATTAAATCTAGATGACTCGACCTGTTATAGGTTGTGTTGTGAACACTTAATCAACATCCCATTATATATCTTCTAATTATCGGCAGCATTGGTTTGTTATGTCTTCTAATGCCTGCACTCCCTTGTGATTTGAAATTCTCCGTGAAAAAATCCGTATGTAACACCTTAATGGCGGACTGTTTTTTTTTTTTCAGGCTTTTTTGTATGATTTTAAAATAACCTTGCACTTAAATTTAGATCCATTCTGCTTCCCGACGGTCTTGTTAGAGTTTTTGGTTTTCTTTAGACCCTAGTTTAAAACGAGTTATCTGTAAGTCATATACTAGTATTCGCCTGATTTTCAATATGAGACAGACACACCTGTTTGAGAGACGTATAAGTCCTGGCTTAAGGGGTGACAATAAAGACAATCAAACTTTTTGAAACATTTTTAAACCTCGACTTGGTCAAAATATTTATTTATGTACTGTCTAATCTCATAGTTAGTTCAACGTCTGGTGATCCACAACGTATCATGTTGGATGTCTGCATGGTGGCAGTGTGTTTGTTTACAACCCCAGTCTAGTTTCATCGCGTTTTAATGACACTTTGTATCTAAACTATAGACCACACTTTGAAACACAGGTTAAAAACTATGAGCTATCTAGCATCGTTTTAGATGAGACTGAGATAGAAGATGTTCTTAAAAATCTTGATATAGGTAAAGCCTCGGGGCCAGATGGTATAAGCCCCAGACTTTTAAAATACGCGAGTTCAGAACTAAAGGTACCACTTTGCAAAACTATTCAATTTATCGATTTCAAAATCATATTTTCCAAGTTCATGGAAGCGTGCAAACGATACACCGGTATTTAAAAGCGGCAACACGCGAGAAGTCAAGAACTATCGGCCTATATCACTTCTGAGTAATATTTTGAAATGCATGGAACGGTGCATATATAAGCATTTTCATAACTTTATCTTAGACATCAAGGTAATTACTCCACATCAGTCGGGATTTACCCACGGGGACTCCGCAGTCAACTAACTGGTTGATATTTCTAACTGATTTGGTAAGGCCTTGGACGAGGGCAAAGAAATTCGTGTAGTTTTTTGCGACATCTCTAAGGCGTTCGACTGAGTATGGAATAGAGGCCTTTTGTTCAAATTAAAACTTCTCGGAATAACGGGAGGTCTTCTACGATTGTTCGAAAGCTATTTGTCAGATAGATTGCAACGTGTTGTTCTCAGCAATCAACATTTGTGCACCGAGTGGAAACCCATTAGAGCAGGTGTTCCACAGGGATCTATTTTAGGTCCCCTTCTTTTCCTGGTATTTATTAATGATAGAAAATAAAGAGATGTGGAATAAGTGTACGCGACACAGCCCACAATTAAACGACAATAAAAAGTTAGAAAAACCACAATGGACAACCGCCAGCAGCCTTCAACATGTTCAACGAGGCCATTTGGCACTGCTCGCGGTTCTGCAATTGGCCCATGGTCTAAATAAGATGCATATAATTCAAATCCAGCCCTGAAATATTGTCGTTGATATCGATGCTTGTATAAAGTTATTTGCTGATGACACCAGTCTTTATATAAGTGTTGATTAACCGGCAATAGCAGCAAATATATTGAATAATGACATTGAAAAAATTAATAGATGGGCATCACAGTGGCTCGTGACCTTCAATGCCCAAAAGACGGAAACTAAGTTAATTTCGCGTAAGGCTAATAGACGCATACATCCCGAGCTAACGATGAATGATATTAGCTTACAGGAAGTATAGATGTACACAAACATTTAGGAATTTACTTCTCTGATAGTGGATCCTGGCATTACCATATTGATTATATTGACAGGAAGGCGCTGGAGAGAATAAACATTCTACGGAGGGTTCGCGTATTACTCGACCATTTTACATTAGAAAAAATGTATTTCTCATATGTTAGACCGATTCTAGAGTACGGTGACGTGATATGGGATAATAACACCCAATTGCTAATAAATAAGATAGAGCATGTGCAGATAGAAGCTATGCAAATCGTGACGGGTGGAACGAAACTTACCTCTATCGAAAAGCTCTATGACGAGACTGGATGGGAAAAATTATCAAATCGTAGAGGTAAACATAAACTCATATTAATGTACAAAATGTTAAATGGAGATACTCCGGAGTACTTAAAACAAATATTACCTGGTACCCGGTCAGAGCTCCATCGTCATTTTACGCGTCAAGCTAGCAACATTTCGGACATTCGAACTAGAACAACGTTCTATTCTGATTATTTTCTACCGTCAACCATAAGGTTATGGAATAATCTACCAGTTGAAACAAGGAACTCTACGTCCTTGAGCACTTTCAAATCACGACTTAGTATTGATAAAGTTAAAAAGCCGTCTTATTATTATTCAGGCTGTAGAATGGGGCAAATACTGCACACTAGACTCCGAATGAATAGTAGCTGTTTAAACGAGCACCTGTTCAGGCGAGGTCTGTTAGACAGTCCAAACTGTACTTGCGGACAGATAGAGACAACTGGCCACTATTTACTCTATTGTTCACGATACTCAGACATACGCCGCACGACTATTGGTACATTAAACTATACCGTACCATCTGACTTAAAGTTACTTCTATATGGACCAGATGCTCTTACACCTGCAGACAATAACGAAGTTTTCCTTAAAGTGCAATCCTTCTCATTAAAAAGTAAACGTTTTTAGTGGTTATTATTGTACTTAATCATTATTTATTTATCAAACATTTTTGCATTTCATCACTTTTTTTGGAACCATATTTTCTTCTTCCTTTCTTACTTCTTTCATTATTTTTTTCTTATGTCATTATTATATTACTTTGAATTACTGAGCATGCTTTCTCATGTTATGTTACTACGTCATTCTTGAGGAAACGGATTTAAATAACTTTCCGAATCCTTTCATTGCAATTGATTGTATAAATTATGATAACTGTACAATATTATGAAATAAAATATGTTTATACTAAAACTATGAACATACTTTACTTATTATGTAGAGGAAACTAGCATTGTGCGAGTTTCTCTTTGACACAATTTTAACTTGGAGACAAAAAGCCGAAACAAAATCGGTAAAAGGCTGGCCCAAAGTTGTGAAACTTTTTTCCCATAATACTGCTGAATGATTTGTTCCTCTTCGAACGCTTTCTGGAATTTCCATCAAGGGTCACATGAATATTTGGCAAGTTACGTTATCAACAAACAGACTCCCCCGAAATGACAAATTTATTGCAAAATGAATACACTACTACAGAGCACGCGTTGGCATGCACAATGAAAGCCGTTTGGGATTTCATCATGTATTTACATATGTGAATTGGTGTTTTACGCCCTAGTAACACTAAATCCTGTGGTTTATTATTTTTCGTAAAATATCAATTTTCCTAATTTTCTTAGGTGGCTTTGACATACGAAATTTGATACCCCACAAAAAGGAAATCTAAAATTGATCTGTATGCTGCTAACTTCATAACCACGAATTGAAGAATCCATGAACTTATTTTTTTAATCAAACCACGAAAATTGGCACCCACGAATATAAATGAATCCACAGTATAAAGGTTATATAAGTGCAATAAACTTGAAGAGGGTGATGAAACCGTCTAAAAATATAGATAAGTTAAGAAATAATAGGTTGTGTGGGAAACAAAGGAAAATTAATTTTGAAGACGACTTAAAGGGACAAGATATATAGGGCGAAAAATTTACCCTAGTATATATGGTGCACAACTTGGCGGTCCATGCAAAGGGATCTTATACGTACATGAAGCATGGTACTCTGCACACACGTTGGTCAATGGTAAAGACCTGACATCCCCCAAACGAGGGTCACCATTCCAGGCTCCTAGGGAACACATCCTGGTCCCACTGAGGGCTGATCACTAACACGATGTCCGTTTTCTATTACCCTTAGTCGCCTCTTATTAATGTTTCACAACAGGAAGAGAAAACCCTTTTCAGAAAAAAGGTCAAAGACTCATTTCATTATCATGGGCGTTTTATAACTTGATCTCGGTAAATATATCATTTCTCTTAAGATAATCTAGAAATGTTATGATCAAATCGTTGTAAAATCTATTTATCTTTTATTGTTTGTAAAACAAATTTGATAAAGTAAGAAAAGTTCAAGAGGAGTTAGATACAGACATTTTCAAATGAATTTCTTTCTGGTCTGTTTCCAAGTCACAAGCAGATAAAGAAACTAGAAAAATCTAGATTGTGCTTGGCTTATCCGGACAAAGCTCTCTCCAGAAATGGTAAATCCTACCTATTTATAAGCCTCGTAAGGATCATCGTCTGAGTGTACACTTGTAGAGGAATGACGCCAAACATCATTGAATTAAAGTAGTGACTGTTATAAATATAGCTGAATAGCAAAAGAGCTCGAATAGCCGACATAAACTCTATGCGGGCAAACAAAAATTCAATAAATATGAAGCTTCATCAGAAGATTGTTGTATTTTTGGTAGTTATTGCTGTTGTTGGAGATTTCGGGTCTTTGATCAGATCCGTATGGACCGGGAATGAACACAGTGGGAATGAACCTAATGTCGAATTAGTTTTGCAGGGAGTGGACGCGTGGTTTATGTTTTCAAGCTCGAGGAGTAGCCATACGAGTTCTGCAAAAGATAAGGGAGACTCAGAGCACACAAAGAACAAAAGACCTAGTACAAAAGATAAGCACGAGAAAGGACAGTCAAGAAAACAGAAAGACCAACAACGCTCTAATAACCCCAACAAACGTAACAGAGGATCATCGCAGTGTAGTTTGAATTTTTGACATTAAAACCATGTACTTATGTACTAATTTTGACACTCTCTTCAGATTTATATTTCACAAAATTGTTTGAGGTACTACTATTTGGAAATTGACTTGAACTTTTCTTTTGAAATGCTAATGTAAGTCTACTTGATATGTAAATTTTCTATTTGTTTGTTTTTTGTTTTTTCGTTTTTTTTTGGGGTTTTTTTTTTTGGGGGGGGGGGGGGTATTTATTTTAAAATTGTCAATCTTTTGCAAACATATTTTACCACGATTTTGATACTTACTTATCGAATAAAATTGTATCATACACGGATTGCTAGTTTCACAATAACCACCATTTTACCCCGATTTTATACTATTTGTACATACATTGTCGTTTGCATGAAATAATTTATACTTATTTAGTAGGTATGATGGGAACTGAAAGAAAAGATACGTCTCAGGCAACAGTTGTGTACGGTGGAAAATGCAAAACCCAGACAAAACTTATTGAATTTTAGCTGATATTAACAAAACGCCACAATGTACACCGTCTATTCCCGTCATCATAAGAAATTGACTTACACAATGTTTTAAATTTCCTTTTACTTTTTTATGAAATAGTACTGTATTAAAAACATTTGGCTTTCATTGCATCGCTTCCTATATTTACACCAGTTGACCTTTGACATATTCACGGCAGACAGTCGGTTAATCGAGGAAAAAGTCTGTTGATTTACCTGTATATGCAGTTAAATGGGAAATGAGTCTGTTGATGGAGTCGATTCGAGTCTGTTGATATGGAAGTATCGAGAAAAACATCGAAAGGTTAATAAATAACACATATTTTCACTAATATGGTAAATCAATTAGCAAAACCATTTATGTCTAACAAAATGAAAAAGAACACTTTGATTAAAAATGTTAAAAGTTTGTATTAACACCAATTTAATAAGCTATAAAATGAAAAGGCGTTTTACTCAGTATATATTTCATTAACATTTTAGCTTTCAAAAATGTAAACAAAACCATGCAAAATCAAAATAATGTTTTTATTGTTGCACCACCAGATGCATTACATCGGATGTGTTCTATTTTATATATATGCAAAACCATTGTGCTCAATTTTAAGTTTTTGTGCTATAAATCATGTTTTAGTTAAAACACAGTCTGTTGATGAGTCGGTTAATGAAAACTCAATCTGTTGATCGGTCTGTTGAGAGTAAATATATTAATCGATTAGTCAGCATTCGCTCTATATGGTGTGGTCAAAAACATTATGAGGAGAATATTCATTAAAAGAATATATGAATACAACTTATTTTTAATAAATTTCGATAGTTCGTGATTTTTTACATAATTTTATATTTGTTATCTTTTCTTAAGAAGGTCTTATGAAAGACATGACCGACTCATAGTGTGATTTCATTCTCTCAGATAAGTGCATTGTTTGTCATAGAGTCATTTCGTACTCCTATACTGGATTTTACACGCTGAATTGTAACTAGCATTGAGACTTGTACTTTGCAACAGGGATCAACAACTTACTCTTCCCGGTCAGCTCTCGTTTTGACCTGAATTCAAATTGTCAGTTGCTGTTCAGTTTTTCGTGTGTTTTGTATTTCCGGTTTGTTCGTGCTATTGTGTGTGTTTGTTGGTTATGCATTTTTTTTAGAAAAAAAATATTTTGACTTTTACAGTACTTGAATCATGGAAGTTCCAATTCCAAAAACAATCATGCGCATGAACTATTCTTTAAGTCATCTCCCACAGCTTTCAAATTGCAAGATTTCAAGCTAAATTTGTTGGAATATAATTAACACACACTTAGTCACACCACAAAAATAATCGCCTAGTGTGCACGTGTTTCAAACGAAAATTACAACATTAAATTTTGCTACGAGGTGCTCTACAAAAACTATTGCAAAAGCCAAGCCAAACACTATACAAATATGAAGAGCATAGAATAATAAATCCAAACAACTTCCAAAGTAAAACACCAATTAGGCCTAATATCAACATATGTCTGAATTTTAAAATTTAAACAGACAATTTCAAAGCTTTGATGCTCTCGTCAACAAAAAAGTGATCGATAAATTTCATTCATTGAAAATAACACGTTATTCAAATTTGTATACGCTTTCCTCGCCTTTTGACGCCTTCGAAGATAGCGTCTAGCTTTAGATAAAGATAGTTAAGGTCAAGGTCATGTGAGAGGTGATAAAATCACTTTAACACCACAAAGACTCAGTGCAACATCTGGAGTTGTTTTACATACACTAGAGCTATTAAGAAGCAATGCGGAAAAAAATGACACAATTTCACAAAAGACATTCAATTATGAAAATGGGGTCAAAGTCACATTACATGGTTGCAGTTGTAGTTGTGTAGACTAAAATGGTCTGCCTCCAAATATTGGATAACTAGCTGTTATATTATATATATATATAAAAGCAAAGAGGCACCAATGGCGCATTCTGAAGCCAAACGTCCAAAAGAGCGAATGCAAAACCGGTCAACACAAAACACGCACGAACAAACAAGAAACACACAAACATCAACTGGCAATGGTGTCGTGGTCATTTTACATGGTGTCAGAGTCGTATGGTCACTGTCGTGGTCAGTTGCGTACACCATAACCTCAAGTATGTGAATACAGAAAACATATACCTAGATGTTTTTCACTTATTTCATTTTCAATCATTTTTGGTCCCATAAATTATCTAAGAGTTATCTTGATTTGCGCAACCAGGAAACATAAGACATGGTTTCAGTTGCATACACCATAACCCGGGAGTGTCAATATAGCAGATTGCAGATGCATAGCTATTAAACTTCTCACTTGATACATTTTCCAAACGTCTTACAAAGAGTTTTATGGTTCCAAAAAGTCTGCAGATCCGCTGTACTACGAAAATGGGGTCAGTTTCAAATGGAATAAGTTGCTTAGACAACATCCCTAACTGTCTATAAATATTAAATGCCTAGCAACTATACTTTGCACTTAATTTAGTTTCTCAAAAGTCTGGCAAAGAGGTATTTTGGCCCGAAAAACCTCGAAGTTGTCAGAGTCGTTGAACCATGAAAATGGCAAACGGCATGGAGTTAGTTGCGTAGACCATAACCCCAACTGTCTGTATACTTTACCAAATATCAGATACCAAGCTATAATACTTGTCTAGTAATTAATTTTCCGCAAAAGCCTTACAATAAATTTACACCGCCGCCGACGACAGAAAGAAGTTGTCTTGCCTTTAGCGACTAAAGATAATAGGAGTTATAGATTTTGCAGGAAAAGTTTTTTCTGATTTATTAATAGGTTAGCGTTACACTTTATTTAAGAGTAAAAACATGTGGAAAAGCAAGATATGTAGAATGTTGTAAATTAGCTCGTTATGACCAATTCAACTTTATCTAAAATAATAGCGGGTTCATTGGCAAAAATATCACTATTTAAAAGGTACATTCCCCTTAACAACAACAATGTGACGAAGACATGATGATTAGATGTTTCGTTAGCAAGTTGCTCAGTACAAATTACCTCCACAAAACGGGATAAAAAATTATTGTATGCACGTCAACAGGATACATGTATACTACTCACAAACTATTTCTAAATTATGCTCAAAAGTTACAGATCAGTTGCTTCCATAAACTCTGTGACGAACTGACATACGGACACAAAGTGAAATCGAGAATGAAACAAATCGCAGACTTTCCTGTCATTTTCAGATGATTCTACTCATTTCTTCCTTTTTAACACCCAATTGAAAATATGATTTGACTTCTTTGCCTTATAAAGACATTAGACGTATCTAAAGTTTGAAGTATCACCATTTCATCACCTTCTTAACGCTCAGTATACCATTATATTACCGTTTTATACTGGTTAATTGACGTATCAACTGACAAAAAAGACATTAACCAACTCATCAACAGACTTTAACCGTCAAATTTTTAATAAAAGGACGATTAACCATATCTAAAATATTTATATGTTAAAATTTTAATAACCAATAATTTAGCTAATAACTTACCGCACATTTTGGTAACAAATCTGTGATTTTTTTCTAAGAGACTAATCGATTTTTGGTGAAAACATGTTTTTTTAGTCCTTAATACTGCTGCTACTGTCTCTGCACCTATTCGTTTTGTTACAAACTGTGATGGCTTTTTGTCTGTGAAATAATTGGAAATTATGCTGAAATGAATATCATTTTGTCCTACACTTTTTGTTTTTTGATTGGATACTTATTTCATGTAAAAATTGACGTTTTCCATAGAATTTGTGAATTAAATTTCAATTTTACTCTCAACAGACCTATTACCGACTCCATCAACAGACTCATTTCCCATTTAACTGCATATACAGGTAAATCAACAGACTTTTTCCTCGATTAACCGACTGTCTGGCGTGATATTTTATGTGTATTCTGATATTCGGATTATATCGGAATCGATGAACTCGCGATACTTTTATTGATCAACGACGGGCGAAAACAGGTGTACAAGATTTTTTGTATTCTGTAACTATCAACATGATCAAAGCATAACTGCTACAGCTTTCAAGCTTTCCAAAGCGAAAAGCTTTGTTTTCATAGTAAGATTTTTAAAAAAATAATTGCAAGGCGATATTTAAAACGTAATATTTAAATAAGGGTCCGGTTATTCATCTTAATTTGTCGCGCACAATGGAAAAATATTTCTGAAAAAGCAACAAGGCAAGGCTAATGTTTATAGCAACAAGGCATACATTTTAGCAACAAGGCAAGGCTTATGTTTATAGCACTACATATGTCTATCATGTCTTCTCTACACTACATATGTCTATCATGTCTTTTCTACACTACATATGTCTATCATGTCTTCTCTACACTACAAATGTCTATCATGTCTTCTCTATTGTATTATAAGTCTTGGGCCAATGCAAGACGGTAAGCAGTGACCTATGGTCATGTTGAAGACTGCTTGCTGTTTTCCGTTGTGATTTTTTGAATTGCTGTTTGTTTATGTTTGTTGTGTCAGGTACACTTATTCCACATCTCAATATCGTATATCTACACTACATATGTCTATCATGTCTTCTCTACACTACATATGTCTATCATGTCTTCTCTACATTACATATGTCTAACATGTCTTCTCTATACTACATATGTCTATCATGTCTTCTCTACACTACATATGTATATCATGTCTTCTCTACATTACATATGTCTAACATGTCTTCTCTATACTACATATGTCTATCATGTCTTCTCTACACTACATATGTATATCATGTCTTCTCTACACTACATATGTCTACCATGTCATCTCTACACTTCATATGTCTATCATGTCTTCCCTACACTACATATGTCTATCATGTCTTCTCTACACTACTTATGTCTTTCATGTCTTCTCTACACTACATATGTCTATCAAGTCTTCTCTACACTACATATGTCTATCATGTCTTCTCTACACTACATATGTCTATCATGTCTTCTCTACACTACATATGTCTACAGTCTCTTCTTTACACTACATATGTCTATCGTGTCTTCTCTACACTACATATGTCTATCATGTCTTCTCTACACTACATATGTCTATCATGTCTTCTCTACACTACTTATGTCTATCATGTCTTTTCTAAACTACATATGTCTATCATGTCTTCTCTACACTACATATGTCTATCATGTCTTCTCTACACTACATATGTCTATCGTGTCTTCTCTACGCTACATATGTCTATCAAGTCTTCTCTACACTACATATGTCTATCAAATCTTCTCTACACTACATATGTCTATCATGTCTTCTTTACACTACATATTTCTATCATGTCTTCTCTACACTACATATGTCTATCGTGTCTTCTCTACACTACATATGTCTATCGTGTCTTCTCTACACTACATATGTCTATCGTGTCTTCTCTACACTTAATATGTCTAACATGTCTTCTATTGTCTGTGAGTTACTATTCATGAGCATAATTCATACTCTAAGGTACCTTTGGTATTTTGATTTTGTAATATAGTAGCACGTGCGTAAGGCAGAATAACAACTCAAAAATTCAGATTGAAGATATTGATTGACTCAACTTGTTATCAGCTCATTTCATCGTGTCTCAATGCACTTCACCAAAATGAATTAATCCTGTTGTACGGTGTGTGATACTTCTTTCTGCCTCTACACTACATATTTCTATCAAGTCTTCTCTACACTACATATGTCTATCATGTCTTCTCTACACTACATATGTCTATCATGTCATCTCTACACTTCATATGTCTATCATGTCTTCTCTACACTACATATGTCTATCATGTCATCTCTACACTTTATATGTCTATCGTGTTTTCTCTACACTACATATGTCTACCGTGTGTTTTCTGCACTTCATATGTCTATCGTGTCTCCTCTACACTACATATGTCTAACATGTCTTTTCTACACTACATATGTCTATCATGTCTTCTCTACACTACATATGTTTATCATGTCATCTCCACACTTCATATGTCTATCATGTCTTCTCTACACTACATATGTCTATCGTGTGTTTTCTACGCTACATATGTCTATCGTGTCTTCTCTACACTACATATGTCTAACATAGACGGTATTGAGATGTGGAATAAGTGTTCGCGACACAACAAACATAAACAAACAGCAAGTCAAAAAATCACAACGGAAAACAGCAAGCAGTCTTCAACATGACCATAGGTCACTGCTTACCGTCTTGTATTGGACCAAGACTAATAATACAATACAAAAGTTTCAAAACCAATCCCTAAATCATCAACGAAAGACCCAATTCTTGACATAAAACAGTTAACACAGAATGACAAGGACAAACAAAGGCTTTGGTAAAGTTTCCTGGCTTAGGACAGGCACATATACAATGTGGCGGGGTTAAACTAGTTTTTTGGATCCAACCTTCCCCCTATTGATAAGCTTGCACAAAGCATACATATAAAACACACTGTAAAACTCAATCGACAAAAGTTCAATTCAACAAGAGAGAACCTAAGACAAAATAACAAGACAAGGAGGAACTCTCTAGAGAACACTCGAAGTTACTGACAACTATATATAGCTAAGAAACATTTATCGATTGATGTAAAAGAATCAAATGCATCAGTTCTAAATCCGACACCCCACGTCAAAACAATGAATGATTTAGAGTTGTACCACCACACAGGACCGACAAACTTGATCTCTGTGGTGCTTATTAATAATACAGTGGATACAAAGTGAAAATTTAACGTTTTAAAGTTACTATCAAGCTGTCTTCTCTACACTACATATGTTTATCATGTCTTCTCAACACTACATATGTCTATCATGTCTTTTCTACACTACATATGTCTACCATGTCTTCTTTACACTACATATGTCTATCATGTCGTCTCTACACTACATATGTCTATCATGTCTTCTATTTTCTGTGAGTTACTATTTATGTGCATAATTCACATAATAGGTACTTGTTATGCTTTTTATTCTCCAGTCCCAATTACCTTTCGTATTTTGATTTTGTAATTTAGTAGCATGTGCTAAAGGATGCTGGGGGTCTTAAAATTTGACATAGGATCAATTTTATAGTAAATTGAAATTAGTGTGAGCATTGAAACCATACAATAAAAACGAAAGGTCACGGTGCTTATTTTTTTGTTAAATAATTGGGTTTCAATCTTTTAAAAATTTGTATAGATTGTATAAGAAAAATTCTCAAAATGCATATATTTTAAAACCTGACATAGAAATTTCTACAAATCTGTGTAAAAACAAAAACATGCGATATACTTTTTGAATTTTATAATAAAAACATTGGGTCACGGTACTCCTTTTCGAAATATTCAAGGAAAACTAAATTTCTAACACATTTCTTTGTAGTCACACATTTTCACGCCAATTATCTTCCCTGAAATAAGATTTAAAAAAAAAGCTTTATATCTTTTGAAGTTTTTATATTGTATTTTTTTTATTTATTAAATATAATAAATAAATAAATATTACATCATTTATGCTGTAATAAGTCTTTAAAACTGAAATAGACGCTAAAAATTTGCAAGATGAAGATGACTGAAAGAGATTCTCCGTTTTAGAACCCCCAGCCTCCTTAAGGCAGAATTACAGTTCATCAGTATGATTTTAGTGCTTCACAAAGGGTTAAAATGGTCATTTTGTTAGATATTTGGATTAATAAGCTACATTCACCACCTACATATATTATTTTTTTTTAACAATAGCATAAAATAATAGAACCACAGCATGAAATGATTACTAGCCTTCACATCATCTAATCATGGAAATAAAAACTACCATTTCCAAGCAATAAATGTTGCTACACCTGACGTTTTGCATATTCGTAGCTCATGAGAGGTGCCCTACCAAAAATTGATAATGTCAAACCATATCTGAATATGAAGAGCATTAAATAAGAAAATAATAGTATAGCTAATGAGGCTGACTGATGGGTTTTTATAGTCGTGACTATAGGGGAATGCCCCTCTGCAGCAACTATTGCAGTAAAACTGCTAATGTCTCGCTATGTGCCATGGGTCATCCAGCCCATGACACACCACCGCCAATGTTAGCTGCTCCAAAGTATCCCTTGTTGTCGCTAGAACAGTGCCCGTCTTGCACCACGGGGAGGTACTGGTCGGAGTTTGCAAGACTGACTAATGAGGCGTAGAGATTATCTAATTTAATGTCACAAGTGTCGAATAACATAGGGATTAAACAAGTTCTCGAAAATCTGTGTACTGCGTACTAATCTATGTTACCTATTTTCGCGGGAAACTTCACGAGGGTTAGATAAATTTTCACATGGGTTTATAAAGACATTTTTAGATCTGGTCTTCCAAAATTTTAACCATAGCTTCACTGAAGATGAGATAAATTCTCGAAATGGTCATATGGAGCATCCAAATTTCCGTAGCTTCTAACATTTACTTTGCTTTCGCTTTCGACTTTTGACTTTTGACTTCTACATTTCATAATATAGTAAGTAAATTTAACTATTTATATAGCGTAAACCTTCACGTTTTTTGTTTTTTTTCCACTTCATCATCATCATCATCATCATCATCATCATCATCATCATCATCATCATCATCATCATCATCATTTCATGTTCATTTTAGCAAGGCCGACGTGTTCATCTTCGGCCTTTCTCAATTTTTTTACGTTTCAATGAAATATGGCCTCCCCAGTGCTGGAAATTCTCCTTTGGAAATATTTTTCCAGTGTTAAAACTTTATCGCCCGAATGTTGTGTTATTTTTATGGACTTTATTGTATGAATATTTTTATAACTTAATTTGCATCTTTTTTTAAGATCCAGTCTGCTTCTCGACTGTTTAGTAAGAGTTTTCTGGTTTTCTTTAGACCATAGTATATATGAAAATATATACATTTTTCAATTGCAAGGTGAAAGACTTGTTCTGTTACGAAGTAATTTAACAAGTAAGAAACAACCGAAATGTATTGACGATATCAATCAGTTGACCTAAAAAGACACCAACAAAAAGAGCCACACACAGAAACACACAGCACAACAAAAAATAAAATACTAATAAAAAACTAATGTCTGTGCGAGGGTGAAATTAAAATTTCTGGAAGAGTAAGCAAAGTCTTATAGCAAGACGATGAATAGACGATAAAGAGATGTGGAATAAGTGTACGTGACACAACCAACATTAAAGAAACGGCAATTTAAAAAATCACAATGGAAAACAGCCAGCAGTCTTCAACATGACCAGACGTCACTGCTCACTGTCTTGCATTGGCCCAAGACTAAAAAATACAATACATAAGATTCAAACAAATCCCTAGAATATCAAAGAAGTAGCTTTCATGAAAAAAAAAGCATATGTCACACTAAACACGAATTCTATTTTCGAAGTATATTTTTTATGTAAATTTTTTAAATCTTATCTGCTAATGATTTTATAAGTCTCTTCAATTCATCGGGATACAAGGAATGCTGATCTAAATGGTTTAATAGATCATCTATTTCTATTTTTAGACTTTCCGGAAAGTGGTCTCGATTCAATAAATGTCGTAAAAAGGCTTTAGACATTAGCATTACATTTGTCTTTGTTGCAGATCCGGGGCAGATACCAAAATCACACCCATTTTTATCATCACAAAGTTGTAAGTCTATTTGATCCTTTGGTAGTGAAGTGCAGCTTATATTAAACGGACACTTTTCTTCAGTAGAGTTAAATTTACATGAAAATTCGACATTCTTTACATATTCGAGGTCTATTAACTTTATTCGGTTGTTGACCATAAGAAAATGATCGTCTCCTTTAAAATGATCTACAATTGACAAAGAACCTAATGGAGATGTGTGTAAATAATCAAGTAAATCGGCCAACTGTTTAGCATGCCGGATCCTTTCAGATGGCTTAAGAATCATTTCAGAAGTACTGAATTTTTCTCCATATTCATACACTGCTCTGACATCCGGTTTTCTCTGGGAATAATTACCTTTTGATTCGTGTTTTAGATGACGAAGACAAAATCCTAGCATTCTAATAATTGAAGGGTGCCTCAGTTGGTCTCCCATTGCTATTTCTTTTAAAAAGGGCAACTCTCTAGAGCTCCAATGCGTGGCCCCTTTTTTAATCGAGGGTCTCGTTATAACAACTTTCTGTCCATTAATTAGGCCGATGTCAACTGATTTAAACTTTCCAACGCCGTCACGTTTGATGATTTGAATGGAATCAATATTCATACAGTTGAAAGGGTATCTCGAATTAAAGTCTTGATCGGCAATTCTTGCGGTGCAATCAATATTCCCCATATCTGTACGACCTGAGTGCGCAGTAATTTGCGATCGGACGTGCCCGTTGTTGTCTTGGGTTTTCACCTCTGTTGATGATAGCAAAAATGTTGTCACGAATATTATCAGCTGGCCGAGAAAAATACACTTTACAATAAAAATAACGGTCTTCGAACAAACGGGTTTGGAATTCATTGTCTTGTTCTGAAAAAAAAATAAGCATCTTTTTAAATAAAGGTAATAACAAAACTACCGAACTTGAATGATCAATCTCATAGTCCAGAGAAAATGACAAAAACGAATCAGTCATACCGGAGAATTGGTGGATCGCAATGGTCCTGACTTGGTACAGGCCTTTCAAACGAAATGGTGGGTTAAACCAGGTTTTATGGCGCCAAACCACCCTCTTTCATTGCGATCTTAGGATCCGGTAATGACCATAGAACACAACATAGTTGTGAGACACTATAGGGATTAAAGTCCAAATAAGAAAAAAAATTCAAAAAGCAACACGGGCAAATATGCAACGTATGATGGTAATGCAGGGCTAATTCTGTCAGTTTGTTTCGACATCATGTTTTTCCTCCAAGTCAGATAATATGCTTAAAAATTATAAGAACAAATTCGTTATTATTAAAATTATAGAAAATAATGAGATGTGGAATAAGTGTACGCGACACAGTTCACGTAACAAGCTGTAATTTAGAATATAAACCACAATGAAAAACCGCCAGTAACACAAAGCAAGGAACAGCGGTTTTATTGCTGTTCTTCGGTTACACTAAGGCCTTCAACGTTAACGCTCACACCTTACTGCAAGTTTAAGACGGCCCTAGCACCGGTATACGAGGAATTCTTTGTTGAATGTCGATAACACCAGTCTGTTGTATTGAATTTCACAAATGCGGGGTTATAAACAAGTTAAACTCAAAATCTGGCAAAGACCAACGTATGTCTGGGTTAAACTCTTCCGAAGCACCCGAGTTCACTCTCGTTACGACTAAAGTTCACGTTGTTAATTGATATTCAGTAGGTTTTGTGTTTCCATGTTTAATATGTTGTCTGTTAATTGTCTCGTTCTTGTTGCTGTATGCTGGTTTTGTCTCTATCCTTTCGGACTTTTTACATTCGGATACCTCATTGGTAGATCTCAATGATTGTCTGATTTCTTTTCTAGTTTAAACATAATTCTGGATTTATTTATCCTGGATTGGGAAAAAAAGCTTAATGCTTCTTTTAACCCCTCTCCAGTTTTCTGTTTTGTAACAGCCCACATTAAGCCTACTCTTATTGAAATCTTCAAATTAAGGGGTCTTTAAAGTGCACAAGTTATTGCTCTCCCAAAAACGGACCACCTTTTTACGTCTCTTCCGAAGGACTATCGTTGTTTCCAGGTGCGGATACAGCAGGGGGCGAGAGGGACGTGCGCCCTCCTAAAACTGGCAAAATTTATGTTTTTATGCATAAAATCCACGTAAAACACTTAAAATTTCGCGGAAAAAAGCTTCACGCCTCCCCCTAAATTAAAGTCCTGGGTCCGCCCCTGGTTTCTTGAGACCATCCTCGCAAACGGTGTAAAGAGAGAGTCGTAAAATCGGTCTATGAATATTAGTAGCCCGACGCGTTAACCACTTAACTACCCACTGTATGTTTTTTCTGTACTAAAACAACACTTTTCTAACAGTTCTAAAGCAAAATCAATAACCGCAAGCTTACCTTTGTCCCAATCGAGATAGGGACTTTTAAGTTCCAATATCTTGTAATGAGTTGAAAAGTATCTAAATAATTATATATCCAAGTTTAAATTTATGTAAAACAAGAAAAGCAACACATGTATGTATATATAAGATGACAGTAATTGTAATGATTTACCGATTTAATCGATTTAAGAAGGTTACTTGTTCTTGTTTTTGTTAACCTTTTATTTTTTCTTTAAACACAATCATGTTGAATGGCTCTGTACAGATCTATTGATACTTTAGGTTCAAATGCTAGTTTTCCATGTCCTATCTCTAAGGTTTCCGGTAACATGTACGAGTTTTTTTTTGTTTTTTTTTTACATGTATTATTAATTTTCATTTACATGGTACTGTTATTGACGTTATAAAAAGGGAAAATAGATTTCTACTAAATTTTCAAGTCATACTGTCATGACTGTATTTATTCAAATTGTGTTGGAAAAAAAACAAAAATTTGTTTTTCACCTGCAAGAAGAAGGCAACTTTTGATATAAATGATCACTGGTAAACGCCTTGATATTCTTTTGGCTGACCTTGGTATTTTACTTGCATAAAGCAGCTTTAACAAGTCCATGATACAATTGAAGAAAATTCCGAAAACGAAAACTATATTAGTGACCAAACATTCCACTATTTGAAGTCAAGTGTGCATAATGTAATGTTACGTTATGTTATCGTCAATGTTCTGGCAATAAATCTCTGGTACAGCTATACTGGTTCGTATATTTAACAAGTTGAACAATTTCTAATCCAGTCTTTATCACTACCTATCTATTCAATTTCTTTCCAAACCAAATGAAGATTTAAAGAGACAGACTGGATAAGCAATCTATAATACTAAAAGAGATCATGATAAAATGAACATTAAATGATAAGAAATATTATTACATCGAGAGGTGGCGTGTAAAACAAAGTGAAGAAAAATTGAAAAGTAGAAAGATATGGTGGGGACGGGACGGAACAACACTACTTGATGACCAAAAAAATGATATTTAACGTGCATCTGTACACATGTTAGCCCATTATTGTCAGTAGTCAGGCTTTCCATATCAGATAATAACCTTGATTTTCCATGGTATGCATCGATGTGAATGTTCTTAGGCAACAATTCCCGCGAATTCGCAAGTGTCTAGTTGTTCATTTTTTTTTAATCTGTCGACCAATATATATCTGTACCACGGATTCGTGTCAATCACAGTAAGACCATGTGTAAAATGGCACGAATTTTTCCTTTTAAAATATTTTTTTCGAAATATGTAACCCCATCATAACTACTTGTGTTGCGTCTACTAAATATCGTAAATTATTCATTTCTATTGCCTTACTCGGAAGAGAGGTCTAGGTGTTGGAATTCCCTTTTTCTTGTAAAATTTTGTAATTTTCCTGCAAAGTTTTGGCGAAATTTGCCTGAACTCCCCTCCTTTTTTTGTATAGGAAAAATTTAAGGTCCACTTCTGCATCCACCTGATTTTACTTTAGACTCCGTACAAGAAAACAAGCTTATTTTTTCAATATTTATTCGCCTTCAGAACAAGTTGAATCAATCCCGATCACATTTCACTTAAGTATTGAAAAAAATACTTGTCAGTAAAGGATATAAATGTACAATTTACATAAAATTGATTTAGTTCAAGACAACTTAATTTAATATAAGTTTTTCAAGTAGAAAATTTAACACATGGCGGACCATTTAACTTGAAGGAAGTGTCCTGGTCAGATTTTTTTCCCGCACTCTTTAATTTCTACAGGCGTCACGACAAAATATTTAGCATTTTTTTATAAAGCAGAAATCCTACTCCAGAATAGTCTATATTATATCGAACTAGATGTAAAAATTTTCTAAAACTGCATCCCGGGCTATTTTATACTAGTTTATATCAAAAGTACATTGTACATAAGACATAAGACATAATTTATTTTCCAATTATGGTCCCTCAAAGGGCAGCATCAATACAATGATTACATTATAACAGAGAATGAAATAAAGAAATAGGTAGCTTAATGCAGATACTATATATATATACTTGTTCAAAGAGTCTGGTAACAAAAAAGGACCAATATTTCATTATGCTACAATGATAAATCACAAGTTAAAACAAAAACAACAAAAAACAAGAAATGTACATAATAGTCAACAATTACGACAGCATGTATCATCTAGATTTTTTTTTTTTTGAGATATATACATAGTTTATTTACAAACTCCTGCAATACATTTACCCTTTACGCCCAGGCTAGCAGTAAAGGGTTTCCCTGCTTTCTACACCCCTTACGCCCAGGGATAGCGCAAGAGTTAGCAAAAATACTCCCTTCTTATAATGTTTCATTCATCTTTAACAAATCACTGGTTAAAATATATTAAAATCATTCATTATTTTTTGTATCAATGTTAACAGTAATAGCTACATGTATTTTGTCTAAGTTCTACCTTTTAAACTTCGTGACTTTTTGTTTTACTTTTCACGCATCATTGGAGATAAATAGAAGTGTATTTTAAATGTTTTGCTGGACCACATGCTGTCAATAGAACATCAAAATTATACAGTTGTGATTAATGCAAATATATATACGCGTGGATTATTTAGTATTCATATGTAATGTAAGTTACTATGTATATTCAAGATATGGAAAATGATTATTCATTTTTGATACATGTAGCTATTCAAAAGCATGTAATACGTTGAAAAACATGAAAAAAAAGAAGTACATTGATGGGAGTGTGTAACCTGGACAAGCTACAATATGCTGCCCATAATGCAAATTTACCAATCTATTCAAAAACTCTCTTCATTTCAACATAAACATTTTCACCTATCTTTCCCCTGTTAATTTTACTGACAAAAATTATATCATTAATTGCCATATTAATGATCATTTGTTTTGAAACGGTTCTATTTTGGTACTTAGCAATATTTCTATATTTCCATATTGCCCATTTTACCATGTAAAGGACTGTTTCAACTAATAAGTGTTTAACATCCAGCTTTTGTATCCCCAATATTATGATATTTTCAGTATTTTGCACCACATCTATACCGATTCGAGTGCATAAGGAATTGATTAATACGAAAATATCCCCCCACACCTCCTTAACTAATTTGCAGTTAACAAATAAATGTAATAAACTTTCCCTTTCTTTACAAAAATGACATAAACCATTAGACAAATTAATTTTATGTAATAACTCCTCTGTATAAATAATATTGTGGAGTAATTTCCACTGTAACTGTTTACATTTTCGGTGTGCAAAGTTGTTGTGCAATGCACTCCATATTTGACCCCACTGGACGTTGTTTTGAAAATAATTTTCCCATTTATGCTCACAATTTGGAGTCAATGAGTACTTGTAGAAGCTTTGTATTTGCTTTAGTTTAATATCTCTGGATTCCATGATTTTACCCTCTCGCACGAATTGTGTTCCATTTAATTCAAACGGTCGCCTCTGCTGCTGCGAATTTACATTATCGAGTTTTAACATATTTATATGATTCGCAGTAAATGATGCCTTAATTTGACTATATTGAGAAATCCAATTTCTTTTATCATTTAACTTGTTAAAAACTGCCAAAGGTGAAATAAAGGAATTGTTTTGTTCATCCCATATATCCCTAACCTTTTTCATCCCACTTTTGGAAAAATTATCAAAAAATAATGGATGCCCTCTAAATTTGAAGTGCGAGTTGCCAAAAAGGTTCTCCTCGAGTAGTTTCTCTTTTGACGTAATACTACAGTTAACTTGTTTTTGAAGTTCTACCCAGGAATTCAAGAGATTTAGATAATATTCCGATATCTTCGGCTGGGCTAGACCAGTAATATCTGAACACTTACAAATAAAAAAATCCGTATCAAATTTTGAATCGAGCGAGGTAAGCCAAAACTTGCCTATAGCGTTCCAGTTATCTAGATCGCTATTTACCACGGTGTAAAAACTCTTGACATGCTTAGACTTAATGAAATCTCTAAGGTTAACCATATCTATACCACCCTTTTCTTTCGGAAGACAACATACAGCTCTAGATACTCGATCTGGTTTTCCATCCCAAATGAAAGACCACATGATATGATTTATCTCTTTTTCATATTTTACTGGAATACCTCTCATCTCGATTTCATAGCCAATGTTAGATAAAACGAGTGATTTAATAATAAGGACTTTCCCGGCGAATGTTAAATCTCTTGATTTCCAGACTTCGATACAACTTTTTAGTTTATTAATTTTATCTAACCATATTCGATCTATATTAACTCCATACCCGTGTTGGACCCCAAGCGCTTTAACAGGCTGCTTTGTCCATTTAATTCTATTAAATTTCGGTTTTTTGTTTTTCCATCGCCCTAAATACATACCGACCGTTTTGTTCATGTTCATACGCGCACCGCTAGCTTTTTCGTACGTTTCCAAAACTTTGAAAGTTTCTTCAATCGACTGTTCCGTTTTATTAAAAAGCTGCGTGTCATCAGCAAACATATTTAGTTTAGCCTCTAAATTTTCATTAGTCCTGGAAGGAAGACTAATCCCTTTAATATTATGATTGTTTCGAATTGTTGCAGCAAACGGTTCTGCTTGTAAAATATAGAGCAAAGGCGCTATCGGACATCCCTGTCAAATAGAACGGGATATTCCTATGTACTTTGATACAAATCCGTTAGTTTGTATGCACGTCTTTGCATTTTTAAAGAGCATAAATACCCACCCCCTAAACTTTTCTCCAAAGCCAAATTTTTCCATACATAGTTCGATCCAACCCCACTCTACTCTATCGAATGCCTTTTGCTGATCAAGAAATATAATTGACCCTTCATGATCTTCCATATCAGTATAGTCAATTATATCTTGTAGCAATCTGTTGCCCTGAAAAATATATCGTCCCTTAACAAATCCCTTTTGGTCAGTGTTAATGATATTTGGTAATACAAGTTTTAGTCTCTCTGCTAATAATTTTGATATAATCTTATAATCTGTATTTAGCAGAGTAATAGGACGCCAATTCTTGATATCCTCCCGTTCCCCAGACTTGAACATGAGAGTAATAACACCTCTATACTGTGAGTCGCATAATATATTTTTATTCATGATATCGTTCACCACAGCTGTGAAGTCCTCGCCAATAAGATACCAATATATCTGATAGAACTCACTAACAATCCCATCTTTCGGGTTTAAGTTTACGGACTGCGTTTAGGATTTCATCCAAGGTAATTTCTTTCTCACAATCCTGCTTTTCGTTTTCCCCTAAATGTTTGTCAATATTCCGAAGTAATGATTCTCCCAGCCCTCTGATGTAAAAAGTAAATTATAAAAATTTAACTGTGCGTCAAGGATTGCATCTATGCCTTCCTTGTACTCTCCGTTCACAGTTTTGACTCTCGTCCATAACTTTTCACTCCCCCTTTTCTTTTCTAAATTGAAAAAATATTTCGAAGATTTTTCCCCTTTTTCGTACCAGTTTACCTTGGATCGTATCCTCGCGGCTTCCGATTTCTTATCATAATATTCTCGAATTCTATTCTTAAGAAATGCCACCCTATCCCCATGGTTGAGATCGCTCTCATCCATATTTTCTATTTCAGTTTCCCATTGTTTAATATCTTTATCTGATATATTCAGTTTCTTTGAAATCTCAATAGCGAGACTTTTTATTTTTATCTTGGCGGCCTCCCACCATTCTGATAAGTTGACATAGTCGCGTTTTTTCAACCGCCATGAGCGCCAGAAGCTCTCAAATGTATTCTTAAAAATGTCAGATTGAACCACTGAGACGTTCATCTTCCAAATACCCGGTCCCCGTTTCGGTTCTAATAAGTTTAACTGTGCGCATACACCGTCGTGGTCACTGTATGGGAAATGAACCAATTTAGTTTTATTTATCATAAACTGTAAATCGCAACTAACAAAAATGTAGTCAATGCGCGATTTAGAATTGCCTCTACTAAATGTGTACTGTTTCTCATTTGGATACCGTACTCGCCATACATCATTAAGATTATGTTCTGTTATAATCTTTTTTAGTTCCGATGTGCCAATATCGTCGTTTCTAGGCACATATTTACGGTCTAGTTCTTTATTCAAAGTACAATTAAAATCTCCGAGAACGATATTCTTTGCCCCCGTCTCGATCCGAATTACGTCCGTGAAAAAACGTTTACGATCACCGGCTATATTCGGCGCGTAAATGTTTAGCACATTGAAACACAGTCCATCAGAAGTTTTTTTAGATTTTCTAGATTTAGATTCAGACGTATATGTAGTCTTTAGGTAAATCATCTATGGAAAGTACTTGTAACTTGACAATTTAACGATTTATGTAATTTTTTTTTTAAAATATCATTTTATGAAGAACCTATTTCAGGTGGACAGCAATGCACCAATATTCTATGAATAATGTGCATGAATTTACACGAAGGAACATACCAGGACGCCAATATTGTATATTTCAGTGGCACATCTCTGTTAGTTGATTTTTGTTTTGTATCTGCGGCACGTTTAATTTGAAACACATTTTGACATAAAAAGAAAATTCCACCTATTTATTGGCTCATTACTACTGTAAGTTATTTCTAGCATTATTTGGGCACTTAGTTTATGCATATTCATTGGATATTTAAGGATAACATTTCATTTAAATTGTATGATAAAAAGCGTGTTTAAACATAGTTAATATCACATGCTTTCAGAAGACACCATATTAAGCTGCATAAGCTTTAAAATGCTACCATAACTACAGTAAGGTGGATGCATTTAGGTCATAAACAAGACGGCTTTGTCCAAAAGAAGCAAATAGGCACCAATGTGATAGTCGAATATCAAATTCCGAAAGGGCAACGACAAGACCAGTAAACATAAACGAGAACAGCAAGAATAAAGTGGCTTCCGCAGGAATAAAAACGACCTGCGACCTGAGGGCTTTTTAAGGGCGACTTCCGACCTACACTTCATAAAATCGACCTATGCAAAAAAACGACTTGCAACCTCCGCCATAATTTGCCTTTTAAAAGCGACCAGGCGACCTGAGGGGGGGGGGGGTACCATGCGGGAGCCCAAATAAACATGAAAACAACTGAACAGCAATCAGCAACGCGAACTCAAGTCGTAACGAGATTGAATTCAGGCACTCCGGAAGAGTAAGCAGTTCCTGCTTGCTAAAGCACACCCGTTGCGCAGCCATTGGTCAATTCAACGTGCTCATGCGATAAAGGAAGACAGAACTGACAAACCAACATCTGCATTCATCTGCGAGATAGAAATCTCATATTTGTCTATGAGCGCATGATGTCTTACATTAAATTTCTTGAGTGAAGACAACAACCGAAGAACAGCGTACATGTAACCCCATGTTAACAGTTTTTGTGTCAGACTCGACGCTCCGCCAAGGAAATCGTTGTCAGTCCCGCAAGCTCTGGAATAACGAATCTTTGGAACGCCATAGCTGCCTTATGAAGACAACAACCGAAGAACAGCGTGATGATACTTTTTTTCATATTGTGATGATACTTTGTCATTATGTGATGAAACTTTGTCATCATGTGATGATACTTTGTCATTATGTGATGATACTTTGTCATTATGTGATGATACTTTGTCATTATGTGATGATACTTTGTCATTATGTGATGATACTTTGTCATTATGTGATGATACTTTGTCATCATGTGATGATTAGTGTGAGAAGTAAAGATAACGCATCGACCAAAACCTAAATCTAAACTTGTTTATTGTTTTTGTATTGACCGAACCGCACAGAGTCCATTTAAGTGACTTACCCAAACACATCTTAACGAGCATTGACCTGTGTTCATGTCTTGTAAACTCCTCTGGGTATTTTTCAAAATCACAATGGAGAGTTATGTCTAATGAAAACATTTTTAAATTTGAATTTCTCGAAAAGAAAGACACTTTTTAAAGACCATATTATATGTATTCCTTTATGGATTATTTTTTTTTATATAAAACACAGCATCTAATAATAATAAAAAAGTATGGAACGCCTCAGTTGTCTCCTGATCATTTTGAAACTTTTGCAGTTTAACTTTGCCTATATTTTTATTTTTGTTTATTTTGGTTTTGTTTTTCGATTTTTTTTTTATTTGTTGTTGTTGTTGTTGTTGCCTTTGTCTTTTTTTTTTTTGACACTTTCTAGTTTAACTTAAAGTTATTTAAAGTTACAAAAAACAACTGTTAAGACTATGTCTATCGTTGTATTCTAGTGGTTGTTTTTCTACCTAAAATACACAAACCAGGGATTGGGTAGGCACAGGGGACATGGGCAATTGTAACATCAAAAATGAAAATGGCCCATTTCATATAAAAAAAGCAGACCTTGAGTAGGTTATTGGAAAGTTATGAAATGAAACTATCAAAAAACAAAAATTAAATATTGTAATCCCCAGAAAAACTGCCTGATACGTGATAATTGCCTGATACGTGATAACGTATCATGCCTTTTAATCTTGGCTTATCTATTTATGAGAATTTTTGCATAATTTCATTTAATTTTTTTTTATTTTCTGAATTGATTTAAAGTGATAATACTTTAATTAGAAAACCATATGCACTAAATATTTTATTTTGATTAGGTAAATGTATTATTATCAATATCTATTAGAATTAATGTATAGCTTTCCCATATACATATTAAATTAAATTTACCAATTGAGAGTTACAATGGTCCATTTTGAAAACTAATCCAGGACTTTTTTTGGCGCAAAACCTCCCTCTCCATTGCGATTCAGTTAGGAAAGTAAATAATTTGAAAATAAGTCGTCTCAATTCATACTGTTGAGTAGTAGTCAGCGTTCTATCTTTCTAATCTGTCTATTACAACAACACTTTTTTATTTGAAATCTAATTCAATTCTTCGTTTTCACAATTTATACAGACTTTTTGGTGCTTTTAAGATGAGTTGGGCCTGCGAATCATCGAAATATTAACAGTTTCTTAAGCTGTTGCACAAACAGGCTTTATTTGACATAATGTATTTATCACACCGCTACATGAAAGTAATTTTAAAGTGTATATTAAAAAAAAAACAAAAAACAAAAAAAAACAATTATTAACCATAGTGATAGGCAAAACTCGATCTATTATTCAAGGCTTTGTGTCCTCTAATAATTAACCAAATTAACGTGTCTCATTACTTTGTCCAATTCCAGCTTCGTTATAGGCCAGACAGGTAAAGGTACCAGAATAGCCATTTACAGCATTATAGATACCGAGGGACGGTTTATTGTTTACATCCCCATAGAATATCTGAAAGTTAAAACTTGGTGAACCCGGTGGTATATATGTGTTTCCAACGTCAGAGGAGACGTTACAATGCATTTGAGCATCACTGATTTTCCCATAAGCACTGTGTGTGCATAGCTTTGGTTTAGGCTTGCGTTCCTGGCCTTAACTGCAATACTTTCCGTAGATTTGTACGCGCGCGGGAAAATCAGGGACGAATCAGGGACTGTAACACAAGTCTAGGCAGTGGTATTATTACTATCGATGAAGGGTTCTAAACTAGAAAAATAATTTTCTGTAAGAGGCAAGCTGAAAAGTTAAAGATATAGGTTATATAGTACTCTTGACTAACTTATCACTGGCGGACTTCAAGAACTGTCGTGTCCGATGCTTCTCCGGCGTCGTTAACAGCTATGCACATATATTCACCAGCATCACTTTTGTCAAGGTTTTTGATGGTTAAGTCTGGCAATGACGATATACCGCCGAAATACTTAATGTCATTATTATAATGTAGGACAGTTGTGTTGTCTGGGCTGAAAACTCTCCTCCAGTACACATACGGTTGATCTGTTGACACCACGGTGCACGGGATCGTCACGGTTGAGCCAAAAGTGGCCGTGTACGTTGACTGTTCAATCCTAACCACAGGCGGTACTGTAAAAAAGGTAGGTAAAAGGTAAATATGTGGCCCAATGCTATCTTGTGAGACAGAATAGAAAGTATACTTCAGTGAGCTGTGATGCGTTCACTTATTCCACATCTCGTTATTTTCTAAACCGGAGATATAATAATATTGCATAAACATTTGTAAGCATCATGGTCAAAATCAAACAATAAAAAGGGCGCAGACTATTAACAGCTGTCTTAAATACTTATTAATTAAGGAATGACTGTCATAATATTTTTTTTTTGGGGGGGGGCATGAAAAAATTTTCAAAATATGCAAAACAATTTTTTTAGCGGATTATACTGAATGTGTAAAATGAATTTTTTTCATACCCCAATGAAAGAAAAAAATTATTAGTCATTCCTCAATATTAAAATTGTACACCTATTGAAAAACATTTGTTTATAAATAAACAACAATGGTATCACTTCTGTGAAAAGTTTTTGCAATATGAAAAAAAGTTCGTCCAATCAAATTGCAGTATTAAAATTAAATTTATTTATTCATTCGTGAATGGCATTTTTTTCTTTGAAAGGGTGACTTACTTGAAGGAAGTCTGAATTTAGTGAGTCAGTCAGTCAGTCAGCCATTCAGACCTACTCTAGTTAACTCGAGTTAACCCGAGTAACAAATAAACGACTAGAGTTCGGACTCGGGTAAACCCGATGACCTTTAACCCCTACTCGAGTTTAACTCTGGCAAAAGCAGGGTTGGTAGAGTACGTGAAGACGTTACGTTGGATATTGCTACTTTGTCGAAAAATATTGTTTTTCTTTTAGCTAGTGCGTACTTGTTGGGACGCCAAAGTCAGAATATACAAGTTCTATACAAATTCTGAAAGCTCAAAAACAGGGCTACGGTCTAATATGAATGATAACATCCAAAGAAGGATCTTTTAAATATAAATTGTTAAAATTCTTTAAAACAACGTCAAATTTTATGCTGTCCCGTGTAACAATTTTGGCTCTCGGAAAATGTTTTGGTCCCAGAAAAACTGCAAAAAGTTGGTGTTGACTTTTGAAACTTAGTAAATATGATCTATATATTCCCTTTGTTATATTGTCAAAATGCTAGCTTTTTCGAAGATCTAAATTAAAAGATCTTAGTACGAATGCAGAAATGGTTTGATTGTCCCACGGCGACAAAACTGAAAAACATTCCGAAACATTTTACAATTCTCAAATTAATAACAATTTTTTAGCATCAATGACTATATAGTTACTTTGTAATAAGCTTAAACTCTTTGATTACAAATTTTCATTTATGTTGTATACTCCTTTATCCAAAAATTAGTCAAAAAAGCTTGTCTCGCAGATTTGTCCCCCAGTAGAAAATCGCTTCAAAAATGAAACAAAGCTGAAAATGGACAAAGTTTTATGAAAAAATAGAATTGTTACAATGACAATCGAAAATATAGCCTACAAGTAAAAAGAAACAGAAATCGAATGGTGTGTCGGTTGTATCATTTGCTCTAATATCCCCTAAAAATATACAAATTTGAAAATGTCTCGCAGAAATGTCCCGTCTTACAGTTTTTAGCGTTGTTGCGTAACGTCAATGCAAACATCATATCTTGTTGTCATTATTATGATGATCTTAAACAGAATTTTATAATTTTTGTTAAAAGTACACCCTGAACACTAGTATTTTGTATGTACATGATCATCAAGACAAAAAAGATTGCATTATTTCGTTAAAAACTATTAAAAAGAGATACTTTTTCAAGATAAAAATAGCCAAATTTCTTAATTTTTTACGACGCTATAATTGTGTTACGTTATGTGGAAGCAATATCCGACGTAACGTCGAAGTCATGAGTAGGGTTTACCTGCGACAATGTGACTAGATTTTTAAAATAATACGTATCTAATGTTAAATTTACCAAAAGTTACATTAGAAAATAATGTTTTTTATTTTATTATTTAAAAGGCTTGAAGCTCTATTGTTATAATATTGTCGCTATGGTCAACTCTATACTAGAGTACCCCGTTTTATTAACAAAAAGTACACAAATAAACCCGACACTAGAATAATTTTTTCAGTTGAAAAATCAAGTGCGCATGATCCTACCGAATTACTCTACTAAGGTTAACTCGAGTAGGTCAACTAAAAACGGCCTTGGTGTTGACGCTTTAGCTGTTTAATTATAGTTATGTAATGAGACAGTTAAAATAATACCTGCGTTCTAGTTCTAGTTCTAGTTGTAGTAGGTAATACGGTATAAAGTCGTCATTTGAGATTTAAATCTTTAGCTCATTTGGTAACGAGTTGGCTTGTCACCGGGGTGGAAAGGGTTCGATCCCCGTTGGCAGTGGTGTGGATCATGCTCTCCAGTTGGTGTTATAAAAGGGTGGTGAACATGAGGAGGATGATAAAAAGAATATGAAGTGATGATGAGCAATATAAGGAGAAGGGGTTGAAACAAAGGAACATTAACTTCAAAATCATAGAGAAGAATAGGACGGAAAATTTAGAAACTACTTGATGGTCCACTAAGAGACCTTTTACGTGCATAAATCGTACATTTTCCACACACGTTGGCCCAATTTGATCAGAGGTCAGGAATTCTGTATTACCGGTAATGGACCTGACAACCCCAGTGGATGAGGCTCTACTTATTCAGCCACATATAGTGAACAGATCTTTGTTTCTTTGTGGACAGAACACTAAAGTGATGTAAGAATCCCAAGACACTAAGTCGCCTAGTACAACGCACTAGGCTTACAGTTGGCCTGTTCGCCAGCCTGAAACCACAGAGGACGTCTAAATTTTGTGGCCGGTTGTTAAGGAGAAAACTATGGATTCATTGATTTTCGTCAGTTGCAATTTTTGTGGATTGGTAAAAAAGTGTTTACTGGTTCGTTGGTTCTTCAATTCGTGGTTTTGAAGTTAACAGTATACAAAGCAATGTTAAATTTTCTTTTATGAGGGTTCCAAATTTTGTGGGTCGCCACCACCCACGAAAACCACGAAAATTGACCCCACAGGAAATGTTATGAAATCAGAGTAATTAAGCCACCATATATACAGTTAACTGTTTAATGTCCTCAACCAGACAAAATAAACATTTACAAAAAATCGTATTTCGATTATACCAAGACTTACTTTGTCATCAATGAGTCTAAGAAAAAGAACAAATTTACAGAAGACCAAATAATCGACATGCTCAACTTTCTTATTGACAACATATTTGTTCAGTTTGGTGGACGTGTTTTTCAGCAAACAATAGGTATTCCAATGGGCACTAATTGTGCACCTTTGCTTGCTGATTTGTTTCTTCATTCATATGAAGCAGACTTCTTACAATCTCTTCTAGACAAAAAATACCGTAGACTAGAACTCTCTTTCAACCTCACGTTCCGTTATATTGACGATGTCCTAACAATTCTCGATTTGGTGACTTTCTCCATCTCATATTATCCCAGGAGCTTGAGATAAAGTACACAACGGATTCTATGAAGTCTGCTTCATATTTAGATCTACATCTCGAAATTGACTCTCAAGGAAGACTTTCAACAAGGCTGTATGACAAACGTGATGACTTCAACTTTCCTATCGTCAACTTTCCCTTTTTGTGTAGCAACATTCCGTCCGCTCCAGCTTATGGAGTTTACGGATCTCAATTGATTCGTTACTCCAGAGCGTGCGGGACTTACATCGATTTCCTTAGCAGAGCGACGCGTCTGACGCAAAAATTGCTCACACAGGGTTATGTTGCTCCTCGGTTGCTGTCTTCACTCAATGAATTTTAGGGAAGACATCATGCACTTATAGACAAATATGGGATTTCGATCTCTCAGATGAGTGCAGATGTTGGTTTGTCATTGATTTTTGTTTTGTCTTCCTTTACCGGATTTGACACGCTGAATGGACTATTGGCAACGCGACGGGTGTGCTATAGCAAGCAGGAACTGCTTACTCTTCCGGAGCACCTGAGTTCACTCTTGTTTCGACTGTAGTTCGCGTTGTTGATTGATATTCAGTTATTTTGCGTTTCCATGTTTTATATATTGTCTGTTTTTGTCCCGTTCTTGTTGGTGTTTACTGGTTTTGTCTCTGCCCTTTCGGACTTTTGACATTCGGATACCCCATTGGTACCTAAGACAGTGGTAATTCTATACTGCCCACCATGTCATGATGAGTAGGGTTGGACCAACTGGAGACCCTGTCTGGGACCAAATTTGTTCCTATTCTATCAGAGCTGGCCGAAGCAGATTAATAATCAAAACAAAACTATATTCTAACCTTGTATTTTCTGTAGGGAGACAGCAGACGCAGAGAATTTTACATCTACCTCACAGTCAGCGTCCATTGCGCATTCTCTCTTGACATTGTCGTAACTTCCTTGACAACAAAAGGTAACCAAGCACATTGCAGAGCAAGCAATCATAGAATGTACGTCGCTGACGGTCTTTGTGGTGCTGGAAAAAGCTAAGGCATGGTTTGTTGATATAGCAAAACGTTCTAATTTCAGACTGTTGGCGTGGAAATGTGTTGAGATGGAATAACAAACAAAAATTTCCCAAATACGCATGTTGTCAATTTTAGACTTTTCGAATTATGTTTTGCGTGGTTTTAGCAAACACACTTTCACATTTACGTGCTACCTCTTTGTAATTTTTTTAAAAATAATAACCAAATGACAAATAGCATATACTTTATTTATGCTCCTACTGAATATGAATATTTTATTGAAAGTTCTTTAAAATTATTTACTAAGTACTTTTAATTTCCAGTTTTGCAATTAATTTACTCTTGATCTTACTGATAGACAGGTCTAATATCCTCTAGAGTTTTATGTAAAATTAGTTGCAAAAAACAAAAGTTAATAAAAATGTTTCGTATCGTTTTAACATCCCTGAGGAAATAAGTTTAATGCAGTTTCAAATTTTGATGACATCTTGTTTTATTAATTTTATCTGAATATCTCTGTTAAATGCTTAATACAACTAAAAGACTTTAAAGATAAAAATTGTTATTAAAGTCATTATTAATTCTAAGTTGTGTAAAAGTTGAAGCATTTAGCGCACTTTTTATAATGCGCATACCATGTTTTTAAACGTATTAGTTCTAGGCCGAATCCTAACCACAGGGACTTGTGTATAGTCAAATATTGCTCACTAGGCAACTGAAAAATAAAGTTATTTTTCAGTAATGATTTATTATGAATATCAAAACGAAGTTGCCTGCATGTATTTAATAAAGGCTACAACAGTAGTTTACTGGAGAGACTATAGGTACATGATCGAATCAATCACCATTGAATTGCACGACTATAAAAACTCATTGATTGATCGATGCCAACCGCTGTGTAACATACATGTAGGTCACCTAGCCCATGACACACCACCGACAGGGTTAGCTGCTCCATTTGAACCAGAGACATGGTTTTGTCCTCCACCGTGTGGAGGTTCTGGTCACGGCCTTTAGGATATATCGAAACTGAACAAGACCTGGAGATTTTATAGGGACGACTTGTACCTGTGACATTAGTGTATAAAGAAATGTCTTATATTTACAAACATTTCACAGTAACGTTAAGATAAACCATTCTATTGGGTATAAATGGCAACCGTTTACCGCTGGATATCCGAAAGAGGTCCAGAAATTTGAGAAAATGTTAGAGAACTGACTAGAATTAAGCTGTCGTCTACAATTTTCTCCTATTGTTCTTTTCTTTGTTATCAGTCGTGCACAGGTAATTTTTTAAGGGATTGCCTTATATTTCCAGTTTCAATGAGAGCCGTAATACCCCTTGCAACCCAATGGACGGGGAGAAGGGGAATAACCTTCAGGGGTAGGAATTACACTTCAGACAACACAGATGAATGCATATCGATATAATGAAAATGACAATGGTCCTGTTTTGGTACATATGCTTCAAAAGAAATGAATGTTGTGTGTTTTTGCGGTAAAACAGAAGTTATGGGAGTTATTGCCTGCTTAGGGAGGTGATCATGAAAGATTATGAAATAATACAGAATACGGTATAGATATACCTACTGCAATACCGATGACACTTCGTCAGATATGAATTAGATTAATTCGTATTATTCATTTTGTTTTATTTTGGTACATTTGTACTCTCGTTACGAGTGGGTTTCAGTGGTTTTTGCGCTATGGTTTTTTTTTCGTGCTGTTCTTGATTGTGTTTACTGGTTTAAACTTTGGCCTTTAAGATTTTTAACATTCGATTGCCCCATTGGTATCTCTCTGATTTTTTTAATGCCCCGTTGGTACCTTTTTGTTTTTATAAATGCCCCATTGGTATCTCTCTGTTTTTTTAATGCCCCGTTGGTACCTCTATTTTTTTTTATAAATGCCCCATTGGCACTTGTAAGACTCATTCCGATTCGGTTATTTTGATCTAATATCAATAAACATATAATGAATATTAGTGTTTTCTTCCCCTCCTTTGTGTGACTGATTGATTAGTTGATCCTTTTTTTAATGAAGCACAAAATAGCAAATTATTTCCATGAAAATTCAAACAAAAGTACTTTCAGGCAAACAACGTCAAAAAGCATCTTGGCTAACACCACGGCACGTCAGGGACCCTCTTGCCATGGATGACATACATGTAGTAGTAAAACAAATAAATGAATTAGTTGATAGATGTAACTCAAAACCAATACCAACGTTTTTAAAACAATAAAAAGAAAGACAATCCAGGAATACACTGGGTTTTGTAAATTTCTTACGAGCTTGCGGTTAGCGAGCGCGGCTTTTTCAGGGGCCTCCATAAAGCCTACTCTTATCGAACTCTACAATTGGGTCTTTAACGTGAATGGGGTTTTGCCCTCCCTATGCACGGGAAACACTTTTTTTCTCTTCCAAAGGACAAGAATTGTTTCGTTCAGTTAGACCATAGTCGCAAATGGTGTAAAGAATGACGGAATATTGGTCTATGAAATTTTCAGCACCGTCGAGGATTGAGCAAGAACCTTGGTGTCAGAAGCCCGACAAATACTAGTAAGGTTTTTTTTTCAGCTTTATCAGATAGATGAACATAACAGATGCGATGAAATGGTCGAACTTTATTAATGAGTCAATGATAAATTATTGTTAATAAAGACTGTCAGTGGAAAATGAAGGGTGGATAAAAAAAAGGACAATCTAGCCTTCTGCTTTGTAACATTTTGCGCTAAAAGCCTAGGGGAGGGGTCTATTATACCTTTTTTAAAGTCATGAATATTTTTTATTTGTTAGTTTTTAAAACTTTCCTTGCTATGTTTTGTGTGTTTTTGCTTGTTTGTTTGTTTGTTCTATTTTTTTATATATCTTAGATAGGAATGTGATGGGGATTAAATTCGATTTGTCTGTCCAATAGTTTTACTGTCGAGATATTTCTTTTGGCGGGGGGGGGGGGGGGTCTTTAAACCTTTTAAGTCGTGTATATTTATTTTTTTTTGTTAGTTTTTGAAACTTTCTTTGCTATGTTTTGTGTGCTTTTGTTTATTTGTTTGTTTTATTTTTTATATCTTAGAGGGGAAGGTGGTGGTGGAAATAAATTTGATTTGTCTGTTCAATAGTTTTACTGTAACAGTTGCTTTTTTCTTCCATTTGAAGAAGCTTAACTCCTAATGGGGATCCTTGCTTTTTTCTTTCATTTGAAGAAGCTTAACGCCTAATGGGGATCCTTTCCATATTTACCAGGGACAAGAATAAAGGTGAACGTTTTGATCTGATCGAAAATCAGATGTCTTAGGGAAGAGCATTTAACAGATCCATTCTACTTTCTCTTCTGATTACCGTTGTTTTAAAGGCTATAATCCGATTGGTCAATCCAATAGGTCACAAGAACAGAAAGTAGAATTCTTATTATTTTCGGTGCAGTAACAGGGGAGAAGAACTGAAAGATCTTATTTAAATCAGAATGGATGAGGGTAGAAACAAGCAAGATATTTTTATATGGAATGTATTTGTCAACTACGAGACAAGACAGAAATTAAGAACAGACAGACATTTCTGATTAAAGGCAAGATCAAATTGAACGATAATTAAATATTATTTTCCAATCTTTCTTTTATTCTTTATCAAAATTAGAATCTTGTGATGTACATATGTGATGACAATTATAACATGAGAATCATATTAGGAAGAAATTTGTCAAGTGCTGGCATTTCGAATATATCTTTGAAGTGTCATAAATCTGTTTCTTTGAAGATTTTTGTTGTTTATTAAATATTTAAAACATATTTAAAGATATTAAAAATAGACTATAAGAAAGATTGGAACTTCAATTTTGACCAATTGTCTAATATTTATAAGATTTAAACTAATGACAAATACATTTATATAATACATAAAAACAAAAACAAAAACTATGAGATAAAACAAAATATCTCTAAAATATGAAAAAAAATGTTTTAAATAGAAACCCTTATTTATTGTGACCATTTAATTATTGGTGATTTAAAAAATATATAAAATCAATAATAGATACTTTGTACCCAAAACAAAAAATGTTGTATGAGTAAGTGTTAAACGAGATACAGAAAAGGGGAGACAATTAAAAGCAATCAGTAAAACGTTTATATGTGAACATTTTTTTTTACAGAAAAATGAACGTTAAAATTGACAATAATTAAAAAATCTTTAACAACAGTTTTGAAAAACAATCCTTTACTTCAATCCTTTAAAAAAATTGAAATTGTCAATAGCATATTATAAGTCTTAACAAAGTTTTTTTGCTTTAATTTCAGCCAAAGTGGTATAATAAACTAACCACTGCAAATAAAGTTAGAAAATATGCATTTTGATGTTAAAAAGATATTTTGTTTATAAATACCTCAGATTTATGAGTTAAAACATGACTATGAGTCTTCCATAATTGAAAAGTCTATATACATTTGTCTAAATTAAAGAATGCAAATAGCACATGATAATGTAAATTGCTCTTTAAAATGCATTAAAATGAAATAAAACATTTGCATTTCTCTTAAAATGATTTTAATTATGGTGTTATGTTTTGTGGAACAATATTACAATCAATAGTTTTAATATTTGATATTTACCCTTCATATAAAAAAAAATTATGCTCAACATAATTCTAATATCTGAACACAAGCAAATGGTGATTTGCAGACATAACAAAACTTTTGTGAAAATATTTAAAAATCTTATGATGAATTTAATATAACTATTAACCGACTATATGAATATCCATTTAAAATAATAAATTATGATGTATAATCTTTGGTCCCTCCAGCTAAAATAAAAAATTGTCAAATTAATTGGTGATGGTCCCAGAACTATTATTTACTATGTTAAATTAAAGGTGTAAGAAAGACAACTCAAAAAATTTCAAATTTTTTTCAACGATAACTGTATTGTACTAACGTAGGAGAGGTTTGAGGCTTAAAATGGTATTCATAACAATACACTGTGCATCTTTGAAGGTCATATAATAAAGCATATAAGCACCAACATCTATACATTCTGATAATGATAAAATATATACATTTTCCTATTTACAATAAAATATTATACCCTGTCAAAACATTCACTTTTTTCCTTAAAATCTGATTTAAGGTATTTCCCATTAGAACATACCCAAGTCATTTTGAATAGTTCTGATCTAAATATATTAACCCTTTTTCATTCTGATTTTGAAAGTGTGTAACAAATCTATTGGTCCCCATCAAAATAGCTATGCAACAACTGAATTTTCCTTTGTTTTGTCTTAAGGAGATGTAAGAGGTAGCAGTTTCTGGAATTCTCGTTTATAAGTCATATAGAGCACTATTTCAACATCCCTTTACCCACGAATGGTTGAGCACATACAAAAACTACATATATATTATCAATTCATTTTCTTCTTATTTTACATAAAAAATATTATGCGAGTCTGAGGTGAAACAATTGGTCTTAAAAATACATAATAAAATCAAGCTTTAGATATATTATTATCATTATGATACATTTAATCAATGAACAAATATATAAGAACTGAAACATACATGACCATTTTTAAAATTGATATGTTTATCTTTTTCATTCATCGTTATACATGCAAAACTGAGTATATTACATCCGCAAGAGTTATCTGTCAATTATCCATATATTACCACGTGTTCTAACAATTGTCAAAGTAAAATCAAATTTAGCTCTGCGAGACCATTGTGGCAGCTTTTAATGGAGTAATGTCTGTGCCCATGTTCTCAGTGGGTGTGCCATTTGATGCCCTCAACTCGTTTTCGGCTTCTAAATCCGGAACGGAAACGGGAACAGCTTTAGGTGGCGATGGTTCAAATATTGGCTCCTGCTTCAAAACGAGGTCTGATGGAAAGGTCATGGAACGTTCTAGGTCAGACATGTGACCGGAAGTGACGTGCTGTATAGATGGCAGTATTCCAGGAGGAGGACTTCCTACTTGAAGCAAGGCAGGTGGTGGCGCACTTAGTGCTGCAAGAACTGAACTGTGACTTGTATATAGCTGGGGATATGATGTTATATTTTTCATGTCAGACACTACAAAAAAAAGAAAATGATTGATTAAAATTACGTTATGCCAAAATATTTTAAGATAGAATGAATGAAAATTGAACAGACTGGTAAACAACGATTTTGAAATTACTAAAAATAATTGGATTGGTCTAATCATACTTTAATCATCTTGTAAATTTACTGTTTCTCTTATTTTCAACACACAAAAAAAAATCTATTAATTAATTGAGAAAGCAAAAACCTACAACAACAGACGACAATGAAAATGTTGTCTTAAATAGGATTAAAATTTGAAATATATTTCAAAATTTTAAGACTTACAATACCAACCGTGATTTTCCGTTCTGGTTGCCGAAAGATCCAGTAACCCTGATGATTGAGGTGTATACGGCATGGATGACATATATGATGTGGGGATGAGGTTATGATCCGATTGGTTGTTGACTTCTCGTGTCGGAGTAGCGGATTTTGACGAGACTTTGGCTTTTCTTTTTCTTGTCTGGATACCATCCTTCTTCATAGACATTGGTCGATTAACCTACAAAAAGAACAAATTATCTGTATATAAATATATCACAAAATCTGTCGATCTCAGTATTAAGTCCAACATTAAATAAAACTGCTTTTTCTCAAAATCCTAGTTAAAAGTCACTGTAAGCAATTCATTAACATATTACTTAAGGGCTTATACTTCAAAGGCCTGTTATTTGGTACCCTCCAATTGTACAAAAATGTATAATAATAAACAAATTACCATTATTTTATTTCTATTTGTTTATCTGTCTTTACGATGTTAGGTAAAGAGGCAACTAAATGACAATCTTTTTTTACAAAGAACCCGAAAGCAACCAACAAATGAAAGAACATTTGATGTAAGTATCAGGTAATCTGAATTAATACAACCATGGTTCATCTAATGCAAAATCATGGATAAATTATCCCAACATACCTGATGTAATTTGTAGTACAGTCCGCATGCGTTACATACGGGTTCCCCTTCACCGTTTCGTCTCCATAACGTTGTGGTGGTGGTACCACAATTAGCACACGACAGTCCCATACGGCTTCTGTTATTAACCTGAAATTGAAACAACAACCATGTAACCCTTAGGATAATAAAACAAATGTTTTCAAATCTGAAAAAAGTAAGGGTTAACAAAACGCCAAAAAGGTTATATAGTTCGCGTATTGCTAAGTTGTTAAAAGAAACAAAGAAGTGCCAATGGGCCATTAAACAGAAGACAAAACTGGCTATACACAAGGAAATAACATTAAGCAACAGACAAAATAAGAAATAAACACAAAACAAACAATCAGAACGCATCGAGGGTTAACTCAGATGTTCCGGACGGGTATAATATAAGCAGTTCTGGTTTGTTGTGACACATCCTTCAGATATACATGTTATACGTTTCCTTATTTTTTTTTTTTTTTTTTTAGAATAGAGATAGTTTGTAATCGAGTCCTTAAAGACGATTCGATGTTTGGCGACTTTGATGAATTCATATATTTGATTTTAGCAATAAAAAAAGCCCTTGACTTTTTTCGAATTTTTACCGTTAAACGATATTACCAAAGGCAAACTCAAATAAGCATTTTAAATTAATAATTCTTACTTGCAGTTTTGTATAAAAAGTTTTGTTTGTGACTTTTCAAAAATACCCATGATTCAAAAAATCGCAGTAGACAATGATATTAGTTTTATGCACTTTTTCTGAAGCCTTGACTTTTATAAAAGATGACATTTCGGTAGCGCATCATAGCAACTAAAAAGGCTTTATCACAATCTCCTATTGCTAACGATATCCTTGCAGAAAACCCTTAAACCCGCTGTCAGCATGCATTTTATGCCATGAAGAATCTACATTTGATAAGTTTTTAAAGAAGGTGCTTAGATGCATGTTATCAAAATAGTACTTCACGCCGCTTATCTAATCAAAAGTACCGTAATAAAACATAATGGAAATATTTCTACGTGCAATAAAATCTTACACCATTAATGCAAACGTATTAATTTTGGTAATAAAACAACGTTTTGTTTATTTTGATGAGAACTTGAAGAAGGAACTCCAGATAGAGAGACAGTATGACTAAACACCAACAATTTTATTTCCAAGGAGGGACTCGGATTTGATCCTCGTAAAACTAAATTTTGTTTATTTCGACGAGAACTTGAAGAATTCAAGTCAAAACGACATTTGAGAGCCGGTGGTGTAGTGTTTAACGCGTCGGACTGCTGACACCGAGGTTCGTGGTTCGATCCTCGTCAGGGGTGAAAATTTCATGAACCGATTTTCCGACTCTCTCTTGACACCATTTGCGAGGATGGTCTCAAGAAACGTTACTAGTCCTTCGGAAGGGACGATTAAAGGTTGTCCCGTGTAAGGGGAGAGCAATACCCTGTCCACGTTAAAGACCCCTTTGCAGAGTTCGATAAGAGTAGGCTCAATGGGGGCCGTCTACAAAGGCCACACTCGCTATCTGCTAGCTGCAGAGGGATTTATAGAAGCATAAGCTTGTTTCCAAATCCAGGAAAAATAAATATGTTTAAACTAAAACGAAGTATGACTTAACAGGAACAAAGTTTTAAGGCACCAACCCGTTCATGGAATTTCTGAGGGCTAGAGGCGCTGGGATTTGATCCCAAGTAAGAATGTGGTAATAAAACACGGTTTTAGGGATTTATTTTAAAGAGATTGATATAATATAGAATGGATATGGTGAGCTGCAAAGTTAGAAAGGGGTGTCCGTGTACCAACAGTGATGAAAATCATCTTTTTAAAGCCGTTGACACCGGAAAATCCAGCATGGGGTTGTGCTGGAAACGATCCCATGTTCTATGAAGAAAAATAAAGGAATACAATAAAGTGTGCCATTGACAAGTCTTAGATTTGTAAAAGTCATTGCTAATTGAGGAAAAAATCCAAATCCCAAAAAAATCGAAAAACATTTGTTTGGTGCCTTGTAGCATATAATGTTTAGTTCTTAGATAGTCACAATGTTTTTATCTTGTTCTGTTTTGACCTGGATAGTTCAAGTTCTCTTTAAAATATATAAATATATAAGCATTTTCCATCAATTTAAATCAAACATTTCAAAATATCTTCTGTTTCTTAGTTCAAAACTTATATAAATGCACTTCCGTACATGTTTGATTGAAGACAAGTTTTTCCTTTTTATTGCAGATTTGACTCGATGATAAGTGAAATATTATCTTTAGCTTACTTTTTGATAGCTTTAATGTAAAACTTGAATCCCACTAATTACCAAGGCGTGCAAAGATATTAACAAATTATGTTTATATAGACACTTGGTGTACAACAAATCCTTGTTTATCTTATTTGTTGTTTATTTTGCATGCTCTCTACCAAATGGTATGTTTCATGTTTCTAAAATGAACGTCTGCAAGAATCTCGAGCCAATCTGTTGATCGTCTGATAAAAGACTGTTTGAAATATTAGCAGAATTCGCAACGGGGGCTACGTCTTCTAGAGAAAGGCATAAAATTTTGAGAGTATTTTTTGATGCAATTTAATAAGATCATATTTTTGGTTTTATGAATTAAATGAATTATTGCACGCGCGCCTGTCACTAAAAATAGATAGTAATTTATACGAAACTATCAAACGAATATAATTTTCCAACATAAGTTTCGACTGGTACCTCCCATTGAGATTGAGGCTTAATAAGTTGGAGATGTAAATCTTCATTTTCTTATGATTCAGCGATATTTATTGACTAATAACGAATAAAACTTTGATTGTATATTTTCAGAAGCAATAAGACAAAAATAATCATGTGTAAAATGAAGAAAAGCACTTGAAGTTGAGAAGGGAACTGTACCATCGTTTGTAGTTATATTTTTAGGAATATAAACTTTTGCATTTTAGAAGCAGTAAAAAAAAACCATATTCTCTCCTAATTTTTGTATCAATTTATAAATCTAAAACACCTTAATATGTTTTGAGGTATGCTAACCTTAATCTTGATTTAATCAAGATTAACCAACGTAAACTCAATTCAAAACGAGAGTGAACCCAGGTGCTTTGGAAGAGCAAGTAGTTCCTGGTTGTTATAGTTTTTGGTCCTTTCAACATTTGTCATGACCGTGTCTCGATCCATAGTAAAATAAGGTTAGTAATGATTTGTTTTTCGATGCGATAACTTATGTAAATCACGAAAATAGAAAACCAAAGAAAACATCAGACTTAGTTACTTTTTTTTCTTAACCGGACCAAACATATTCCATTTAAGTTTTAACCAAACAACCTTTAGTTGAACCCTAGGCAAATTGTCATCATCTCTCGTAAACTCCTCCTGGTGAACATAATACATGTACTTGTATTTTATGTGTTTTAGTCTCTAATAATCGTCAAAATAAATAATCAGTCTTGGAGATTTTGCTGGTGATATGGAAAATGTTTTAAACAAATTTTGTTTTTCCAAAAAAAAAAAAAGAAATGTTAGCTTGCAGCAGATGCATTTATTTTCAAAATTTATCATTTTATTGAAGACTTTTAGTGGAGGTATGATTGAATGAAACCAAATAGTAGAAACAACCTTTACATATTTATTCTTTGGTGACCATATGTTCTATCAATGAAACAGATGTAAGCAACTCAGAGAGGTACACATGTCTTAACAATCAGCACCTGCTTTAAACTCATGCACCTAATCACGTTGATGACTTTGTGCTACCCGGGAGAAACAAAAGCCAACATTGACACAATTTGTTTAGTCAAACCAAGAGGTGAATAAAAATGAAATTTAGGCATTTCCATGAACATATATTTAGCTTTTTTAAACATAAGTACATGAAAACGCACTTTTGAAATTGGTAATTACGTCATCATTTAATTCGGGGATTTATAAATTCGTGGTTTAAACAGTCGCCATTAAAACTAAAACTGAATGTTTTGAGACAACCGAATATCTCGAAATCGGTGCCCAATCAAAATTAATCCTTTTGTATTATAAGATTAATGAAACTAGTAGAGGCTCCCAGGAGCCTGAACCGCTCACCTGACTTCAATGGCTGATGGAATGAAAATAATTTAGGGTATCCGAGTTGAAAAAAACCAATAAAGGATCATCATACAATTGACACCTATAATGAAGGCTTTTGTAGAGCACATTCAAGCAAACAAAAACTTTTCTTAATCTTTTGTAGGTTTAATCTGCAAGGCAATGACCCAAAACCTGGCAAAAGGGGCCATAACTTTTACAGGGGGGTCATATGACAGCTACAGCCGAATTGATATGTTTGAAGAGCTAATAGAACTGAAAATTTAAGCAAGCAACATTTTTTTTCTCTATCTGTAACAGCTTTCATTCAATACGTCAAGTACACAAAAAACACTATTTTCACCTGTAAAGGGCCATTACCCCTATAAGGAGTCATCTGACAATTTTGACCTTGAAAATATTTTTTGTAGATCTCAAGAGCTTAAGGATTCTCCAATGCTAACTTTTCCTTAAGCACTTACAGTTTTCAAGATAAAGTTAAAAATCTGTGAAAATTGTCAATTTTGACGATTAAGGGGAAATAACTCCTATAAGGAGTCGTTTTACAACTTTCACACAATGAAGAGTATTGTAGACCATTTAATCCTGAAGAAAGAGTGTTGCTTCAGATTTTCTATATCTCTTATTCTTTTCGAGGTATATAAGCTAAAAACTATGGTTTTACCCCCTGTTCTATTTTTAGCAATAATGCCATTGTGGCCATGTTGGTTGGTTGGCATACACAAATTTCACAAACTTGGTAGACGACATCCGTAAGATCAAGTATACAAAGTTTCAAAGCAATCCCTACAGTGGTTTCAGAGAAGACGATCTTCAGTAGTTTCATAGTAGAAGATTTTTTAAAATCAGTAAAAATTGATAGAAAAAAAAAACAGTTTAAGGGGAATAACACTTAAATGGTTGATCCGAAAAGTTTGACCCTGAAATCATTTATTGTAGATCTCGATGAGCTTAAGGATTCTCCAATGCTAACTTTTCCTTAAGCACTTACAGTTTTCAAGATAAAGTTAACAAACTGTGAAAATTGTCAATTTTGACGAATAAGGGGAAATAACATCTATAAGGAATCGTCCCACAACTTTCACACAATGAAGAGTATTGTAGAGCTTTTGATGGATCATGCTTTGGATTTTCTCTATCTCTTATACTTTGCTAAAAACTATGGTTTGACTCCCCCCCCCCCTGTTCTATTTTTAGCAAAAGCGGCCATGTTTGGTGGTCATCATGCACAAATTTCACAAACTTGGTAGAGGACATCCTAAAGATCAAATGTACAAAGTTTCAAAGCAATCCCTACAGTGGTTTCAGAGAAGACGATCTTTGAAGAAAAGTTATCGGACGGACGACGGACCTTTAACGATCGCAAAAGCTCACTTGGCCCAAAGGTGAGCTGAAACCCTGCTTTAAGTCACAGCTTAATCACGTAACTTCTAAGAGACATTTCAATAACTTTATTATTTGTTCATAATATTCATGGTCATGATGGTACAATGCATTGAAGGCTGCTGGCTGTTTTCCATTGTGGATATTTAAAATATACGTTTATAATGTAGGTTGTGTCGCGTACACTTATTCCACATCTCATTTTCTTCTACATTTTAAAATGCAAATTTACATTGCTATAAATTGCACTTCACTGCTTTTACGACCTCTTTAATGTCAAGTGCTGACCACTTCCGGAATAATTTCATGTCTGCACCACCAGACGAATTATGTGTAATTTATGAGAAATAAAACAAATATTAACATATTAAATAAATATTGTAAAATACTCCAATAAGGCCAAGTTAAAAATATATATGAAATACTGCTGTCCTATTATGAATATCAAACAATTGCATATACACCACGATATATACATTTACAGCAGAAAGATTGAAATAATATAATTTTTCATGGTGCAGAGCTTTGTATTAATTAATGTTTTCTGGGCCATTATTAAACTTATAATTTCTTTTATAGTTATAGCCACACATGTACAGTAAAATGTATGAACTTGTTAACTGTTGTTTTTTTCCCAAAACGTAGTCCTTTGGTAGAATCAAATGTTTTTTGTATAATTATTGCCACACTACTCAAGACCTATTACACTGCATGAACCAAATGGTACTATAAAAAAAAGAAAGTTTTTAATTGAAAAGAAAACCCAATTAAACTTTTGGTTCATGAAAGACCAAATGTCCTCTAGTGGAAATATTGTAACTATGGTCCAGTGCGCTGAACTTGGGGTGATTGTTGTAAGGACTATATGTATATAACATAAAGCATAACGAAATTTTACGTTTTTTACTGAAAAGTTAAGTCGGTTAAATGTACAGGTTTCTTTTTGTTTTTCCCAACACAAGGGGCGTTTGTATGTTAAGTCACGATCTAAGATGAATTTGAATTAATTCATTGCATCGAATGTATTACCATGAATAAATGAGTTTCAAATTTGAGCAAATGTATATAAATTAAGTGTGTGTCTAGCCTTTTTTTCAGAAAGTAAGGGTTTTAACATTTTCTACATCAACGGCGGTACACCCGTCTTGTTAACATCAACCATCCTTTTTGCAAAGTTATCGATTTATCTATTTATAATCATTAAATTGTGTCACAGATGCAAACAGGAAGTAGACGAGCGACATACCCATAGATTCCAAACTAATGCATACCAAAAAAACAAAATTGTTTTCCAAAATTTGAGACACATTGACCCACTGTTCATAAGACTTCATTAAGAGATCAAAACGATTCAATATATCTTAAATCTTTGGTAGACCAACATGCATTTTCCTCTTCCAACTTGTGAGTTTACCCAAAAAATGTATTTTAATGCACGTTCTTGTACCTTGTGTTTTGCTGTCATGTGTGTTTCTGTATTGCGGAGAGGACGTCCGAAATATGCATTTACTTGTGTCCAATCCATTTTGTATATTTTACAAATAAAATATGTTTAAACTAAACCGTTCATAAGCTTAAGCAGGACAAATTATTGAGTTTTCGGTCAAATGTTGATTGTAATAAAGCTGTTGATTAAAGACAAGTGGGGACCAATTTGTCGCGAGACAAAATGTAAAAGGTTGATGGTAAGACACCAATAATTTTCAAGATAATCACCGGTAGCAATTAAAACTTTTCTGTCATTAGGAATATTTTTGTATAGGGTCTTAATTTCTATTTTCGAAAGTCAATGAATTCACCTGTACTTGTGACTTGTTGTATCATGCGTGCATGTAATACCACATGTAGTCACAGGCGTTTGGGTCCAGGATTTTATTTTATTATAAATAACGTGTATATAAAAATTTTCATCTCCTATATATAATAGTATATAGACGAGATGAAAATTTTTATATACACGTTATTTATAATACTATAAAATCCTGGACCCAAACGCCTGTGCATGTAGTAAGAAAATGAAAGAACGGTGATAAACAGTCGGACACGTCAAAGTATAGTAGATCATAATCATGATAATTAAACAAAATAAAATACTTTACTAAATTGGGTGTTCGAGTCACAAAAACGGGACTTCCCAACCTAGCTTGGGTTTCTTAAAACATCTTCAATTTTAGTTTTTCCTTAAATTTCAGAATTTTCTTAAATTAGTATAGGGGTTCTTAGAGAGAACCTGGAGTTAACTTCAAGTTAAGGGAATCCTCAAATTTGAGATCTTGTATGCAACCGGGCACTGGTTTAATTAGGTTTGTCAGTTACCTGCCCAAGGTCAGCATGGTCAGTGGTTTCCTCCGGGTACTCCGGTTTCCTTCACTATTAAACTGACCGCCCTACATGACCCAGGTGCGTCGAAAAGAGCATTAAACTACTTAGAAATCATCATACATACCTTATCAAAGCTCTTTTCAAACTTCTTTGGTTTTTCCTCCTCAACTGGCTCCTGAAACAAATCATTGAGAAATGGATAATATTGCAACATGGTCATCGTGAATGTTGGAGCCAGGCTGGTTGAGCAAAGATGTACCGGAGAAGTCCCAATAAAAAATAGAAATCCTGTCTTTGAAAACTTGAAAGTTCGGAAAGTTCCCAAACGATCTCACGAGTGTCGACTGTTTTCCACAGATCGAAAGTCCTTTCTTGGAAAACCTTGAAAAGTTCTATAACATGCACTAGAAGTTGATTAAACTTCAGAAATTGTTAATCCGGTTGAAGAAATAAGTCCTTGTTTTCAAAAATTGAAAGCACAAGTGTTTATTCAGTTAAATCACAGAATATCTCAAATTTTTATCTTTTATCAAAAAAAAAACTCTTTTAATATTTTTTTCTTATCAGTCTTCACACATTAAAAGTTTAGAACAGCTACAAAAATCGACTTCAGCTTCGGAATTCGAAAAATCCGAAACGATTTTTATTTCTTTACACCCAATTAACGATTAATTAATTTCCAAGCAGATTTCCTATGAATTCAGACCACATGTGTCTCGGAGTTGCTAATGAATATATAATGGATGAAAAGTTTTACTTCTAGGGAAACATGATACCCTCTTAGCTGTCGAAAATGAGAGGCCCAAAGGGGGCACTATTTGACATCAGTCAATGTACGAGGGTGGTCATTTTGGAAGGGAATCATAGCAGGTTCCTGAATTTGAACCTATAAAGATGTCACTGCTTGGCATCCGTATATTGAGGCCCCCTGATGGGTAATGCTGCACGTTGGTTATTGGGGTTCGATGCGGGATTTCTACTAGTGACTGTTTGATCAACTGATTAGGGCCTATTTGTCAGATTTTTCAAGCCGATGCAAATAGGATTACATAAGATAATACATCAACTTCAATGTTTGTTATGTAAATAGAAGGCCTTACTTATTCATTTTTCATATTTTAGAACACGGCATTTCTCATATTTATTTCCTCAAAATTTAAGTCTTAAAAAAATAAATGAGCCCTATTAAAAATTTGATTTAAATTTGAACATCAGAAGTAATCTCAGAGAAGTAATATTGAGTTATTTTTTTATATTTTTAAGTTTCCTTTTCTGGCTTAGGTAGAGACTTGGGCTTTTCGAAATTCGTTTTTGTTAAATGATTATAAAAACAGTCGATAGGGTCAGACTTACATTTTTAGTTATTTAATTGTGTTGATAAAGTAGCTATTAAACTATTAGAAAAAATAGAATTTATTCAACACATTTAAAATATTCTAAACCCAAACGCCTGTTAGATTTATAAAATCAAAGATAGTGTACACAAAAAAGTGTATTTGTTAGTATTTCATATACTCATAGTTTCAAAATTTAAGTTTAATCTAAATTAATGAAGATTAATCTATTTGGTTTCCCACATTTAAATTTAGAACGAACTCATGGCACTTCTTAATGAAGCACATATAACTCCTGCGTTCGACCTAAAGCAATCTGTACATTCTTGGAATTTTTCAAACACGTTCGAAGGAATTTAAGCTAAGTTTAGAGTGCAACAAATTAAAATTGTCAGCTAGGCCAAGGTAATACATCATGAATCAGACACTAGCCAAATTGTTACTTAAATTTATAAATATTTGTAAACAAAAGTTTGAAAAGACACTAATTGGGAAATCACGAAAACTGACAAATAACAATGAATAATCAGAAATATAAGACAAAGAACAGACGGCAAACTTTTGTTTATCATAAAATTCGAAACATAAAACATCATTATTTGAGGATAAAGAAATAGAAATTGAAAAAAATGATTGTATGTTTACTAAATAAATTTTTGAAATTAGAATTTGAACTTTGAACTTACCCTCCTCGGAGACTGGACAGGTTTTCCATTTGGCTGGCGATTTAGTCCGTTCATTTTGTGGTACAAGCCACAGGCGTTACACAAGTAATGTCCCGTCCCATCTTTTCTCCAAAGTGGCGTAGACACGGCCCCACAATTTACACACTCTCGCCCCTCTCCCATATCGAAGTATGCTCCAGTTTCGTCTGTAAATAAATGAAGTTTTTGTTTGAGTTTACAAGTATAAAATGTAGTAGCATCCGCAGCGCCATGCCAGGCCAAGCATGGGGCATCCAGCGGGGGAATCTTTAATGCATATTAGATTAATTTACTGATAAAGTTTGACATTAAGCATCTACAGGGTTCTTCTAGTGGTGACCCCATGAACCCATTATGACAAGTGAAGAAAATCAAATTATCTTATATAATATTTTTATTATAAGAAGTTTTAAGATCATTGTTATTAAAATATGACTTTGTATATTGTGTTACACCACTTAATATGAGTATCAGAAACAATATGAAAAAAGAAAAAAAGTAAAAATTTGTGGATTTCGGCTAGACGAATACGTGAATATTCAAGAGAATGTACCTACAAAACATGTAGAATGAATCTGTTTTACATTGTTTTTTTAATCTCATTATTTCAAATTATGTTATCTTTTTTTCCTGTTTCTTTATACTGAAGTTTGTACCATAGAAGTTGTACTTTTTATCTGTAAAAAACCAAACACTGAAAGTTATTTTTTTATTTATTTTGATAGGTTTAACACGTTTATTAAGAAGAATGGCGAAATAAAATTTTCATTATAAGATTAAATTCAAAGCTTAGATGCAAAAGTAGTAAGAAGTACATGTAAACAGTCCTAAATATTAAGATACACCAAAGAAGTTACATTAATATGTAAAAGTTTACTCCTAGGCATTTATGGGGTAGTCTGAGTATTGATTTGTTGAATGATAGTAATCTTCAAGATAAAAAAACAATGGACTTTTAATTAATGCTCATAGTTGCTATTTATTTAACTGATAAATACGATTTTGTATAACGATAACCGAATTTTCTCAAAAACTGTTTTATCATTATTGAAAGAGAGATAACTCTATTTGAACTTTTTTCGGATAATTGATGATTTTTTCTTAATTGGAAAGTTTTCAAAGATATTCTAATTTCAAATAAGTCTACCTATATAATACTTCCTTCGTTTTCAGTTTAACCACGTGGACTTAAGACAAGACGATTTTTTCATGCATAAAAAAATTCTAGCCCTCCCTTTTTTGTTGTAAGTTTGAACTTTCATTGTTTTATATTCTGAAAATAACAAAATTTTATTTAAATGCTTGATGTAAGATTTGGAGTCATTTTAAAAACATCTAGGGAGTACAACACACATGAAAATTCGGAAACATATATATTTGTAAGTTCTTGAAAGTAACATATTATTTTACATTGCGGGCTGTTTGCAGTGAATCTTAAAATACAAAATACAAGACTACGGCCCAAAAAGCGAAGTTTTGCTGATTGTTTCAATTTCTTTGTTATAAACTCATTCATGTACACCTTCGTGTTTATTTTCCTGATAACGAAACTATTCGATCGATCCTTTTATCTCTAAGATAACATTTTTGATAAAAATCGATTGCGCTCATCTATACTTTGTCATGTCTGTTATTCAGATGTCAAGAGGTTCGCCAGATAAAGGAGGATTATACGGTAGACATAATCTAGCAGGAGCATACTTTGTACCGTTATTGTTTAACCCACTATGTACAAAGTACCAAGCGTCTGGGTGTTTTCTCATGTACGTCAAAATTAAAAAGAACCAAAGTCCTAGTTCATAGGGTCCATTTATTACAAGTGCCAAAGCTAGTGTCAAAAAGCGGTTAATTTTGTTTTGTGAAGTTTATAAAATTTATTTATTAGTACAGAGAGACAATAGACAAACTGGCTTCTTGTAAAACATGTTTGTTGAATGTGTAAAGTGCTTTTAAGGCACAAAGCAAGTCTTGTGCTTCAAAACTTGTATTTATCTTTTCAACTAAAAGGTAACAACTTAAATTCGTCCTATCAGTACAAGAAATAGCTACTTCAACAATCGATTTTATTAAGCAATCTGTTAATTTGAAACACGACCAATTTAAATTTTGCGTGTTTTGTTATTTTCTCTCATTTTTGTCTCGCCTGCGAAGCAGAGCTGGACATAGGTTTTACTTTACCGGCAGCGGCGGCGGCGGCGACGGCGGCGACGGCGGCGTTAACTTTTTGGAAAAGTTATATTAGCACCTCCATATCTCAAGAACTATAGGTCCTGGGTTGATGAAACTTGGTATGCATATGCCCCAGTAGTAGCTTAGCACAGTTGCATCCCCATCTTTTGACCTTGACCTTGATTTTCAGGTTGAGTGACTTTGACAATTTTCAATACATATAATAGCAATGAAAAAGTTTTGCGAGCACCTCCATATCTCAAGAACTATAGGTCCTAGGTTGATGAAACTTGGTATACATATGCCCCAGTAGTAGCTTAGCTCAGTTGCATCCTCATCTTTTGACCTTGACCTTGAGTTTCCGGTTGAGTGACTTTGACAATTTTCAATACATATAATAGCAATGGAAAAGTTTTGCGAGCAACTCCATATTTCAAGAACTATAGGTCCTAGGTTGATGAAACTTGGTATGAATATGCCCCAGTAGTAGCTTACCACAGTTGCATCCCCATCTTTTGACCTTGACCTTGATTTTTTGGTTGAGTGACTTTGACAATTTTCAATACATATAATAGCAATGGAAGTTTTGCGAGCACCTCCATATCTCAAGAACTATAGGTCCTAGGTTGATGAAACTTGGTATACATACGCCCCAGTAGTAGCTTAGCACAGTTGCCTCCCCATCTTTTGACCTTGACCTTGATTTTCCGGTTGAGTGACTTTGATTATTTCTATTGCATATATTTGCAATGTTTAAGTTCTATAAACATCTTTTGATCTCAGAAACTGAAAATCCATGTTAATTCAAAATATAGTTGAAGTAAGAAAGAATAATTGTTTCTGATGGTGCCGACAGGCGAGACATACTTTAGTGTTAACTCTTGTTCATTATTTTACCGTTCCGTGAACGGCCAAAGACTTAAGTGTCGTGACTCTACACCTATAAAATTTTGGGATCCAGTTTGAATCCACAAGGAGCTATGGAATAAAATTTTCGACTGACCAGAATTAAGTAAAAAGAAAATCACAGGAAGTGAAGAAAAAAAAACAATTTATTTTGTTGTAAACAATTTATATATTCCGTAAATCTTTTTTTTTTTAAATAAAAATGATATTTTTTCTTTCTGAAGCAGATACTTATCGTTTGAAGTTTCTATATTTAATGAATCTGAAATTTTTAATTTTTTTAGTCGGATGCCTTTAACAGTTTCAATTGTCCAGGAATGTAGATGGATAAAGAATGGACCTTTTTCCTGTAGACTAAAAACAATTCTGAAAGGAACGGTTAAACAATATTAATGTGCAAAACAACAAAAACATCTTTTCAAAATTCTTGACAAAGGTTTATTTTACTTGTGTAAAATAATTTTAACTGGTGTAACCACGGAACAGAAAATCCAGTGGTGGATCCAGAAATTCTGAAAAGAGGGGGCCCACTGACTTGCCTAAGAAGGGGGCCGCTTTGGTCACACTTCAATGATTTCCTATATATTCAACCATTTTTTTTCGCCTAAAGGGGGGAGGCGGTTCCCCAGCCCCCCCCCCCCCCTCTGGATCCGCCTATAATGAAATCTATTGCAAACGAGAAATAAAGGGTGACTAATTAACCCGTTATTCCATTATATACATGCATGTGAATACAGCAAGAAAATCAAGCTTTCTTATGATTAAAATGGACCCGTAAGTTTACAAATGGCTTTCACCTAAACAAAGTTAATATTATAACAAGTTTTAAGGAAAAGTTTGTGTAGCTCATTATTGAAAGGCTTGCATTACCAAAATGCCAACTACATGGGATTGTTTACATGAATGTCTAGATTTATGACATTGTCAATTGAATAATTTTATATAATTTGTTCCTCTTCCTCATAAATTTTAGTTCAAATTTTCAAACAATCGTGTATGTGAGTACAGAAAAATCTAAATGAGATATTTGGACAACTTATATTAAAATGTCTAAAAAGCCTCAATGCATTAATGAAATAGCATGAAATTCCTCGTAAGCCACTGCAAGATTGTGTTGTCAAGTTCTGAGCTTAAATATATTGAAACATACAACAAAATAACACTTTATCTCTGATTGTTGCTAAGCGACCGGGACCAAACATGTCATTTGCTTTAAAAGAAATTGATTTTTGAGGAAATTTATGGGTCAAGTTGGACAAAATTTTTGGTGTATGATTTTTGTTTTTGGTCTGAATCACGATGTTTTTCTGCCTAAGAGTTTTCTGTCTTTATTTTGAATGAAACTATATATACTGTATGTGTGAAAGGGTCGTATTTTGTTTAGACTTTGCGAAGACCAAAACGGAAGGCGGGGCACTTTGTAAAGATATGTTTAAGAGACATACGTATACATAGATATATACCCCGCTTATCGTTTTTAATTCTTAAACTGTTCATTTAAAACATGTATATATAATTTTCGATTTCCGTTTGGTCACAATCATTGTCGGAAATTGCAGTGTATCGCGAAAATTGTCAAAAATCTCAAAATCACATCCATAAGTAAAATAAAACAAAATATATAGCGAATGCAGATTTGGTGCCTAGAAAGGGCTTTTCATTAAAAAGAAGAACATGCATACAGTATTTTGTTGTTGTTTGTTTTTGTTTTTTTTTTTATATAAAAGTAATACGGGAACAAAATAAATAAAACATGAATTTTAAAGAAAACTTTTCAAGGTTGGAACAGAAGACACGGAAACATTATATAAACATAAGGCTGAATTGCATTTGGGTTTCTGGCTTTGAGTTATAGAGTCGCAAAAAAAACAATGGCAAACTATATAAACATTCAAAAGACATAAACTGATACATTTGGAAAACCGAACACAAATCTTTTTTTTCGGAAATAAATTAACAAAAAATAAATTTATTAAACCGTTAAAACCAATTAATAAACCGTAAAATATATATAAGAATTCATAAATCGTACAACTGAATTAAAATTTGCGAGTCTGCGTACAAACGAAATAATAAACCGTACAACCGAATTAATAAACCGTACAAACGGATTAATAAACCGTACAACCGAATTAATAAATCGTACAACCGAATTAATAAACCGTACAACCGAATTAATAAACCGTACAAACGAATTAATAAACCGTACAACCGAACCGAATTAATAAACCGTACAAACGAATTAATAAACCGTACAACCGAATTAATAAACCGTACAACCGAATTAATAAACCGTACAAACGAATTAATAAACCGTATAACCGAATTAATAAACCGTATAAACGAATTAATAAACCGTACAACCGAATTAATAAACCGTACAAACGAATTAATAAACCGTACAAACGAATTAACAAACCGTACAAACGAAATAATAAACCGTACAACCGAATTAATAAATCGTTTGAACGAATAAATAAACCGTACAAACGAAACATGTTTTTTTTGGGGGGGAGGGGGGGCACAAATTAATAAACCATATCAGTCGTGCATCGGGTATGTTCAAAATAAAACCAGTTCATGAAAGCAAATTATTTTTTATTTATTTATAAAACATTAATGGTTATCATTGACCAGATACATGTAAGTATACATGCAGCAAGATGTGAAATTGATGTTTGTTTCGAAAAATTCAAGCCCTTGCCGTCTTAATTCGCGTATATATACTCCCGTGGCTACAACTACAGGAGAGTAAAATAAATATAAAAAGACTATACAAACATAATATACGGGTTAAGATTTGCCGGGGTCCTACAAAACTCAGCTTTATACGAGGGCCAAATGCGCGTTTTTTCTGATCCCTGTTTATTCTTCCCTTTTTATTGCGAATTTAAAGAATTATATGACAACGAAAAAGAAAAAGATTTGTCAAAGTTAAATTTTGATTAACAAACAATAATAAATAAATGTGAATATGACTGCAAAAATGATGACCACGGGTCTTGTCTTGCAATGCCAATGCGCGTCATTCCTGAGAAAATCATTGCCTCAGTTCATTCGGAAGAGGGAGCTTTTCTTACATTGACGATGCGTGTCATTCGGAAGGAGGGAGCTTTTAAGCCGTCATAGTTGATACCCCACGTGTACATAATCGTCGAGAATATGCTATGCTAAATGGTTCCAGTGAAAGTTATTTTTTTCCCCAAAATATAGAACATGCAAGGCCTACTGGGTTCTGTGGTGATCGTTCTAAGTTTACATATATTTATACAAGATATTGATACAAAAAAGCGCATGAAACATTGTCGTTCGTCCTAATATTTTTACACAATTTACAACTTTTCAGAGTTAAACTTTATAGCGTCTACTTGACAATGAACAGGTCGTTGGGTTTATGGTCATCAACGCGGATTTATTGCTACAAAATGAACTAAATCAAACACTTCGTATAACTTAAAATACACGTTTAAATATTAAATAAAAATGTGGGATTTTTACTTGGTTTTGTCTTGAATATGTTTTCTTTTTTCTTTTTTTTTTACCTATGAAAAATTTCACAAATATCAGCAGCCGATCCAGAAGTTTCATAAAAAGGGCCCAATGACTGGCATAAGATGGCCACTTTGGTCATGCTTATAATTGATTTCCTATATATTTAACATTTTTCCCCTAATCCCCTGAATTTCGTGAAAATCATTTATTTTTTAAGAAAGTTATTTTATTTCGGTTTGTTTGTTCCTGCTTCCTTCGAACTGAAGGATTACATTTGTGTTTTTAAACTGTAGTGCTTACATTTATTTTTAAATTGTTACACAGATTTTTGAATTTTATACAATTTAGGTTTTAGAATAATTTTTTTTTAATTCAATTTTGTATTCCCATGAAGGAACAGCATAATATGACAATATTATACGTAATATACATATAAATACTCTAAAAATCTCTTTAGAAAGTTAGTTTTGAAAACAAAAAAGATTCCATGACCTTTTTCACATTTTTTTATTATATCACAAAATCATATCACTTCTTTGATATTCATAAAAAAAAATTAGATAGTTTTTTTAATCTCTACCTATTTTTCACCGCTATCCTACGTCACGTGTCAACCATTTACAATTATCAACCCATAACAAATTCTGCAATTTACGGTAAAATTCAATTTTAACTTATTTGTCAAGTGTCATCTAGTTATTTAGACAATTAACAGATCTTAAACGTGACACATTTATTTTCAGCAAAAATAAGATTTAATATAAAACAAAATAAAACAATAAAAAATATATTTGAAATGACACATTTATATTTTTTTTATCAAAAATCAACAAAATATATAATATTCATTTAAAAAATATTGTATCTTTTGGAAGTATTTTTACAATGTAGTTTTAAAGCACTACAACTAAAAATTTTAACAATAAGAAATATGTTTTGCTATTTAAATGTTTTTTTTTTCCTTTTTTGTTATCGTTAAATGCATTTTCGATTTACTTTTTTTTTTTATCAAATCATGCTTTCAACATGTCAAATTAAGTATGCTATTTCTTGCTATGTAACCAAACAATAAATATCTTAAATAAATGTTTAACGATTCATCTTTTATGTGCCATTCTTTTATATTGTTTTAAAATAAAAATAATTTCTTATCAATTATACTTTATCGCTTCTGATTATTAGGTTAATAATATTCAAAGGGTTCCCGCAAAAGAAGCCATTTTCTTGATTTTATGGTCATTATCAAAGTTTATTGCTGTACAAACAACCGGGTATCTTTATATGGTTTCATATAGAGTGTTATATATATTAATTTTGCAGATAAAATTTGAAGTGATTAAAAGATAAATAATAGAAAAATATTTAAAAAAAACCAACAAATTGTGAAATAAAAAAAAATGATTGAGTTTGCATAACAATTCAATAACTAAAATATATACGGTTTTTAATAAAATGAATAAAATAAAATAACTTAATATGTGAGCAATCAAAATCTATAAAAAGATAATAATTAAAAAAAACAAACACAAACCTTGTCCAGCATAATTTGGGATAGTAAAGTTGTATCCTCCGTCTTGTGTTAGAAAATTTGTGTATTGCAAATTCTGGCGGGCAACATCCACTGAACCATCACTCCGACCGCTGGAAGGTGAACCAGGATCTGCTCCTATCGTAAAATTGTTGTATTTACCGGTCGACGGACTGGACCCTGGCGAGCTGTAAAGAGCGTCTCCGTTCGCAGCTAAGTTCCACCCCGCTGTGGTTGCCCCGTATTGCATCTGTAGTGCCCGGTGGTTAGGATAAAGAGCTGTCATGTTGTAAGCTGTTTGGTTGTCTCCGAGTTGCTGATGCGATGTCAATTGATACAGGGACTGGGCGTTTGTCAAGGTGGTGAAATCTCCGTTCCCCGTGACTGCGTAATTGGGCGTGGTTAGTGTCACAGAGGTCGCGGTTGGACGGTCCATATTACTGAAAAATGCCTCGACGTCTTCTTTGGGTAATAAATGTCCAGGTGGACCTTCGAACGCTGGCACGGGTGTTAATTGTGTCAGTGTATTACCAGAGTGTAAATTGTACCCGGTATATGTCACATTCCCTTCAGCGTCCTGTACCAGAGCACCGCTCCCAACACGGTCTTCCTCCGAAAGGTCCTGACTTATGCTTTCAACAGCTTGAGCCGTTTCGGCCACCGCTTCTGCTGATTGTATTACAACTTGACATAAAGGTGTTACTCCATTGTTGTACAATTCAACAGTAGAGTTTGACCTAGTGTCCACACTGGACTCTGGACCCAATTCTGAAAAATCATGGGGCGTATCTTCACATGGCTCGGAATTTTCAGCCTCCTCCGAAGCCGGGATGGGCTCTTCCCTCGTTAGCGTCGGACACTCAGGTTCATCCTCTGAATAATTTTCAGAAGAGCTATTCTGCCATGTCTGTTCCACTTCGGTCATTTTGGATATAGAGTATAATAATATTTAGTCCACGCTAGGAGGCGTAACAGGCTTAGTTTGTACAGTCCAAAGTCACAACTCCATGGTTTACCTGTTGGTCGATTCACCTGCCTGTGTGAACTCGCGCACCTGTTTAAAATTAGAACAGACCTTTTAGTCAATGTACACGTCAGCAAAATTAAAATTATTTTCAGAAAAAATCGTGAAATTGTAAAATTTTTAAATTACGGACTCGAAATTACGAATTCGAAATCAGATTTTCATTTTTTGGTCACGTGACTTTTTTTCGTTTTAATTGAAAAAAAAATCCGATGTGCAATAATAAAGATGGCTGCACAGAATTTGCCATAAACGAGACCGTTCATTTAAAACTTTATTTCAAATCGAAATTAAAATCTTACCTTTTTGCAGAGAAAAGCATCATTTTAAGCTTTAAACAATCCTTCTTTTGATAAAATGATATAAATTTTTAACCGCGACCTTCGTTAACTTTAAGCAGTATTTGTAACTTAATGGCCAAAAGACAATTTTAATTTCTTAAGTCCAAAAACATTAATTCCAACAAAAACATGTTATGTTGTCCACAAACTTTCTCTAAATGGCTTGAGAGCACAGAATAGAGATACGAAAAATTGAAATGATAAAACTTTATCACTGATTGTGAACTACCCCAAAGTTGACGCAGACGAAGAGATAGCGCGAGCGACGGACATGTTGGATTGTAAAACACGATAAATCAAAGCTTATTACCATGAAAATTCCTGATAAAGAAGTCGAAGATATGCTCACCACACATAGATAGCCCACTTGTAACGAAATATACAACCCATAATAAGCCAAAATGAACTTTAACCTCTCAAACTCATTTGCATATTATGGCTACATAAATTGCCGTATAATAATTTTGAAGTCGTAATATTTTATTTTCCTACTCAACGCAGGATTCTTAAGAGTAAACAAAAATACAGATTTACCTGTCGGTTCTGTGATAAGGGCTTTGGTCAGATAACGTTGGTTTCTCAGGTATGGTTTCTAAGTCCTCGCAAAAGATAACCCAGTCGGTCAGAGCGCTTTTGTAAAGTGAAGACCTAATTTGTCTGTCGGAAAGTTTTAATAAATGGAATTACGACTGAGTAAGGGCCTAAATCTCGCAGAACACTGGGAATTTAAACGTATGTTGAACGGTATGTCAGCGAACTGAAGGAGTGTTAGACTACCTGGCTTCAGTTTTTACGGGAATTGTTGAATAAGTAGGACTTACGTTTTATTTTTCTGGCTATTCTTTGGTTGGCTTCTGTGAGCTTCCATGTTTTCACTTTGTTGATTGATTCATTGATTCAACGGGTAAAGTTTGAACTGAAATTAAATTGTGAAAGTTGTTTTCTGGCTTTCTTATATTTATGTAGATATGGAACAAGAAATAGGGAGACGTCCGTTTAGTTTTCTAGAATTAAATTGAAAGGTGTGAAATTGTAAAGTTAAGAACTTAAAATCGAATCTTCTTCTTGGGAACAATATTGGTCTGTGCCCTTATAGGATGTCTAAATAAAGATTTTCCTTGTTGTTTTTTGTGTTACTACCGGTTCCTAAGATCGCATTGGAAGAGTAAGGTTTAGCACCATAAAACCTGGTTTAACTCACCTTTCATTTGCTAAGTGTGTCAAGTCGGGACCATTGCGATCTACAATTTCTCCGGTATCATGTCTTCCTTGTTTTGTCTGTCGAAAAAGTTTTAATAAATGGAATTACGACTGAGTAAGGGCCTAAATCTCACAGAACATTGGGAATTTAAACGTATGTTGAACGGTATGTCAGCGAACTGAAGGAGTGTTAGACTACCTGGCTTCAGTTTTTACGGGAATTGTTGAATAAGTAGGACTTACGTTTTATTTTTCTGGCTTTTCTTTGTCCGGCTTCTGTGAGCATCCATGTTTTGACTTTGTTGATTGATTGATTGATTGATTGAACGGGTAAAGTTTGAACTGAAATTAAATTGTGAAAGTTGTTTTCTTGCTTTTTTATATTTTTGTAGATATGGAACAAAAAATAGGGAAACGCTAAGTTTTCTGAAAATTGAAAGATGTGAAATTATAAAGTTAAGAAAAAAAAATGAATCGAATCTTGTTCTTGAGATCAATATTGGTCTGTGCCGTTATAGGATTTTCTTTGTTGTTGTTTTTTTTTTTGTTACTACCGGTTCCTTAGATCGCAATGGAAGAGTAAGGTTTAGCACCAAAAAACCTGGTTTAACTCACCTTTCATTTGTTAAGTGTGTCAAGTCGGACCATTGCGATCTTCAATTTTTGCGGAATCATGTCTTTCTTGCTTTGTCTGTTCTCGTGGAAATTTAAGATTGATCCTTCAAATTCGGTAGTTTTGTTAACACCTTATTTTATATAGGTTGTTGTTGGTTGTCTTCCTCGTTGTCATGTTAACTTTTCGGTTTCTTGTCGTCCGTCGACCTGAAAAAATTACTTGGCTGGTACTGGTGACGTCACTGCATGGTGACATTTTTGCCGCTAATTGATAAGACTTGCATTTCTTCAGTTATCACGACATTTTACATACAAAATAATTTTTAGCTTCTCATGCCAATTTTATAAATTGATTTTTGATTAGTCCCAAAAAAGATGAGGCAACTTTTTACATTAAAGCACAAGTGATTTGTTGCTCATTTTATGAAAAAAAGCGGCAGTAAAAAGGGAAAACGAGGCTCAGCTGCCTAAGAACAGATGTTGAAGGAGCATGAGAAACTAAAACTGTTTTTTTGTCTTATATTATAGGTGCTTAATCTCGATAATAATGTTAATAAACTGTTGATTGTAATGAAGATAGAGATTTTTTCTAAATTAATTTATATTACAAGAATTATACTAAAAACGTTATGTGCATTTTGTTCAAATATAATCATATACATGAAATACACCATGGATAACTCCATGAATATACATAGTATGTAAAAAGATCTTTACGTTCTATGTACCTATTGAATAGAATTATATTACTGTTAGGAAAGAAGCAGAGGTACAAATGGGGCATCCGAATGTCAAAAGACCGAAAGAACAGGGACAAAAGCAGTAAATTGATAATTTCCCTGTCCCTAAAAATCTCCGTTCCTTATACCTTATTTCATAAAAGAAATAAATCGAACAATCTTTTATAGGTCCTTGCTTGGTTGTAAATTTAAAGTCGAATTAGTAAAGTGTCGGCAAACAACAATATTCTAGATAAAAGGCAATGCTAATGCATTTTTACCTTTTTCTTTTTTCATTTTTTAAACGTGTAAATGTAAAGAGAACCACATAAACAAAAACTGTACAAAAATGATAATAATAATAAAAAAATAAAGATAGAAAAAAAATAAAATAAGATTTAAAGCAAATTATCTTGCTCTTGAATTTGCCGCCTCTATACTCTTTTTGACAAATTGAATCTTCTGTGGTTATATTCCTGGTAAATTATAGTCTTGGAATAAGAGTTTGTTTTATTTAGTTATTAATTTCTGTTGTAACATAACTTGACATTCATGGAAAATAGCCACGCAACAAACAAACGCATAACAAAATGATTAATGTTTAAAAAATGTGTGTAGTAAAAATTCTTAGCAAACAAAAAGAACTAAGAATTTAAAATGAAATATATTCTGTTTATTTATTAGTTGAAGAAATATAACATTGAATACATGTAGAAATAAAACAAAATAAAAATATATTACGAAAAAATGATAGTTCAATAATAAAAGAACCACTAAGAAGAAAGTATTTTTCACAAAAAAAAAATGAATATTAAAATATCATTTCGTAAACTACTTCGTTCCAAGACCGGTGAAGCAGAGCACATTTGCTCCATATCGTTTCATCTTGCTCTTGAATTAGCCGCCTCTATACTATTTTTGACAAATTGAATCTTCTGTGGTAATATTTTCACTCTTAAATTCCTGGTAAATTATAGTATTAAAAGTAATAGAATAAGAGTTTGTTTAATTTCGTTAAACATTCCTGTTGTGCTGTCTGTCTTCACCCAAATGGTGATAGGGTTTTACATTTAACTAAGCAGCAGCAGTAAACAACGATTATTTTTTTAACACCATACATAATCGGATCAATGTTCCGGAGATTCTACACCATGCTAAAATTGTGTTTTGTTGAGTTTGTGCATATGTGGTATAAGTGACCGAACATTTAACGTGGAGGGGGTCTTGGTTGTATCTGAAGAAGGATTTCTGCATACAATAATGCTAATAATGAAAAAATGTAAATGGTATCTATAAGAATAAGTATTTTTTTACCAGAAAAAAAACCCCACCCCCTTTAGGTTAAAAAAGACCGACCATTTTAATTGAAGAGGAGAGCCTATGTTTTTAGTCCTTAAAATATTATGAGTCTGATTGAAAAAAAAAATATTCTGGCACCAAAGTTAAAGGGAAAATTGCGGACTTTTATTTTGGAGTTGCATGCGTTATCTAACACAGACAATAAGGATATGTGGAATGAGTATACGCAATACAAACAATATAAAGAAACGGCGATTCAAAAATTCACAATGGTAAACAGCCAGGAGTCTACAACATGACCAGAGGTCGCTGCTTGGCGTCTTGAATAAGCCCTAGACTAAAAATACAATACATGAGATTTAAAACCAATCCCTAAACTATCAACGAAAGACCCATTTCTGGACATAGAACAAAAAATAAACAGATATGTGACAGTGACAAACAATTTAAAGCTTTGACAAGGATTCCTGGCTTAGGACATGCACATATGAAATGTGGCGGGGTTAAACTAGATTTTTGGGGCCTAACCCTACCCCAACTCGCCCCTATTGATAATATTATAGAAAGCACAAAAATAACACGCTCGATAAAAGTTCAATTTACCAAGAGAGAACCTTAGACCACTATACGAAAACTACGAGACGCAGAGAACTCTCGCAGTTCGTGTTGTTTTAGGAGCATTTGTTTAAAGGATAAATTGCGATAAGCCCACCATGAAAGTCAAAAATAAAATCATGTAAAATCTATCCAAAAATGTCTTGTTGGAAAGGTAAATATCTCAATCTTTTGAAAATAAACGTTTTTGGTTTAAAAACTTATCTTAATTTTTGTAAAAGGGGATTAAAATGAGCAACTGCGAACGATTTTAACATTCTGACTATGGGAAAGTGGTGCAATCGAGTGATATATATCCTTCCCGGAAATATAGCCTTGCACGCGTAACCAGTTCCATATTTTATTAACTTGTATAACTAAAACACATCATCAGTTTTTTTGTGAAAGTCTCAAGCTGGTTCCGCGTGCAAGACATACTGAAAATTTAAAAATACAGTACTTTAATTCTAAACCTTGTAGTCAGTGATTTAAGAATACGCAAAATCTCTTTTGCAAGTAATGTGAGATATGATAGAAAATAATGAGATGTGGAATAAGTGTACGCAACACAACCCACAATTAAAAGGCAATTTAGAAAAACCACAATGGACAACCGCCAGCAGCCTTGAACGAGGCCATTTGGCACTGCTCGCGGTTCTGCAATTGGCCCATGGTCTAAATAAAATGCATATAATTCAAATCCAGCCCTGAAATAGTCACAGATAGACCCCCTTCTTAAACAAGGAACAGAAAACATCAAAAAGACACAAACGAAAGCTTTGTCAAAGATTCCTGGCTTAGGACAGGCACATGTAATATGTCGCGGGGTTAAACTAGTTTTTTGGGCCCAACCTCCCCCCTATCAATATTCCAAGACAAAGCACAAAAACTAAACACACAATAAAAATCAAATCGATCAAAGTCAAGTTCCAATAGAGAGAACCTAAGACAAAAAACAAGAACAATCAAAAGGACGGTAAAGGAACTCTCTATAAAACACTCGCTGTTACTGACAGCTAGCTGAGAATCATCAATCGACTGATGTAAAAAAATCAAACGTATCGATTTTAAATCCGACACAACCCTTCAAGCAATAATGATTTAGTGAAGTGTCATCACACAAAACCGACATGCTTGATCGCTATAATGCTTATAAATGACAATAGTAAAAACGTTTATGGAAGTTTTAAACCAAGTATCAAGTTGTCTTTACGTCTAAGTTCGTTGGATGGCAGGCAGGGCAGAACCAAAGATGGACACGTTTTCTTTGTATTTCTGGAGATTGGTGATAATTTCAAATTGAAAATTGTTGTTCAAAGTATTGTATATATATGAGGAACTTTTTATAGAATTGTTTTCACTGTATTCAAGTATATATAAGCACAAAATTTTTATTTATTGAAGGCCTACCTTAAAGTTTAGTTTAAATCGATATGAAAAAAGACTTTAATTTTAAACCTTGTAGTCAGTGATTTAAGAATACGCAAAATCTCTTTTGCAAGTAATGTGAGATATGATGTCTTTACGTCTAAGTTCGTTGGATGGCAGGCAGGGCAAAACCAAAGATGGACACGTTTTCTTTGTATTTCTGGAGATTGGTGATAATTTCAAATTGAAAATTGTTGTTCAAAGTAATGTATATATATGAGGAACTTTTTATAGAATTGTTTTCACTGTATTCAAGTATATAAGCACAAAATTTAATTTATTGAAGGCCTACCTTAAAGTTTAGTTTTAGTAAATCGAGATGAAATTTTCATTCATATTGGGTCAATTTTGACCAAAATTTTCCAAATTGTGATGATGAAAAAGTATTAAAAAGGATTCTTTTATAACAGTACAATGATTTTGCTACAAAATAAGGTATAAAGTAACAGGCTTTGACATATTTTTTAGCTCACCTTGCCGAAGGCAATGTGAGCTTTTGCCATCACTTGGCGTCCGTCGTCCGTCGTCCGTCGTCTGTCGTCTGTCGTCTGTCGTCCGTCGTTCAACTTTTCAAAAATCTTCTTCTCTGAAACCGCTTGACCAAATGTAATGAAACTTAGTAGGGCTGTTCTGTAGTATGTCCTCTACAAAACAATCGTTCGAAATTTTGATTCGACAAAAAACATAGCCGCCATGGCTAAAAATAGAACATAGGGGTAAATTGCAGTTTTTTGCAAATTACTCAAAAACCGTAACAGATATCAAAATTCTGGCATGGATTAAAAGTGATCAGCACCTCAAGATCTACCTGCCCAGAAATTTTCAAGAAGATCCAACAACCGATGTAGGAGTTATTGCCCTTTTTCTGGATTTTTTCAAAAAAAATACTTATTTAGCCCTATATCTTGAAAACTGTACAAGATATTTCAAAAATTTAAATTGCATATGACTAAGCACATCAAGATCTACAAAAGTTGTAACAGAGTCAAAGTTGTAGGATCGTTCCTTTAGGAGTTATACCCCTTGGATTGTAAAAATTGACCATTTTCACAGTTTTTTGTTCAACTTTTCAAAAATCTTCTTCTCTGAAACTGCTTAGTCAAATGAAATGAAACTTGGTAGGGTTGTTCAGTAGTATGTGGTCTACAAAATTATTGTTCGAAATTTTGATTGTATATAATAGTAAAAAGAAATTCTAATGATGGTCTTTTCGTTGATAATTCTAGGATTGGAATTAAATCTTGCGTATTGCATTTTAGTCTTGGGCCAATGAAAGACGATTTCCGACCGAAACGACCGACGATTGATGCCGTTTTCTCTCTACATGGAATAATTACTCACACTCTAAGTAACAAGCAAAAGTTATACTGTGCCTTTGAATTTCGCGAGGCGTTCGATAAGATCGACAGGAAAATTCTTATCGAAAACTGTTGAATTGTGGACTAAGCAGTAAATTTGTTTTTTTATGGTCAAATCTATGTATGCATCCGTTCATTTGTGTGTGCGCTCCGGTGGTGATATTTTACTTTCAGATTCGTTTGAAAATTTCTAGGCGTCAAACAGGGTGAACCTTAATCACCTTTGCTATTTTTACTTTTTATAGATGACATTTTACAGGATGTATCTACCGATTGAGAGGATATCGTTTCACTCAATGTTTTATTGATTCATTTAATCTTATTCGGGTATGACACTGTTATTCGGAAAGTCTGTCGCTTTTCTTCAACAACTACTCGACAAACGTCTAGATAGTATATTGCTAGAAATGGTGCATCGGAGTCAATACCGATTAAAAACAAATGGCCGCGGCTACGATTACCCCTAACGGGTAACAATAAAAAAAAATTATTGTTACCCCCTTCACTAAAATCGGAAACGGTTTCCGGATACGGCACCTTTTTCGTCCGGAATTTGAAGAGTAACAATAAGAAAAAAAATTAGGACTACCCTCCTTATTGTTACTCGCCAAATGGAGAAAAAAATATGTTGTTGGTTTTTTTTTTTTTTTTTTTTTTTTTTTTTTTGTATGATGATGTATTTTAGACACATAATCATAAGTATCACAAAAAGAGATACCAAATTGACTTCCGAATATCAAAAGTCCGAAATTTCTTAGACAACAAGAACACACAAAGAAACAAACAACATTAAATTACAAAAAAACTTGAAAAAACTGAATGGAATTATGGGGCTTGTTTAGGGGGGTACCAATATCCCATATCCCCATAAATTTTTCATCAAATATCCTGTATCCCAAAAAATGTTTTTCTAGTATCCCATATCACTGTAAATAAAATTGACAAAAATATCCCATATCCTAATAAGTTTTGCCTCAAATATCCCGTATCCCATGAAGAAAATGTGTGGATATCCCATATCCCAATATACCCTAAACAAGCCTCAATTATATAAAATTATTTAAAGACTGACCGAACCTTTTATCAATTATCCTAACAACAATTGCATTGCAATGTCCTGTAACTTTATGTTGTGAGCTATAAGGTATATCAAATGTCGCGGATTAGTATCGGGTTAGTATATTAAATGATCACATTTCAAACCAGGAGAAAAATTCAGATCTTTTGAGGAATTTTCGCAGAAACTTGAACAGTTTCAAAAAACACAACATGTACAGCTTTACAAAAGAAGCTCAACGAAAATCGAAAAGAGCAAAAAAGAAATAGAGAATAGTGATATCGTTTACTGTAAATTGAAATACACTTGCATCCATGGAAGGAATCTTTGTTCCAAGTCTGAAGGAGCACGGCCTAACCAAAGGTAAGTATTTGTTATATATACACAATTAAACTGTGCATTCTATTTTAAGCCAATTTGCACTATTACTAGTAAACTCAACATTCTAAACCAATATACACTATTAATTAGTAAAGTCATGAAAGCTTCTCGAGTCGAACCCCCCTTTTCAATTTTCTGCCTACGGGCCTGTACTCGCAAAGTCAAGAAAAACCCCGTCAGACACCTAAAAACTGAAAATCCATTTTACAAAGTCACAAAATAACAGTCAACACTCTTGCCACATAAGCATAATTTAATAAAGCATGGGGTATAACCGTCTAAGGTAACAACTGGCAAAGAATAAACAGTTCAAATGATCTGACGGTATATGAAATACATCATCATACAAAAATAAACACAAAAAAACAACAACATATTTTTTCTCCATTTGGCGAGTAACAATAAGAGGAGTAATACTAATTTTTTTTCTTATTGTTATTCTTCAAATTCCGGACGAAAAAGTGCCGTATCCGTAAACCGTTTCCGATTTTAGTGAAGGGGGTAACAATAAAAAAAAATTATTGTTACCCGTAGAGGGTAATCGTAGCCAGTCCGAAAACAAATACCGTCGTGTTCCGTAACCGCCGGAAATGCAATTAACCAAAATTTTACTATGATAATAAGACATTAGAAATGGTGGGTTGAATTTTGTATACATACCTCGGTGTGTTTCTAAATTTTAATGGAAAGTTCTTACAAACCCAGAAAAGATTATCACAAAAAGGATCCAGGACACTGTCGTCATTACTCAATACTCTGAAGGAAGTAAATGTTATTGATGAGCAACAGTGCGTCGTGTTCGACAGTATGGTGGGACGGACAAGTATACCTTTTGTATAACGCATATTCAATCACCGTTTTCCGATGGCATAAAGCGTATCTCATTAAAAAAAGATTCAAATTCAAAGTCGAAGACTTTGATTATATATATATATATATATGCATTTTTCTTATTTATTGGTCTTTTCTCTTTTTATTCGGAATGGTGTATTATAGCCGTTAATTCTTGCTTTAAAGTTGAATGCGGAGACTTGTTAAAGTATTCACATTACATACCCGACAACCTCTTTTTGTTTATTTCTTTAAACATTGTAGAAATTGCAGTTATATAAATACTTTATTCGTAAAAATGAAAGTTTAAAACATGTTACGCAAAGGGATTCCGAACAAAATGGTGATGTGCTGCAGCCTGTTTTTGTTTCAACTATACTTGCCGAGAAAAAACTCGATCTAAATTCCGGTCTGTTGATCATGAACCGTAATTTTTTTTATTACCAACGAAAGATGCTATATTTGTAATCAAATCATTTATATATTTTGCTTATCAAAATTTACATTAATATAATGTGACATTTGATATGGGAGTGCTGAAAAAAATAAAACTTAAGAGATATGAATCACCCTGCTATACATAACAAATTGGCCAAAATAACAGAGTCGTCGCTGTGAAAGACGCGAGTAAACTCGGACGCGGAAACAGTAAATGTAATTAAACTTATATGTCTTAATAGCTGAGTCTTTCGGGCATGGAATAGTATAATTTTTAAACAGCTTAACTGTTTATTTTTATTTTTATTAAACAAAAACTAAACAGTGGTGAATGACGAAAAATGCAAATTCTCGCAATCTGATTAAAATTGGTCACAATAAACAAATTTTCTTATCGGCAATTATCGACAGCGGGCGTCAAATTTCCTCAGGAAATTGCGTAACCATTGAACAGGTAATTACTCCTCCCAAATTCACCTAATTATCGTAGAAAATCACTTGTTTATTCTGCTATTTCTCTGCTATTTAACAATGCTAAATAATAAAGTAATTAATTTAAATTAGGATAAAATTTTAAAGAGTTTCCAAGGGCACTTTTTAAAGAACGTATTTATAAACATTTTCGTTTATTTAAAACTGACGACTTTAAACAGTATTTTTCTGAAAATGACTCATCAAAATTAAAAGAAATTAGCCTATTCCATATGAATATTTTACATGTCCGATTTATAATAAAAGTGTTTACCCTCGAACCATTATACCACGTTTCAACAGAGCATCTGAAGACAATATTGCCAGTATACAAAACCATGCGAAGACCTTGTTAATTTTAACATATCGGGAGAGACTTATCTCTTTACTTTTATTATCTCAGGGGAGTGGCAAAGAATTCTCGACAAGTTTTCATTTTGTTAGGTGGAATCTTTTTGCGTCTTTATTGTCGATTTTCAAAGTGCATACCAATGATTCATGAGTATCAAATTTGAAACAAGAATCTTATGTCAAATTTGTAGACCTCTTAAATTTCTGGATCTGATTGAATATTTTATAAAAGAGCACTGAACACCATGAGTGCTACTAGAACTTTGAATTGTGTATAAAGTGTAAAGACTCGTCAATATAGAAGTCTTTTTTGATATATAAACGCTACATTTTGTTACTTGACACCTTTTGTAACTTGACAAATTTACATTTTGTTATCATAATATCTCCGAAATCAGGTTAAACGTTATTTTAAAAAAAATCCTGTTAAACCGCAATTGAAAGACGCTCCCTCTGGTGATAGATTGGTTAAACCGAAACCCGGCTGGAGCCTCTAGTTCTTTTTAACCGGAAGTTGACATTTTGACAGAACTTCAACTTGAGCCGAAAGTTGGAACAGCTGCTTTGCCATGTCTGACACGAACAACAAAGTTTTAAAGTACAAATCTTATTTAATAAGACGAGATATTGACACATCTAAGGTATGGAACACAATTCAAACTTAAATCTGTCTTTATGCATGGGGTAAACAAAGCCTGTAAAAGGGATGTTATTGACCCCCCTCTTTCATGTCTTTGCAACAAAATTAATTATAGACTAAACGTGTGTATTATTTACAAGTCAATGACAAAACTTATTGACCCTTATTTTCTTGAACATGCTTAAAAGGTTAAACTCTAAAGAGCATTTCATAATGGCACACAGTGGCATGGCCCTGACATAAAAATGCAAACAACTAGAAAAATCACAAACTTGCTTCCTTGCTGGGTATGCACTTTTGACAATGACTCTTGACCACCAATGCTAAGAGCAAGCCCATGTGAATGGCATTAATAATATGGTCTTTTTGTTAAAATGGATCCCGAGTCAAAGAAATTAGGAAGTGGAGAACAGTCATGACAGTGGACTGAACGCCTAGCTATTTTCATCAAATTTGCTAAATTTTTTCCTAAATGTTTAGAGTGTCAGAATCTCAAGTGCGCATCCTTAAAGACAATTCCTAAACAATGATATTGGATGCGTGGACGATTAGACTACAGGCTGCGCTTCCACGCTTCCGGAAAAAGACATAAAAACACAGTTTTTTTCTGGGAGATAACTGTAATCGTATACCAGTTATATAAATAGACAGTAGTTTATTGAATGAAAGTGAACTGAAATAATACAAATATATTTTATATGTATATTAGATAAAAGTAAACAAAGGTTTATTTGAAGAACATTTATAACACTTGTCAATGAGTAGGGTTGAGACATTCCTTTCTGGGTATGCACTTTTGACAATGACTCTACTAACTTTGTGTACACTTTACACATCCAATATGATTGTTTAGGAATTGTCTTTAAGGATGCTTTAAGGATGCGCACTTGAGATGCTGCCACTCTAAACAGCCGTCACATGCAAGAGAATCATGATCATGAAAAGACTCTTTGCATTTACTGCATGTGTACTGACACACATCTTTTTTTCTGCTTCACTGTGACGACCATTGTTGACTTTGACACATTCTTAATAACAGAAATATTGTATATAACAAACAAACAAACAAACAAATAATTTTGTTGCTAATCACAGCGCCCAAAAAGAGCAGAATAATCACAGAAAATTACAATATACAGTACATTATGCTAGATTATAATGATATATATAAATCCACATTGTAAGAAATTAAAACAAAATTCGAATGCTAAAGTATACGTATTGTACGTGCATGAATATTTCATATCATGTTCAAATTTATTTATTTTCGATTTTCAATATTTATACAGTGAGATTTGTACTTTGGGGGAGGGGGGTCATGGTATTTGCAGTCAGTGTTATGTTTTATTTCTATTTATATAATTTATATTTTTATATGTAAAAAACACAATAAAGTAATAGTGGCAAGAACTAACCAGGAATACTTTTCATCTCCTTTACTAAAGTATTTAAAGTTTCTTTGTCTGATGGAGCTTTTCCTTTGGGGTTGCCAATATTTTCGACAATACTCACTTTCTTACTTATATATAAAAGATTATTTTGCCCCGGGCGTTTTATAGTCACGAAATTACAGAAAGCTTACGAAAAAACTCCGTTTTTAGGTCTTTTTCCGGAAGCGTGGACGCGCAGACACTACCTATAAATTAATGCAAAATTTAACTGGACTGAACCAATTTTAACTGGATATTTCCAGTAGGTCTGGCATAATTTCAAAGACTGATGGTCATGCATTGTTGTTGGGCTTATGCAGGAGGAAAAACAGTCGTTATCCAATCTTAAGAAAAAATTGTATCACTTTTAACTGTACCTCATAGTAACCGAGTTATGGTTTGGTATGGTATGGTTGGGGTGGACTGACTGAAGGATTACCCTGGTCTAGGGTTGCTCTGGAAGTTCAGCTTACTGGAACCAGCACAACACCACCAAATCGACCTACTCTGATTAAAGAAGTTCATGCCTAGCTTAGCTGGTTTACTTCTCAACCTTTGGTCCAATATAAAACTACGAAGCAGACTCACAGGATTTTGACTTATAACAAAATCTTGATAATAAGTCAGAGTTGCAAACAAATTATCGTATCATGTGATTAGGTTTGTTAATTGCCTGTCCAAGGTCGGGGATTTCCTCCGGGTATTGACCGGTATTCCGGTTTCCTCCACCATTAAAACTGACCTCCCTACATGGCCCAGGTGGGTCAATAAAGGGCGTTAAACACCAACTCACACACAGGCGCAAACAAATTGTTGTTACTGTCCAGACTTTGAGGGCAAAAATCATGCAGGTCCTTCAAAACCTGTGCAGGACTTGATGGCTGGCAACATTGAAGTAGAAAAATTTACAAATCGAGTCACATTAACCTAACAGGATAGTTCTGATTATCAATATCTTAAGAAATCACTCTAGGACCCCCTTTATCTGTATAAAGTCAATACATGTATTTATATATCATATTTAATATAAAAGGCTTCTCATGAAAAGGGTACACCAAGAGACATACCGTGACAGAACTCTGTGATAGTGGTACACCACTCTTAGAGACATAACAAATATCTTTTTTCTGGTTGAAGATTTTCTCAAAAATTTGTTTTCAGAGGGAAGGGTTATACAGAACAAGTTCTAAAAGAATTTCAAGATAATCTTATTAAATAAAAAAGTAATGGGCAACCACTCTTAGAGTAGTGTACCACTATCACAGTGTTCAGTCACGGTATGTTTCTTGGTGTTACCGTGTACTGTAGGTCTGGCACAAGTTTTATTTAAAATTTCTATACCCATAATTATTATCCTGTCTATTGTAGGCTCTCCATGCTATCAAAAGACTGTCAGAACTACCTGTCTCTGTTGATGACCTTCAAGTAAGTGACGATTTTGGCTAGAATATAGAATGTTAGAACTTTAATATTTGTGTAAAATTGTTTTACAATTTTTTTTATAATTTGCACACCACCATAATAACCCACTGTAGGGAAGTCTTTTGAAAAAAAACCCCACCAAACTATTAAGTAAATGGCTAGGCCTAATACACATCTCATTTCTTCAGAGACTTAGTCTAATGTTGAAAATGATTAACATTTTGTGAATATGGAGAGCTCTTCAACTGCAGAATGAGAATTGAAATTCTGATTTAGTTAACCTTAATGCCTGGGGTAAGAAAAACGAATATGAATACGAATAGGAAAACTTTATTTGAATTTGGAAAAACCGAAGATAATTAAAAAACAATATGCATACAAGGTTTTGACATACTGTTTTTTCATTATTAATCATGCAGTATCAATTTTCGTGGTTTTCATGTTTGTAGACCATAATAAAAATCCAACAAAGTTTTATTTTTACATTAATATTATAAATCATCATGTGGAAACCACAAACTTAAAAATCCAATGAAATGTTTTTTTTTGGCAAAACTACAAAAATTGATACACATGAGAATAAATGAATTCACAGTAAACTCTAAATTTGCTTATTTTAGATAACTGGAATTGGTAAAATTGTAAATGGATATAGAAAAGAGGATGGTGAAGTGGGTATGTATGCTAAAGCCCTGGTTGCCAAGTGGAAAGCACTTGTTGCTGCTGAACAGATTAGATTGGAGCATGAAAATGAGGCTGCTACTAAAAGTGACCAATCAGATAGGTTGTCTGATACCCCAGTAAGTGAAGGACAAAGTTCACCATCTGAACATGACCAATCAGATGCTGAATCTTACAATGACCAATCAGAATCATTGTCTCATTCTGAATATGACAGTGAAATTGAAAACATAAAGAGTAATACAGCTAAGTACCATAGTTCTAAAAATGATGAAAAGAGGAATGGGAAGGACAGTAAAACTTCAAGAGAAACTGATAAACGACATGAATCTGAAAAACACAGGCATAAAGATAAAAAAATAGACATTGATAAAGAAAACCAAGACAAAAATAGAAAAGATAGCAAAAGTTCTTCCAAAAGTCATGATAAAGAAAACAAAAGTTCATCAAATAAACATGATAAAGAACACACTAGTTCTTCAAAAAGTCGAGATAAAGAACACACTAGTTCTTCAAGAAGTCGTGATAAAGAAAGAAGTTCCAGCACTGACAAGAAAAATGGTGAAAAGGAAAAGAGTGATGACAAAAATGATTCAAAATCAGACAAAGATCATAAGATTAGGAGTGAAAAGTCTGAAAAACATAAAGCTGAAAAGAGTGAAAACAAGCGTTCAACTGAAAAGACAGAAAATAAGCATTCAAGCAAAAATAGTGATAGCAAGCATTCAAGTGACAAACATAAAAGTGAGCAATCACATTCAAGAAGTAAAAGTGAGGCAAAAGATGACTCAAAGAATTCCAGTAGTAAAAGCTCTAGTAGTTCACATAAGCATTCAACCTCAAGTAAGAGTTCAAGTGAAAAGAAAACTTCAAATGATTCACATAGCAAAGGCTCTAGTGATACAAAAAGTAAAAGTTCAACTGATTCACAAAGTAAAAGTTCCAGTAATTCACATAGCAAGACTTCTAGTGATTCAAGTAGAAAACACTCAAGTGATTCACATAGCAAAAGTTCTAGTAGCTCGCACAGTAAAAGTTCTAGTGATTCACATAGCAAAAAGTCAAATGACTCACATAGCAAAAGTTCTAGTGATTCACATAGCAAAACCTCAAGTAATTCACATAGCAAAACCTCAAGTGATTCACTTAGCAAAAACTCAAGTGATTCACATAGCAAAAACTCAAGTGATTCACATAGTAAGGAATCTATTGATAAAAATAAAGATAAGCATAGAAGCAGAAGTAGTTCTTCATCTAAAAAGAGTGAATCCACAGACAAAGAAAAACCTAGAAGTGAAAGCAGCTCGTCAAAGCAGAAGTCCTCTTCAAGTCATAAGGATAGCAGTGAACATAAAAATAGTGAAAAGAATAAAGAGAGTGCTACTTCTGACAAGCATAAAATATCTGGCAGTAATAAATCTGAGAGCAAGTCTTCAAATGACAAACATAAACATTCGAGTAGTGATAAAAAATCTGATCTCAAATCACACTCAAGTGACAAACAAAGACACTCAGGTTCTGAACACAGATCAGAGAAAAGTTCTTCGAGTAAGGAGGTGAAAAGTGACAAAGACAAACATCAACATGAATCTGATAAAAAAGACAAACACAAGCATGAATCAGGCTCTAAAGACAAGTCTAAAAAAGATTCAGATCATAAGCATAGAAGTAGTTCTCATCATAAAGAAAAACACAGGAGTGACTCAGATAAGCAGCATAGTCGGGACAAAGACAAGAAAAAAGAAATTGAAAAGAGCTCTAGTGATATTATGGCGGAATTGGCAAAAAATATTATTTCTCAGTGTGAAGACAAAATTAAAACCACCAATCATATTGATTCTAGTGGTGAAAGCGATCATGTTGAAGCCGAAAATGATGTTCATAGTTCTGAAAATGAAAGTCCCAAGCATGATACAGAACATCGTAAATCTTCAAGCTGGAGTGCTGCTGATATGGATAATATGCAAACAAATTATGATTTTTCAGACTTTTCCTTCGATGATATTGATAAGAGTGTGAGTGAACGAATGAAATTTATTGATCATGAATCGAAGAAGTATAAACTTGATGATTTTGATGATTCTATGTTTGAAAGTCACATGACAAACGGCTATGAGAGTTCGTTAATGCCAATGCCTTCTGGGAAACTTTCCAAAAATAAAAAATCTTCAAGTGATATTAACTCGTCACAAAGTAAAAAGCGTAAAAGTGAAAATGGATCTCCAAAACCTTCGAAATCTAGACGTTTAAGTGGAACTTCTAATTCTGACGGAAAATCTTTTGATGATGTATTATCGACAAATCAAAAGAAGCCAGCAAAGAAAAGAGAAGTGGATAGCAAATATGAACAACTGATCTCAAAGTTTAAAATTAAGAAGAAGGGAACTGAGGGAGATGACTCTAAAGGAAGCAAATCTTCAAGCTCAAAGGGAGAGAAATCTAGTTCAAGGTCATCATCATCTAGTAGAACAAAGGAGACTTCTGAAGGATCCAAAAGCATAAAACGAAAAGCAGAAGATGAGACAAGAAATAGTTCCAAACAGGTATGTTGAAATACAATGTAATATGAATTAGATTGCAATCTATGGTAGGACAAAAAGTATTACTACATTTCAGTAGCAGACAACTTGCTTTACAATGGTGTTTGAAAAGATAAGAGGAAAATAATTGAAGAATATAGAAGAATTTAAAAAAAAGGATATATTAAACAATTTGTTTTTAATTCATTCTGTTTCTAAGTTTTGTATTATAAATGATAAATAATAGGTGGTGGTGAGTTAAACCATTTAAATATTAAAATGATAAAAAAGTGCAAAGTTTATTGAACTTGAAGACTTTGGTGAGACACTCAAGCCAAAAGTAAATTATTCATACAAAGCTTATAATATGGTCTGACATTTGCTGGCTTTGATATTGTAACATCATCATTGTAATTTGTACATTCTGTTACTCAAAAGTTTCATCTTTGATATGCATGTAAAACCGCATAAACTGCAGATGAGAATGAAAGTGAACTTCAATAAATATGAATAGAAACTCAAGATTATGCACATAATTGGTTTCATGGCTGTCTGACCTAAATTATCTTTAACTGTATTTTCAGATAAAACTTGAACCTGTATCCACTGGTCTACCAGAGATCATGCCAGACTACAAACCAAAGAAATATATACCACCACCAATGGAGATAAAAAAAGGTATATATAGCTAATTCTAATATAGACCACGCCCTTCAACAAAGGAAACTATGGCGACAAGCCGTGTGTAAATTTCCAAAAAGACACTGGGTCAACGTGGCAGTCGCTTCAAGCTAAAACCAGCAACGTCATAATATATTTAGTGCACAAAACATAAGACATTTTGTCTTGCACTTATAGGTCTACAGAAAACACAAAAATGGCATATTAGAATAGAATTAATCCATGGCCACCCATGGTTTATTTTCAATTTTAACATGGGTATTCAGTGTTATTGTTTGTTTTTGCCCTCGCTCTGCTGTGCTACACATGTGGCAAGATATAAACGAAAACAATAGCAAATGTTAAAATGTCCAACAAACCATGGGCAGCCATGAATTATTTCTTAAGTGAAACCTGACTAAACCAAATCTTGAATAAACCCAAACCGGACTAAACAGAACTCGGAATAAACCAAACCATTTTAGGTATTAGCAACTTTGAATTAAGAGAATTTGTGTTCATTTTGTTATTTGTTTTCTTAAATTTTTGTCATTAATTACTATTTCTAGAACCAGCATTTGATGAATCTGTGATAGGGATGAAGACTTACGAGAGGACCAAAGTTTACTCTGGTAAAAAGTCAGTTCTTGTCCCAGGTAAGTTTACATTATTGCACCGGTTAAAAATTCTTATAGTTTTTTTTCAGTTGCTACCTAAATGGTGATATTGCTGGAAAAAAGTTATGAAGTACCAATGGAGAATTCAAATATCAAATGCCTGGAAAAACAAAAACAAAAATCAGTTTACACCAAGAACTTTAAGTAAACTGCATTAAGCAACACAAAGTCAAATTTGAATAGTCTTTGTGAATTTAGACACTTTGTGATAAGAAGTTCCTATGTTAGTTACATTAGATTCAAATAAAGGCATGGGTGGCAAAGTTTGATTAAGTACCACATGGCTCATAATAAACTGCCAGTGCAGAAGTCTGCCTGGTCAGAGTTTGAGTCCTGTTTTGAAATTTAATAGAAATAATTAGTAAATGTGGAATTAATGTGCATTAGGCATAACCAAGCGATGAAAATTTTTTTAAAGTCTTTAAAAAAAAAAACAACAACAGATTTCTCAAATACATTTGTATGAATCAAAAGGTAGTGCTTGAAATTAGATTTGCATCTTTCATTTGTCTCAGCTATTTGCCTTTAGCTTAATCATGTGTTAATACATGTATGATTATCATAAATATCACAATTTTTTTCAGAGGTTTACAAGCTTCAAGATTTATGTATGCAGATCTTAATGAATAACATTGAAGGTAAGTAAAAAAAAAGGTTATCTACCTGTAAATAACAGCATATCTAAGCCTGGGGGAAAGGGGGGGGTGAGGGATACGCCCAGATCTCCCTTTGGAGGATAAAAAAGATATATTCTAGTTAAAATCAACTTAAAATTGACCAAGCATTATTAAAATCTGAGAAAATTTGACTAAATAACCCCCTTTGAACCCCTCTTTAAAAAATTCTTGCTACATATATGAACAGTCAACAGAGTTTATGTTGTGGATTGGTGAAAGATACGAAGGGTCTTAACAGAGCTTCTTTTTTAACCAATTTCATTATGCTGGCAAACTGGTTTTAACTATGAACTGATGAATGAATATAAACACTTTATTCACCCCTGACTTTCGTAGATGGGGCATAAAAATATGCCTGAGTCCCCCCCCCCCCCCCCATTCCCAAAGAACTTTTCAGAACTTTTCAGAACTAATACACTGGAAAATATTTTAATCAATTTCATTCTGGGTATTGGTGATTGTGTTCTCTGATCTGATAATAGAATTACTTTGCACTTACCAAAGTTTATAAAGAATGCTTTTATGGCTAAAAGAAAACATCAAATGATTCTGACCAAGAGCTTAACATTTTTGTCTCACTTCTGTATTTCAGGTTAAGACTATGTTGGTGGTGTTCCCTTCTATTAACAAAATGTCTGTGTTAAAAATGTTCTCTCTCTAAAAAATCAAATGGTATGTGCCTTTAAAGAATTTAGCATTTTGTCTGACTTCTGTCTTTCAGGTTTAGACTATGCTGGTGGTGTTTCCTTCGATATACAAAAGCCTGTGTTAAAAAAAAGGTTCTCTCCCTAGAAAATCAAATGTTCTGTCCTAAAAAATATTAACTTTTTGCCTCACTTTTCTATTTTCAGGTTTGGACTATGTTGGTGGTGTCCCCTTCTATATACTGAAACCTGTGTTAGAAAAGTGTTCAGCTCAGGATCTCTACAGACTTGAAGACTATAACCAGGTAGCAAGAACAATAGGAATAGCTGATAGTACTCATACATGTTGAAATACTGTGGATTCATTTATTTTTGTGGTTACCAATTTTCGTGGATCGATGAAAAAAGATCAGTATCTTATTTCACAAAAAATCTTAAGTGTTAAAATTATAAAAGTAAATTTTAGGGATTCCAATTGGCTGAAATCTACAGATTTTATGTGAATGGGCTGCAAATTGTGGATTCTTAAAATTTGTGGTTCTGATGTCTGTAGCATACAGATCAATATTAAATTTCCATTTCTTGGGGTATCAAATTTGTGGATCCAGTCCACCCATGAAAACCTCACAAATTTAAACCCCACAAATAAAAGTGAAACCACAGTACACATCATTTTCATCTATAAATTAAGAACTGATTAGGCTAGCTTTTATTTCTTTTGTCCAAAAAACTGCACCGCTTTCAATTTTGAACAAATGCTTGCACCTTACTGCATGTTTAGAATGGCCCATAGCATTAGTTTTGGCAGACCACATTGCTAAATGTCAACAATGCCACTTTTGTGTTGCTGAAGTCCACAATTGCAGGGTCATAAATGAATTGAATGATAATGTGGCAAAGAAATAAAGATATGACCTGACAAATGATTTAAAATTTGATTTAGAATTTTTTTGCAAGGTTATAATTACACATTTTTGGTGGGTTAATGTTTTACACAGAAGAAAAAATACAAATTATTTACTATTTGTACTTTAGAATAATTATAGGTGAAATTTAGCTGATTTCTTGTCATCACATCATGACCAACGATAACCTCAATGGAAAAAATTCCGTCTGACCAATTAATGCTGAATTTATATGATAGAAAGCAGACAAGGCATTCTAAGTGATATGTTGAAAGACTTGGCAGAAGAAATAGGTGTGATAATAAAAAAATTATATAAAAACAAAAACAAAATATTGAAAAGTACACAGAAATAATATCTTCAAATTTTAATCAATATAAATTGAATTTTTCAGCATTTCCTAGAAGACTCAGATTATCTATGGAAGAACCACTGTAACAGAGAGTTTAAAGGCAAAGAACCAGAGGAGATGGAATCATGGAGAGAATTATACTGGGTAATCTTAGGAATATGAGAGATGGCTGGCCGAGGTAGGGTCTGTCTGCAATACGGCAGCGCACTACCGGCCTGTCTCGACCACATCGTTGGTGTAATAAGAAAAATAGGGACCTGTTCACTACTATAATTCCAAATTAAAACATCACACAATACTACATGTATTAATTTAAGATAACATAACAATTTGCTTACCTGTGTTAAAAAATGGATCTTTATAGGTTTTGTCTGTTGTCCATTCCTTATGTTATTCAATAAAATATTTTAAATGAAATGAAAAATGGTTGCTTCTGCAGAGATGGTGTTCAGGGGGTTAAAACCCAGTTTTACGGATTGTGGTTGGATTCTTCGATCCCTTTCAAAAAAAATCTGGATTTGCCTCTGTTCATGAAGGATGAAGAAGTCATATTGTTTTTATACCCCGCCACACGAAGTGGCAGGGTATTATGTTATACCCTCAGTTTTTTTCGGTGTCTGTCCGTCCGTCCGTCTGTCTGTCCGTCTGTCTGTCCGTCTGTCTGTCCGTCTGTCTGTCCGTCCCCCGAAGGTTTCCGACCAATAACTTGAAAACGCGTCAAAGGATTTGAATGATATTTTGCACAGCTGTTTAGTACAATAAAATACAGGTCAAGTTCGATTTCCAGCATGATCCAAAAAATGGTTTTCGAGATAGGCCACTTTGAAAAATCAAATTTCATGAAATTTTGAGTTTCCGACCAATAACTTGAAAACGCGTCAAAGGATTTGAATGATATTTTGCACAGCTGTTAAGTACAATAAAATACAGGTCAAGTTCGTTTTCCAGCATGATCCAAAAAATAGTTTTCGAGATAGGCCACTTTGAAAAATCAAATTTCATGAAATTTTGAGTTTCCGACCAATAACTTGAAAACGTGTCAAAGGATTTGAATGATATTTTGCACAGCTGTTTAGTACAATAAAATACAGGTCAAGTTTGATTTCCACCATGATCCAATAAATAATTTTCGAGATAGGCCACTTTGAGAAATCAAATTTCATGAAATTTTGAGTTTCCAACCAATAACTTGAAAACGCTTCATGGGATTCAAATGATATTTTGTACAGCTATTGAGTACAATAAAATACAGGTCAAGTTCAATTTCCAGCTTGATATGAAAAATAGTTTTCGAGAAAGGCCACTTTGAAATCAAATTTTATGAACTTTTGATATTATAACGTGGCGGGGTATCATTTAATGTCCCATTACATGCCCTATTTTTACTTCTGTTTCACCTGATCCTCCACAATTTTTATACGACCGCAAAAATTTTTGCGATCGTATTATGTTATGGCGATGTCGTTGTCGTTGGCGTTGTCGTCGTCGGCGTTGTCGTCGTCGTCGTCTGTAGACACTTTGGTTTCCGTGCGATAACTTTAGTTGTAGTTAACCAATTGTTAAAAAATTTTGATATGATGTTTATAACCACTAAAGGAAGGTTGGTATTGCATTTGGGGTTTCTGGCCCCTACCGTTTAAGAAAAAAGGGCCAAAAGGGGCAAAAATGGGTATATTGACAAAACCTCTGTAGAATGTTTAATTTTTATCCGATTTTGATCATTCTTTTTTTATTGTATTCTTCTTTAAATACTGTTAACAAAATGTATCAACGGCTATGATGTATCTTGTACTGTTAAATTGCTACTGGGGGTCAAAAAGGGCCACAACCAAAAAATCGACTTTTTTATTTGTGGTCCGATTTTCAAAATCTTTGTTTCATTGGAATCCTTGTGAAAATCTCTGCCTGCGTTTTTCAATCAGATTTGCAATATCTCTTACCGTTTTTGAGAAATTAGGGGTCAAAGGGGCCAAAAACGCTGTTTTTAAAAGTTTGTCAAGGCAAATAGTTTTAAACCAAAAATTAAGTTGTAGTAGGCCTGCCAATTGTTATGAAGTTTTAATATGATGATTATATCCACTAAAGGAATGTTGGTTTTGTATTTGGGGTTTGTGGCCCCTTCTGTTTTAGAAAAAAGGGCAAAAACGGGTGTATTGACAAGCCTGTTGTAGAATGTTTATCATTCATTTGATTTTGAAAATTCTTTTTTTATTGAATTCATCATTTAATTCTATCTACTAAATGTGTCAATGATTTTGATATGTATTTCACCATTGCATTGCTACAGGGGGCTTAAGACAGGCCACGCCCATAAAATCAACTTTTTTATTTGTGGTCCGATTTTCAAAATCTTTTTTTCATTGGATTCCTTGTGAATTTTTGTGCCTTATTTTTTAATCAGATTTGCAATATTTTTACCGTTTTTTAGAAATTAGGGGTCAAAGGGCCAAAATTGTAAATTAAAATACATGTTTATAAATAAGGCTTTTTGTATTAGATGTTGATGTAAATATAAATGTGTCAAAAATGAATTTTTAAGTCCACCACAGGATGCATGTGTCAAAAAGCTTTGTAAGTCCACCATGGGCTTCATGTGACCAAAGCAATGGACTATCCATACTGGGCCTCCAACGTTCAGGGTTCAACTTGTTGCGGTCGTATCATGCTGCGCTCGGCGTAGCTTTTTTTTTTGAATGCTTTTAAATTCCAAAAAATTAGGGAGTGAAAAACCGGGGTTATAAAATGGTGGAGTCGGTTGGCGGGCAGGCAGGGAAGAAATTATCATAACAGTTTTCTCAGCAACTACAAATCACAGCCACTTAATATTTGGTATACAGCATCAGGGTTGGGTCCCATAATGTGGGATTCAATTACATGTCTGTTTCTCACCTACTTCCTGTTTAACGAAATCAGGCCATTTTCAACTTTGACAGATTTTTTTTTAATTTTAGAGACTGGTTGATGAGAGAGAAGAAAGATTGAAAGCTCTCAGACAAAATATAGCAGCTGCCCAAGTAAAGAAAGACCCAAGTATGTATAAGGCCAGAAAAAAAGTATGTGTGTTTCTGGTTTCACGCCTGAAATAAATAGGGTAGATAAGTAGGCATTTATTTCATTTTATTTTTTAAATTGATCGAATGGGGATAAGATATCTTAACAGTGCTTTAGCAAAAATGGCAATAAAAAGACTAGGATGGGAATTAATAATTAGTGTAGGTAGGGAAACCAGAAACACACATATTTTTTATTTGGCCTAATAACTTTTAAATACAAACCTGTAAGGAGACAATGGACATTCACATGTAGGAATTTCAAAAGATGAAGACTAAATCAATTGATAATAAAGACAACATAAAAATTTACACAACATAACATAGGTTGGGAGATATAAGAATTTAGCAAGATCAGACAGAAAATGCACTAAATGTAGCAATGAAGATATTGAAGATGAAAAACATTTTATGATTGATTGTATTTTTTATGAAAATCTTAGAAAACCTTTTTTTGAAAGCATATCTCATTATAACCAGAATTTTAAAAATATGAGTAATGAAGGTAAATTCATATGGCTCCTTACTAATGAGGATGAAAGAATTTTAAAAGAACTGGGTCTTTTTATTAAAATGTGCCTACAATATAGAGGTAAATATTAGATATTACAAATTATTATTATTATTAGTGTTAACATGATATATTTGTAACAACATATATTTTAAGGTGCTCTGACCTGTCCTGTGTTCAATTATATATATTTATATATATACTGTATAATTATCATAATCATTGTATCTGATTTTTTGCCCCTTGAGGGCCCTTGATTGGAAATAAAGCCATTCTTATTCTTATTCTTATTCTATAGAAAATGTTCCCTGTTTATTGAAGTCAAAAACCAATAAAACTAGTCACTTTTTAAATAATTTCTAAAGCATATATTATCCAAATGTGAGTACTGAAATTGAACTATCATGTAAAAAATTGCTTCGTCTACTTTTTGGACCAATAAGAAAATAAAGAAACTGCCACCCTGTCTCATCTGTTTTTGAATAAATGGCTTGAGAAGCTAAAAATTAATTTTGTATGGCCTAAACAAAGTGATGGAGCAGGTAACTTTTTAGTTCACCTTGCCGAAGGCAATGTGAGCCTTCGCCATCACTTGGTGTCCATCGTCCATCATTCAACTTTTCAAAAATCTTCTTCTCTGAAACCGCTTTGTCATATGTAATGAAACTTGGTAGGGTAGTTCTGTAGTATGCTTTTGATTCGACAAAAAATGTGGCCGCCATGGCTCAAAATAGAACATAGGGGTAAATTGCATTTTTTTGCAAATTTCTCAAAAACCGTAACAGATATCAAAATTCTGGCATGGTTACAAGTGATCAACACCTCAAGATCTACCTGCCCAGAAATTTTCAAGAAGATCCAACAACCGATGTAGGAGTTATTGCCCTTTTTTTTGGATTTTTTCAAAATTTTTACTTATTTAGCCCTATATCTTGAAAACTATACAAGATATTTCAAAAATTTAAATTGCATATGGTTAAGCACATAAAGATCTAAAAATTATGTAATGTGGTCAAAATTGTAAGACCTTTCTTGATAGGAGTTATTTTCCTTAGAACATTAGAATTGATAATTCCACAGAGTAGCAGTCCTTTGTTAAAATATCCAGCTTATAAGTATCATCCAATACAAGGTGAGCGATTCAGGCTCCTGGGAGCCTCTAGTTGTACTCATTTTAAGAAAAAGCAATAAAAAGGGACAATGGGGTAGGGGCCTGAGAAGCTAAATAATTTTATTCTTGGCTGCACATGTTGAAATTAAAATTATCAATGGCTGATGAAACTTCTTTTGAACATATGCAAGCACAAAAGGGCATATTGGTTTCCTTGTTTAAAATGAGACATTAGAACTTGCAATTTTAGTTTTAAGCAGTACAAAAACATCACCAAAAATGTGATAACCTGCAATTCTTAACACATCTTCATGAAATAGATCATACCTTATGTTTTATGCCTTGTAACCTTGAATTCTTTTGAATTTCTGTACTATTCCACCATCTATACCATGAAAAATCAAGTCCATGGCAGGGGACCTAGTCTTTAAGTCTAGTCTTGTAATAAAATGTGTTAAGATTTATTCAAGCTCTTTTCATCTATGCATCCAAACGATAGCAGGTTATTTTCGCAGGGATAAATTTTTGCAGTTTTTGTGTCATCAGGTGTGGAAAAAAAAATTAAATTTTATTTTCATTGTTTGTGAATGTTTGTATATCAGTGTAGATAAGAAGCAAAAATTTAACCACCTCAAAAATACCCCACTTTACAGTATTCTTTAGTATTGACTGCAATGTTTTTCTGTTTTCAGGTCGAACAACAAAATTAGCCTATGTTGACAGTGTTGCTAAGCCACCAAGAGAAGTGAGAAGACAGCAGATAAGGCATGGTATTAGTAATGAACCAATTGTCGGAGACAGATTTAAGAGATTCTTACCTGGGATGGATGCCGTGCCTGTTGGAAGAGGTAAGCTTTAGATGTGAGAAACTGGAGCGCTCAGAAACCTGACATCGGGGTAAGGCCGCTTTGCCCACAAAGCGACTGGGATGTGTGCCCCAGGTGGTTGAATGGGGCAGCCCTGACATCGAGAGATGCGGGGTCGTCAGGCGATAATGCGGAAAACCTGACCGCAAACCATAGTGGTGCACCGTGTTGGGAAAAAATTCACGTTCCTCGCACGTTAAAGAACCCTGCTGCAGGTTTCGGTAAGAGTAGGACCCGTAGGATCCCCATGCAGGAGGCAAAATTTTCCGTCCCTACCCATTACTCCTTTTTCCAGTGGCAGTCAAAACTCTCCTACCCGATTGGCCTTGTGTCCCTGTTTCCTTCACTTTCCTTTCCTTCCCTCCACTTCATCATCATTTCATGTTCATTGTATCACCATTTTCATGTTCATCTCCCGGATATAGCCGAAATTGTGCTGCTTGGGAGTAAAGCAATAACTAACTAACTAACTAACTAAGCTACAGTAAATAGGGTCGTTGCAATAATACCTTTCCCATTCTATTTTTGTAACAATGAAAAGTTCAAAAAAATAACAAACTTTTAATTACCTTAGCATGTGAGAATTTTTTCTACGACTTTTATTAAATGTCACTTCTTAACACAACTGTTGCTAGTTACAATCTAAAATTGCCCAATCACAGACTAAATTTAATCAGAAAGTCTCTAGTATTGGATGATACCGTAGTTCATTCAAAGGTAGCCAGTGTAAAAAAATATTTTAGTTCGAAAAAAAATAAATATGATTAGTTGGTAGTGAGCGACTCGGCTTACATGAGAAAGAAATTATCAAAACACCTCTAGGTAATAGCAAGATGTGGAATAAGTGTAATCCTCACAACCTCCATTAATCACTATCAATTTCAAAAACCACCTTAAAAAACAGCTAGCTGCCTTTAATATGAGCAGTGGTTGCTATTCACCATTTTAAATGGATGCAGATTAATGATATGCATATGCTGTTTATAAGACTATTTTGGGAAAGGTTCTTTTAGGGTTGTTTTGGGAATAGGGGGGGATAAATTGCCCTATTGGGGATAAGTTGAAATTTCTAGGAATTGTGCATGATTTTGAAATAATTTTCATTTTGAAAGGGTCTTTTATAAGACCCTTTCTGAATGCTTGAAAAATCCATGCATTTGGTGTACACATAAAAAACCCTCACACTGTCTGACGACATGTCTTGGAAGAGCAATAAACATCTTGATTGATTTTGATAAAGCTTTACAGAAAGGAGGTGTATCATATGGCATTTCACTGTTCTCTCATATATTATTCAGGGGAGATAATTGGACTCGTGTTTTTAGAGTACAATATGAAGCAAGCTTTTTCACATTTTAAGTTTCAACTTGGCTCATAACTAGTTGATACAGTCCTTGTCTTTAAAGAATCAGAAGACAATTGTAATTTTGCCTTGTATTTTAGTCTTAGCCTTAACCATGCTGATGAAAACTCATTGTTAAATTTTGATAAAAAGCACAAACTAACCTGGTGATACATTCTGAAATGAAAATACAAATGGACAACTGACTTCAACATATATGATATAATATAGAATGGATATGGTGAGCTGCAAAGTTAGAAAGGGGTGTCCGTGTGCCAACAGTGATGAAAATCATCTTTTTAAACATATACACTTTAAGTGACACAATATGTACATGCATATGTTTACATTCATAATCTTAACTTTTTTATACATTACAGCAGCAAGGCCTCATAAAGCTCCAATAATGGCCAAGACTTTGAAAATGATAAGTAAAATGAGGAAATAATAACATGAGCATAGTGGCCGTGGTTGAATATGTGTGACTGTCAATGACTGGTAGATTTCATCACAAGACTACCAACTTGAAGGTCTTTGCAGCATTCTACAAGAACTTGTAAACCCTGCATCGCCACTCTTCTCTTACAAGATCATAGTGTATTAAATGTTTTGATATGGTTGTTATACATGCACCAGTACTAATATGGTCAACTCTGTGTTATGATGTGATTGTAAAAATTATTATGATAGACATAAAAGCTCTTTTGAATGAAATCTATAGTATATAGTATAATTTATTTTGCTATTTTGTGCATTATAAGAAACAATATGATTCTGATACCATGAAATGTGTATCTAAGATGCTGAATAGTTCGGTGCTCTGTTTATGAAATGATCAGGGTATTTAACTATTTAATATGACTGGACATGTAACTTCATTGTACCATTGTGATCAACTTTGTGTTATCATGTGATTGTAAAAAATAGTAAAAAATAGTGCTTGATATATCATATGTGTCTCAAGCTTCAAATATATAATTTACTTTAAATTATTGTGATAGACATAAAACATCTTTTGAATGAAATCTGAAAAAAAAAATATGATGAAAACATGGGTTTTTTTTTATGAAACCCAATAACTTACAAACAAATGTACTTCAATGAGTTTTATACTGTACTTTAAGTGGATGAAATTATCATCATGATCATGAATTATTGAGAATCTTTTCTTTTTTATGTGCATTTCTCTCTGATGAACAGCTTCACCTATTATTAGAATTATTTTTACACCAACTGTTTTGCAAAGGATACTAATAAAATAAAAATGCATGAAATACATGTACATGTATGTATATATTTATATATGTTCCAGACCGTACAGGTATTCAGACCGTACACGTACGGTCCGGACCGTACGAGTATACCTATATGGTCCGACCGTACACGTACGGTCCGACCGTGCAAGTATACCCGTAAGGTCTAAAACGAGCTGGACCATACAAGTATTCAGACCATATAGGTATTTCTCAAAATTTGCATTTATTCATATAATATTATGAAATAATATTTCTATTTTCAACCTAAAAGTGTTATTACCAGCTCCCAGATTCTTACGGAAAGAATAGGGAAACTCAAAAAAAAAAAAAAAAAAAAAAAAAAAACGAAAAGAGGAAAGCAAACTTAAAATAATGAGACAAACAAAATTAAACTAAAGTCAGAATTTGTAAATAGCTAAAATATAGAAAGGCGGTAGGTGAGGAAATTGGGAAATATGATGTTTAATATTCATTTGGTAGAATTTGTTAGTTTTTATTCTCTGTTATGTAGTTGGATTTCCACGGTATATAGGGTCCATAAAAATGTCAGACTTCGTGAAAATCATTCTAAAATTATATTCAGTAAAGTAAAGTTTGAGGATGACGACAATGCATATAACTTATATCTGTAGAAAGTAAAATCGGCTGCACATAATATAAAAAATAAGAGTTCTAAGGAACTTTTTTTTGCTAAAAAGTAGGTAATTTTTTTGGGAAAACTGACGGACGAAAAAATATACAAATTATAATAAAAATTAATGCATTATTACAGGGTCTATATATTTTATTGAATATTGATCTAGACGATGCAAGTCAGACCGTACGCGTACGGTCCGACCGTACAGGTATTTTGAAAATATACTCGTACGGTCCGGACCGTACGCGTACGGTCTAAATACGCATACGGTCTGGAACATATATAAATTGACAACCTGTATTTTTTTCTATTCATAAGTGTGTAAAAATATGTAAAAATGATCATTTGTAACTTAATGATTTTTTTGCATGTAAGGAAATATAATAAAATCTTACTGCTGCATTATTTCAAATGATTTATTGAAAAATTCATAAGTTCTGTTTTTTGAATGCCTATCTCTTAAATGTTTTTTTCAGAATTCTTTTGTTTTATGAAATTTTTCTTAATGTGTGATTTATTTTTGAACATTTTTACTATATGTGTGATTTTTGTGACATTATTTAGTCATTCCATAATTATGCTTGTTTTGTGTTTCTATTATGATCATGAAAAATGTCACAATTGAAGTATGAATTTTTGTTTTTAACTCCAATCATGTAAAATAAATTTTATTCAATAGAAAACTACAGTTACATAAAAATGAAATGCTTGGATGTGTATTTTTTTCCTATAAAAGAAAGTTAATTTATGGTTTCTAGCAAAAGTACTCAATTTTTATGATTATTCCATCCTCATCCTTTTTTCTAAATGAAAATCAAGTTAAGAAGTTTTTGCTGAGGACCTAGTTTTTTGATGATTTTGATATTGTTTTTTTATTTGAGGTCATTTTATCAATAAAAGTTTTTCTTTTGCTTGAATGTCTCTTTTTGTAATTTTCGTTAATACTGATGTAAAATATATACATTTTTATTTGTTGGGTATCAATTTTGATGGTTTTTGTGAGTGGACTTGATCCACAAAATTTGATTCCCCACGAAAATAAAATTTACATTGTTCATATGCAAAAGACTTCATAACCATGAATTTAAGAATCCACGAACTGATCCTTATCATCAATCCATAAAAATTGGTACCCACGAAAATAAATGAATCCACAGTATTTTTAAAAAAAACTAAAAAAAACTTAATAGAATAAATTTTATTGTTAACCGATGGTAAAGTATGTTAATCAAGTTAAATTCAATGATTTAAGTACTGCAATTTTCAATGCATTCCAAATCATAAATGAAAGATCAATCCATGTATTTAAAATAATTAAATCTTAATTTTATCTATTTAATTGCATATATGCAAATGAAGACTTGAAAAAGACGACATCAATTTCAATTTATTTTAAATCCGAGTGCTATTAATTTATGAAATTATCTATATCCTTATAAAGGAGTTGTGATTTTGACTCTCCGTGTTTTATATTTGTAAATAATAGTAATTCTTAGGATTGTTAATGTATTTGTGAAATATATACATGTATTAACTTATTGATGAAATTGTTGATGTTTTATGAATAAATGTGGGATTGGCTTGTTAAATATATATTTTGTGAAAATTCAAAATTGTTTTCAACATCAAGATTTCTTTCTTTGTGTTGCAAATGGTCAAGTTTTGGTAACACATACATCTCTTTTGATAACATTTGGTTTTCTACCTTCTAAATGTTATGATTTAAATGCCCCTGATGGTATAACTCCTTGAGATATGCATATCTATCTTATCTAAATTTACCATTTTTATTTACACTTGCTAAGATTATGATACTTTTCTTTTTAATGTGCATAAAATCTTGAAGGCAGTTCCAGAAATGTCTGCATGGGGATGTTTGAAGGCACTTGAATAAAAGCTCCTTAGGTGGTGGTATATTCTTAAAATTTACTTTGTAAGAAAAACATGTTAAAGGGAAAAAAAATGTGCAAGAGTCCAGAGAAAAAGTACCTTTCACATGGTCCATTACTACCCATACAGTAATTTCTGTGTGCTTGTGTGTGTGTGTATGTTGGTGTTTCACTCCCTTTATCAATGCACCTGGGCCATGTAGGGCAGTCAGTTTTAATGATGGAGGAAACTGGAGTACCTGGAGGAAACCAATGACCTTGGGCAGGTAACTAAGAAACCTAGAAATTTCTGAAACAGTCCTTTAACAGAGAACAACATATATTTGTTTAACAATTTTTATCTGAATAATTTAAATTCTTTAAAATATTGCTGAATTGTCTCTTTGTTGTATGGTCTAACTGCTACACATGTTGGTATATTCTCTGGCTGTTCTATCCAAAGTTTATGATCTATCTTATTTTCAGTGAGTGTTGTTGATAGCTGATTCAAACTGTCTTCATCTTTTGCCTGAAAAAGAATGTAAAAAATTGTTTAAATGGAAACATGAATTTTACATACATGTAGGCTTGTAGCAAGTGAAAATGAGATTTGTTTTCATTATTTACGACGAATTTAAAAAAAAAAAATCAAAAAAAGATAAGCTGCCATAAAAAAAATGTTAAGTTGAAGACTATTGCAGTTTTCATGATCCAGTTTTGTGTTTTATGATCTGAAAAAATGAGTACCATGATCATTATGATGAGGCAGATTCACAGATCAAATTAAGCTATTCCATTGGAATAATTACATATATGGCCTGACCAAAGATGTGGGTCAGTTATATAGTTTTACCATTGTCCAAGCCTGACCCACTGTAAAGTGAATACAATGTATTTTTTCATTTATCCAGAAAAATGCATGCAATTGCTCAACAACATATGAACTACATGTACATGTAGCTGATTTGTAAAAAAAGAGGTGATTTTTTTCATTTTTATTAGACATAAGCCTACTCCATTGGCATAAAAGCTGAACACATTTTATCACTTCAACATCAAACCGATTGACTCTGTAAAAGGTAACTAAAAGTTGTTACTATGATATGATAGGGATTTCCCTGAGCATCAACTATTTAAACACATTGTGTACCATCTGATGATCGGCTCATGACACACCACCGCTAGAGTTAGCTTCCTAGTGGACTCAGGCATCCAGTCGGCAATTTGGCGGCAATTTTCTTTAATCTTTTAATTTTTTCCTCTGATCTTTCAATTTTTTGTCGAAACTCACGCAATGCAGCTCATAAAAACTTGACAGCCCTGCCTTAATACTACTAAGTCTCTGGAGATGGGAACCAATTCCCATCAGGTGGAAGTTCTGATCGAAATTTTGGAGATGATAATCTTAAATAGTTTGGTTAATGAAATTAAGGCCAGTTTTTAAATATATATCCATGAATTTACCTCTAAAATAACTTTGTGCATTCTGTCCAAATCTGCCAAATAGGCTTGAGTTTCTGGGTTTTGATAAAACAGGTGAATGACAGCTGTGCATGCATGGCAGGCTTGGGCAATCAATGCCCCTGTTGGCCATTTCAAAGTTTTCAGCACATCTCTTCTGACGATCACATACTGAACGAGATTATTACTCATTTTGTAAACAAGAAATTATTTTTATGGGCGCATCCATGTTGTAGTCGCGCACCTCTCAGTCTAATAACGATTTTTACGATTGGACAAAATTTAATCAGTCGGCCAATTGAAATCGAGTTAACGGAGAATATTTGGGAATCAATCTTTGCTGTCACAGTTGTAAACTTGTCACCCAAGAAAAAAAGGTAAATAAAAGACTTTGTGCTGTTATCAGTACATTTATATATGATTTTCACATTTGTTACAATCAAAAGGTATTGATGATATGTTTGTGAAAGGCCAAAGATTCTAATTAATTGCTAAATAATGGAGTAACAATCCTACCCCTTGACCCATAACTGTTAATCTCAAATATTCATTGATTGTTCTGCATACATGTGTTTATACATGATTGACAGGTTAAACATGTACACTATTTGCATGCAACAAAAATCTTTAGTCTGATTGTAAGCATCTGGCTAGTTATGATAATGTAACGTGTCCTGTGAATTGATGCTGTAAGATGGGTTACACATCTGTAGTCCGACAGCCCAATAGTCCGACAACCCAATGGTCCGACAGCCCAATAGTCCGACAACCCATTAGTCCGACAGCCCAATAGTCCGACAACCCATTAGTCCGACAGCCCAATAGTCCGACAACCCATTAGTCCGACAGCCCAATAGTCCGACAAGAGACCATCCGAACATTTGTCGGATTTTTTTTTTCAAGCTCCTCCTAATAAAATGAATGTAGCTTTGGGGCTTGTCTGTTTATCTGCAGACTAAACATAAGGAATGAAAGGATAGTGAGTGAGTTGGTGTTTTACTTCATAGCAACACTCTATAGGTTATTAACATGTAAATAGGAACGTATAAGGAACGTATAGAGAGATACGTTCCTGATGTATAGAACATGTTCCAGCGTAAAGTTCAACATTCAACATTCATTTTTTTCGTTAGTTTAAGGCCGCGTTCACACTGAAGTTGTTTTGAGTAAACATGTGTAGAAGTAGTTTAATGTTCTTAAAACTAGTTTCACACTAAATTTGTTCTCATTGATAAACCTAAATTAAATGACTTGACATACGAAATGTTCACATTACTAAATGCAGATAAATAACCATGATTGTTGGTTTGGCGAATAGACATTTAAATATAGAATATGTATGGTTTTTGATTTACTGCAGTCTTTTTTCATGATTTTTATTTATAGAATAACAATGAAGGTGTACAAATTTTCTGGCGCTTTAGTCCGTTCGTCCGTTTTTTTAGCTCACCTGACCCGAAGGGTCAAGTGAGCTATTGTCATCGCCATCCGTCCGTCGTCCGTCCGTCGTCCGTCGTCCGTCGTCTGTCGTCTGTCGTCCGTCGTCCGTCGTCCGTCCGTTACTTTTTCAAAAATCTTCTTCTCTGAAACCACTGAATGGAAGTTTTCAAAACTTGGTCCAAGTATTAATTAGGGCATGATGTTTAAAAATTGTGTTCGGCTTTATGATTTGATAACAAACATGGCCGCTGTTACTAAAAATAGAACATAGGGTAAAATCACATTCAAAGACTTATAACTTGAAAACTAGAACAGATAGAAAAAATCTGAAGGATCTTAGGCTCTTCAGAATCAAAAGCTCTACAAAAGTCTCCATTGGGTCGAAGTTGTCAGATGACCCCTAATAGGGGTTATGGCCCTTTTAAGGTCAAAAATAGCGTTTTTTCATGTTTTTGCCCTATAGAATGAAAACTATTGCAGATAGAGAAAAGCTGTTGCCTGCTAAAATGTTCAGCTCATCAAGCTCTACAAAAGTCTCCATTGGGTCGAAGTTGTCAGATGACCCCTTATTGGGGTTATGGCCCTTTTAAGGTCAAAAATAGCGTTTTTTCATGTTTTTGCCCTATAGAATGAAAATTATTGCAGATAGAGAAAAGCTGTTGCCTGCTAAAATGTTCAGCTCATTAAGCTCTACAAAAGTCTCCATTGGGTCGAAGTTGTTAGATGACCCCTAATTGGGGTTATGGCCCTTTTAAGGTCAAAAATAGCGTTTTTTCATGTTTTTGCCCTATAGAATGAAAACTATTGCAGATAGAGAAAAGCTGTTGCCTGCTAAAATGTTCAGCTCATTAAGCTCTACAAAAGTTTCCATTGGGTCCAAGTTGTCAGATGACCCCTAATAGGGGTTATGGCCCTTTTAAGGTCAAAAATAGCGTTTTTTCATGTTTTTGCCCTATAGAATGAAAACTATTGCAGATAGAGAAAAGCTGTTGCCTGCTAAAATGTTCAGCTCATCAAGCTCTACAAAAGTCTCCATTGGGTCGAAGTTGTCAGATGACCCCTAATTGGGGTTATGGCCCTTATAAGGTCAAAAATAGCGTTTTTTCATGTTTTTGCCCTAAAGAATGAAAACTATTGCAGATAGAGAAAAGGTGTTGCTTGCTTAAATGTTTAGCTCATTAAGCTTTACAAAAGTCTCAATAGGGATGAAGTTGTCAGATAAGCTGTTATAGGAGTAATGGCCCTTTTAAGGTCAAAAATAGCGTTTTTTTCATGTTTTTTTGCCCTATTGAATGAAAACTATTGCAGATAGAGAAAAGGTGGGGCTTGCTTTAATGTTCAGCTCATTTAGCCTCAGGAAAGTCTCCGTTGTGTCTAAGTTGGGACTTGACCCATTAAAGAAGAGACAATTATGCCTTAATGACCAGGTGAGCGATTCAGGCTCCTGGGAGCCTCTAGTTTTAAATTATTGCTATAAACAAGATATTGCTATACATAAATACCGGCGCGGGCCCGCAGCAGCGCCATGTTGTGGGTAAAAATCCAATTAAGAGCGTTCAGAAACGTGATATCGGGTCTGTCGCTTTGTCCACAAAACGACTGGAATGTGTACCCGGTGGTTGCCGATGGGTCATAATGCCGCGTCGTCAGGCTACAAATGTAAAATGCGGAAAACCTGACCGTAAACCATAGTGGCGCAACGTGTAAGGAAAAAAAATCATGGTCTTCACGCGTTAAAGAACCCTGCTGCACGCCTTGTTAAGAGAACCCATAGGATTCCCGTGTAATAGCTGCCCATTCCTCCCTTACCAATTGACAGTCAAAACTCTTATCCCCGATTAGACTTTGCCCCCCCCCCCCCATTTTCTCCACTTAATCATCATTTCACGTTCATTTTATCACCTTTTCGTGTTCATATTCCTGATTTACTTGCGGCACAAAAATTAGATCCGAATTGGCAACACCTTTTATGAAATTCTATTCCGCTTTGCCTTATACATATACATTAAATATTTAGAAGTTGCATGTACGCCTGTTTTGTTTTTTTTTTTTCACTCACCCGAGAAAATGTTTAAATATACGAAATTATATACTAAAAATAAAGCTTTCCAACAAAAGTAATGCATATGGATGCCGTTCATTCAAAAGAAATATGCGAAATCCATTGTGCATTGACCCACACAAGGACTACATTAAGTATCGAATACATGTAATGAACACAACATTTAAACTACATGTAAACATCGAAATTTTACAGTGTGAACCCATTGCTGTTTAATGTTAGTGCGGACGACATTTAAACTACTATGAGTTTTGCTCATTGTGAACGCAGCCTAACACTCGGCATATGTCTTAGTTTAATATTGAACAAGATTTCAGTCAACATTCAACATTCGTAATTTTTCTTAAATCAATATTGAACCAGATTTCGGTTCAACGTTCAACATTCGAATTTTTTCTTAGTTCAATATTGAACCAGATTTTGGTTCAACGTTCAATCTGGTTCAATATTGAACTAAGAAACATATCGAAACGTTGATCTGAAATTGTATTAAAATGACCATAAAATCAACCCATTTATGGAATGGAAATAATGTCTCTGACCCGACATTGCGTACTAGAAAAAGCGAAAGTGGTTAGTCACATCCTGAGATTTATAAAAATGTTTATAAAGCACGTAAATAAAAAAAATCCTCTGGAGATTAAAATCTCTAAATTTGGTGGGTTTATTTTTGGTAGAAATATTGATATTTTGATAGTTACTTTAAAACGTTAATGTATTACCTTTTGACCATTCTAGAATAGAATACTTTTATTATACCAATCATGGGCCATTTCTGACATATATTACATTGATTTGAAAATAATAAATTGCATATACTCATGTCACAAATTATGCATCTAAACAATATTAATGGAAAATGATAATAATAAAATAAAATATTTAATAAAAAATAAAGGACATCAGATGATCATGTAACATGGTTGTTTCTATATACGATATTGAGATGTGGAATAAGTGTACGCGACACAACAAACATAAACAAACAGCAATTCAAAAAAACAGCAAGCAGTCTTCAACATGACCATAGGTCACTGCTTACCGTCTTGCATTGGCCCAAGACTTATAATACAATACAAAAGTATCAAAACCAATCCCTAAATCATCAACGAAAGACTCAATTCTTGACATAAAACAGTTAACATAGAATGACAAGGACAAACAAAGGCTTTGGCAAAGTTTCCTATATAAAATGTGGCGGGGTTAAACTAGTTTTTTGGATCCAACCTTCCCCCTATTGATAAGCTTGCACAAAGCTACATATAAAACACACTGTAAAACTCAATCGACAAAAGTTGGAAAATATATTGGAAACAATTAAAAATGTATGAAGAGAATAGAGAAATGACATGTTCTTCTTCATTTGTCATCAGCCGACTAAGTTTATTTCTTGGAGACATTGAGAAAATGTCAGTGAGTGAGTGAGTGAGTTGGTGTTTTACACCCGTGCAACGCTATATAGGTTATTTACAGGCGATGAACATGAAAAGGGTGATAAAATGAACATGAAATGATGATGGTATATGAAATATGGGGGTGGGGTTGGAAACAAAGGAACGGTAAATTTTGACAAACCATAGAAAAAGGAAAGAGGTGGGTAGGGGTGGAAAATCTAGCCTATGTGGTGCACTACTTGGCAGTCCTCAAAGGGATCTTTTACGTGCATGAAGCGTGGCACTCTCCACACATGTTGGCCCACTATGGTCAGCGGTCAGGGTTTCTGTATTATAGACCTGACAAACCTTGCGGACAAGGGCCACCCTATTCAGCCACCTAGGGTACACACTTGGTCGCTCTGTGGGCTGAGCACTGACCCGTTGTCAGAATCCCAAGACCCTTGGTCGCCTCTTACGACAAGCTAGGCTCTGCTGCGGGCCTATTCGCCACCTGGTCCCCGCACGGGACTCAATTTCAAAAGAGGATCTAGGAATGTGCCAGAAGACAATTTTTCAGAATAAGTACTAATAATATACTAGTAATCCCGTAAGGGGCTCGGTGGCAATTAGGTCCACAGTTGATCCAAGTTGAACGTTGGGTTGGTGTTCAGCTAGCGGAGCGACTAAGGTGTGCAAAATAGGGCGGCCCTCGTCAGCGGGGTTTCTCATGTCATAATACGGAGACTACCACCTACCATAGTGGGTCAACTTATGCGCAGATCAACGTTTCATGCACATAAAAGATCCCTTTTTTGGACCATCAAGTAATGCACCATACAGGCTAAACTTTTCCATAACGACCCAACTCTCAGCATTTAATTAAACTATGTACTGTTTGTTTTCACCCCTCCTCTCATTTTTAGCTCACCTGGACCGAAGGTCCATGTGAGCTATTGCCATCACTTGGCGTCCGTCGTCGTCTGTCGTCGTCTGTCGTCTGTCGTCTGTCGTCGTCTGTTAACAATTTTCAAAAATCTTCTCCTCTGAAACTACTGAACAGAATTTAATGAAACTTGGTATGAATGATCCTTAGGGTGTCCTGCACCAAACTTGTGTTTCGATTTTTGATCTGCCAAAAAACATGGCCACCGTTACTAAAAATAGACCAGGGGGGTCAGACTACTGTTTTTGGCTTGTTAATCAAAAAGTATAAGAGATAGAGGAAATCTGAGGCCACGCTACTGATTCAGCATCAAAAGCTCTACAAAAGTCTCCATTTGGTCAAAGTTGTCAGATGACCCTTTATAGGGATTATGGCCCCTTAAAGGTGAAAAATAGCATTTTTTCATGTTTTTGGCCTACAGAATGAAAACTATTGCAGATAGAGAATAGCTGTTGCTTGCTTAAATGTTTAGCTCATTTAGCTCTACAAAAGTCTCCATAGGGTCGAAGTTGTCAGATGACCCCTTATAGGGGTTACGGCCCCTTAAAGGTGAAAAATAGCCATTTTTCATGTTTTTGGCCTACAGAATGAAAACTATTGCAGATAGAGATTAACTGTTGCTTGCTTAAATGTTAAGCTCATTTAGCTCTACGAAAGTCTCCATAGGGTCGAAGTTGTCAGATGACCCCTTATAGGGGTTACGGCCCCTTAAAGGTGAAAAATAGCCATTTTTCATGTTTTTGGCCTACAGAATGAAAACTATTGCAGATAGAGATTAGCTGTTGCTTGCTTAAATGTTTAGCTCATTTAGCTCTACGACAGTCTCCATAGGGTCGAAGTTGTCAGATGACCTCTTATAGGGGTTACGGCCCTTGAAAAATAGCGTTTTTTAGCTCACCTGGACCAAAGGTCCATGTGAGCTATTGCCATCACTTGGCGTCCGTCGTCGTCGTCGTCATCGTCGTCCGTTAACAATTTTTCAAAAATCTTCTCCTCTGAAACTACTGAACAGAATTGAACGAAACTTGGTATGATTGATCCTTAGGGTGTCCTGCACCAAACTTGTGTTTGGATTTTTGATCTGTCAAAAAACATGGCCGCCGTTACTAAAATTAGACTAGGGGGGTCAGACTACTGTTTTTGGCTTATAAATCAAAAAGTATAAGAGATAGAGGAAATCTGAGGCCACGCTACTGATTCAGCATCAAAAGCTTTACAAAAGTCTTCATTAGGTCAAAGTTGTCAGATGACCCCTTATAGGGGTTACGGCCCCTTAAAGGTGAAAAATAGCATTTTTTCATGTTTTTGGCCTACAGAATGAAAACTATTGCAGATAGAGATTAGCTGTTGCTTGCTTAAATGTTTAGCTCATTTAGGTCTACGAAAGTCTCCATTGGGTCGAAGTTGTCAGATGACCCCTTATAGGGGTTACGACCCCTTAAAGGTGAAAAATAGCGATTTTTCATGTTTTTGGCCTACAGAATGAAAACTATTGCAGATAGAGATTAGCTGTTGCTTGCTTAAATGTTTAGCTCATTTAGCTCTACGAAAGTCTCCATAGGGTTGAAGTTGTCAGATGACTCCTTATAGGGGTTATGGCTCCTTATAGGTGAAAAATTGTGTTTTTGGCCTATAGAATGAAAACTATTGCAGGTAGAGAAAAGCTGTTGCTTGCTTAAATGTTCAGCTCATTTAGCTCTACAAAAGTATAGGGTCAACATCAAGACCAGGTGAGCGATTCAGGCTCCTAGGAGCCTCTTGTTTTTTAATTTTCACATTTTAATAATAACGCATTAATAAGGTAGCAATGGCACAACTTCCAAAAAATGTTCAGGTTTATAGCATTTTTTTCATATTTTTTGGAGATTACAGTGGTTGCCTAGCAACCGATTAAAAGCTATTATCCTTGACAATTTTACCAAACTTTGTTTGAAAAGTAAACTTAGGATTGTATGCTACCTTAATAAAAACTAATCGGACTCTATTTCAACATTTATCTTTATAGTATCTGCAATTGAAAATGAACAACCATTTATTTTGGGCATAAATATCATTAAAATATGTACTTATTGATGGTTGCCATGGTAACCAACATGTTCAATTTTTCAACATTGACCTAAATTATGAAACAATATTATCACCCAAGACCAATAAGGTATAACCTGTTGGTATTTCCTTGATATTTGATTGTATGCAAGTATAAAAAAAAGACACCATTTTGAAGCAATATTTTCTATAAAAATACCCAAACGGTAAAGAGTTAATCCTTCTTTCATGTTCATCGTTCATACATAACCTATATATTGTTGCTAAGGCCTTTAACACATCAGTCACTCATTCACCTATAATATACTAAGATCCAGACAATAATTTTGCTTCGCCTGACTCACGGTTCGTCTATTCAGCAATTAAAGTTGCTAGCGTTTATTCAAATATTGCTTAAGTTTTATAAGATAATATCATATTAATAAGCATTGTCGGACTATTGGGTTGTCGGACTAGTGGGCTGTCGGACTATTGGGTTGTCGGACTAATGGGCTGTCGGACTATTGGGTTGTCGGACCAATGGGCTGTCGGACTATTGATTGTCGGACTACCGGGATGTCACCGTAAGATGGCCCTTCACAGTATAGCAGTAAATGTAAATGTTACTCTGTTACTCTCTGTGAGGGTAACATGTATGATTCCTACTGGAGAACAGCGAAACCAATTGGTGGCGCTCAAGTAAGCACAGAAAGAGACTGCTTCATATTTAGATGAACATCAAGGAAAACGTTCAACAAAATGACAAAACTCTATGACAAACATGATGACTTCAACTTTCCAATCGTCAACTTTCCCTTCTTGTGAAGCAACATTCCATCCGCTTCAGCTTAATATGGAGTTTATGTATCTCAGTTGATTTGTTACTCCAGAGCGTGCGGGACTTACATCGATTTCCTTAGCAGAGCATCACGTCTAACACAAAAATTGCTCACACAGGGTTATGTTGCTCCTCGGCTGCTGTCTTCACTCAAGAAATTTTATGGAAGACATCATGTACTTACAGACAAATATGGGATTTCGATCTCTCAGATGAGTGCAGATGTTGGTTTGTCATAGGGTGTTGTTTTGTCTTCCTTTACCAGATTTGACACACTGATTTGACTGTTGGCAACATGATGGGTGTGCTATAGCAAGCAGAAACTGCTTACTCTTCTGGAGCACCTGAGTTCACTCTCATTTTGACTGGAGTTCACGTTGTTGATTGATATTCAGTTATTTTTGTGTTTCCATGTTTTCCATGTTGTCTGTTTTTGTCCCGTTCTTGTTGTTGTTTACTGGTTTTGTCTCTGCCCTTTCAGACTTATGACATTCGGATTCACCATTGGTACCTCTGCTTCTCTTAAGACACAGACCCTCTATTATTTACTTAGTATATGTTATTTTACACCTTATTTTGTCAAATTGAATTTGGAATGTTCAATTACTTAGTAATTAAGGTAATTTAATTTCTGATCCTGAACTGCATAAAATTCAAGATCAATTGTCATTTTTAAATCTAAATTTCATGATACATATGAAAATTTATTAACACATTTGATTGTACTTTTCCTCAAACATGTTGTTCCATATGAAAATTTACTGTAAACAGATAGTAAGAGTGTGTATTAAAGAAAAATGTTTTGCTCCTTTTTGTAACAGTTTTTTCAGCAACATCTAATCACAGCCACTTGATATTTTGTATACAGCATCATGGTGGGGTCCCATTATTTGGTATTCAATTCAGGGTTGTGGCTCACCTACTTCCTGTTTAAAGAAATATAGCCATTTTTAACTTTGACAGATTTTTATAGAATACATTGCACATGTACTACATGTACATGTATGTTACAAAATTTGAAAAAAAATCTCAAGACCAAACAGAGTTTCACAGATGTTGGAACTGTGCCAATATCAAAAACTCACACACAGTGTAGACTTTTGACACTTGAATTGGTGCCTCTTTGCTTCTTTAACTCATTTAACTGGACCTGTTTAAAAGAAAACATGATGAAACCTGAAGAAAATACACCAGAAGATTTCTGATATACATTGTAATAACTAGTGCCATTTGTTTGTCACATTTTTTAACCAGTTTATAATGTAAATGCCTTAGTTGTCAGAGGGTACATGTAGTTCTCAACATTTTTATGGCCCGACCACGTATGTGGATCGGACATATAGTTTTACCCTTGTCCGTCCGTCCGTACGTCCCTCCGTAACACTTTGGTTAAGTTCTTGGTTAAGGTCCATTACTCGGATACTAGATGTTGGGGTTCAATGATATTTCACTACTAGATGTGTCTTAGGTTAGGTGACACCACCCACTAGAAATTAGGTCACTGTGACCTATATTTTACGCATGAATGACTTTGGTTAAGTTCTTGGTTAATGTCCATATCTCAGATACTACATGTTAATGGTCAATGGTATTTCACCACTAGATGTGTCTTGGGTTACATGACACCACCCAATATAAATAAGGTCATTGTGATCTATATTTTATGCATGAACGACTTCGGTTAAGTTCTTGGTTAAGGTCCATAACTTGGATACTAGATGTTGGGGGTCAATGATATTTCACCACTAGATGTGTCTTGGGTAAGGTGACACCATCCACTAGAAATGGGGTCACTGTGACCTATATTTTACGCATGAATGACTTTGGTTAAGGTCCATATCTTGAATACTACATGTTAGGGGTCAATAATATTTCACTACTCGATGAGTCTTGGTAACATGGCACCACCCACCAGAAATAAGGTCACAGCGACCCATATTTTACACATGAACACTTTTGATCAATATTTTGGTAAAGGTCCATATCCAAGGTAATACACATTGAGGGTCAATGATATTTCAAGAACGGGACGGCCACCCTGTGGCTCATAGACACATTTTCTAGTTTTTCTCAAAGCAGTTCTTGCTGTGATGCCTATTTACAGTTCAAAGGGCATTATTTGCCTAAATCAGGTTAAATTTTCTATCTGTCTGACATGTCTGAATCTCCAAATAATTTCAAAATCAAAATTGTTTTTAAATAAAACTTCCATACACTAATCAATGCTTATTGCTTATATATATAGTCTTTGATTTGTAACTTTTAAGTTATGTTGAAAACAGTTCTTATCTTTTAATGTACAATGTTAAAAAAAAACTTTCTACAGTCATTGGGTATGGGTAAATTTTCTTTTTAGGAATCAAGTGAAAATTTATATATATTTAGATATGCATGATGATTTTCTGATCGGTATGAATGTTTACAACTTTATTTTAATATTTGGAGCTACAAAATCATTTAATATTATGTTTTAAACATTTTTAAAAGGTTTTTGTCAAATGTGACAAGGATTGACATTGTTTTCTCTACAGTTGTACTGAATAAACGGCACTCTCGATCAACCTCAGTCCAGGTATGGGTTACACATTTCAGGCACCATCATCTTTGTCTAAGCTGTAGACATTTTGTTTTGATGTGATAGCTAGGAAGACCACATAAGTGCAAACCCCCCTAAACCACTTATAAATAATAAATTAATGGATTTTGATTAAACTTTACACAAAGGAAGTACATGCATGATATTATGGAAATGAGCATGTGCTCATAAAACAGGAGAAATAATTGGATTTTAGGTTTTTGGCAATATTGACTTCAATATAATGCAGAGGGTATCCTTTTGTGAGCTCTCTCACAGTGTTTCTTGTTATTACATAGTCATGATAGTAGTTTTACTCCAAGCTGATTGTTGAAAAATCCTAAGGAAATGGTATGTACATTGTACATGTACAAATGATGTAAAAAAGTTTCTTTTGCATATTGTATTTGTCTGTGTCAAATAAATCATTGATTGGTTTTGATGTCTATTTCTAATACAGTCATTACATATAAGGCCACTCCCTTTATGTGGCCACAATTCTTTGGCAACAACCACTTTTAATTCATAAGTACCCCCCATATAAGGCCACCTCCCTGCTGCGACCAGAGGCCAGCCTTTTGCTGTCAAAATGGTCAAAGCCCCTCTATTAATGGCCAAAAAATCCAAAAAAATATACTATTCTTTAATATATTAATCAATAATGTATTCCATATATAGAGCTGTTTTATTTTGTTTATCTATTTTTGTTATTTATTTTTTTGCTATATTTTAGCATGTTTTTTATGGTTATCTTATTTTCAATACTTATAATTAAAATAATGATGGAAATAGGATGTTATCACCCGTGGGTTTCTGACGATGCATGTATTTATTCACCTGAATAACATTTTCCTTAAATACTGTGGTATCATTTATTTTCGTTGGTATTAATTTTCGTGGTATGATGAAAATTGATAGGTACGTAGATTCTTAAATTTGTGGTTCTGAGGTTAGCAGCATGAAGATAAATGTTATATTTCCTTTTGTGGGTGGCCTTGACCATGTTGACCCACAAAAGCCACGAAAATTGATACCCCACAAATAATAATGAGACCATAGTATATGGATATTAAAATAAATTTTATACAATAAACATGTTCAACCTAAAAAAAAATGAAGAATAAAAGTTGCGTCTCTCTATGCATCTATTTGTGAAAAACTGTACATGCGTAATTATCTAATACATTGAACCAGTAATTTGTTCCTTTGATTCAACAATTGACTATTTATTTGTTGAATGGAGGATTTAAACTGTTATCATGTAAACAATAGAACACAATCCGTGTCGTTACATGTAAATCAATATTTCCGATGATTTGTTTAATATTGATTTTGGGACGTTTAATCCTTATCATATGATTTTGTATCATATATATTGAATTTCTTAAAATAGACTAAATTTTTTAGTATTTATCTTACTGTAAAGGGATACTTTTGTTTACATAATCTGGTAATGCTATAAGTCTAATAGGTGGTATTTTTAATTTGAAGAAAATAAAGGCATTTTATTTATCATTTGTTAATTTCACTGTTCACATGATCATGATGATGTTGGTAATTCAAATCTTTAAGTTTCTGAAAATAAAATAAAAAAAAATGTTTCTACGGTAATCGTTATGTCATATTTTTATACGACCGCAAAATTTTGCGATCGTATAATGTTATGGCGATGTCGTCGTCGTCGTCGTCGTCGTTGTCGTCGTTGTCGTCGTTGTCGTCTGGGAACATTTGGTTTCCGTGCGATAACTTGAGTAAATGTTGACCAATTGTTTTAAAATTTTGATATGATGTTTGTAACCACTAAAGGAAGGTTGGTATTGTATTTGGGGTTTGTAGCCCCTACCGTTTTAGAAAAAAGGGCCAAAAGGGGCTAAAACGGGTGTATTGACAAAACTGTTGTAAAATGTTTGTTATTCATTCAATTTTGAAAATTCTTTTTTTAATGAATTCCTCATTAAATTCTGTCAACTAAATGTGTCAATGATTTTGCTATTTATTGCACCGTTACATTGCTACAGGGGGGCAAAAAGGGGCCACACCCCAAAAATCGACTTTTTTATTTGTGGTCCGATTTTCAAAATCTTTTTTTCATTGGAATCCTTGTGAAAATCCCTGCCTGCGTTTTTCAATCGGATTTGCAATATCTCTTACCGTTTTTGAGAAATTAGGGGTCAAAGGGGCCAAAAACGCCATTTTTAAAAGTTTGTCAATGCAAATAGTTTTATACCAAAAATCAAGTTGTAGTGGGCCTGCCAATTGTTATGAAATTTATATATGATGATTATATCCACTAAAGGAATCTTGGTTTTGTATTTAGGGTTTGTGGCCCCTACTGTTTTAGAAAAAAGGGCCAAAAAGGGCTAAAACGGGTGTATTGACAAAACTGTTGTAGAATGTTTATTATTCATTTGATTTTGAAAATTCTTTCTTTGTTGAATTCATCATTAAATTCTGTCAACAAAATGTGTCAATGATTTTGATATGTTTTTCACCATTACATTGTTACAGGGGGCTAAAGACAGGCCACGCCCATAAAATCAACTTTTTTATTTGTGGTCCGATTTTCAAAATCTTTTTTTCATCGGATTCCATGTACACAATTTCCTATTATTTTTTATCAGATTAGCAATATCTTTTACCATTTTTGAGGAATTAGGGGTTAAAGGGCCAAAATTGTAAATTAATACATGTATAGAAATAAGGCTTTTTGTATAAGATGTTGATGTAAATATATTTGTCAAAAATGCATTTCTATAAGTCCACCACAGGATGCATGTGTCAAAAAGCTTTGTAAGTCCACCATGGGCTTCATGTGACCAAAGCAATGGACTATCCATATTGGGCCTCCAACGAACAGGGTTCAACTTGTTGCGGTCGTATCATGCTGCGCTCGGCGTAGCTTTTTATTAATAATCAATATAAATCATTCATTCAAGGTCAGCATGGTCAATGACTGGTCATATTTAGATCAAAGATAAGATATATATACTGTGGATTCATTACTTTTCGTGGGTGCCAATTTTCGTGGTTTTATTCTAAAATTCGTGGTTTTGATGTCTCCAGCAAGCTGCATACAGATCAATGCTAAACTTTAAGTTGGGTATAAAAATTCTTTGGTCAAGGCAAACAGCGAAAACCACGAAAATTGATTTCCCACGTTTAATAATGAAACCACAGTATTTATGTGTTAATATTTCAAAAAATTATTTATTCATGTATTTATTCAGCATGTGAAGATAAAACATGTATATGTTTGACCATGTTTCATAATATTTTTAGTTAATGCATATATGAAGCAACATCACACAAGAACTCATAGAATAAAGGATTGGGTGTGTTTATATAATTAAAAAAAAAAGGTTTTCTTTTTATTCAGGTTTATATGCATGCATGATGGTACACACAAACATTTAAGTTTATGCATAAACATGCAGTGCAGCAAAATGCAGACAAACCATTGCAATAATTACGTGTCTTGTAGATGAGCAGCTGTTCATATAAATGTAAAAGAATTTCTTATCACATGTCATATGATAATTTATTGATAATTTTAAAGACGTTTATCCTTGATTGGGAAAAAAGCTTGGTGCTTCTATAAATCCAGCTTGCAGTTAGTGAGTGTGACTGTCCTTAGCACAACCCATTGAGCCTCATCTTATCAAACTCTACAAAGGGGTCTTTAACATGCACAGGGTATTGCTCGTCCTGTACACTGAGGACCATCCCTTCTGAAGGACTAGCATTGCTTCTTGAGATTATTCTTGCAAATGGTGTTAAGAGAAAGTCAGAAATGACTCGGTCACCCCTGACAAAGATTGTACCACAAACCTTGTTAATGATTGAAGACATTAATGACAATGGAAAACACAGTCCTCTAAATTTCATAAAAAACAAAGAAGAACCAATGAGGCAACAATCCAATGTCAGAAGTTCAAAAGAAAAAAAACAAAAACAATATAAACAAACTAACCCTAACCATAACCCTAAGCACACACATGATAAATAAACTAAAACCAGCAACAAGAACTCATTTAGAAAAGATGAGTGCTCAAGAAGGGTCTATAAGCAGTTCCTGCTTTACAAACACACCTGTTGTGTTGCCAATGATAAATTTTGTGTTGGTCAATTCTTGTAAAGCACGACAACATGAGCCAGTAGAGATAATAAGACTTGTTAAATCTTATTTGGCTTCTGACACTGCAGAAGCACTTACAATGTCATTTAACTGTCAGCCATGTTTATATATAAGCTCTTGGCAGAGTCTAATGCAATAGTGCAGGAATGCTGGCCAATATGTGGAAATTAGCCATTTTATCAGGCATAACATTTTGATTTTTCGAGTTCAAAACAGAAATTTTTATGACTAGGGGTCACTTTGATTTTATGTTCATTTATCAATGTGTATTTGTTGCAGTTTTGTTAAGACTGATTAATTGTTTGTTTTCATTGGGGTGTCTGTGGTTAATTTATATAAGTTATGCAATATATGCATTGATTGATGCATGTATTTTGTTTTGTTTTGATCATGGTCATTATAGTCATGATAATTGAAATGTCTTAAAAAAATAATAACCTTTTATTTTGTGTTTTAATATTCTAGTTTTAGGTACTGATGTTCTAAGAATGGACACACAGATTTATGACAGATAAGATGTGTTATGGAGGACGGATAGTTGATCAATCACTCGTCATCTTTCTTCTTTTCTTCCTGGGCTGTGTCATACAAGGTTTGTATTGTTTTTATACCCTTCCTTCGGAGAAGATTCAAGGGGGTGTTTCTTTTTGTAGCTGTGTCCACCTGTAGTTCTGTCACACTTGTTTATATCTTAATGCAAGGCAAAATTGCAAAAGCCAGGTATTGCTAGTGAGTGTTGGCTCACAGATTTCTTGTTAGTTTTGAATTTATATGTTGCATATACCGGGTAGTTTCAACATAGAAATCCTTCAAAATAAAATAATCACCAATAATTTATTTTTTGGCACTCAACCACCCAAAGAAATAAAAAATAATCAAAAATGTAGAAATCACAGTTTTATCAGCAGCTTCATTTCTGCACATGGGTTCAGATTAATATCTGAGAGCAAACATGGCAAAAGGTATAGAAATTTTTGAAAATCTCAATTGGCTATAATCCACCAGACGTTATTAAAAAGTCCGCAATAGGAGTTACTGTAAATACATACAGGATCAGGACTTTTGTGAATATAATTTCATGGGTCTACATGTAGGATAAAAAATTTAATTGTTGGACACAGTGTCAAACAACTATAAACTAGAAACCAAACATACTTGTCACTAGCTTTGATATGTCGAGCATCTATATAAAGCAGATCTATATAAATCAGATATGAAAGTCCTACTTTTTAACCTTGGACAATTCATCACATACTAAGCAGAGTTCTACCCAGAGTTTGCGAAACATGTTGGAGCTGTCCAGTGGCTGATTCAGGGGGAGGCGGAGGGGGCATACGCCCCCTTTAATTGAGAAATTGAAAATTTTTCTGTATAAAATTGACCAAGCAACTTCAAATTTTCAATTAGCAATTACCCCCCCCCCCCTTTCACAGACCTCTGGATCCGCCCCTGCTGTCAGACCTGACTGGTAAAATTTACGCAGGTCCAGCATTTTAAACGTACTGGACCCATGTATTGTAGATTTTAGTAATTTTGTTCATGTAGAAAGTTATAGTAGACAGGACCAGAAAAAAAAATTCGTCCGACCAAAGATTTGATTTTGACACACATAATGTCTGACAAAGAAATTTTAAGTTTCACGAACTCTGAGATTCTACACCCGCATAGTTGTGTCTAGCAGATATAAATCTGAGAATTAGAAATGGGATCATTCATTAGAAAGTTAGCTTATGTCTAGAAAATACAGTTATGAAATTCTGACTAAAATGGAAAAAGAAAGCTCTAATTTTTAACCCTGAGACAATTCATTACACTCTAAGCAGAGATTGACATCTGCTTATTCTGCTTATATGTGTCTAGCAGATATAGATCTGAGAATTGAAAATTGTCACTAATCGTGAGACAAGTACAGGAAGCTTTGATTTATGAGAGAGTTTTATTAACTTCATTGATTGAGATCCGTTTGTAAGTTTCCAATAAGGAAATAACTTCAAACACTGTCACCTCAAATGACAAAAAGATTTCTATCGATCGATAAATCTCTATCCTCAATAAAAAGCCATAAACTGGAGATGCAGTGATTTAGATATTAATATTGGCAATAAAAAATTCATAAATTGTCAATGGATGTGGCTTTCTTCAATTGATTTCGGAAATAAAGCAATCCTGAGTGATGTAACATTGTGGCAGTGCTTGCGTTATAACCATTATGGTATAATATTGACGATGTAGATTTAATTGAGCCTGTCAAATTTGTGCAATTACCTCAGTGCTTTTCATCATTCTGTATGATTTCATTATTGTTTGATGGTTTGGGTGTACTTTTACCATTTTCTTATTTGTACTGAAAATTTGCAATCTATTTTTAAAAATGAGAAGAAAATCAGACAGTCATATTACTCTATTTTATTGACCGGGCTGGTAACGGGTCAATTATTTCGGGATTTTACGTTTAAATCTTACCTAAAAGTACTGAGAAATCTAAGCTCCGCCCAACCTTGTGAATAAAATAGAGTAATAATACATGTACATGATATTCTCAAGAACATAACTATAGCCAGAGTTTGATGTGAGAGAAGAAACAATTGCTAAAATGCAAAATTTGAAATGAAAATTTAGGATAGCCTAGCAGAAAAAAGTATAAATGCACAAGAATTGGGTTTGGGAAAGGCGTGTGAAGGGGGGGGGGGGGGTAATTCCCCTCCACTACTTATCTGAATGCTTACAATGAGACTTGTATGAATACCATGAATAAGTGTATGTAATTAACCACTGAAACTGATGCATAGACAGAATTTTGTGATTGACAAGTCACTACCATAATTCATGATCATCCATAAGTTTCATTTATCATGTTTATTATCTTCAAACCTTTGGTTTGAATATTTAAATTGTGAACTGTTTAGACTGTGTGATCGTGTTGATATCGATATTGAAAACTTTATTTAAGTACACAAGACAGTCGGAAAGGAGGGGTGCGGTGCATTTGGTGTGAAAACACTCCTGTTTTGCAAAAAATGTAATGAAAAACTCTTTAGAAATGCAGCAAACCAACTCAAATTTTCTAGGCTTAATTTTAGAAAATATTCCTATCTGGGAGGGGAACCCCTCCCAGACCCTCCCCTGCACCCCCTTTCCAGAAGCATGGTGACAGCCCTGTGTTACAAGTACATACCTGTAGCCAGAGTTTTTTTAGGGGGGGGTTTGTTTGAGGGTTCGATTTTCAAAATTTTCCTTTTTTTAATAGTGCTTAACCAAATTTCAGCTTGTTGTTACCTATATCTTTTATTATTTTTTTTTGCCCAAGGGGGGAGGGGGTTTGGTCCAACCCCCTCGAACCCCCCTGGCTACAGGTATGCAAGTACATGTGCATGCTAATACATATAGGTCTGAAAGCCTTAAAAAATTAGTTGAGAAATGCATTTTAGATGATGTTGAATTTTCAAATCAACATAGCGTACTGTAACCTTACACTCATTTATAATATAGGATATTTAATTTTGTTTGCATAAGAGATCTATAGTAATTCATGAGATTGTTTATCTTGTGTGTCATTTATGCAAATATTTTTATACATAATTCTTAGTCACAATATTTTATTTAAAGTTTTCCGTTGTCTTTATCAAGTTAAATTGTACATTGAAAGTCTAATACTTGGAATATATTTTGAATAATCTGTTAAGTTTGATTCCAGATTTTCCAAAATTTTTTAAGTGCCAGTCCACCGGCAAAAAATGGGCAAATTTTACTAAAGTCTGGCAGATTTGTTTAATTTACAATAGAAATGTAAGTTGGTCCAGCAGTATTTGAATTTAGGTCCGACAAGCCAAGGACTAATTTTGTGAAGATGGTCAGATTCTTTTGATAGTTTTTCTGTGAGATTCATTGTCTTATTAGGCCAATATAAAAAATATTCTAGATTACCGTATCATCCCCTCTCACCCCGTCAAAATTTTTTAATTTTTTGGCTAATTATGTTAATTGTTGGTCAATTTCTTTTAAAATGGCAGCATATCTTATCATATTGGATAAAAAATAAAAAATGAAATTCACCCATCTGCCCCATTATATTTCAAGTAATTTGGATGAGAATCTAGAAATAATTTTTTCATGGCCTTATTAATTTCTTTTTCATGATCTGACTCCTAACTGTTTAAATGATAAAGCTGTCTAATTATATAACTTTTATATTTAGCTTTTAAAACAGTTCTGATTATTAACCAAAAAGCATTTAGAATCATATTTTTTTGCAAATATGAAGGGATATTTGAATAATAAATATGATTAAATTTGTCAAAACTTTATTGAATGAGTGAATTTATTCATATCCCATATATTAGATCCAAAACAATATTTTTGAATTTTATATGTCCAAAAAATATTTCCAGTAGGGCTAATTTTTCTGGGTAGGTCGTAAAAGGGGAAACAAACAATATTTTGATTTTAGCCTTATGTTGTCTATTTCTTTGTATGTTTACTGGTTTTGTCTTTTGCCTTTTTGACTTATGACATTCAAAAGCCCTATTGTACCTGTCCTGCAAAAGTGGATTCCGGTGGACCGAAAGCCTTATTTTATCAAATTTGCTAATTTTTTGTTATATGTTTAATATAAATTAATGCAAAGTTTAACTGGACCTAACCAATTTTAACATGATATTTCCAGTAGGTCCGGCCTTATTTCGAAGACTGCAGTGTTCACTTTGTATAAAATGCTAGCAGTTCTTTTTAACTTTGTTTTTTTGTAATGCCTAAATGGTATACAAATTTTGAAAATGTCCATCAAAATCTATTAAACATACATTTCAATATTAAATGTACATTTCATTTCCTCATTTTGATTTCCCTTGACCAAGTCATTCAATAGAAATTGTGTAAATTATTGGTTTATCTAGTGGTATATTATTAGCCTTTAATATCTTTATTATCTAGATAATGGGTAAAGAGATGCTTGATAATGGATTATTTCTGTCTGTCAAGTATAATCAATAATGGGAGTCCCTAACCTAAGCTGACAATAACTGGCTCTTCTTATCTTTATGGGGTTATCAATTTCATGCTGGTCTAAATGTCTTTGATATTTATAAAAGCATGAATGGCCATTGGTCTTATATCTGGTAGCAAGAAATGTAAAATTAAATAGAACAAATAAACATGTTGATGATCTGTTATCTATTTTGTACGGTTCTGAAGCATTCTTTTTGGCATTTGAAAGCTGAAAATTGTAAACAACCACAAATTTTCCAATAAAAATTATTTTATTAACATGATTAATGCAATATTCAATTTCTACTGCTATCTTACATGAAAATTTATGTGAAAGCTTTTCTATGTACATATGTCAAATTAACAAGGAAATGTATGTTGTTCAGAAATTCATGTAAATGTTCCAAGCAAAGTTCATATTAAACAGAATATTTGTCTTTTTTGTCACATTCTACGTGTGTGTGTGTTAATTATTATTTTTGTCATACATTGGTCTACATTGTACTCCCAACCTATTTTTCCCATTTAAAGTAATCATTAATTTCTCTTGTGTACTTAATTCTTAAGCTTTTTTCTTGTTATCAAATTAGTAAAAGTTCTACCTCATTTGTAAGAAGCCACATTAATTACAGGGATTTTTATGCCCAACCTACAAAAGTAAAGGGGCAGATAGTGTATGGGTCCATTCCTCCGTCTGTCTGTCGGTCCGTCCCAAATTCCCAAATTCACACTTTACTCAGACAAGTACCAAAGCAACCATATTGGTATTGTAGGTGCACTTAGTCAGATGCTAAGCATAAAGAATTCTTCAGATGCTGTCTATATTTTTCGCATGGATGATGATGCACTTACAGAAGGATGGTTCAAGTCCATTCCGGATTACTGACAAGTGCCACAGCAACTTACTATATTGGTATGGTAGATACACCTAACAATACTTAGCACAATGCATGCTACGATGCTGGCTGTGACCTTCATTTTCTGCATGGATAACTTCTACTTAAAGAAAAATGGTTGAAGTCGATTACTGCTTACAGACAAGTGCCCCAGTAACCATATTGGTATGCTTAGCACAAAGGATGCTTTGGATGCTGGTTGTGACCTATATTTTCTGCATGGATGACTGATTAAAGTCCATTCCCATATTACAGGCAAGTCCCACAGCAACCATATTGGTATGCTAGATACACCTAATGATGCTAAGCACAATGCATGATTTGATTTTTATGTCTTTTATCAGATTTACCCTCAAGTATAAGTAATTTTTTAAATAATATAAAGACAGGACACTGAGTCTGTTTGAAACATTTTCTTGTTTATTTTCAGGTGTGATATCTAAGGATATATGTGCTACAGGGACCAGCCGTGAAGAATTAACATCAGCACTTCACCCAGGTGCCTTACCCAAGGGAGGATTCCAAGCAGGAAATTTCTCGAAGGACCCAAAAGCTCTGAAACTTTCGCAATGCATTCTAAGTTGCTGTACACAAGACACTTGTGATGCTGTGTTTTTCTTTCATAACCCTAAACATGATACAGAGATGTGTTATCTCATACAGTGTAACAGGACGTACCCTGGGTCATGTGATCCCGGAGAAAAAGACTCCACGTCTAATAAGACATACTTTGTGACAGTCAGGGACGTAGGTGAGTATTTGTGTAATTTATTTTCCTGTGCCAAAATCAAATATGGACAAGGCTGGCAATGTTTTTGTTGTACCATAATAAGAACTCTTCTTCTGTCTTCCATTACTACAGATTTTCATAAAGTTTTATTGTATTCCTTGCAAATAAAATAGGCATGATAGGTAGCATGAGTTTTTCTGAAAATGCCAAATCAAAAAAATAAAACGCACAATTTCTTGTATTTAAAATGCCTATTTTGATCTAAGACAGCTAAAAACTTCCTACAATAAAATATCCCAATTTTGTACCCTGTTTTTAAAAGCAAACAAAAAAGAAATCGGAATTCAGTATTTAAGAACCACGGCATGACTTTGAAGGATATACGTTCAAGCTGATAATCATGTGAAATTTTTGTGAATGTGAACCTATGAAACATGTTCTCAATTTCTATTGTAGCTTACTCCCAAGGAGGCAGTGCTCCAGTCCTACAAGAGGGGGCATGTAATTTGCTGAACAGAGACGACTCAGGATGCCGTGTGAATGAAGAATGCCGACTGAAGCCGGCAGGCTTATCATTCCAAACAGAATGTGTTTGTAGTGAAGGCTATAGATATGATGAAAATGAAAATATTTGTAAAAAGGGTTGGTAGAGCTATACATTTTTTATCATATTCCATTTTATGAACATACCGTAGATTCGTTTATTTTCGTGGGTACCGATTTTCATAGTTTGATGAAAAAAGACCAGTTTGTGGATTCTTAAATTCATGGTTCTGAAGTCTGCAGCTTACAAAGGAATGTTAAATTTCCTATTCGTGGGGAATCAATTTTTGTGGGTCTATGCACCCCACAAAAACCACGATAATTGATTCTCAATGAATAATAATCATGATAATGAATCACAGTACATTAAGAAAAAATAGGTGAATTTAAAAAAGGAAAAAGAAAAAAACCAGCTGTAAACAAATAGTAGAATAGGCTTTAAACTTGCTAGAAAATCGCCATTTCTAAATCAAACACCTGTTGTCGTTCAGGTCTTTATAATTTTCAATGCAGACCTAATTGTGCATAAAATCATTAAAAAAAGCAGTAAATTCTTTTCTATATAAACTATTGAGACATTGATCAGATGACTAAATTTACCAATATGTCAAGTTGTCAACAATGATGTTAGCATAAACAAAAGGGCCACAGATGTTAGTAAAAATACAATAAGAGAGTATGAAAATATATTGATGAATACAGTTTAGAAAGATATAGAATATATTTTGAAGGTGGAAAAAAAAAGCGTATAGCTAGAAATTTTAGCGAGTTGCAAATTTTGCAATTTATTTCATAAATCTGAGGTTTTATTTAAGTGGTCATAATTTTTTTTTGCATTTTCAGAATCTAGATTTAGTAAATTTATATGCACTCAAATTTTTATGACCTTTTATTTTAGTGATTACTCAGAACTTGCTAATAAAGCCAAAATTAGAACCTCAAGAATTTTTTCTGTTATCGTATACAGTACGGTATGTTAGATCAGAGGTTTTGAAAATTGGTCGTATCCTACTTACTGGTAGAAGACATTGAAATTTGGAATATGTTTACGTGATACAACCTACATATATCAGCTGCAACTTAAAAATCCAAAACAAAAAAAAGACCAACAGCCTTAAAGTTATGCCCTTACTTTAAAGAGAGGGGGCTATATTGCAATTACCTTTCCATCTATCAGTGAGTTTGTCCGCCTGTCACAAACTTTGGCAAGAGATTTCTCTGCTTCTACTAAAGGGATTTATTTCAAATTTGGTACACAGCTTAAGTAACACGAGTTGTAATGTGCCTCCACTTTCCAGGTTGGTCTTGCATTTATTTCCTGTTTTACAAATGGTTGAATGGGGGTATCCTTAGCAAGAATTTAGTGCAACCCCTTGTTTGACCAGTGGTCACTGCTTGCCATCTTTTTAAGTGCTCCAGATCATAGATATTATAACCAATCCTTAAAATCATCAAAGACCCACTTCTGGACATGAAATCACTTACATGAAGAAGACAAGTGCAAACAAAAGCTTTGACAAAGATTGACTTTCTATTGAGAATGAAAAACAAATAACAATAAAGTTTAAATCAATGGTCTCAGTTGTCCCATAAAAACATTTTTTTTTTGCTGTAATGATTTAAAATTTGAACTGGTAGATTAAGGTAACAACAAATTTATCAAAAACAGGTGATAGAATTGAAAAAGATATAATCTTGGCTTGGTATGGGCATTTGAATATAAAAAGTGGTTTGACACCAATATTTTTGCCAAATCTCCCTTATCCATTAAGATTGAAGGGTTTTAGAGTCAGGGAATGGACTATTTGAACATTAAGCACAAACCCCTTCAGCCCTTCTCAGGGTAACCAACTTTTGAAAATTTGAAATCGTGTTTTTAAGTATTTCTTTGATGTTTCCTATTACATGATTATTCATTATGAAATAAAGGCAAAAAATTAGGGAAAACCCGTGAAATTCTGCCTTCTTGACAATAAACATGCATCTTCTCTTTTCAGAATTAAAAGCTACAATATGTAACCCAGATAAAATGAATGATTGTCATGAAAATGAAGAGTGCTACATTCCCCCTGCAATAAGCAGTAACCTTGGAGTATGTGTTTGTATGAAGGGCTACGAGAAAGATACAGAAGGAGTGTGTAGATCTATCATTCCAAGTAGGTGGTTTATCTTCTCTTGGCTTATAAAATCATGCTATCTTCCATGCTTATCCAAGTACAGAGGGGCTGGACAGGGGTAAATGGGGTCAAGGGTTGAAGATTAACTTTGCTTGAAGTAGGGGTTGAAGGGACAGAACAGAACTTAGGTCAGATAATAAATACTCAATGGGTGACATGGGAAACAAGATTTAAGGGGTTGACAATAGAGTTTTAGGGTATGAAATGGGGTCAAGTGGGTAGAGACAGGATTTTATCGGACAAGGAGTAAGGGATGTCGTGACAGGAAATTGAATGAAAAGCAAGTTAAAATCATTCTAAAGGCATAAGGTTGGGGTCATGGGGTGGGAAAGGAGGGTCAAAATGGACAAGGAATGAGGATTGAATGCCCCCCTTGTCCAGCCAACCTGTATGTTAAATATTTTCAATGCTCTTAATGTCAAAATGTGAAATATGTTTAGTCTTTGAGGGCTGTTCCATTTAAATTGATGCGGGGGAGGCACTTTGTTCAAGACTGCCCCCCATCAATAAAAAAAAAAAATCATTATACATCAACAAATAAAGGCATTAACCCCCCCCCCCCCAACCAACAGAAAAAAAACTGCACCCCCTCCCATGTCAATTTAAAAGGAACAGCCCTGACAGTTTCCTACATAAAAATGTTTGTTTTTAATAGAGGAAAATGTTTCGCTTTGTGGATAAGGTGTGTCTTGCATGACCCATTTATTCAAATAAATAAGAACTTTTTTAGACTTGTTTGTGTTCACTGTAAATCTCTTTGCATGCATCCATAATAGGTTGATAGTTTAAGTAACAGAAGGAACTATGTTTATTTATATGACTGGTTTAAATTGGTATTTATTGATTTTATTGCTTTTCCCCAAGCTTACACCTTTTGAATTTTATTTATTTTTTGCATGCTATACACCTTGTTGCAGAACCTTCCTTTTCCCGTCCTGCACACCACAAATTGCATCATTGTGAATATGGACTTCATCACCAATGCGATAAACATGAAGAATGCTTCATTCCTCCCCATTCTCACAGTAGACTGGGTACCTGTATATGTAAGGAAGGTTACCAGTTCGATGAAAATTACAATTGCAAATCCATAGGTAATATTTGTAAAATGTAATAAGTAAAATATGATTGAATAGTAATAATTTTGTGTTTTTACCAATTTTCATGATGAAATGTGGCCAACCCGGCAATTCAATTATTTTTAGTTTGAATAGTTTTCAGAAAAAAATTATTAGCTTACTCTGTTAATGATTTGGTTGTGCTGAATAAATAGACTTGAAAGTTTGATTTGCAAAAATTAACATAAAATCTTATTTTACTTAATAATATCTTTTAAAACTTAAGCATATAACAACCAACATGATCAACTTTTTGTTTTGTTTTGTATTTTTTATGAACCGTAAGTAAAAAGATTACATAGACTTTGTTGGTTTTTGCCAAATAGCAACACCCATGAAAATTGGTACAACTTTTACATTTTCACTTGATTTAGTTTTGTGTTTTGAAATTGACTTACTCTGTTTTGCTTGTTATTAATGTTGTTTGTAATTTTATCTTAAAATTTGATTTAGCTTTGATTTCAAAATTTATTTTTTTTAAGTTACTCTTTGTTATACCCCCCACTTCAAAAGTGGGGGTATATAGTGATAGGGGTGTCCGTCCGTCCTTCCGTCCATCCGTCCTTCCGTTACACTTCAGGGTACCCATCTCTTATCCGCAACTCCTCCTAAACCCCTTGGTGGATTTTCATGAAACTTACACACAATCTTTGTGACATAATGTAGATGTGCACCTACTATTTTAAAATTTGATCAGAATGATTTTTGGAGTTTCCCATTGCAAAACATGGACTTAGCCATTCGCCTACATGGGGGTACCCATCTCTTATCCGCAACTCCTCCTAAATCCTAAACCCCTCGATGGATTTTCATGAAACTTACACACAATTGTTGTGACATAATGTAGATGTGCACTTACTATTTTAAAATTTGATCAGAATGGTTTTTGGGGTTTCCCATAGCAAAACATGGACTTAGCCATTCGACTACATGGGGGTACCCATCTCTATCCGCAACTTTTCCTAAACCCCTTGATGGATTTTCATGAAACTTACACACAATTGTTGTGACATAATGTAGATGTGCACTTACTATTTTAAAATTTGATCAGAATGGTTTTTGGGGTTTCCCATAGCAAAACATGGACTTACCATTCCCCTACATGGGGGTACCCATCTCTTATCCACAACTCATCCTAAACCCCTTGATGGATTGTCATGAAACTTTTACATAATCTTTGTAACATAATGTAGATGTGCACCTACTATTTGAAAGTTTGATCAGAATGATTTTGGGGTTTCCCATAGCAATACATGGACTCAGCCATTCAACTACATGGGGGTGCCCATCTCTTATCTGCAACTCCTCCAAAACCCCTTGAAGGATTTTCATGAAACCTACACACAATCTTTGTGACATAATGTAGATGTGCATCTCCTATTCTAAATTTTATCTGATTAATTTTTTGGGGGTTGGGGGGTATTTATTTGTGAGCTGCAGCTCACAGTTTTTCTAGTTTTAAAACTTATATAATGATATTTTTTGGATAAATATGAATATATATCAGCATGCCCATAGCAATACCGTATAGCCGGTTATTTTCGCGTTTTCTGTGAAATAAGGTACATGTATGTGAAAAAAAATTGCGGGTTTAATTAGGGCCCCGCAACTTTGTTGCGAACGCCCTATAGTAATCAGTCTGTCCGTCCGTGCGTCCGTCCGTGTGTCCGTCCGTGCGTCCGTCCGTCCGTAACAAATTCAGTTTTCCGGACTTTTTTTCTAAATGCTTATAGATAATGAACTGATTTTTTGTATGTGAGTTTACCTTGATGAGTTACAGATCAAGTTTGAGTTTCGTGCCAGTCCACAATTTTTTATGGGAGTTATGGCCCTTTGAACTTTGAAAATTCACTAAAATTTCAGTTTTCCGCACTTTTTTTCTAAACGCCTATAGATAATGAATTGATTTTTGGTATGTGAGTTTACCTTGATGAGTTACAGATCAAGTTTGAGTTTCGTGCTGATCCACAATTTTTTATGGGAGTTATGGCCCTTTGAACTTTGAAAATTCATTAAAATTTCAGTTTTCCGCACTTTTTTTCTAAACGCTTATAGATAATGAACTGATTTTTGGTATGTGAGTTTACCTTGATGAGTTACAGATTAAGTTTGAGTTTCGTGCTGATCCACAATTTTTTATGGGAGTTATGGCCCTTTGAAATTTGAAAATTCAATAAAATTTTTATGGGAGCTATTGCACTTTGAAGTTAGAAAATCCATTGCAATTTTATTTTCTACACTTTTTTATTGTTCCTTGTAGATAATAAACTGATCAAGTTTAGGTATTCATTTGTTTGACAAATTGTTACCAGTGACTGAAATATGAGGCTGGTAGCGGGGCCCTTGGAGATGGCTATCATCTCCCTGGTATCTAGTTTTCACAAATTGCGAATGTGCTTATTATAATATATATGAATCGCATTAGATGGATATTTTTGCGGGATTTATTTTCACGGTTTCCGTCGACCCGCGAAAATAAGCTAAATCAAACCACCGCGAAAATAACCCGCTATATGGTATAATGACCACCTACATATTACAATATCTTTTTATTCAGCTGATAGTACAACTCCATCTACTACAACACTTAAGCATAAACCGACATATTGTGAGTTCGGGCTGAACCAATGTGACGTCAACGAGGAGTGTTACATACCTGACAATTCTCATAGCCGAACAGGAGTCTGTATTTGTCTAGAGAGCTACCAGCGTGATGATAATTACACATGTGTTAATGTTTCTTTAGGTATTGAAAGCCTGGTTGCTATGGGAACAATCTTTTTATATCATATTTTATGCCCTTGCTATTAGTTTTAAAGTTTGGGGAAACTTTTAGACACTAATTTAGATTTAATACATTACAATTTCTGAAATCATTACTGGTAGTTAGTGCCCCATATCAAGGAGGTAAAAATCCAATAGTTTTCACTTTGTCCGTCTGTCTGTCTGTCCATATTATTTCTGTGAATGTTGAAATTTCAAAACTATAAGGGGTTGAATATGAAACTTTGCTCAGTAATTTGGCATCTCTTGAGAGTTAGCATATAGAAATTTCATTTAAATCCATTACATATTTTTCAAAACACTTCGATTTTTTGGTGACGGCCCATCCTGACTTTGTTAGTATTCTAGTTTTGAATGTTCTAACATAAGATACATTGGTTGGAGACTTCACACTTTCTGGTTGATTTGTTAGGGCTAAGTCATAATTATGTTGCTTGCAACATGTTGCAAAGTGACATATAAGGGTTACTTTGACACTATCCATTCCTTATGGCGGCAGTGTCCTGTTGTGTCACAAAATTTTTTGTCATTTCCTCTTGATATTTTGAATGTACCGCAGGGCAGCTTTCTTCCATGGTACTTAATGGTTTAAAGCAATAATATGTCCTAAATTCATCTATTTTCTATTTATCCAATATCTTTAGATGCAGGCAACATAGGTCTTTCATGGAAGACCGCCATTCAAGTTTGTTCCAATAAAGTAATTTTTGCGTTTTTGTGTCTAAAGGTTTACCCAAACAACTAATCACTGCATTTATATTATATTTACAGCTCACTGCCAGTTTATAACCTTAGTAGCATTAACCAAGCCTTAGTTTATAATCCTACTTTACTTCTTACAGGTCGACAGCTATGTTATATTTGGCTATTTATACACTGGTCAACAGTATCTAATGCAGCCTCTTTGATAAAATTATTTACATGACTTCTTATGGGGTCATTAGAAAGTTTCTCAGTCCATGAAAATGTTTATTTTAGATGTTCATATGTAACTTTCATTTACTGTTCCCAAAATTAAAGATGTTTTGCAAACAAGTTTCAATCTATATGTATGAGTGTATAGCTACATTTAACATTATGATAAGTGCTTTCCTCTATCCTTTAGATTTACTAATATTATTTAGTGTTTTAATTGTTCTTTTTACAAAAAAAGTAATAAAGATTACTACCATTTAGCTTTTGCATGTTCAATTTAATGTGGACCTTACTGAGGCACTTACTTGTAGAATTTTGAATGGTGAACTAAGTTGACCAACAGTAAAAATTTTATAATTACTTTTCTGTTCAAATAAAAACATTCTTTTGTTTTGTGTTTTCAGTTTAAATTTTATTAAGTTTATAGTAAAATGTTTCTTTTTTGAGTTTACAATATGTATGTACTAATGTATAATAACTGATGCTGGTATCAGACCTCATGAAAAATTTTGAAAGAAATATTTTGTTTAAAAAAATCTCTTGTAATATTTTTCAGGAGACCTGGATCTAACAGGTTCAAAAGAGGTATGTTTTGAGAAAGTATATTTTGATTTTTTTTCTAAAACCTGAATGAATAATCTATCATTACGGAATAAAACCATTTTCTACATCGTCTTACAAAACAAATTAACTATGAAATGGAACTGAAAAGTTTAGAAAGATGTATAAAAGATAAGGAGATTTTGGATTAGATGTGCACAACTCAACCTCCATATACAAAAAGAAATTTCAAAAATCCAAGGAAAACTGGCATGTTTTTTATTGGTCACTAATTCTGCATATCTCTTTTCATACAAATGTGACATAAATGAAAGTTGTAAAAACATGTTTTGATAACTTTTATCAAACACACTTAAAAGGCCTCGTTAAGAAAACATATGATTTTGACAGGTATCAAGGTGATTTTTAAAATTTTTTGTCAACAGGAATTTTGCACTTTTCCCAAGATTTTCAATGCAATCAAATGAAATTTTTAGCACTGTTAGTATAGGAAAGGGTTTGGTGTTTTAAAATCTTAGTCAATTCAGAGGATTATTCTAATAAGAGTTAGTAGATTAAGTGGAATCCACTGTTACAGTATTTTGAATTATTTGTTGTTTATAATTTACAGTATGGAATTGAATTCCACCTGCATGTGCATATATGTTTTGTAAATAAGAGAAAATATCCCCAAATGACATACATCTTTATGATAATAGAAGCAACGAGGCACCAATATTCAAGTGTCAAAAGTCCAAAAGAGCAACAACAAACCCAGTTAACATGAACGAGAACAGCACAAAGAAACACAAAACTTAAAAAAAAAAAATCAACCGAACAGAAATCAACAGAGGTGAACTCAAACAGTAACGAGAGTGAACTCAGGTGCTCCTAAAGAGTAAGCAGTTCATGCTTGCTAAAGTACACCTGGTAAAGGAGGACCGCAAACAAAACTTAATGACAAACCAACATCTGCGCTCCTTACACTTCAAATAACTTAAAGTAACATGCACCTTATGTGATCCTAATTTGAGGTAGATAAGATGAACAATCAATAAAACCTGTAAACTTTTTTCTCCTTTCATAGATAGTACATAAAAATGATTTACTGTTTTTGCCGTGTAAAGTGCGCAGTTTTTGTCTCGCCTGCGAAGCAGAGCGGGACATAGGTGTTACTTTACCGGCGGCGGCGTTAACTTTTTGAAAAAGTTTTATGAGCACCTCCATATCTCAAGAACTATTTGTCCTGGGTTGATGAAACTTGGTATGCATATGCCCCAGTAGTAGCTTAGCACAGTTGCATCCCCATCTTTTGACCTTGACCTTGATTTTCCGGTTGAGTGACTTTGACAATTTTCAATACATATAATAGCAATGAAAAAGTTTTGCGAGCACCTCCATATCTCAAGAACTATAGGTCCTGGGTTGATGAAACTTGGTATGCATATGCCCCAGTAGTAGCTTAGCACAGTTGCATCCCCATCTTTTGACCTTGACCTTGATTTTCCGGTTGAGTGACTTTGACAATTTTCAATACATATAATAGCAATGAAAAAGTTTTGCGAGCACCTCCATATCTCAAGAACTATAGGTCCTAGGTTGATGAAACTTGGTATGCATATTCCCCAGTAGTAGCTTAGCACAGTTGCATCCCCATCTTTTGACCTTGACCTTGATATTCCGGTTGAGTGACTTTGATTATTTTTATTGCATATATTTGCAATGTTTAAGTTCTATAAACATCTTTTGATCTCAGAAACTGAAAATCCATGTAAATTCAAAATATAGTGGAAGTAAGAAAGAATAATTGTTTCTGATGGTGCCGGCAGGCGAGACATACTTTAGTGTTAACTCTTGTTTTACAATTCTTTACTGAATCTAACATGGGTGTGTGCATAATACATCCCTATATGAGATTTTGATATATTTTCATGACCATCGGCAATGGCAAAAGATCGATGTTTTTCAGACTTTGGACACAAGATTCATCCATGATATAACCTAAGAATCATAACTCGCACAATTTCTATTGAATCCTATTCATTATTAGTATCTTTAAATAAATTGATCATGCTTTTCTCAAATATGAAAAAAAAAGTTATATATTTTATTATTTGTTTTACAGAATAAGTCATCAGTGACGCCCTCTCCTACACCGCTACCAACCACTACAGCAGCTACTACAACTCCAGCAAGTATGTACTGTAGAAGCAGAAATATTCCTGGGGGATTTAATTTCGTTTATTTCGTGGATAAGAGAAATCCACGAAATTAAATCCCCACGAATTAAAATATTTAGTTAAAGAGTGTATTTCAAAATTAAAAATCCACGAATATTTGTCCCCACTAATTCAGTATTTTGCTCTTAACCACGAAATTTTATCCCCACAAAATGAATGATTATACAGTAGGTCAGTGATTGCCATAAATGTCAAAACAAGAAGTTTTGGAAATATATATTTAAATAACAATGTATAAGAATAATTTATTCATGGCCAATAATTTTCATTAAAAGGGAACAAACATTAAGTGGTGATTTTTATACAACCATAAAAAATTGGCGGACGTATAATGGTATGATGCTGTCTTTGTTGTTGTTGTTGTCTTCATCCTTGTCTAATAACTTTATTTCATAACTTGGACTTGTCCACAAAAAACAACTGTAAAATTTGGAACCCTATTAAAATATTTCCATACTACATTTAATTGATCATGGCATTTAATTCCTGCAGCATAAGCTAGAACGAAGGGCAATTCTGTCAAATACCGTATAAGTAGTTTTTTTCGAGGGTATCTAATTTTCCTTTTTTTTGTGATAGTTTGCAACTCGTGAAAATATAGTCCCGTGAAAATAAAATTTCATAAATAGTATATGAACAGTATATAGTCTTATATTGGAAATCGTTAAAATTAAAATCCGCAAAATTTTTTTTTTTCCATTTTTTAGAAAAATTTAGCTCCCGTGAAAAAAAAAAACAACTTATACAGTATGAGTCAAGCTGGACATCATGGTTTTCACAAGTAATCTCAAGGTTATATTTCTAAACACAAAATGATCAATGTTCATGTACAATGAGAAAGTTGTGAAAGGGATATATATCTTTAAACACATTCAAACACTCTCTCTATTTTCAGTTGAACATTTGACAGTTTCGGCTGGAGAAAACAAAGAAATCCAGTTACCTAAGAATGAAGTGACTCTTAATGCATATGTCATTAGCAAGGAAGATAATAAAGGTAAACCATAGATCTAAAGCATAAAGTTAAGATGGGAGGGGCTCCTAGAAGTCAATATCATTAGGTCAGCAGTGATGGAGACAGAAATTCCAAAAAGATGGGGCAAACTGACTGGCTTAAGAGGGGTCCCACTTTGGTCACGCTTCAGTGATTTCTGTCATATTCAACCAAATTTTTCCACCTAAAGTGGGGTCCCTATGGTCAGAAGGATTTTTTAATAGTTGTTTTTACTGAGTTGGCAAATTGTTTTGATAACTTTAATGATAGATTGTTTTTCTGTCAATGAAGGCCTGAAGTCGCCCCTTAAAATGCATTAGCCCATCATTTGTCTTTCTCCTTTCTTGAGCCTCAAACAAAGTAAAAAAATGTTTTATTTGCTAAAATGTATAGTTAAGGGGGCTCAAGGGTCTAAATTTGAAATTATAGATTTTTCTGTAATTTTGCAGATTTTATAGTCATTTGTGTATGGATAAAAAATATGCAATAAAAAATGGGGTCACCGTTCATTTAAGGCCGCAATAATGGTTCTCAAAAAGGCTATTTCCCATCTTTTATACATGTATATAGATTATATAGGAAAAATGATAATTAAAAGTTTAAAAATGACATAGAAAAATATCTAAACAACAGAATTTCTTGAAATTTGCAAAGAATGTGTGATTTAATTCATTCTTCAAATTGAATTAATAAAAAATGGGGGTCATCGTGCAATTAAAAAAAAGAAATAAAAAAAACTGTTGGAATTTTGTCATTTTTCACACAAAATGTAAGGAAAAACAAGAATTTCAATGTAAAACTTGGCATAGAGAAAGAACTGAACAATACAATTTCTTCAAATTTTCACAGCAGCTGTGTTGTTTAATGAAGTCAGTGATGATGCTACAGACATTGGGTGGATTTACCGATACAATACCGCTGAGCAAAAAAGATGCGCAAATTTAGACCTGTGAGCCTCCTTAATTCACTTGTAAAATGAAAAGGTTTCTTTACCATATGATAAAAGGAGAGTTCTTACTCAATAATGAAACTATAAAACACTCTGCAACCTAAATGTATTTTATGTTTAAAAATATTTAGAGTTTTTAGCTCACCTTGCCGAAGGCAATGTGAGCTTTTGCAATCACTTGGCGTCCGTCGTCCGTCGTCTGTCGTCCGTCGTTCAACTTTTCAAAAATCTTCTTCTCTGAAACCGCTTGGCCAAATGTATTGAAACTTAGTAGGGTTGTTCTGTAGTATATCTTCTACAAAACTATCGTTCGAAATTTTGATTCAACAAAAAACATGGCCGCCATGGCTAAAAATAGAACATAGGGGTAAATTGCAGTTTTTTGCAAATAACTCAAAAACCGTAACAGATATCAAAATTCTGGCAAAGGGTAAAAGTGATCAGCACCTCAAGATCTACCTGCCTAGAAATTTTTAAGAAGATCCAACAACCAATGAAGGAGTTATTGCCCTTTTTCTGAATTTTTTCAAAAAAAATTACTTATTTAGCCCTATATCTTGAAAACTATACAAGATATTTCAAAAATTTAGATTGCATATGAATAAGCACATCAAGATCTACAAAAGTTGTAACAGAGTCAAAGTTCTAGGATCGTTCCTTTAGGAGTTATATCCCTTGGATTGCAAAAATTGACCATTTTCACAGTTTTTTGTTCAACATTTCAAAAATCTTCTTCTCTGAAACTGCTTAGTCAAATGAAATGAAACTTTGTAGGGTTGTTTAGTAGTATGTGGTCTACAAAATTATCGTTCGAAATTTTGATTCGACAAAAAACATGGCCGCCAGGGCTAAAAATAGAACATGAGGGTAAATTGCAGTTTTTTGCAAATTACTCAAAAATGGTTACAGATATTTAAATTCTATTTGGGTAATAATGATCAGCACATAAAGATCTACCTGCCCTGAAGTTTTGAAGAAGATCTGACAATGGTTGTAGGAGTTATTGCCCTTTTTCTGTTTATTTCAAATTTTGCTCTTTTAAGACTTATATCTTGAAAACAATACAAGATATTTGAAAAATTTAAATTGCATATGGTTAAGCACATAAAGATCTAAAAATTATGTAATGGGGTCAAAGTTGTAAGACCTTTCTTGATAGAAGTTGTTTCCCTTAGAACATTAAAATTGATAATTCCACAGAGTAGCAGTCCTTTGTTATATCCAGCATATAAGTATCATCGAATACAAGGTGAGCGATTCAGGCTCCTGGGAGCCTCTAGTTATACTTGCCAGAGTAGAGGTAAAAATTATTTTGTTTCAATTTCATCCAATGTTAATTTCAAATCCATTTCAGATAAAAAGTTTGACTATGAGTGGTCATTGATATCTATGCCTGAGGGAGCAGAAATTGGAACGATGGTGGGAAAAAATACAGATACTCTACAACTGTCTAAGGTTTGTATTGTTTAAGGATGTTGGGGTCAGATATTGGGATTTTTGAAAGTTTATCCGAATCCAAGGGTTTTTCCATCAAAATATGCTTAAAAAATTTGCATGGTACCCCCAATTTATTTTTTTGTTTAGGATCTTCATTACACAGGGTTCCAACACCATCCTTGAATTCAAGGAAACCTGGAAAAGTCCTTGAATTTCATTTCAATGCTCAAAAAGCTGGAAAAATCCTTGAATTTTATCAAATATCCTTGAAAAACCCTTGAATTTTGTAATATGCAGATTTGTTGACCATTTGATAAAAAAAGGCAGAAAAAAATTGGATGTTTAAAATTTTTGTGGACTATTTTAATCCTTGAAAATGACCTCAATACCCTTGAAAAGTCCTGGAAAAACCCTTGAATTTTGTGTCCAAAAAATAGGGGAACCCTGATTACACCATAAGTATTTGTTTTACAATTTTTTTTCAAATTCTAATCACTTTTTCACAGGTTTTAACAGCCCAACTATGTTAATGTTTGGCTGTTAAACAAGGAGAGAAAACCTTTTCCCACCAAATTTTGAGCTATTATTATCTTTAAAACCAGAACGGTAATCTATCAAAATTTTTATTAAACTTATTTTGTTTTTTCAATTATTCCCTGCTGATTTAATGCATTGATTTCAAAATCTCATCCGTTTAAAGTCACCCTACAACAAGTGTCTCCTCTGCCTTATGCTAAAGCGATTGACTAAGAATTTTGCTTTCAGCATGGTCAATATTGTTTATTAAGGGCATAACTTTTGAACACATTGATAGAATTTAATTACACTTTTGCATATTAAAGTATAATGGGAAAATGAAGTTGCCTATTGATATTTAGGTCAATAGGTCAATAGACCAGAGGTCAGTGTCACAAAGCATAGACAAATATGCGAGGCTTGGGACATCTGGGAACCTTAAGCATTGTTCTTTTTAATGCATCTAAGGCAAGTTTTGCTTATTGTCATGACACGTAATTAGCAACCTGTCCAGAAAAAATAGAGATTTTGAGGACCTGTAGGTTTTTAACAAATAAAATTTAGAAGTGTATTCACCATGAACTATATACAATTTATTACTAACTTTTACAAGTACATAGTATCCAATTTTGTACAGTTTTGCCACAATCAGTTAAAAGAATAAGTGTAACTTGAAATAAGGAAAAATGCTCAATGAAATTAGTTTACAAACAATGATTTGACTTTGATTATCATTTGAGTTTTTTTGCCAGATTTTATGAAGTGAAAATCCAGGCTAAAAATGTGAATAAGGACATACAGGAAAACATTTTCATAACAACCACTAATTACAGTATCTTGATATTTGGTATGCAGAATCAGCATGGGGTCTCATATTTTGAGATTCAATTTCAAGTCTTTCATTTACCTACTTCCTGTCTAACAAAATCTTGCCAATTTCTACTTATAAATATTCTTTTAGGATCTTTTGTATTTTTTTATTACAGCTTATAGAGGGCCTGTACTCCTTTAAGATTGTAGTGAAAGGTCCACATCAGGAAGGAGAATCATTTGTCAATGTTACAGTTCTCCCAGGTAACATTATCATTACTTAGAAAAAAACTCTTTTTAGATTAGACCTACTGAATGATTATTTAAACTTGCTGAAAATGTTCTTGTTGTAAGACAAGTTCTGTCTTGCTTTAAATTTTTTAAAGTGGAAGTAAACAATTAAAGGTATTGAGATGTGGCATAAATGTATGTGAAAAAATCCACAATGGAAAACAGCCAACAACCTTCAATGTGACAAGTGGTCACTGCTAGTTTTGTGTCTCTAATCAATCCTTCATTTTTGTCTCGCCTGCGACGAATAGTCGCGGAAGGCGAGACATAGGTATTACTTTGCGACGGCGGCGGCTAAAACTTTTTTGTAAGACTTTTGTGGACAATGAATTGCTTGAAAAGTATAATAGCTAGCCATCTGATATTTGGTATACAGACAGTTCAGGTTATGGTCTATGCAACTGTCACCATGCCGTGTGACCCTGACCCCCTTTTCACGCTCCAGTGACTCTGTGAACTGAGGTCTTTTTTCAGGCCGTAAACTTTTTTGTAAGAGTTTTTTGGACGATGAATTGCTGGAAAAGTATAATAGCTAGGCATCTGATGTTTGGTATACAGACAGTTCAGGTTATGGTTTACACAACTGTCACCATGCCAAGTGACCCTGACCCCTTTTTCAGGCTCCAGTGACTATGTGAACTTAGGTCTTTTTTCAGGCCGTAAACTTTTTTGTAAGACATTTTTGGACGATGAATTGCTGGAAAAGTATAATAGATAGGCATCTGATATTTGGTATTCAGACAGTTCAGGTTATGGTCTACACAACTGTCACCATGCTAAGTGACCCTGACCCCATTTTCACACTTCAGTGACTCTGTGAACTTGGGGTTTTTTTCAGGCCGTAAACTTTTTTTGTAAGACTTTTGTGGACGATGAATTGCTGGAAAAGTATATTAGCTAGGCATCTGATATTTGGTATACAAATAGTTCAGGTTATGGTCTACACAGCTGTTACCATGCCATGTGACCCTGACCGCATCTTCATGCTCCAGTGACTCTGTGAACTTAAGTCTTTTTTTCAGGCCTTAAACTTTTTTGTAAGACTTGTGGACGATGAATTGCTGGAAAAATATAATAGCTAGGCATCTGATATTGGGTATACAGACAGTTGAGGTTATGGTCTATGCAACTGTCGCCATGATGCATGACCCTGACCCCATTTTTACATTCCAGTGACTCTGTGAACTTAAGTAATTTTTTTCAGGCCGTAAACTTTTTTGTAAGACTTTTGTGGACGATGAATTGCTGGAAAAATATAATAGCTAGGCATCTGATATTTGGTATACAGACAGTTGAGGTTATGGTCTATGCAACTGTCACCATGCCGCGTGACCCTGACCCCATTTTTACGCTCCAGTGACTCTGTGAACTTAGGTCTTTTTTTCAGGCAGAAAACTTTTTGTAATACTTGTGTGGACAATGGATTGCTTGAATAGTATAATAGCTAGGCATCTGATATTGGATATACAGACACTTTTTGTGTTTATATCAAGAAGTGAAAGCTTAAGGATCTGTCTTTCTAAGAATCATGCAGGGTTTATAATAATGGTGATTTATGGTAAAAAATAACACATGGGTTTCTTTACATTTTCTGAATCAAGATATGGTGTTATTGTTGAAAATCGAGTCTGTTTTCCACAAAGGTCTTGGTCATTGGAGAAATCAGTGTTTTGAATTGTAATGAAATGCATAGCAAGAAAAGAGTTATCTCCCTTGTTTACAATATTTTTAATGCAATCTAGGTAAATTTTATCTCTATGACCAACATCATAGAAACAAATGGCTGTTGTTTTTGTTAATAGGTGACCATTCTGTATTAGAAACCATGTTCAAAACCATGTGTTATTTTTTACCATGAATCACCCTCTGCATGATTTTTAGAAAGACTGGTACTTAAGTAGTTGATTTTTGTGATGGGTGCCGGCAGGCGAGACATACTTTTAGTGGCCACACTTGTATTTATATCCTTTCAATCCAATATTATATTTTGAGAGTATTCTATATTTAGCTGCCAGACAAATACCTCTTTTAGCCCTGTATTCTAATTACAGAATGTTTCTATTTTTAGCTGCCAGACAGAATACCCCTCCAGTTGCTGTCATTAAACCAGTCAATCAAGTGGTCAAACTTCCTAACTCAGCAATATTAGATGGATCTGGTAATCTCCCATTTATCTGAAATATTGTATATTAAAAAATATCAAAATACCAATGGGCTAGTTGAATGTTAAAATTACAAAAAGTCAGAAAAAAACCCAAGACAAAATCAGTAGACACCAAGCAGAAAAACATGACATAACACAACTAAAATGCAATCAGCATGCCAAACTCACACAGAGATGGAATAAGTATAAAAACATACAAAAACAAATTTTGTAAACAATCTACTGTGGATTTATTATGTCTCCCCTTCCCAGATGGGGGAGACATATTGTTTTTGTGTCAGTTCTTCTTCTTCTTCTTCTTCTCATACAAAGCGTGTCCGGGCCATAACTTTTTTATCCTTTGAGATAGGGCTTTGATATTTGGCGTGTGGATGTATCACCATGAGACGATGTGTCACGTACCAGAATGACCTTTATATGACCTTGACCTTTGACCTCAAGGTCAAATTAATGCTAATTTTACATCCAAAGTGTTCCGGGCCATAACTTTTTTGTTCTTTGACATAAGGCTTTGATATTTGGCATGTGGATGTATCACCATGAGACAATGTGTCACAAACCAGAATGACCTTCATATGACCTTGTCCTTTGATCTCAAGGTTAAATTAATGCTTATTTTACATGGAAAGTGTGTCTTTGTCATAACTTTTTTTGTTCTTTGGCATAGGGCTATGATATTTTAACATGTTGATGAATAACCATGAGGTTATGTGTGGCGTACCAGAATGACCTTCATATGACCTTGACCTTTGACCTCAAGGTCAAATTAAAGCTAATTTTACATGCAAAGTGTGCCTGGTCATAACTTTTTATCCTTTGATATTTGGCATGTGGATGTTTCGCCATGAGAGGATGTATCACATACCAGAATGACCTTCACATGACCTTGACCTTTGACCTCAAGGTCAAATTAAAGCTCTTTTTACATCCAATGTGTTCCAGGCCATTACTGTTTTGTTCTTTGACATAGGGCTTTGATATTTGGCATGTGGATGTATCACCATGAGACGATGTGTCCTGTACCAGAATGACCTTGACCTCAAGGTCGAATTAATGCTAATTTTATGTGCAAAGTGTGTCCTGGTCATAACTTTTTATCCTTTGATATTTAGCATGTGGATGTTTCGCCAAGAGACGATGTGTCGCGTACCAGAATGACCTTCATATGACCTTGACTTTTGACCTCAAAGTCAAATTAATGCTATTTTTACACATAAAACATGTCTGGGCCATATAAATTTTAATCCTATTCAAAATGCTTTGAATTTTCACATTTTAATGTGTCATCATTGGAACAATATGTCACCAACCTTAATGACTTTGGCCTGTGACTTCAATGTCAAATAAATGCTAATTTGACATGCAAAGTCTTCCAGGCCATAACTTTTTTATCCTTTGACATAGGGCTTTAGAATATAGATGTATCATTATTAAAAATTTGTTGTACAATGTATTTCATTGTGACTTTGACCTTTTGACCTCAAGATTGAACTTGTGTTATTCAAGGAAGGGGAGACATCAGTTTTAGTGCGCTAAAACAGTTTTCCTAGTTTATTTTGCGTGGGTACCAATTTTGTGGTTTGGTGGAAAAGAATCAGTCCATGTCAATCTTGAATTCTAAAAATGATGGTTCTGAAGTCTGCAGCATACAGATCAATGTTAAGTAACCTTTTCGTGGGGTATCTTATTTTGTGGGTCAAATCCAACCACGAAGCCATGAAAATTTATCCCCCATCAATAATAATAACACCACAGTATATAACCATTATGCATTGTGTGAATACAATTTTAAATCCATGGAACATCTTCTTTCTGTTGCTTGCTTAAAACTATGTATTTTACACTTGGGAAAGCAGGGGTATCACAAGTGTGCAATTGCTTACAGATTTACTTTTCCCTATTATGAATAATGAAACATTTTGTTCACAGACAGTACAGACGATGATAAGATAGTCAAGTATCACTGGGAGGAGAAAAGTGGGCCACTACAGGACCATCAGCTCCAGGCTGATACCAGCATGTTAACTCTCAAAGACCTGGCACCTGGGATCTATATATTTGAGTAAGTAAAAGAAGCTCCACATCAAAGATGGGGAGGCCTTATAGTTTTCACTTTGTCCGTCCGTATGTCCACAATTTTTTGTCAAAAGTAAAATTATAAACTATAAAAGTAACATATCTGAAATTTTTACAGTGATTAAGTTTTATTTGGCAATTTGTTTTTTGAACCTATTTGTAATCCTTCAAATATTTTTAAACAAGAATATGTTCAAAAGACATAATGCCCCATCTTGCAACATTTGGGACAGACGGACAAATGGACCAAACACTTGTATGGCACCTATTTTTGTAAATGGGGCATAAAAATTCAAATTTCATTTGCAGATTGTGCTCTTCCTGAAGAAGTAGATACTCTAGTTAAAGGGCAGCAGCAGCTTGACAATGATATTAACAATTGTAATAGAAATCATGCATACTGTAATTTTGAAATGAAAACCTTCTTCAGGTTATTTAAAAAAATGGAAATCTAAAGGACTTTTACTTTTTTTTTGTGAATGTAGATGGGTTGAACCAAATAATTAATTTTATGTCCAGCTAGAAAAAGATTATGCATGTAATGAGATGTAGAAAAATAATATGTGAAACAGCAATGAAATTTTAAAACTTGTATACAAGTAGAAAATAGCTGTCAGCCTTCAGTGTGCATGTCTTCTTGCAATTATTCCTAGAAAAAGATATGATTCAAATGATTCCAAACCACAAAAGCTACAAAAGAAGTCATTTGCATTTTGAAAATTAAAGGAGAAAAAAAGATTTTTGATTTGTATTAAAATGAACAATGATGAATGTTTTGCTTTGAATAAAGCCTTTTTTTGTTTTCAGATTAACAGTGACAGATTCTGATGGTGCCACAAATTCTACTTCAGCAAATGTTACTTTTATTAAAGGTAAAAATAGCATACCTGTAGATACATATATGTACTAACAACAACATTATTTTTTGTTTTGTTTCAATATTTTTACATTTTTGTCAAGAAAATTGCAGTCACTACATGTACATGAAATTGACTTTTAAAGATGAATTCTTGTAGGTGAAAACATGTATATCTATTTTCATTCATGCAATGACTGAACAATGTGTTATTTTTAGTAACAATTTCTTGTTATAAGAATGAGGTGAGGTTCATGCAGGTTACAAAGGCAAATTAATTTAATTCACTCGAAAATATTTCCATGTGTTCCCCTATCACCCAACCTGTGCACAGTCTTCGAAATTAGGCCAGACCTATATCCAGTTTATTTTGGTTCCGTCCAGTTAAATTTTGCATTAATCTATATTAAACAGATAGGGAAAAATTGGCATATTTGATGAAAATAGGCATTCAGTTCCTAATTTCTTTGACTGTGTGTAAGTTCATATTTGTTAAGAATAATAAATAATTGTAGTTCATCATTAACATGAACAAAAATATATCATCTTTGCTATAAATTAATAATGATTGTTTGTTTTCAGAAATGGACTATCCACCCAAGGCTAATGCTGGATCAGATGTGGTCATTCATCTCCCTCAGAATTCTCTTGTTCTCAATGGTAACCTCAGTACTGATGACAAGGGGATCGAGTCGTACGAGTGGATCAAGTCAGCTGACGATAAACTGGCGGCAGATATGACGGTAAGGTTCAAGGCATACCTGTTTTTCATGTTCATTCTTCCCTATTTATATTGGTTACCTTAACTACACAAAAATGCATGCAAAATAGGATACAACTAGTACATGTATGATGAAATGTATTCGAAAATTCCTCCAAAGAACACTATTTACAAATTTTACTGTGGCAAACCTTTTTCTGTAAAAGTTAAATACATTTTGTTCCAAATTGAGGTGTTATGTCCCTGCTGTAGTACAGATAGGGACATACAAATGCTGTGTGTCCATCTGTCAGTGCATGTCAGTGGTTGCCTTCTGTTTTGTAACAGATTTCTCAGCTAATACTATTGATAGGCTATGCAGCTTTAGGTTGGGGTCTCATATTGTGGGACACATTTTCAGGTCTGTCATTTGTCTACTTGCTGTTTAATGAACCAATTTAGAAATTTGAATGATTTAACTCTATCATTTAAATTATAATAGTTTGATGTGAACTTTAATATAGCAAAATGTAAGCTGGCCACCTCAGATTGAAATTGAAAACATTTTCTAGAATTTTGCATAAAAATCTGTATTGTAATATAATCTTATAATATTAAATTTTTAATAGCCTTTACATATTATTTTTTAGGGTGTGAGAACCCCATTTCTTCACTTGTCCAACCTACAAGAAGGAGACTATACATTTACATTGAAAGTAACAGATACAGCTAAACAGTCTTCCTCAGCTGATGTTCATGTCTTTGTCAAAAAAGGTCAGTCAAAAGATTCAAAATTTGATAAAAATCAGGTCTTGCATGGTTGCATGGTTATTTCTCATCAAAATACCAATTATATGGTCTAATAAAAACATATTGCCATGCATTACTAACCTGGATAAATCCTTGAAGTTGAAAGTGCTGAAAAAGATATTCAATTTAGATAGATTTGAAGATATCTTGAAAACTGGAATTTGGTAGTTGGAAAATCAGTGTGTGAATTTATTCAAATAAAATGTTATTCAAAATGGAGATATGGGTGGATTATTTTTCCTTCTTAAAGGTAGTGTAACACAATTGAAAAGTCCAAGATTAAATATTAAATTTTAATGTGTCTTTAGAACGGTAAAAACCTTGAATTCCAAATTGTGCAAATTGAACATTTTCATAAAATGTATGTAAAAGGTTTTTGTTTGATGTCTATACCAATAATTTATGTTTGCACTATAATACAAGTATCAATAAATTGATTAACTTGTAATACGATATATGCATATTTCAAAGAGTAACCTCTCATCAGCAGCATTTTAGAGCATAAAATTTTATATTGTTATCCATTTTGTCTCTTTCAGATTCAAATCATCCCCCAGTGGCCATAGTGTCAGGACCAAAAACGTTATTTTTACCATTAGATTCCATTAAATTAGATGGTTCTAACAGCACTGATGACAAAGGGATTGTCTCATATAGCTGGGAACAAATCAAGTAAGTTTTTTCTTTCTTTTGAAAATTTGTATTTTGCTTAAAATTAGCAGAAGTTTTCTTTTCTAGTAAACACTTTAATGCCTGCAATTTTCAGAAGTTGTATTTTTGTTTTTAAACATTTGAATGGTTGCAAATTCAGGAGTTTTCTTTTGTCTTGGCCTGATTTCACGGAGCGAAAAATCTGATTTATAAAATGGTGAATGTTGGGCTGATAGGTGATATGGGGCAGGGATGAAAGTTTCGTAACAGTTTTCTCAGCAACTACACAGCCACTTGATATTTGATATACAACATCTGCATGGGGTCCGAAACATGGGATCTGATTTCAGGTCTGTTGCCCACTTACTGCCTGTTTAACAAAATCTGACCACTTTTGACTTTGACAGATTTTTAAACATCTATCTCCATTTGCTGTACTACAAATTGTGACCAACTTATATTCTCTTTTTATAGGGGCAATGCACTGACCATAAAAAATCCAAAGGAAGCTGTAACCATGGCAACAGGGGAGATAAAAAGTACCCAATATGAGTTTGTGTTGACAGTGAAGGATGTTGAAGGGACCAGTTCTGTTATTAGTTATATTGTTAATGTTAATGAACGTAAGTATTTGTCAAAGGTTTTTAAAAACCATGTGGTGATAAGAGTGTCTTAAGAGTTTAAAAATAAAAAGGTATCTATATTTATATATCATGATGAACATAGATAAAGGTATAAAATGGTCTTAAAGATTCATCAGATGCCAACCTTGTTTTCGAGATAATAAAAGTTTAAAATTTGGTGGGAAAAGGTTTTTTCTGACATTTTCATAGGTTAAGCATTAGACTTGTTTTAGTGTAAAACAAGTGAAAAAATAACAAGAGGCTAATAAAACTTTGTGAATTAGCTCTTAATGACATGAATGACCCAATAAACCCAATCATAAAAAGAAAACGAGGGGTTAGTGGGCAAAAAGATTATCTCTATTTTAATGGTAAAATCCAGCTGATTTCTGAAAATCTGATAGAAATCTCAAAAATTGACAAGCGATCATCCTTAAAGAAAGCCGAAGATTACTGCTGCATCCAAGTATCATAAATCTGAAATCAGAAGATACAACAAGAGGAAAAAAATGTGTGTGTGTTGGTGTTTAACGTCCTTTATCGACTCACCTTGGCCATGTAGGGTGGTCAGTTTTATTGGTTGAAATCAGATTACTCAGAGAAAATCACCGACATTGGGTAGGTAACTGACAAACCTAAGGTTCTATGGAAGAGGAAGCAGTTCCTGTTAAATTGTTTAAAACACCTGTCATGTTGCCAACCATCATCTGCCTGAAATATAAATACATGAATGCATAGAATTGACTAAATCTAAAGCAGATGATGGTTATTTCTAAAAAAAAGAAAAAAAATATTTTCACCACAAAAACTAGTTTATGCTTAAAAAAGTAAAAAATTTGTTCTTTTCAGGTCCAAATACAAAACCTATTGCCAATGCTGGTGTGGACCAGGTCCTTACTTTACCAGTAGATTTAGTTGTGTTAGATGGATCTAAATCCTCAGACGATAAAAGGATAGAGAAGTACAGCTGGACCAGAGAATCTACCAGTCTGGCTGCTGGGGTATGTTTTATCTTAGAAAACTATTATTGAAATTGTTTATACAGTTATAGTCAGTGGAGAATTGGGCTTGAATATGCATTTTATATATTAAGATTTGATTTTTTACATGTATGAAAAGGAACATTACCATATTTGGGTGGAAACAAAATATTTATAAATTCACCATTTGATACTGGGGTTTGATTTAATTGATAAGCAATGGTATTCTGTTTAAATATTTAATGATACTTGCTCACAATGCTGCTTTCCAGGTTGGCTCATTCCACAAAGAATTGCATTCCTATTTTATAAAAACTGCTATTATAACCCTGAGGGTGGTATACTGTTCACCCTTGTCAGTTTGTTCATTTGTCTGTAACATAATTTCAATCACAGTTTTCTAAGCAACTACATGAGGTAGAGGTCTGATATTTTGTTCACAGCTTTATCCTATAGTATTATATGGTGCTTACAGATTTTATGCTCCTAGATCATCTACTTCCTGTTTACAGAAAAATGAGTAATTGAAGCAAGGAATAATCTGGGTAGTTGGGGTACCACTAGTGAGTATATGCTCACAGATTTACTTGTTTTGTTTTCTAGTAAAAAAGAATTTTGAAGTAAATAAATGTTTTTTTCAAGGATCCTCTCAAATGAAGGGAACATTTGGTTATAGTTTAAACAATAAACTTCCCTTTTTCACAGGACCCTCTCAATGGTTCTGACCACAAGGCAGTATTACAGCTGGTCAACATGGTGGAGGGACAGTACACATTTAAACTGACAGTTGTAGATGCTGAGGGTCTATCTGCAAGTGACACTGCTTCTGTTCTTATTAGAGAGAGTAAGTAACTGGTAGCCTAATTCTAAATAGACCTCAAACACATATGAAAACATGACCAACCCTTGCCCTTACAGTACATATTAAAACTGACGGTAGTAGATGCTGAGGGTCTGTCTGCCAGTGATACAACATCTGGGCCCAGCACCACAAAACAAAAAATATTCTCAATAGAATATAATGAGATGTGGAATAAGTGATCAAGACACAGCCCACAATCAAGCTGTGTCCACAATCAAGCGGCAATTCAGGAAAACCAAGTCTGAGAATATTCTCAACTCCCATAGTAAATATATTGAGTTGAGAATATTCTCAAACTTAATTATTAGAAGAAAATGAGATGTGGAATAAGTGTACGCGACACAACCTACATTATAAACGTATATTTTAAATATCCACAATGGAAAACAGCCAGCAGCCTTCAATGTGACCAGCGGTCGCTGCTCGCTGTTTTTCAATTGGCCCCTGGATTGAAAATAAAATACATATGATTCAAGCCCAATCCCAAAGTGCATTGAAAGACCCTCTTCTTGACAAAAAACAATTAACAAAAATTCGACTAAATACAAACATAAGCTTTGATAAAGATTCCTGGCTTAGGACAGGCACATTAAAATGTGGCGGGGTTAAACTAGTTTTTTGGCGCCAACCTTCCCCCTAATGATAATCAATAACAAAGCACAAACTAACACACAGTAAAAATCAAATCGATAGAAGTTCAATTCAACAAGAGAGTATCTGAGACAAAAGGACAACAGGTAATTAACGGGACGTAAAGATACTCTCTTGAGAACACTCGAAGTTACTGACAGCTAGCTAAGAAGCATCCATCGACTGATGTAAAAAAATCAAGTATGTCGATTTTAAATCCGACACAACACGTCAAACACTTGATTTGATGATGCATCATCACACAAAACCGACACACTTGACCGCTGTAATGCTCAAAAATGACATAAGTATAAAAAGGTAATAAAAAGGTAATTAACATTTTAAAGTAAGTATCAAATTATCAATATTTTTACCAAAGAAGACTAAATTCAAAGATTTTACTAAAATATCCATTTCATAACCTTTATTTAATAAAGTTTTAAGCCAATTTTGCATTCCCAAGGGATTGTTTTTGAATTTATTTGCTCTATAAACAACATTACCGTAGAAATCTGGATGGGATATTCCCTTTACAATCAAAAGTCGTCGTGTACAGTTAAATTAGTTTTGTGGCATCGGGGACTATACTCATAAAAGAGAGTAAGTTCAAGTAGTTTGGCTTAGTTCTAACACGACACTACATTTTACACCCATTATGACCTCTGAAGAAAATGTTTTCAATAATTTCCATTTGATTTTTCATGGAAAAATAAATACATGTGAATAAATATTTCCTGTTGAAGAAACTTTGTTTTAAGCATAATTGAAGTTGATGATCAACCTTTTGCAATTGTGTATCTTAACACCTTAGAGAAAAAGCTTCTACAACTAAACTCTCCATAAATGTATAAATAAATTAAACATTATAATCGTTCGGCAAGCCTCGCAATTGAAATAATCAAATTTATTTAACTTGATGCAAGAAATTCCATAATCAACTTTGAAGTGTTGTTGAAGCTATATTTTCCTTCGGTGTAATCTTCAAATGTTTAGTGTATGTTACTGCAAACCTGTAAATATTCACCTTTTTTTCATTTTGAACATAATTTTAGGGCTGTTCCATTAAAATTTACATGTTAAAAGATATAAAAAAAATTATCACACACCCACAACAAAGCAAATTTTAACTCCCACCAACAGGAAAACAAAAATAAACTACATCCCCCCTTCCCATGTTTAATTAAATGTAACAGCCCTTATTTCTTTTTGTCTGAAATTCCTGGCCAAACATTGATCTTACTATCTCTTCAAAGACATCTTTTATTCCCTATATCTCTCGCTGTTAAAATACCAAAACTAAAGTTTTCGACAAATTTCATGATTTACAGTATGATTAAAATGATATTTGGAAATATTTCTTTCAATTTAATGTTTGTTTACAGATCCCCATGAAAATGATATGATCGAGTTAGACATTGAGGCAGATATCAAACAGTTTACTCAGCAAGATAAGGTATGTCAGAGGACATATATTGGGATTTAGTAGATGACTGAAAACTATGGTGGCACGATTAGGGGAAATAGAAAATAAATCAAAAAATAATTTCATTTCTTCATTTTGCTTTCTGGTTTTCTCTATTTTGTGTTTTTGTGATTTCCCAATTTCAAAACTAAAAAAAAAGAGAAAAGAAAAATGGCTGCATCCAGCCACTCTAGTAAACGAATATGCTTTAGGCTTCATGGCTTGCTCCTCTGCATTTTGTATTATAACCATTGTGAAACCTTTTTTTTTCAATCTGTATTTATACCCCACGAAACGAAGTTGTGAAGGGTATAATGTTTTTGACTGGTCCGTCCGTCCTTCCGTCCGTCCGTCCGTCTGTCTGTGATCAAAGTTTGTAATCGCAACTCCTCTTAAACTACTGAACAGAATTTAATGAAACTTGGTATGCAAGAAGAACACCATATGGAGTTGTGCATGTTACCGGGAATTTTCGATTCGCAAATTTTTGTGGGATTTATGGCCCTTTGAACTTAGAAATTTGCAGAAAATCATGATTACAGTTTGTAATCGCAACTCCTCTTAAACTACTGAACATAATTTAACGAAACTTGGTATGCAAGAAGAACACTATATGTAGTTGTGCATATTACCGGGAATTTTTTATTCGCAAATTTTTGTGGGAGTTATGGCCCTTTGGACTTAGAAATTTGCAGAAAATCATGATTGCAGTTTGTAATCGCAACTCCTCTTAAACTACTGAACAGAATTTAACAAAACTAGGTATGCAAGAAGAACACTATATGTAGTTATGCATATCTGCGGGAATTTTTGATTCACAAATTTTTGTGGGAGTAATGGCCCTTTGGACTTAGAAATTTGCAGAAAATCATGATTACAGTTTGTGATCGCAACTCCTCTTAAACAACTTAACATAATTTAATGAAACTTAGTATGCAAGAAGTACACGATATGTAGTTGTGCATATTACAAGGATTTTTTTTTCCCCAAATTTTTGTCAAAGTTATGGCCCTTTGGACTAAGAAATTTGACATAACTTTGTTATGATATTCAAATACTTGCACATTCACTTTTACAATCATTCAATATTATTGATTCCTGTAGCTTGATACTAATTCCTCAAGGATAACAAAGATAGTCCATTAGCGGCATGCGTGGGGTATGTGAGCGTGCTCACTAAGGTTCTTTCATTCATTTATTGATAATTATCATAGACCTGTATATTCAATAGATTTGCAACTTGTAAATTGTCCAGTATATGTGTGAAAATATCACTGGTTGATAAATGAGAGTTAGTTTATTTTTTAAACTACTTTTTTGCCTTTCTATGGAATTAATCAGGATAATTGCACCAAATAGAGAAAAGATTAGGGAATATCTGTGTGAAAATTTCATTTAATTTTGTTGAGAAATAAACTTTTTGTGACAATTTAAAGGTACAACTTGAAGAAAATTTTGTAAAATATTGTATTTTCATTAAAATAAGGGTAGTATGGGCTCTTTTAAAACTCCTATAAAGTGTTAAAGGTTACAAAGATTATTTTAACACATCAAATATCTCAAAACATTTAAGGATGGCTGTTGAAAAGAATCATGCTAAAATCTTTAACAGTTTTGGAGATATTGCAGCATAAAGTTGTACTTTTCAATTGTTTATTTTTTTATGAAATCTCGTTTCTTTGCATGAGATATTGTGAGATTTCACCAATTTGCAAATCTATTTATTTACAGGTCTATGTAATTATTAATTGAACACATGCCATGTCACACAATAGAAATATAGAAAATTGACAATTTATTAGAGAACATATATTAAGCTATAAAAAAAAGTTTATAGATACAAATGCAAGCATCATTACTATGGGTTCTTATTTGGGGTCTGGGTCATGGTTCATGAAGAATAAATTTCAGATATCACTGTTCACAGCAAATGGAAAAGTCTAATAAAATCACGAATCATGATTCACTGAAAATGCCATAAATCACAGCTCATGAGAAAATAATTTTTAGAATCACAATACGCCGTTTTCACGATAGCGCGGAATGGCTGGTGAACCCGTAAAAAGTTCTTTTATTATACATTTTTGGGGGCATGATGACTTCCGGTGCAAGTAAGAGCAATAGATCAAAATAAATACTGCTGTGTTGTTTATTTACGATGGAATCTACATTTCTAGAAATGTTTCTACACATGTAAGAATATTTTTTCATTCAATTGAAGTATTTACCGTTTTTAAAGATATCACTGTTTTCATTAACCCACAAACGCTTTTACATCATGTACATAGTCTATGAGGCAGCAAACCAGTTTGACTCAAAAACTGGTCAAGTCACGTGATAATTTCTGTCTAATTGAGGGATTTTTCCAGAAAAGCAATGAACTGGAAAATGACTTATTCACAGAAAATTAAAAATGATCCAGTAATGCATCAAGAAAATATCCCACAATTTTGTTCAGGGGAAACCCTGAAAATAAACTAATCCACTGTTAGCAAAACTAGCTGGTCATCTTAGAAGCATTTACTAGGACCCAATTCAATTTGTTATGATTTATTATTTAGATACCATATCAAAAATATGCATTTGAATAGATAAATTGAATAAAAAAAGAATTATATGCTTCCTAATAAATGAACTTAAAAAAACAAAGATGGAAAGCTTGTACTTCTGGGTCATGAGATACCCTGCTGAGTCCAATTCAGATTAATTTTAGACGATCCCTTGACTTTCAGTTTTAGAGGTTCAACTGTATCTTATAAAAATTCTGAGGCTATAATTTGTTACAATGAAATGGATATTTTCAGGTAAGATGTCACTACCATTTCCAATGTATATCTGATTTCAGGCAAATCTTCAGAGTCAGTTACAGTTAATGTTACCTGATGGTGATAAGTCAAAGGTTGTGATGGACCATATCAAAGAGGATACCGAAACTTCATTGTAAGCGTTAAATTCTCATAACCTTTACTCTTTCTAAGTGTTAAATTCTCCTTACAATCTGTCTGATGTGGCAAATCTCCTATCAAAGTCAACTTCACTTACTGATACCTAACAGCCATAAGTCAAAGGTTGTGACAAATCATATCACAGAGGTTACTGAAACTTCATTGTAAGTGTTCAATTCTCCCAACCTTTACTCTTTGTAAGTGTTATATTCTTTTTTTTCCTTACCTGTATTTTTTTTCCTGACTTATATGTACAATATTTTATTCCAGAATGAAGGTATTCTTCCACATAGAGAATAGCAATGACCCCAGTGATATAAGAAATGGTGCTGAGACATCCCAGCTTTTAAAAGAGAAACTGAGACTAGCAGGCAACACAATCCTCAGTTATTCTGTAGCTAATATGGATACCATTAGTAAGTCAGACTTGTTGCTTTTTTTTATTATACCCCCCCCCCAAATCTTTTGGTCATATATTGGAATCAAGTGAGCTTGATCACAGTTTTAGTTGGGGGGCTAGGGTGCTGGTATAAATACAACACTATTGATCACTAGTGAATTACTGCTCAGGTGGTGTAATGAGTCCTACTCTGTACATGTAATTACCAAAAACAGGAGCATGTCATGATTTGCATATTAATATCTTGTGCAAATCTGTTCAATATTTTTGGAAAAAACTTCATTTTTATACGACCGCAAAAAATTTGCGGACGTATAATGGTATGATGCTGTCGTCGTTGTCGTTGTCGTTGTCGTTGTCGTCGTCGTCCGTTAACTTTAGTGTATACACGATAACTTTAGTTCTAGTTATCCAAATGCAATGAAATTTGACAATGATATTTCTTACCATTAAAGGATGGATGGGATTGATTTTGGGAGTCCCCCCTTTTTTCGTTTAGAAATTAAGGGCCAAAAGGGGCCAAAATTGCAACTTTTTTGTTTGTTCTTACAATAACTTTTTCAATTCTTCTCCTCTGAAACTACTTAACAGAATTTAATGAAACTTGGTATGATTGATCATTAGGGTGTCCTGCACTATAGTAATGTTTCGATTTCTGATTCGTCAAAAAACATGGCCGCCGTGGCTTAAAATAGACCATGGGGGTCAGACTACTGTTTTTGGCTTGTAATTCAAAAAGTATAAGAGATAGATGAAATCTGATGCCACCCTACTGCTTCAGCATCAAAAGTTCTACAAAAGTCTCCATTTGGTCGAAGTTGTCAGATGACCCCTTATAGGGGTTACGGCCCCTTAAAGGTGAAAAATAGCATTTTTTCATGTTTTTATACGACCGCAAAAAATTTGCGGACGTATAATGGTATGATGCTGTCGTCGTCGTCGTCGTCGTCGTCGTTGTCGTTGTCGTTGTCGTCGTCGTCTGTTAACTTTAGTGTATACACGATAACTTAAGTTCTAGTTATCCAAATGCAATGAAATTTGACAATCATATTTCTTACCATTAAAGGATGGATGGGATTGATTTTGGGAGTCCCCCCTTTTTTCGTTTGGAAATTAAGGGCCAAAAAGGGCCAAAATTGTAACTTTTTTGTTTGTTCTTACAATAACTTTTTCAAAATCTTCTCCTCTGAAACTACTGAACAGAATTCAATGAAACTTGGTATGATTGATCATTAGGGTGTCCTGCACTATAGTAATGTTTCAATTTCTGATTCGTCAAAAAACATGGCCGCCGTGGCTAAAAATAGACCAGGGGGGTCAGACTACTGTTTTTGGCATGTAATTCAAAAAGTATAAGGGATAGATGAAATCTGATGCCACCCTACTGCTTCAGGATCAAAAGTTCTACAAAAGTCTCCATTTGGTCGAAGTTGTCAGAAGACCCCTTATAGGGGTTACGGCCCCTTAAAGGTGAAAAATAGCATTTTTTCATGTTTTTGCCCTCAAGTATGAAAATTATTGCAGATAGCAAAAAGCTGTTGCTTGCTTAATTGTTCAGCTCATTTTGCTCTACAAAAAACTCAATACGGTCGAAGTTGTCAGATGACCCCTTATAGGGGCTACAGCCCCTAAAATAATGTTTTTTCATGTTTTTGGCCTATGAAATGAAAACTATAGCAGGTAGAGAAAAGCTGATGCTTGCTTAAATGTTCAGCTCATTTACACAATTAAGAATTAATTTTTGCGACCCCCCCCTTTTTCCCCTATTACATAATTAGGGGCCAAATGGGGCCAAAATCGAAACTTTTTTATTTGTGGTCTGATTTAAAAAAAAATTTTTGCAAGTTTATTCTTGTCAGGTAGTGAATCCAAATTTGAGAATTAATTTTTGTGACCATCCCCTTTTTCACTTGTTTTGTAATTAGGGGCCAAAAGGGGCCGTAATCAAAACTTTTATTTCTGGTTTGTTTTTGAAATTATTTTTGCAAGTTTATTTTTGTCAAGTAGTGAATCCTAATTTGAGAAATTATTTTTCAACCCCACCCCTTTTTCACCTGTTACCTAATAAGGGGCCAAAAGGGGCCGAAATTGAATTTTTTTTAATTCTTGTCCGATTTTGACAATTTTTTTGCAAGAGTAGAATACAAAATTGAAAATTTATAATTTTATCCCCTGGGTCGAAAGTCCACCAGAGCAGCATGTGTCAAAAACCTTTGTCAGTCCACCATGGGCTGCATGTGTCCAGAGCAATAGACTATCCATATTGGGCCTAAAATGTACAGGGTTCAACATGTTGCGGTCGTATCATGCTGCGCTCGGCGAAGCTTTTTATTGGCCTATAGTATGAAAACTATTGCAGATAGCAAAAAGCTGTTGCTTGCTTAATTGTTTAGCTCATTTAGCTCTACAAAAGTCTCCATAGGGTCGAAGTTGTCAAATGACCCCTTATAGGGGTTACGGCCCCTTAAAGGTGAAAAATAGCATATTTTCATGTTTTTGCCCTTTAGGATGAAAACTATTGCAGATAGCAAAAAGCTGTTGCTTGCTTAATTGTTCAGCTCATTTAGCTCTACAAAAGTCTCCATAGGGTCGAAGTTGTCAGATGACCCCTTATAGGGGTTACCGCCCTAAAAGGGGCCAAAATCGAAACATTTTTATTAGTGGACCGATTTTGAAAATTTTTTTTGCATGTTTGTTCTTGTCAAATAGCGGATGCAAAATTGAGAATTTATTTTTGCTACCCCCATCTTTTCCCCCTTATTATGTAATGAGGGGCCAAAAGGGACCAAAATGGAATTTTTTTTACTTGTGATCCGATTTGGAATTTTTTTTTTTGCATGTTTGTTCTTGTCAAATAGTGGATACAAAATTTAGAATTAATTTTTGCGACCCCCCCCCCCTTTTCCCCTGTTATGAAATTAGGGGCCAAAATCGAAACTTATTTATTTGTGGTCTGATTTGATCTCCTTTGGAAAAAAAATAATTCCTTTTAAAATGTGAATTTAGAAAGTCCACCAAAAGCTGCATGTGTCAAAAACCTTTGTCAGTCCACCATGGGCTGCATATGTCCAAAGTAATTGACTATCCATATTGGGCCTAAAACGTACAGGGTTCAACGTGTTGCGGTCGTATCATGCTGCGCTCGGCGAAGCTTTTTATTATTGAAAATCACAGATTTTGAGAATTGGACTTGGTGAACACTAAAACTCAAAAACTGTTAACAATACAGTTCTGAAACTTTGTACAGCTGCTAAGTAGCATGTCATGATTTGCATATTAAAATTTTGTGCAAATCTGTTCAATATTTTTGTAAAAAACTTCATTGTTTATCGAAAATCACAGTTTTGAGAATTGGAGTTTGTGAACACTAAAACTCAAAAACTGTTAACAATACAGTTCTGAAACTTTGTACAGCTGCTAAGTAGCATGTCATGTTTTGCTTATTAAAATTTTGTGTAAATCTGTTCAATATTTTTGTAAAAAACTTCATTTTTAGCTCACCTGGACCGAAGGTCCATGTGAGCTATTACCATCACTTGGCGTCCGTCGTCGTCGTCGTCGTCGTCTGTTAACAATTTTTCAAAAATCTTCTCCTCTGAAACTACCAAACAGAATTTAATGAAACTTGGTATGAATGATCCTTAGGGTGTCCTGCACCAAACTTGTGTTTCGATTTTTGATCCGTTAAAAAACATGGCCGTCGTTACTAAAATAGACCAGGGGGGTCAGACTACTGTTTTTGGCTTATAAATCAAAAAGTATAAGAGATACAGGAAATCTGAGGCCACGCTACTGATTCAGCATCAAAAGCTCTACAAAAGTCTGTATTTGGTCAAAGTTGTCAGATGACCCCTTATAGGGGTTACGGCCCCTTAAAGGTGAAAAATAGCATTTTTTCATGTTTTTGGCCTACAGAATGAAAACTATTGCAGATAGAGATTAGCTGTTGCTTGCTTAAATGTTCAGCTCATTTAGCTCTACAAAATTCTCCATAGGGTCGAAGTTGTCAGATGACTCCTTATAGGGGTTACGGCCCCTGAAAAATAGCAATTTTTCATGTTTTTGGCCTACAGAATGAAAACTATTGCAGATATAGATTAGCTGTTGCTTGCTTAAATGTTCAGCTCATTTAGCTCTACAAAATTCTCCAAAGGGTCGAAGTTGTCAGATGACCCCTTATAGGAGTTACGGCCCCTGAAAAATAGCGATTTTTCATGTTTTTGTCCTACAGAATGAAAACTATTGCAGATAGAGATTAGCTGTTGCTTGCTTAAATGTTCAGCTCATTTAGCTCTACAAAATTCTCCATAGGGTCGAAGTTGTCAGATGACCCCTTATAGGGGTTAGGGCCCCTGAAAAATAGCCGTTTTTCATGTTTTTGGCCTACAGAATGAAAACAATTGCAGATAGAGATTAGCTGTTGCTTGCTTAAATGTTTAGCTCATTTAGCTCTACAAAATTCTCCATAGGGTCGAAGTTGTCAGATGACCCTTTATAGGGGTTACGGCCCCTGAAAAAAGCGATTTTTCATGTTTTTGGCCTACAGAATGAAAACAATTGCAGATTGCTTAAATGTTCAGCTCATTTAGTTCTACAAAAGTCTCCATAGGGTCGAAGTTGTCAGATGACTCCTTATAGGGGTTATGGCCCTGTATAGGTGAAAAATGGTGTTTTTGGCCTATAGAATGAAAACTATTGCAGGTAGAGAAAAGCTGTTGCTTGCTTAAATGTTCAGCTCATTTAGCTCGACAAAAGTATAGGGTCAACATCAAGACCAGGTGAGCGATTCAGGCTCCTGAGAGCCTCTTGTTTATCGAAAATCACAGATTTTGAGAATTGGACTTTGTGAACACTCAAACTTAAAGGCTATTAACAATACAGCTCTGAAGTTTCATACACATTCCATGGAACATGCCTTAGTGGTTATAATCAAAGTTCGTATGATTTTGAAAACACTCAGATTTTTTGCCGCGGGGCCCTTTCTGACTTTGTCAGTATTCTAGTTTTTGCAATTTTTGTGTTGACATTGCTAGGGCAGCAATAAAACAATTAAATATTTTTGTCTTTCATTGCAGTCTATGGACAAAAGCATTACACCACAAATTTAAAGTGCACATACTAAAATTCATTCCAACCACGAAAAAAAAAGATAGAATGAAAATTTTCCAGTTTTCATAAACTGCCATGCATGGCCCATGTGTGTCCAAACAGATGTTCAACTTTAACACAAGCACATTAGAAATTTAATGGTTATTGTTGTCTGTTTTCAGTATGTCAAAACAATTGCTCAGGACATGGTCACTGTGATAAGAAGACCAGGAACTGTATCTGTGATGCTTTCTGGATGGAAAATTTCTTCCAAAAATTAGTTTTACATGGGGATAGCAATTGTGGTATGTATTTCACTAATAAACTTTTCATACATGTAGTCCACTTTGAAACTTAAGAATGCTTTAGACAATAAAGAGATGTTGAGTAAGTGTATGCAACACAACCAGCATTAAGAAACAGCAATTTAAAAAAATCACAATAAAAAACAGCCAGCAGTTTTCAACATGACCAGAGGTCGCTTCTCGCCGTCTTGTATTGGCCCAAATCTCAAAATACATTACATAAGATTCAAAACCAATCCCTAAATTATCAATAAAAGACCCATTTCTGGACATAGAACAATAAATAGATAGATGACAGGGACAAACAACTTTTGTGAAAATAGTGAATTTGTAATTTAAATCTTGTGACTTATTTTTGATAGGCTTATATGGCTTTGAACATGTACATTTTACATTTGTTCATTTACATTTCAATTAGATAAGCAAAGACAAACCAACACAATTATCATAGTCCAAAAAAGGAACAAAACATATATGAACATGTTGTCTACAAACAATAACACATTTAGAGAAATGCGGAAATACATAAGCTTGTTAGCTCACCTGACCCGAAGGGTCATGTGAGCTATTGGCGTCACTTGGCGTCCTCCGTCCGTCCGTCCGTAACCTTTTTCAAATGTTAACTCCTCTGACACCATAAGTCCAATTGAAACCAAACTTGGTGTAGTTGATCTTTAGGGTATGGCCTACAAAACTATTGTTTGGATTTTTGATTTTTAAAAAAACATGGCCGCCGTGGCTAAAAATAGAACATAGGGGTAAAATGCAGTTTTTTGCAAATAACTCTAAAACGGCTACAGATATCAAAATTCTGGCATAGTATAAAAGTGATCAGCACCTCAAGATCTACGTACCCTGAAATTTTGAAGAAAATCCAACGACCCATGTAGTAGTAATTGCCCTTTTTGTGGATTTTTTGCAAATTTTGCACCTGTTTAGCTCAATATCTTGAAAACTATACTAGATATTTGAGAAATTTAAATTGCATATTGTTAAGCACATCAAGATCTACAAAATATGTAACAGGGTCAACGTTGTAGGACCTTTCCTTTTAGGAGTTATTGCCCTTAGAACATCAAAATTTAGCATTTTAACAGCATTTCCTCATTACATTGAAAACGTTAACTCCTCTGACACTTTAAGTCCAAATGGAACAAAACCTGGTATAGTTGTTTATTAGCATTAGGTGTAAAGAACTGATGGGGGAATTTTTGATTGGCCGTAAAACATGGTCGCTGTGGCTAAAAATAGAACATAGAGGTAAATGGCAGTTTTTTGCAAATAACTCTAAAACGGTAACAGATTACAAAATTTTGATTGGGAACAAAAGTGATCAGCACCTCAAGATCTACCAGGTCTGAAATTTTGAAGAAAATCCAACAATCCATGTAGGAGTTATGCCCTTTTTGTGGATTTTTTGCAAATTTTGCACCTGTTTAGCTCAATATCTTGAAAACTATACTAGATATTTGAGAAATTTAAATTGCATATTGTTAAGCACATCAAGATCTACAAAATATGTAACAGGGTCAACGTTGTAGGACCTTTCCTTTTAGGAGTTATTGCCCTTAGAACGTCAAAATTTAGCATTTTAACAGCATTTCCTCATTACATTGAAAACGTTAACTCCACTGACACTTTAAGTCCAAATGGAAAAAAACCTGGTATAGTTGTTTATTAGCATTAGGTGTAAAGAACTGATGTAAGGATTTTTGATTGGCCGTAAAACATGGTCGCTGTGGCTTAAAATAGAACATTAGGTTAAACTGCATTTTTTTGCAAATAACTCAAAAAGGGTGACAGTTTTTTGATTTTGATTGAGAACAAAAGTGATCAGCACCTTTAGATCCACCATATTGTCAGATGACCCCCTTATTAATCTTATGACCCTTTCAACGTTAAATAGATTTTGCCTTATAACCTTTACTTCAGGCACATATGTCAGGTGAGCGATTCAGGCTCCTGGGAGCCTCTTGTTAATCAAATTCCTATCAATTGTTATTAAAGGGGGTACCCAACACTTTGGCTAAAATAGAATTGTGTCGTTTAATTTTCATGAAAATTTGCAAAAATATGTACATTTTTCATTGAACATAATGGAGTTTCAACATTTCATATTTTGATCATTGAGAAGCTTGATTTCTTTGAATAATTTTGCCTTACTAAAACGTTCAAGTGATTTTTAAGAGTTATTTCCCTTAGGTGTTCTGTAACCCCTTAACTGGTATATATTTAGATTTGTAGATAAGTACATTGTATTTCCTAAACAAAGCAGCGCTTGAATAAGAGTAAAATTTGACCAACAAATGATGATATTATTTTTAATAAAATTTTGTTTTTTTTCCTTTCAGATTGGAGTATTTTATATTTTATCATTGTAACATTCCTAATAGTAATAGTTATCGCAGCACTTGTCTGGGGTTTTATCTGCTGGTTTAAAAATAGAAGGTGAGTCTCAAAATAGATCTTCTGGTTTAAAAAAGCAGCATGTCTAAGTAAAATTTCTTTCACCCCTATGGGTGGTGGGGGTTTAAAAAATGTTATCCTGGCATAGTAGTTTCTGGAACCGTCCTAAAAAATAACATTAGAAGCAAAGAAATAATTAAGTTGCTTAAAGTTAATTCTCTAACTGTTGTGAAATATTATCTAGTTCTCATATGAGACTATTTTGTGTATTTCACTACATGTACACACGATGAGATATTTAATTTCAAGGATTTTGATTTATTCGTGGAAAGCATGCTTATTTTTGCTTGATAATCTGTTGATATCATTTGAATAAAAAAAAATAATGTGGTCTTATGTTATAAAGTCTACTTTTCATTAACATTTCTTAACAATAAGGTGGTACTTTGTTTATTTTACTACTTTTCACACGTTGAACAAAATGCATGTTTTATTTATTTCATATGAGTTATATTAAAAACGAAAGAATATGGAATATGTGCCAGAAAGACACAATCCACATATTGAAATGATTTTGATTAATGTACAATGCAAAATTTCACTGCGTGTGCAGCGCTTTTCTGGATTAGCCTTCATCAGACACGCTAGGAGTAAAAAACTTGATTAGAAATTTTTGGGCCTACATTGACGTTTTACACTAATAGAAAGCAGTTTCACAGCTTAAAGTGAAACACTCCTTAGATATTTGTAAAAAAGAAACTCGCAAATATGTGTTTCCTTCTTTGACAAATATCTAACTTGATGTGATAAAAAACAGTATCTCATCACTTGAAAGTTGAGAAACCTGAAATATCTCAAAGTTTGTAAAATCAAAGACATAACAAGAAAACACTGAAGACAACAAAACTGCAAAAAACACAAAAAGGACTGACATAAATAAGATATTTGCTCTTATTACAGATGCCGTTTTCGATGGCGGACGAAAAAAAGACACAGATACTCTTTGCTTCAAGATTCAGATTATAAAGATGAAATCAAACTTTTACCAAAAGGTAATGGTAATTTAATCAAGCGTAAGTATAGAAAAAATACCAGACCTAAGAAATAAAACAAAATGGCTTAATGTCTGTAAAAGTGGTACGCTTTACACAAGGGCTATTCCAGAAATAAATCTATGGGGGGGTTGGAAGGCACTTTTTTTATACCCACCATGCATAAAATTTTAATTTTTTGGCCGAATTTCACTAGTGAAAATCCGGGTTATAAAATGGTGAATGGTGGGCGGGCGGGGAAAATAGTTTCGAAACAGTTTTCTCAGCAATTACTTATCACAGCCTCTTGATATTTTGTATACAGCATCAGCATGGGCTCCCATAACGTGGGATTTGATTTCAGGTCTGTGGCTCATCACACTTCCTGTTAAACGAATTCCGGCCATTTCTGTCTTTGACCCATTTTTGTCTCGCCTGCGAAGCAGAGCGGGACATAGGTGTTACTTTACCGGCGGCGGCGACGGCGGCGTTAACTTTTTCGAAAAGTTTTATGAGCACCTCCATATCTCAAGAACTATAGGTCCTGGGTTGATGAAACTTGGTATGCATATGCCCCAGTAGTAGCTTAGCACAGTTGCATCCCCATCTTTTGACCTTGACCTTGATTTTCCGGTTGAATGACTTTGACAATTTTCAATACATATAATAGCAATGAAAAAGTTTTGCGAGCACCTCCATATCTCAAGAACTATAGGTCCTAGGTTGATGAAACTTGGTATGCATATGCCCCAGTAGTAGCTTAGCTCAGTTGCATCCCCATCTTTTGACATTGACCTTGATTTTCCGGTTGAGTGACTTTGACAATTTTCAATACATATAATAAGCAATGGAAAAGTTTTGCGAGCACCTCCATATCTCAAGAACTATAGATCCTAGGTTGATGAAACTTGGTATGCATATGCCCCAGTAGTAGCTTACCACAGTTGCATCCCCATCTTTTGACCTTGACCTTGATTTTTTGGTTGAGTGACTTTGACAATTTTCAATTTTCAATACATATACATGTAATAGCAATTGAAAAGTTTTGCGAGCACATCCATATCTCAAGAACTATAGGTCCTAGGTTGATAAAACTTGGTATACATATGCCCCAGTAGTAGCTTAGCACAGTTGCATCCCCATCTTTTGACCTTGACCTTGATTTTCCGGTTGAGTGACTTTGATTATTTTTATTGCGTATATTTGCAATGTTTAAGTTCTATAAACATCTTTTGATCTCAGGAACTGAAAATCCATGTAAATTCAAAATATAGTAGAAGTAAGAAAGAATAATTGTTTCTGATGGTGCCGGCAGGCGAGACATACTTTAGTGTTAACTCTTGTTTCCCTTTATGTTGCATTTGAGAATTATCTAAAAATACCATCACTCATACAATTCTAATTATAGTGCCTTCCATCCCCCCCATTACAATTTATTCTGGAATAGTCCCAATCTGTAGTTTTTTTTTTTATATTCTTAAATGAGAGTATTTCAATAGTCAAACTTCATTATGAAGGGGACCTTTTTTATCATAGAATCTCATACTTTTGCTTCTAGATATACAAATGCCCATTAAAATGTGAGTATGACCACTCCTGATCAAATACATGTATGTTAATGACTTCATTTCACATCCAACTGAAATTTATTATAGATTATTTAACAGACCTAAATAAAAAAAATACAATTATATGCATGTATCATGTTGATTTGAATCTCTTTTGCTCGAACTTTTACACCAAGCATGTAAGTTAGAATTATGAATTATACCATTAAACTTGAATCCTTGCACCAAAATGCTTTTATTAAAAAAAAATCTGTAGATAGCAGTAGTCAATATATCCCCCGCAAACAAAGTTTGGGTGATACATATAGGAATCATCATTGTCCGTCTGTCCACACAACTGCTCCTAAACTAAGAAATAGATTTTGATTAAACTTTATATGAAGAAAGTATATCATATATGTATATGCATGAAAAAAATTCATTGCTTTTTGTTTTGCCTGCAAAGTGGAGCGAGACAAAGGTGTTTCTTTTAATACTGTTGGCTGCAGCCGTTAACTTCTGTGTTAACTAAAAATTGTTATTTTGACCATAGATCTAAGATCAGTGATAGATTTTGAGAAACCACTTAAAGGACCATCTCCTAAATAAAAAGAAAAAAATGTCCCCATTGATAACAGATCAGATATACATTTTTAGTTCTCTCTGCTTACAAATTATTGGGGGTATATAGAAGTATAGCTTCTACAATGCAATTGAGGTGATTATGGAATTTTTAACATCAAGGGAAATAAATTTGATTATTTTAATGGCCAGGCTTTCCGAGCGATTAAAATATCAAATTGATTTCCTGAGATGTTAGAAATTCCATAATCATTGAGAATTTAGTTGTAGAAGGTTTTTCTCTAATGTATACGGGTAAAAAAATTGCAAAATGGTTGATCATCAATTGCACATGCAATTACGCTGAGAACTAAATTTTCTCTAGAGGTAAGATATTTTTCCACAACTGGTTGAGAGGTTGATAAATCGGACGTAAATTAGAGAAATCACAATCTCTGTCCACATATAACATGTATAATGTAAACACAGTTTACTGAAAACCAACTTATTTCTGTGGCTACTTTTTTAGCGCTTTAATGTCCTAGGGTGATTTTCCAGCTACTTATTTTCGTTTTTCTTTGTTAAGACAATTACATATTACTATGAAAATGAATCATTTTCAACAATTTATTTTTGCAAATTAATGTTCCTCACAATATATTATTTTGAAGATTCATTTATTTTTGTGGGAACAAATTTTTGTAGTTTGATGAAAAAGTATAAGTCTGTGGATTCTTAAATTCGTTGTTCTGAGGGATGCAACACACAGATCAATGTTAAATCTTCAAGGCCACACACTAGAAAACCACAAATATTGATACCCCACGAATAATAATGAAACCACAGTACATGTATTTGTGATGATTTATTTAAATTAGCAAATTGAATAAATCTCTCGCAAAAATTAGTATTTTACCCTATAGACTTCAGTATGAAGCGGGAGAGTACCTTTTTGTCATCTTGCTCACACTATTCCTTATTTTCCAGGTAAAACACAGAGTAGCAGTGTTATGATATCAGAATCAGACTTTACAAGTGATGAAGAGACACTTTTTGTAAATCACAAGAAAAATGGATTTATTAAAAAACCTCCAAATGGTATTAATAAACAGCATTTGAAGAACAAGATGAAGGCATAAAAAGAGAAATCCTCTGTTTCCTCAGCTATTCTCATATACCATTTGACATAATTGAGAAGAGGTGCTCTGAAATCTACAATTTTATAGCTACAAAAAAATTTTGGCCAAGGGAGATAATTTGAAATTGATTAGCAAGGGAAATAATCCATGACATTATTTTTCAACAAGATGATAGCAATTATTTTTATACTTTTTGAATAGATCTGCAAATTGTTATACTAATCGTTTGTTATTGAGATTAATACTTTTGTAATGTGTGTGTTCATATTTAATGTGTTGATGATATGCAATCGTACAATGATATTAAGAAACAATGTTTTGAAACCATTTACAAAAATGTTCATTGATATGTGGATATGTTTTTTCAAGCTGTATCTGATGTAAGATGATTCATAATTCAAAGCAGGGTTTTGATAATATAATTTGGTAGAAGTTTTTAAGGTAGATCAGATACTTTTAAAATGACCAATCAGTAATATTTAGGATTGCAAATGTCTTTTGAATTTACTGGTAAGAATAAGTACTATTCTACATAAGGATCAGGCAGGCGGTGGCACATTGATAATTTCCAATTTAAGTTTTGGGGTATTAGTTCTAAAAACAAATTCATTGCAATTTTTCACATTTTGAAATATAGTTGATGATTACCGGTAGATATTTTTTGACAAGTTATATGGGGAGAAATTATGGCATGAAATTCTCATACTTTTCACTGAACAGTGTAACTAAATTTTGACTGGTAATATCTTCTAAATGGAAGAATGACTTAAAAAATTAGGGGTCAAAACAAAGTTTACTGGGGTTGCTTTTCCTATTTCTATCGAAATTGTTTGTGTATATGTATTTGTTATCGATGTGCCACCCTATTAATGTTAAATGCCTGATTCTTAGAAAAAAGTAGTACTTAATTTTTATTTGAATATATATTGATATGAATATAAATGAACCAATTATTTACAAGATATACCAGTACTATTTGAATGGTAATAGAATCACTGCAATGGTTATTCATTTGATTTAATACCAAGTAACAACAAAGATACAAGTTTTAAACATCTCTCTAATGGATAAAAGGACTTTACATACATATTTTTTTTTTCCTTTAATTTTTCAAGTTGGTTTTTTTTTTTTTCACTTGGTGCAGGTTAACATTTATTTTATATTCAAGTGGAAACTTTAACCATTTAGAAAATGCTTGGATGTTACTCTAGACGTATAGTTGGTGCAAGTCCATTACCTTAGAAAACTTATTTACGTTATTTTATGTTGTGTAATCTTTTGCATAATATTTCTGGCAATAAGAATAATGCTATTTTTTTTCAGATGTAAATTCCATATTTTTCACATTCCTTTGTTTTTTCTTGTTACCATTCCTATTATGTTGTCACATTCCATCAGATCAGTTTGCAATCTGTTTAAAATAACATTAGTTGTGGTTATATCTTTACAAATGCTCGTCGGAAGGTTTAATAAAATGAAATATTGTTAAGAATGTTCGAGGGTGACTTTGAAAGTGATGAGGTTTTGTAATTGACGCTTAAAATCATACGGAAATAATTAAAATACAACATAAGCTTAAAAATATGATAGGTTACCATACTCGTTTTAAAGATAATAAGTGTTCTAAATTTAGTTAGAATAGGTTTTCTCTTGCTTTTTCATAGCTTAAACATTAGCATAGTTGAGCTGTTTAAACCTGTGAAAAAGTGATTAAAATTTCAAGAAGAAAAAAAATTGTAAAACAGATATTTATGATGTAATGAAGACCTTAAACAAAAGAAAAAAATTGGGATTATCTTGCAAAAAATTTGGCCTTATTTTGATGAAAAAAAGCTGAGGATTCTGAAAAAAATGTCAAGATCTCAAAAGCTGACCCTCCAACATCCTAAAGTAACTTCAAAAACAAGATAATTTAATGGAAACAAATCATATGCATAAATTAGTTTTAAAGATATAAGCGTTAAAAAACTTGATTGGAAATTTGTCTCCTCGTTATTTTGCTTTGGAATAACAGTTCGTAAACAGTTTATAAACTATTAAGCAAAGAAATAATAATTGAATGTTGCTGATTTATTTAATGATTTATTTAGACATGATGTTAAAAATAATGATATGAAAAAAGGGTGTTAATGGGATCTTTATTCCCTTTAATCTTTATGGATAAAAAATATTCAAAAATGTTCAAAACCATAGGTTCCCATCTCCTTAAGTGAATTTTGATTTAGATTGCTTTTTTCATTAATTATTGTACATGTATGATTTGCTGCAAACCAATTACGAGAGGAGAAACAATTGATTTTGGTCGCTCAACTTATGTAGGAACTTAGTCAATTAGCTCACAAAATAATTAACTGCCTCAACACACTATATTATCCAAGTGCAATATTATCTACTCAAGCTAGAGATTATATGTAAAGCAGCTTTTGACTATCAAGATTGAATGTTCTACAAATACTGTGAAATTACTGATATTTTTGTGTATCTTGGGTTGAAAGTACTGGAAGCTAGTCAATTGCGACTACTTTATTTCTCATTTTATTGTCTTTGGGAGATTTTATGGCTATTTATTTTCATGATTGACTGTTACAACAATTTTATATAAACTATAAAAATTGAATTTTTGTGACAATTTATTTTTGCTTATTTCTGTTCCTTGGGAAATTCGTGAAAATGAGTTGCTCCTGAAAATTACTAGTTGGTTAACACTAATAATGGGTTCATGAACATATGAGAATTCAAAATAATTTTAATTTTGTCATCAGATCTTAATTGTTCAAATCATTGAAAAAAAAATTGTTGTTGGTTAACAGTATTATGCAATGAATATATATACCCAGATATTCTACTATTCTTGTTTATATTGCTTTATTTGATATTCTATATATTAGCTTTAACATGTTTTGTGCAGTGGGTGCTTTACTAATTAAGGAAAGGCATTGGACATTGAAGTTGAATTATGTATTTAACAGAAGCGAAAGCATGCCTTACTTTTATATGAGCAAGAACTGTGAAAAATGTATCTTTAGAACTTCTCCATAGTCATTTAGAAAGTAATTTTGATCTCATTTAAAACAGTCAACTTTTAAGAATTTCTTTTCAATGGCTTTATAATTTGCAAACTATACTAGTTCTGATTGGTTAAACCAAATATTTTTTTTAACATAAAAACAATGCTGTTTTGGTTTAAATCAAGAAGCAAGTGAGAAAAAAAGCTTCAAATGATGTTCAAGATTTATTTCGGATTATTTGAAATACAGTCATCTGTTTAAGTTCTAATAAAAATATAACAATTGTGCAATTTTTTAAATTTTTTTTTCGCATGTTGTTAAACCAATGTTTGCCATGTGTACATATAAAAATACTGAAAAAGGGATATCTTTAGGTTTATATTTTGAGTTTTCTGTTTTTATTAAATGCTTTTGGGTTTTATCTGGTGAAATATTTTATAAGTATTGTACATGTACATCATTATTTGAGTGTTTAATTTCACAAATATATATTGATTATTAAAAATAAATTCCTCTGACATGGAAATTTCCCTTTTCCATTATGAAAATAATAATCAGATGATTGTAAGTCTGAGATGAAATTTGATATTTATTTATTTTATGATGTATAAATTATTCGTTTTGTTGATACCATGTTAAATGATATGCCTAATAAAGGATGATGAAATCCTTATATATTTTATGATTTATATGATTTTATTGTTGTTGAATTGTTATTGTGATTTGTTAATGAAAGGTGAATGATATAAGATAATGATAGCACTCTTCTTCATTCCAAAACCTTAATTCCTATTTGAATTTTTTTCAACATTGGTGACATTTAAGTGAATTTTCTTGTGTTATTTTACATAAGGACAGTCGTACATAAACTTAGATTTGTAAATTTTATTGATAAATTTTTTTGCTAAAATAAAATTATACATTAACTTATCAAAGAAGTTGACCAAACTCAGCAAAATTAAGGGAGCAATAATGGTAGAAATGTCAATATTTTAGTTGTACTATGAGTTGAATTTTCCTTCAATGTCCAGTTTTCCCGAACTTTCTGCGTCTTTTTTACGCTTTTTTTCTTTGAAAATTTTAGACGTCATTTAAAAATGCATGCCTTACCAGAAGAAATGCTAGTTTGTTTTTATTTTCGAATAACAAAAAATGAATACAATTAATTGTAACTTCGTGAGTGTCACAGGTTTAACCTGCCTCATATTATCTCTTACAATAAAAAATGAATTTAGGTTCTTAGTGACAAAAAATCATTAAACTCTAAACAAACTAAAGAGTGCATGAAGAAAACTAAGATTTTAAGTGGTGGATCCTGAGGGGGTTCCAGGTGTGGAAAAAAAACACTTCCTTTTTCATGCAGATTTTCCATAAAAATTGGCATTGACCTCCAACCTTTTTCAGTCTGAAATCTTGGTTTAACACTTTATTTTTTTAAACCATTTTGAGGTATTTGTACTCCTGGTATCTTAATAGAATTCCGACTATATTAACTAGACTAATAAGATTTTTTATTCATTACTCCTAACCTTTGGTTTAAACATTTGTAATTAAACATATGATATTTATGTTATATTGTTTGTTAACTTATGGCATTGTATAAAATGTGGATTAGATAATTATGTATATGTTCATTAGGGTTGTATGCACAATAAATCATGTTACAAATAAATTTTATAAGAAACTGATTAGAAATGTCTTCATTCAGCCAAAATAGTTCCATTAGTTCTAACAAGGAAGAAGTATATATAGGAGTCTTTATAATGTTACTTTCATGGTTCTCATACCGTAAATGTGGAAATTTTTGCGTGGGGGTTATTTTTGCTTAATTCACGATCACAAAATATCCCCCACACGAATAGTTTATTCTTTAAAAGTATAAAATATGAATTGTAAGAAAAATCGTGAAAATTTCCCCCACACGAAGGTTGATTTAAAAAAAATGCGAAATTATAACCGGCAAAGATTTGTTTTGAATTAATGCATTATAGTTTTAGCCCACTTTGGCTATTGTCATCACTAGGTATCTGTCTTCTGTTCTTTGTTAACTTTTGTTAAAAAATCTTCATGTCTGAAACCACTGAATGAATTGCTTACAAACTTTCTAGGATGTCCTCTACCAACTGAATGAAATTTATTCATGCAGACCAACCAAGATGGCCGCTAAAGCTAAAAATAGAAGGAGGTGAGGGTCGGACCATAGTTTTTGTCTCGCCTGTGAAGCAGTACAGGACATTGGTGTTACTTTACTGGTGGTATGAGCACCTCCATATCTCAAGAACTATAAACTATAACTATAACAATTTGATGAAAATTGGTATGCATATGCCCCAGTAGTAGCTAAGCACAGTTGCATTCCTGTCATTTGACCTTGATTTTCCGGTTGAGTGACTTTGACAATTTTCAATACATATAATAGCAATATTAAGGTTCTGCGAGCAGCACCTCTGTATCTCAAGAATTATTGCCCTAGGTTGAATAAACTTGGTATTCATATGCCTTAGTAATAGCTTAGATCAGTTGCATCCCCATCTTTTGACCTTGACCTTGATTTTCTAGATGAGTGACTTTCATTTTTTCTATTGCATATAGTAGCAATGTTTAAGTTCTATAAACACCTTTTGATTTCAGAAACTGAAAATCCTGATAAATTTATGAAAATATAGTCATGAAAGTGGAAATAAGAAAGAATTATTGTTTTTGATAGTGCTGGCAGGCAAGACATTCCTTTAGTGGTAACTCTTGTTGGCCTATAGCTAAAAAAGTATGAGATCTAAAATCTTAAGAACATCCCTTTTTGAGCATCAATAACACTACAAAAACCTCCATTGAATTGGAGTTGTAAGACAACACCTTTTAGGAATTATTTCCCCTTAAACATCAGAATTGGCCACTTTCACAGTTTTAAGACTTTCCTTGAAAACTGTAATTGCTACAGGAAAAGTAAGCATCAGAGAATCATTTTATTTACAGAAATGATTTCATGATCAAACCTTTAAAAGTTCGCTCAATTTTATTGTTTTCTATCAATTTTGAATGTTTGAATGAATTTTGAAAGCTTTGTAACTGACTTTATTTTACCTTTGGAGTGTTTTCTATCCTATTTAGTTTCTTAAATGATACTTACCAGGTACATATAGACTATGTTGCAAACCAGGTAGGAAGCTTTAGCATAAGAGATCAGGTGAACAGCTTGGGCTCCTTGGAGCCTCTAGTTGCCTTATAGAATGGAGAAAAACTGTTGCTTGCTTCACTCATTATGCTCTTCAAAAGTTCATTAGGCCGAAGTTGTCAGATGACCCCCTATAGAAGAGACCCTTTCGGTATTATTATGCTATGTACAAGATATTTGTATAGATTACATGTATATTGGAAAAATCCACAAATGCATATATTTCTTTTACACCAGACATAGAACATGTACAATTTTATGTAAAATAACAACTTTAACAGCCTTTGTTTGTCCTTGTCATTCTATGTTAACTGTTTTATGTCAAGAATTGAGTCTTTCGTTGATGATTTAGGGATTGGTTTTGATACTTTTGTATTGTATTATAAGTCTTGGGCCAATGCAAGACGGTAAGCAGTGACCTATGGTCATGTTGAAGACTGCTTGCTGTTTTCCGTTGTGATTTTTTGAATTGCTGTTTGTTTATGTTTGTTGTGTCGCGTATACGTATATTTATGACACACTTTTGATTTCTGTAATAAAGCTGGGGTCATCATACTTCTTTTTTAAAGATTTGTAAGAAAAACTAAATTTTCCCATGCATTACACATTTATACCTCAAATTGGTTATCCTGAAAAGAGATTTTTTAAAGCTTTGTAAAATTTATCATCTCATTATTAACATTAGGTAAACACCTAAATTATAGATCAATAATAGTATAACAAATCATTTAAATTTAACTATAGGCTGAAAATTTGCAACAAAAAGATGCTCTGTTTATCCCCCCCCCCAAAAAAAAAATTACCTTAAGATGAAATATTGATCTCACTGCCATATTGCTGCAGACCTAAATAAGATATGATATTGAACTCCTCAGTACTGCCGTGATTGGTGGTTATTCATTCGATTTTGAAAATTCTTTTTTATTGAATTCATTATTAAATTTTATCAACTAAATATGTACTGACTTTTTTAGGGCTGCCTCAGTGCTTGTAATTTACAAAAACGGCTTCCCCATCTGTATGTGATTAGATTTGTCCGTTACCCTGCCCAAGGTTGGTGGTTCCTCCGGGTACTCGGGTTTCCTCCACCATTAAAACTGACCGAGGTCTAGGTGCGTCGAAAAGGGCGTTAAACTCTATAGACTATAGCACATATACACAAACATTGTCAATGAACATGCAAGACGGAAGTTGCAGTGACTTGTTTAAACAATAAACAACAAAACAAATATTTTCGTTAACATTTTTTGTATATTTAAAACGAGCTTGAAAGACAACAGAAGATTCTTTGCGAAAATTTAAACATCTGATGTTTAAATTTTCTCAAAGAATCTTCTGTTGTCTTCATTGCAAGTTACTCCACTTATCTTTTATATCAGATTTTAACAAATAAAGTTACAATATCCCTTTCAGATTCTAGCAAACATTTAGGACAACAAGTCGATTTTACAGTAGTTTGAACAACCAAGAGTCTCATGTAAAAAATAGTGGCATTTTGGACATGCTTTGCTGGTGCATTTTTGATACTTTTTGGCCGGATTTCACGGAGAGAAATATTCGGGTTATAAAATGGTGAATGTCGGGCGGGCGGCGTGCGGGCGGGGAAGAAATTTTTCGTAACAGTTTTTAGCTCACCTGACCCGAAAGGTCATGTGAGCTATTGGCGTCACTTGGCGTCCGTCGTCCGTCCGTAAACTTTTTCAAACGTTAACTCCTCTGACACCATAAGTCCAATTGAAACCAAACTTGGTGTAGTTGATCTTTAGGGTATGGCCTACAAAACTGTCGTTCAGATTTTTGATTCGTAAAAAAACATGGCCGAAATGGCTAAAAATAGAACAGGGGGTCAAATTTCAGTTTTTTGCAAATAACTCAAAAACGGTAACAGATATCAAAATTCTGGCAGGGTAAATGTGATCAGCACCTCAAGATCTACCTGCCTAGAAATTTTCAAGAAGATCCAACAACCGATGTAGGAGTTATTGCCCTTTTTTCTGGTTTTTTTCAAAATTTTGCACTTATTTAGCCCTATATCTTGAAAACTATACAAGATATTTTAAACATTCAAAATGCAGATGATTGAGCACATCAAGATCTACATTTCATGTAATTAGGTCAAAGCTGTAGAACCATTCGTTTAGGAGTTATTGCCCTTAAAGTGTCAAAATTTACTGTTTTTCATTACTTTTCCCCTGAATTTCAAAGATTAACTTGTCCGACACCATATATCCAACTTCAACCAAACTTGGCACAGTTGTTTAATAGCACATATGCTACAATTCTATCGTTCAGATTTTTGATTCGTCAAAAAAAATATGGCCGCCATGGCTAAAAATAGAAGATAGGTGTAAATTGCAGTTTTTTGCTAACAACTCAAAAATGGTTACAGATATCAAAATTCTGATGGGAGACAAAAGTGATCAGCATCTCAAGATCTACCTGCTATGGAAGTTTCAAGAAGATCCAACAACTGATGTGGGAGTTATTGCCCTTTTTCTGGATTTAAAAAAAAATAATTTCACTTGTTTAGCCATATATCTTGAAAACTATACAAGATATTTCAAGAATTTAAATTGCATATGATTAAACACATCAAGATCTACATTTCATGTATTTAGATCAAAGCTGTAGGATCATTTCTTTTAGGAGTTATTGTCCTTAAAACAACAAAATTTACCATTTTTCATTACTTTTTCCCTGAATTTCAAAGATTAACTTGTCTGACACCGTAAGACCAACTGCATTTTAACTTGGAACACTTGTTTAATAGCTTATATGCTACAACTCTATTGTTCAGATTTTTGATTCGTGAAAAAACATTGCCGCCAAGGCTGAAAATAGAACATAGGGGTAAATTGCATTTTTTTGCTAATAACTCAAAAATGGTTTCAGATATCAAAATTGTGCAAGAATAAAAAAAGATCAGCATATTAAGATCTACATGTGCTGAAATTTTGGAAAAGATCTGACTGCTGATGTAGGAGTTATTGCCCTTTTTCCTAATTTTTGCCAAATTTTGCACTTATCAAGCCCAATATCTTGAAAACTTACCAAGATATTTCAGAAATTTAAATCGTATATGGTTATGCACAATACTATCTACAAAATATATGTGTCTGTGTAGTTCAGGTGAGCGATTCAGGCTCCTGGGAGCCTCTTGTTTCAGCAACTACTTATCACAGCCACTTGATATTTGGTATACAGCATCAGTGTAAAGTCCCATGCCGTGGGATTTGATGCCAGGCCTGTCCCTCATCTACTTCCTGTTTACCAACATTAATTTTTGACATTAAAAAAAGTAGAAAATTTTCGTAACAGTTTTCTCAGCAACAACTTATCATAGCCACTTGATATTTGATATACAGCACCAAGGTGGGGTCCCATAACATGGGAATCGATTTCAGGTCTGTCAGTCTTTTACTTCCTGATTAACGAAATCCGGCCATTTCTGTTTTTGACCCAGTTTTAAAATAGTGGCATTTTGGACATGCTTTGCTGGTGCATTTTTTGATACTTTTTGGCCGGATTTCACGGCGAGAAATATTCGGGTTATAAAATGGTGAATGTCGGGCGGGCGGCGTGCAGGCGGGGAAGAAATTTTTCGTAACAGTTTTTAGCTCACCTGACCCGAAGGGTCATGTGAGCTATTGGCGTCACTTTGCGTCCGTCGTCCGTCCGTAAACTTTTTCAAACGTTAACTCCTCTGACACCATAAGTCCAATTGAAACCAAACTTGGTGTAGTTGATCTTTAGGGTATGGCCGACAAAATTTTTGTTCAGATTTTTGATTCGTAAAAAAACATGGCCGCCATGGCTAAAAATAGAACAGGGGGGTCAAATTACAGTTTTTTGCAAATAACTCAAAAACGGTAACAGATATCAAAATTCTGGCGAAGGGAAATGTAATCAGCACCTCAAGATCTACCTGCCTAGAAATTTTCAAGAAGATCCAACAACCGATGTAGGAGTTATTGCCCTTTTTTCTGTTTTTTTTCAAAATTTTGCACTTATTTAGCCCTATATCTTGAAAACTATACAAGATATTTTAAAAATTCAAAATGCAGATGATTGAGCACATCAAGATCTACATTTCATGTAATTAGGTCAAAGCTGTAGAACCATTCGTTTAGGAGTTATTGCCCTTAAAGTGTCAAAATTTACTGTTTTTCATTACTTTTCCCCTGAATTTCAAAGATTAACTTGTCCGACACCATATATCCAACTTCAACCAAACTTGGCACAGTTGTTTAATAGCACATATGTTACAATTCTATCGTTCAGATTTTTGATTCGTCAAAAAAAATATGGCCGCCATGGCTAAAAATAGAAGATAGGTGTAAATTGCAGTTTTTTGCTAACAACTCAAAAATGGTTACAGATATCAAAATTCTGATGGGAGACAAAAGTGATCAGCATCTCAAGATCTACCTGCTATGGAAGTTTCAAGAAGATCCAACAACTGATGTGGGAGTTATTGCCCTTTTTCTGGATTTTTAAAAAATTTTTCACTTGTTTAGCCATATATCTTGAAAACTATACAAGATATTTCAAGAATTTGAATTGCATATGATTAAGCACATCAAGATCTACATTTCATGTATTTAGATCAAAGCTGTAGGATCATTTCTTTTAGGAGTTATTGTCCTTAAAACAACAAAATTTACCATTTTTCATTACTTTTTCCCTGAATTTCAAAGATTAACTTGTCTGACACCGTAAGACCAACTGCATTTTAACTTGGCACACTTGTTTAATAGCTTATATAATACAACTCTATTGTTCAGATTTTTGATTCGTGAAAAAACATTGCCGCCAAGGCTAAAAATAGAACATAGGGGTAAATTGCCTTTTTTTGCTAATAACTCAAAAATGGTTTCAGATATCAAAATTGTGCAAGAATAAAAAAAGATCAGCATATTAAGATCTACCTGTGCTGAAATTTTAGCAAAGATTTGACTGCTGATGAAGGAGTTATTGCCCTTTTTCCTAATTTTTGCCAAATTTTGCACTTATCAAGCCCAATATCTTGAAAACTTACCAAGATATTTCAGAAATTTAAATCGTATATGGTTATGCACAATAATATCTACAAAATATATGTGTCTGTGTAGTTCAGGTGAGCGATTCAGGCTCCTGGGAGCCTCTTGTTTCAGCAACTACTTATCACAGCCACTTGATATTTGGTATACAGCATCAGTGTAAAGTCCCATGCCGTGGGATTTGATGCCAGGTCTGTCCCTCATCTACTTCCTGTTTACCGACATTAATTTTTGACATTAAAAAAAGTAGAAAATTTTCGTAACAGTTTTCTCGGCAACAACTTATCATAGCCACTTGATATTTGATATACAGCATCAAGGTGGGGTCCCATAACATGGGAATCGATTTCAGGTCTGTCAGTCATTTACTTTCTGATTAACGAAATCCGGCCATTTCTGTCTTTGACCCACTTTTTCATTCAAGTTTCCCCATGTGGCATTGTGACGGAGCTCTATGTTCAAGGATTACTACACATTCTTTTTGGAAACGTTTCTGATAAATTGATCAGTCCCGTCATAATACAAAATATAAAACAAAGCTTTTCAAATATGTGGGCTTCCTTGATTGTCATGGCAAATACAAGAAGAGATCGTATACTAAAGTAGAGAGGCGAGGAACGATCTATAATTGCTTGCATCACGACCTAACTCGTGCTCTCCCTTGTTTCTAAAAAACGCTGCATACGATCTGCTGGCTTAAGTAGTTTGGGTTTCATGATGCCATTAAGTCGGAAACGTCAAGTGCTTCTGCATTTATATTCAATGTGCAGCTTGCAACAACATCATTTCTATAGCAGGTACAAAATAATGTCTCTCGGTTGAAAAACAGAAATGATCCGGGAAAAGAACGATGGACTTCTATATAATACTATGAATAAAGAATTAATTATAAGCTGATGTTAGACAGGTGTTCCTATAAGTTTTCATTTACTATCAATTTTAATTGTAATGATACAGGTATAAGGTATAATAAACTGTTAGTAATCTTGTACCATTGTAAAGTTGTAATTGTTTCAGAATATTATTAGAAAACCTCTTTGTCTAAAATTCAATTGTCTTTCGTTTAAATAGACCGCGGACTTCAAAGTTACAAATAATTGACTTCGAAAATAATATTTTTCTTACTTTTCAATAATCAATTTTTAAAATCGTAGCGTGCCTAATTGCTGACAAAATATTAAGATAAATACCCATGTGGGCCAGAACAAAACAATTATTAGAATAAAATCTTATCAAAAATACCAGCATTTGGACGACTTTTAAAAAATTGTGACTAATCGGGCATCCTGTTTTAAGGAGTTTTCAAAACTAATATATTCATGCATAAAAATGAAGGTAGGTCAATTGTATGATATTGCCTTTAAGAAAAAAATCACTTTTATAATTTTCTTCTACCAAAACAAAAAGACCACAAACAACGTTGAATTATAATAAGAAATTAGAAAAAAAATATCTATCTCTTTAATTTTTTTTTACCTAATTCCAATAGTACGGAAGCCCGTCAGTGCCAGATGGTGATTTATTTTTAAGTCGTTATAACGACTTAGCTAACTCGTTATATCGACTTACCTAACTTGTTATAACGACTTAGCTAACTCGTTATAACGACTTACCTAACTCGTTATAACGACTTAGCTAACTCGTTATAACGACTTAGAAATAAATCACCACCCGGCACTGACGGGCTTCCGTACAATAGACCTTTAAATTAAATATACATAACTATTGGCTAACCTTGGAGAGTTTTTAATAATGCAAAAATTATGTTCGAACTGGATTGTAAAATAAAGTTAGTTTCCTGTACAAGACTTTTTTTCTAATTCAAATCACTTGTATGAAAAAAAATCTGTTCTGGGAAATTTATGCTTTCCATTTTTTACAAATCCCTAATATCGCTCAAAGATGATGAACAAAAACCTGTGATATCCCATTTAAAATTTTTAAAAAATGTCACAAGCCCGTGTATAAAGGAAATAACAAAATTACCTAACTTGGAGGATTGATATCAATGTCAAAGAGAAAAAGACAAAACATGGAAGATACACCGAAAAAAACATAGACTGCACTGGTCTTGAATTGGTACATACATTTCAAATGATATGATGGGTAATACAAGGTTTTATGGCGCACCAAACCCCCCTCTTCCATTGCGATCTTAGGGTTAATCACTTTTAGTAGTAGATGGGGAAAACAAACATTTCATGACATGTCATGTCATATTGTTAATTTATTTTTTGTTTTGGAATCCAACATCAGCTATATATTTGATTCGCAGCAGTTCCCTTCGCTTTCTTTATAGATTGTCCAGGATTCCGAATAGCGCATTGTTCCTTTTGTTATATTCTTATATTATTTTTTATACTGCAATCGGTCTATTTGAGCAGTCAAATTACAGTGACCGTATATCGATATGTGATATACGGTCAGTGACAGTATATCACTTTTAGTACACGCCCCCTTTCCGAGACATGCTGTAAAACAAGGTCGAATATAGTATGGTACAAATATTTAGAAAAGAAGAATTTTATTGGTAATTGGCTAATTACCGATAGTGTGGTATTCAAGCATGAAGATTCCGCCACACAAGCCCCTTTATAAGGGATACCTTATTATATTATTTTTTATGGAACTTGATAATTTGTAAATCACAAAATTTGCAGTACAACCTCTATACAAACACAGTGTTTTTTTGTTTTTTTATTTTTTTGTTGGGGGGTTGCATTCTAGGACACATCAGCTACATTAAAGAATTAAATCAAAACTCTAATAAATATGTATAAATAAAAGAAACCTTTCGTATGAGTGGGGAAATGAATATTGGTATTAGTGAGCACAGATCGAAAGCGGGTTATTCGCTCTAGCAGAGATCTCTACGAATTTGTTCCTAATGCTGTTAAAGAATTTTCATGGTCCGGAATGACGATTAAAACCACATAAATCACCAATTATTTAATATATAATTTTAAAAAGGATAGTATGTGAAAATTTTCATGCAACTCGGATTGAGAAGTCAGGACAGAAGCAAGGAATTAGAATACAGATATCCGTGGTCCTTGATTTGGCTTTCCTGTTCGAACATTTTGGTATTGATTACTAGTACTTGTACAAATGCATTTTCATAGTTTTGGTTATTGATCTTCCAATGTTTTGACGTGAATGCTGTTGATGAGAGGTTACTCCTTGAAATTTTGAAATCGGCAAAATTAAATTAACCGTTTATTCCCGTATAAATAAATTCAAGAAAAGTATTTGTTAGGTGAAATTAAAATTATAAACTTAAAAAATGGGTGGGAAATAATTGGATGTTCTATCATGTAATTAAATATGCCCAATTTATGTAGGCAACTACTATCAAATCCGTATAAACCGGAAAACAACATATATAGAGAAAGCTAGTTGAGTTTGCAGTTGCACGGACTCCACGTGCTTTTTGATTGACAGGTGTAAATATTAATGCGTTGAATTGAATACCCGAATTTAAAATACTTATGATAAAAATATGTAATCTTAATATTTTTAACGCCGAATGTATTTGATAAATGTATTACATTTTATTCCAAGAAAAACAATTATTTTTATTTTTTTTTATTTCTAGCATAATGATATTAAGCTGCATTAGTTTAAACATATTTTATTTGCAAAATAGGCAAAATGGATTAGACACAAGTTAAACTAACTTATGAAGTCTTCTCCTACATAAACATATTAATAACAATACAAACGAGCATGCATACAAAATTAGATCTACAAATAAATAAATAACTTTTGATAAAAAAAAACAATCAAAAAGTTGAGGAAAAAAAGAAAAGAAAAAGAGTGTGTGGATATGCGTGTGTGGGTGTGGGGAGGTGTTTTACACAATTAAGAATCGTTTTGACCCTTTTATAAATGAATGGACACTATTAAGTACAACTTCATTTTCATCTATAGACAGCTGTTCTGTTCCAGATAACAATAGGTTAAGATCTATGTTACAGCCATTAGGAAGCCAGTTTAGATTTTGAATAAGTATTGCCCTTTCGTCTCTATAAAGTGGACATTCAAAAAAATAGTGAAACGTGTTTTCTATGGGAGCACCACACCTACAGGAAGGATCTGAAATTATATTAACTCTAAATAAGTCATAGTTAAGAAATGATGCTGAGCATCTTAGTTGGGTGAGAATAACATTCAGTTTTCTCGATCCGTAAGAAAAATATTTTGGAGGTGACTTAAAGACATATACGTCTTTTATTCCATTTTTAAATTTGGCTAAAGAATCTGATTGCCTTATTTCTAAATCAAGATTATTCCAAAGTTTTGTGGTTGACGGGATGTAAGAATTTGATGATATAGATAATCTACAAAATGGAATGATCAGATCATTTCCATTGCGGAGCGGGTACAATGTAGTTGTTTGAATCTTGGGGGGTATGAGATTGTACAGATATTCGGGCACCTTTTCTTTCTGAATGTTGTAAAACATATTGAGTTTTCGCTTTTCACGTCTGGATTTAAGATTTTCCCATCCAAGCTCATTATAGATTTTTTCCGTTGAAGCGAAGACCGGAAGACCTGTAACAATCCTTGCTGCCTCCAACTGAACATGTTCAATCTTAGAAGCATTAAGGATCCCACAGTTATCCCAAACCTCGCTTGCATATTCGAGTAAGGGTCTTATAAATACAATGTATAATTTTTCTAAGTTAGTTCGACTTAGTTTGAATTTAAGTTTTCTAAGAATATTTAGATGTTTCATCGCAGACGATACAATATTATCTACATGTTTATTCCACTTTCCATCGCTTTGAAAGGTTACACCTAGATGTTTATGAGACTCTGTTATTGGAATTTGCTGATCATTAAAAATAAAGTCGAACATTGGAGCATGTGTGTTAGAAAAGATCATAATTTCAGTTTTATCGGGGTTAAACACGGCTGGTCATCTCCTCACTCATAATATTTTCTTATGAAAACAATTCCGTGAGAAAAACTTCTGGTTATGAGAGAGACGAGGAAATACGTCCACTTCAAACTGTACGTGTGTCACATTTGGAATGTTTTATTACATAGTCGTAGTGTATAGCGAAAAAAGGGGAATGTCATGCAGTGTAAAAATGATTTTTACAATAACTTTAAGTCATCGGAATGTCAATGGTAGCACTATCCGTTCTAATTTCGTTTTCCCGTGACAGAAGGAGTGGAAAATTTTGGACAAAAACTATTTCACGAGTCTTGTATCGATGCTTTCCGTCAAATTGGAGTCGTTATTATTGTTGCACTTGCACTAGATGTTGCCCTAAACTGTTTGGAAAAAGGAGAGTGTTTAAATATGTTGTTTGGAGATAATAAGCCGAAAAAAAGTAAATATGATGAGAGAGAGGAATGGTTGTGCGGGAGAAAATGCACTATGAGTGAGAAAACTACTTGTGAATGAATGAATGTGGTAAAGTCAAAAGAAATGCTTAAATATAATACCAAATTTTCAAGGAACAACTTCTCATTATCAAACGAGACGTTCTCAATTTTTCACTAGAAAAACGTAAATATCCATCTTTGTAGAAAATATAATAGCCAGAGTAGTGCCAATTGTCAAAATGGATGACAAACAAAATCCTTCGAACTTCCGCCCTATTTCTTTGTAAAGCTTTGATATTGAAACATCTTTATCCCTATTGTGTCTCAGAACAGTGTTATGTTATGCGTTACCAGACCCTTTGATTGCAATGGAAGAGGGAGGTTTGGCGCCATGAAACTTGGTTCAACCCACCATTTCTTTTGAAGTGTCTGTACCAAGACAGGACTATTGCGCTCTTCAATTTCTTTCGTATGTCTTTGCCTTTTCTTCTTGGATATATAAGATTGATCATCCCAGTTGGTAATTTTGTTGTTACATTTATTATGCTTACATATATTATGATATAATCATATTATGGTTATAACTCACTGCTCTATCCATACCAATCGGGATTTCTCCATCGTCACTCTTGCTATAGTTTAGATAACAAACTATCAAATATTTTGATTTTCTTTGACTTTTCTAAGGCATTGATAGAGTAAGGCATCGGGGTTAAATAGCTAAACTAAAATCATATGAATGTATGTCCCTGTGTTGGACTGGATAAAAGACTATATAACAATAAGGAAACAGTTTGTTGTCCTAAATCTTACTTCTAAATCTTAGAATCCATTCTAGAATACGTCACTCATGCAGTACCTTGAATTATGATTTACATAGAATACACGTTATTGAAAACTTCATGACTTTGTGCATTTGTGGGACTGCATATGAAGAGGAATATCATTTTTACCTGGAATGTCCTTTATATGAAGTTCAAAGATATTCAGTTTTTGATGTACAAGATTTAATAAGATAACTGCACACGAGCTGTGACATGATCTCTGACTTTGACATTTTTTATGCAACTTATGCACCCAGAATGATTGGTATTTCAAAATGAAAATGAAAATGCATTAGTACTGTTGAGGTAAATCATGTCGTACGCGCGTATATAGGAGGAATAGATTTCCAACAGCATGAACAGGTCAATAAAGTCTGTACCACGAAAAATGTCCTGTTACGTATTTATGTTACCTGCATGTCGTTTTCATATTTTTGTATTGTATATTCATGGATAAGACAATCAATAAGTTGGTATAACATAATGTTCAATCCATTAAATTAAACTCAAGAAACAAAAGCAAAAACAAGCTAGCTGTATAGAGTATACTGATGATGGCGGAACCAGCGTTTCTTCATAAACATAGTTTTTCAGAACGTACAATCATAGCCATTACCCGAGGACAAATCTTGCGTTTTTTAAATTTAAAAATAAAAAAAAAGTCAAATTATATATTTAAGTGCATTTAATTTGTATTTTGTTTGTTGTTGCTGGTTTTTTTTTTTCGGGTGTGTGTTTGATCCTGCTTCTTTTGTTTATTTATATTTCAATAGGATACATCTAATTTAGGACTATATATGTAAAATACGAAAACATAAACTCTAGGTAGAACACATTGTGGTACCATTCATTCATTTACAAGTATTTTTCTCACTCATAGCGCATTTTCTCCCGCACAACCATTCCTCTCTCTCATAATATTCACATTTTTTCGTCATATTATCCCCAAACGGCAAATTTAAACACTTTACTTCTTTTCAAACAGTTTAGGGCAACATTTGGTGTGAGTTGACAAATAATTACAACTTCAAATTGATGAATACATCGAAACAAGACTCGTGAAAAAGTTTTTGTCCAAAATTTTCCACTCCTTCAGTCACGGGAAAACGAAATTAGAACGGATAGTGCTACCATTGACATTCCGATGACTTAAAGTTATTGTAAAAATCATTTTTACACTGCATGACATTCCCTTTTTTTCGCTATACACTACGACAATGTAATAAAACATTCCAAATGTGACACACGTACAGTTTGAAGTGGACGTATTTCCTCTTCTCTCTCATAACCGGAAGTTTTTCCCACGGAATTGTTTTCATAAGAAAATATTATGAGTGAGGAGATGACCAGCCGTGTTAAATGACATCAGCCATTTGTTAGACCATTCTGAAAGCTCTTTAATATCATGTTCAATAACAGTTTGTATTTGGTCTTGGTCGTTGCTGGAATAGTTAAAAGAAGTATCATCAGCAAATAGTCTAGAAAGAGATTTTAGTTTGTCTGCTATATCGTTTATATAGATTATAAAAAGTAAAGGCCCAAGTACTGATCCTTGTGGCACCCCAGCTGTTACAGTTGTTAGCTCAGATTTAGCATTGTTTGTTACTACTCTCTGCTTTCTATCATTCAGATAACTATGAAACCACCTCAAAATATTTCCCGTGATTCCATATGATTGCATTTTATGTAGTAATCCTTTGTGCCAAACTTTGTCGAAAGCTTTAGAAAAATCACAAAAAACAAAGCAGTTAAATTTCTTTTGTTCCATTGAATCTATAATACTATTATATATTTCTAAAAGTTGGTGTACAGTTGAATGTTTGGGAAGAAAACCGGACTGGTAATCATAAATTAGCTTATTTTGATGCATGTGATTATAAATGTTTTTATAAATTATCCGTTCCATTACTTTTCCAACGCAACTTATCAGGGAAATTGGCCTGTAGTTGCTCGGAAGAGAATTGTCCCCCTTTTTAAATATGGCAGTTACATTTGAAACTTTCCATTCATGTGGGAATTTACATTGTTGTAAGCTTTTATTAAAAATAATACGTAGGGGAACTGCAACCTTTTCCGGACAGATTTTTAACATACGATGACTTATAAAGTCGGGTCCCGTAGCTTTATTTGGGTCAAGAACTTTAAGGACGTCTATTATATCTTGATTAGTTATTACAATATCAGATATCTGGTTATGGGATTTCTCTTCAAAAAAGGGAAGTGGAACATTTGAATCATCAATTGTTGAGATTGAAGTAAAGTAATCATTGAGCAGTGCACACTTCTTGTCATCGTCATATACTATATCCTCGAAATTTTGATCGCCGAGTACATTTTGTAGAGGGGGGATAATATATGATGCTTTTTGAGATTTTACGAGACTTTTCATCAATTTCCAATACATTTTAGGATTTGAGGCATTTTCTAATATTATTGTGTCTAGGTTTTTTTCAAAGTTTTCCTTAGCTATTTTCTTGAGGTTGTTTACTTTATTGCGTTGTTGTTTAAATTTATGAATATCTACAGGTTGTTTTGTTTGCAGAGATTTATGCCGTAATCGATCGCGTTTTCTTATTTCTCGGCGTAGTTCGTTCGTGAACCATGGCTTGTCGTTCTTTCTTATAGTAACGACTTTTGTTGGTATACATGTTCGGGCTAACTGTAGAAATATTTTGGTGAATTCGTTGCACATTTGATCCACATCTTCAAAATTGGAAAGAAGAAACTCCCAGTTGAAAGAATCAAGGTCATTTGCAAACTTTTCTTTATCTACTCTTTCATAGAGCCATATTTCGCGCTGAACTGAAACAGGTTTAATATTTGGGCACTTCAGAAATACAATTGACGCTTCATGGTCACTTATCTGTGCCGGTATAGTGTACACATCGGAATAAATATAATTAAGTGTATCGCTTATAATAATTGGATCTAAAAGTGTAGCACTATGATTGGTAATTCTAGTGGCTGCATTCTTACATGTAAGGCGCATATTAGTTAAAAAAAAACGGTAGCATTCAATTTTTAATTTTAAATTCATGCTTCAGTATAAATATATTATTTTTATTCTATTTTTTTTCAAATTTCATTACATTAATTTACTTTAGACCATGAACATTTGTGTCATAGTACATAAACCATTCCATGTTATACAGTGTGCCCCTTACCTGGCGACACAGGTGTTATGACCATATTAGGAGAGGGGCCCGAGGTAGGATCATTTTTCGATTTTTTTATTTGTGTTTTTTTAAATAAAGAATACTCCAAAGAAAATACAAAATATTGCAGTATAAACACAATAATAGTACACTGACTCGACATAAAATTGTATTTATACGAATTCGGCTCGAAACAAGAAAACGCTCGGGAGACCCTCGCGTTTTCCTGTTTCTAAGCCTCATCCGTATAAAAATTTTATGTCGAGTCAGTGTACTATTATTGTATATATAAAAGCTTCTAAAACTTGTTTTGTTCTTAAAAGGAAACAGAGGAGACGAAAAGGAGAAATTTCTTTAAAGTTGTGATTTTCTTTGTCGAAATTGTTGCTGATGTTCTCCGAAAGTTCTTGGAGTTCAACCTTCAACCCAAACAAGAACTTTATGATTTTCTGGTAGAAAACAGACATGCGCTGTATCATCTTTGGTTATACAACATCCCGTGCTGTGACCCAGATTGCGAGGTCAGAGTTCGAAGGTTAAAAAAGCCACATCTTTGTCTCATGCATCTAGAAACATTGTATAATATATACGGACCTGAAACAGAGGGGCATGAGCTACGTGAAAAGGGGCGTGTTTTACAACACTGCATATGCAAAGTCAAGGTCAAATCAGGAATTTACATTGGTGCACTCGATTTGACAACATGTTACAGTTTGCTAACTAGGTTTTTTCCTTTAACACCTGAAAATATTGAGAACCTTAAGAGAATAATTGTACAAGAAAAGATACTGAATAAGCATTTGAACGAAAAAATGTTAAGCGGCGAAATGTTTAAAGGACTTTGGGATGAGCTGCAGATGACAACGTTGTTGATTGCCACAAGTATCACCGAGGCCTATGCAAATGAGATGTTTGAAAAGATGAAATCGCTGTCAAAAACCACACCTACTATGAAACGAAATGTGAAATGTTATGAGTCTTATCTGGAATGGTTTAGCAAAGATGACATCTTAAGGCAGGTTGGTATTATAATCACATCATATGGATCTGTGGTACTTGTTTCTATCGATGTGTTGTCGGTCTAATGGGCTGTCGGACTATTTTGTGTCAAAAATAAGAAAATAAACAATTTTTCAGATAATAAAGTTTAAAATTCTACAAGAAAATATTTCCGTAGACCTTCAAATAGAATACAGAACAAGGGTCCAACTTAATGGGTATTACTCTAAAAGCGTTAAAAGCCTTAAAACTCGCACAATTATTTTGTTTTCATGTTATAAAAAAGAAAAGATAAGGTAATAACATACTGATTGATTTTGCTGATCTTTAGAAAAAATATCTATATTTATCGTCCTTTTTTCAGGAAAAGAAGCATGCCAAACGATGTCGAGTATCACCTGTTTTGTCAAGTATACAAGAAGACCAAGATAAGTCTCTTACTCTAATCGGTAGGGGAAATATCATTTTAGTTTTTTCCCCAGATTCAAAGCCTCATACGGTATATCAAAAAAGTTTTTCTTTCGATATCAGCCACTGGTAGCTAAATTCAAAATTATGTCAGTTGAAATGATCTGTGATTGTTTCAATTAGTTTGTGACAGTTTTTTTTGGTACTGAAATGATAACCTCTTTATCCCTATTATGTCTTACAACCGTGTTGTGTTTTGTGTCACCGGACCTTAAGATCGCAATCGAAAAGTCTAGTTCAACCCACTATTTCTTGTGTAATTCCAGTACTAAGTCAGGACCATTAGTATTTACATTTTCTCTGGTATGTATTTGCCTTGTTTTGTCCTTTATTCTTGGATATGTGAGATTGATCATCCCAGTTCGGTAGTTTTGTTGTTACCTTTATCAACAATTCACTGGTGTCATATAAACCTAATTAAACAAAAAAAAAGAAGAAATTAACAACCTGCCCTTTGAAATTCTTATGATAGAGTCAAGGCTGTTGATCCTTTAAATCAGACTTTTGTTTGATTGAAAGATATATCTTCAGAATTTTCAAAAGGGGGTGTATGCTGGTATTGCCTCTTGTGGCTATTTGGTTGCAGCATCATCATAGGGTCCCAAATTGTGGGACTTGATTGTAGTTCTCTCGCTCGCCTACTTCCTGTATTACAAAATCTAGTATTTTTTTTATTTGAAATAATTAGCAAGTTCTAAATGATATCAATAAATATACCTTTATTTTAGACACATAATAAAAAGGTCTATATAAATTTATATTGCATAAATCTATCATATACTAGTAATTGATATTATATGAGTCTCACAAAAATGGAATAAAAATTATAAGTTTAAATACATAATTCAAGAGCATCTACCATTATTTAAAGAATTAAGGAACTGCATCCATTTTAAACTCATTTTAGAAAATTGTGGTAAAACCATGTTAAGTCCAGACGCGGGTTCAGAAGGAGGCGCGAATCGCTTGCGCTCCCCCGAACTAGAACACATTATTTTTTCCCCCGACATCCACTTAAAAGTGTCGCGCCTCGCTTCGCTTTACACCTCCTTCACAAAAATCCTGAATCCGCCCCTGAAGTCTGCAATGATATTTTCCAGCTACACGTCAAACTGAGTGATGTGTCTATGCGGTATACAAATAGACGCATAATACCAGATCATTATTCCCTTTTTCCAATGAGATTACCATTGTTTAACATGTTTTAACTTGCTTACAGCTTTCGGATGGTAAGTACATTTCGTATTTTCCAGAGGTTATAATGGTAGATCTTGTGTGTTGTCAAGAGGAAGTTGAAACTGCCGTGGAGCGTCTTCCACCAGATGGAATGGAAACAGCAGATAGCAAGAATAGTAAAGGTACTCATCACAGATATGTAGCGGTGAACAATAAAAATATGCAAGATATCTATTGATCTTATAAATTTTCAAAACACTAAAAAATGGGGGCTTTTTTTTACTTTTCCTAACTATTTACGGTAAAAAAATAAATAAAGTTATACCACATTAAGAGTCCTATAGCACTAAAACTATCACATTTAATGTTCACAAAAAAACATCTAGAAAAATTGTAAGACAAAAGTCAAAGAAGTCAGCAAAGTTGTCGCAATGAAAATAGGCGAAATATCAATCTAAAAATATTCAGGTAAAAAAGGCTAGGTACATGTCATTTCATACGAGAAATAACAATTCCAATAATCCTGTCTTGGTAATAGAATTTGAAAAGAAAAAGTAGATTGCACCATGGTCAATTGACACCACGTATCCTAAAAAAAAAATGATCGAGAAAGAAGGAACAAGAAAGGATGAACTTCATACAAGTACCAACACGTGCTCTATAAAAATGTTCGAGAAAGAAAGGAGCGAAAAAGAACGAACTTCATGGCAGAGCAGACGACCTCGCGAATTCAGGAGAGTAAAGGAAGGGAATAATTTTTCAAAGCATTTTAGCTGCTTTTTAACATTTGCTCATTATCAATATCTAAAAACCTTTTTCATCTTTTAGATCACAAACAGAACACCTTTGTAAAACCTCCATTCGTTGATCCGATTATAAAAGGAGCAAACACTCCAAAACAACCACAACTGAAGTCCATAACAGTAGAAATACCAACCCTGAAAGTGACAGATGAAGGTTAGGGGACACCTGATGCAACGCATCGAAAATCTGTAAAAGGCTAATTGCTGAAAAGAAATTCAGAAACTATTAATTTACACAGGCGTTTGGGTCCAGGATTTTATTTTATTGTAAATATCGTGTATAAAAATTTTCATCTCGTGGAAATACTGTAGTAATATATATAGCGAGGGTCAGATTTTTTTATATACACATAATAAATAAAAATAAAATCCTGGACCCAAACGCCTGTGATTATTTACACACAAGTTTAAGTACTAGTTTATAAGTTGCTTATAGGTTGCTTTTCAGCTGTGTGTTATACCATTATGTTGTTTGTCTGATGATGATCTAGATAAGCCCTTATTGATAGACGAAATGCACGCCAGTTTTTACATGTATATAACAATTTTTTTTCAATGTTTCTTGGTGATCATGCAATTGTTAAGATACATGTATGTTATGATGGTAGTTATTGTGCATTTTGTGTTCTGTCTACAATTTCTACCAACACAAAGTATATTGTAAAGTTATTAAATAGTTCTGTATCACTTTCAGAAGACAAGGAAACTGCAAATGAAAGTACCGAAATTGAAGAAAACGAAAAAGAAGTAATGAAAGATCAACAAAAGAAAGAAAACAAAATTAAAAATGATGATGTGATGGATCAGCAAAAGCAGACAGATGAGAAAAAAGAACAAGAGGAGAGTAAAGGTACATTTAGCAGAAGATAAAATTATATTACATATAATCTTAGTTAGTATCAAACAACCAACGAAATATTGAAAGCAATGAAGTATTTACTTCATGTGCCCTAAATTGACAACACAAAGACGGATTATTTGTCTGAAACTGTGTAAGACCCCCCCCCCAAAAAAAAAAAAAATTAAAGAAGACAAAAATATCAATACTGTATGAAAAGTCGTTATGGTAATATGATTGTTCATTCATCTTTGGTGTGGATATTAGTGATTAAATCGGATAGCTTTTCTTTGCTCTTTATAGTTGCTCTCATATGAATAATCTTCATAGGCGTAGGACATTCGATGCATTTGATCTGTTTTTGTTTTTTTTTAAAGATAATGAACAATACGAGACAGAGCTCATACTCGAAATTCCCGCCAAATCAAGATGGCAGAATGTAGCAATCGTCCGTCAGCTTCAAAACCAGACAGATCGCCTGAGCACCGGAAAAATCGACATCAAATCAATTTCTGTAAGAGACGATGACATCCGAATGAACACAGGGCTAGCCAAATCCTTATTTGTCGACAGACCAGCGTTGCGAGAGGAGTTGTCAGAAAGTCTCCACGCCATGTTCAAAGCATGTGACATTTCAGATAGTTTTTCAGTGCAGGTTGTCATGAAAATCATTGCGCCAGATGGAATAGGTAATGCAAGCCAAAACATCGATGATTGTAAGGATTTTTTTATTGAACATTATTGAAGGGGGGGCTTGGTATCTGATATGTAAGCAGCAGCTATACGATAATAACAAAATATTCTGAGGAACGATTTCTGTCATATAAAATAATGCTAATATTGGTGGGGGATTGTCTCAACACCTTTAAAAATAAATATTTTTTCTGACCAGACAAAATAACCAAGCTTCAATTTCAGTGTTCGGTCCCTTGAACAAATCTTAAAGTTATTTTAAGCATATTGTTTAGAAAAATTGATTTGAAAAAAAACCTCTTCTAGATGTTCACCCGTCACTATAGAGCACATGTTTACTGTATAGCGATGGTGTGCTATCACTTTGGTTTTTTGTATCCTTTATTCATACAAACTCTTACTAAAACACATTAGAGAGCATGCTGGGCTGAAATAAAAATGCATTACTTATTTTATAGATCCATCCAAGTTCATCATGAAAGATTTGACTGACTCTACAATAGACCATCATGATGACTTTGAGGAACCATTCAGATCAGAAGGAACAATCACACCAATTTCTGGAGCTGATGAAAGCTCTCAGACAGAGTGTCAAGAGTGTAAAGCAAAAGAGGAGGAGCTAGCGAGGTTAAACAGGAAGGTCAAATCACTCGAACTGCAAATGGGCGTGTCAACAAAACCGACCAAATGCAAGCAATGCAGGTTGAAGGATCTGAAAATATCGGCTCTGGAGCAGGACGGTCTCAAACGGGCTGATAAAATTGTACAGCAAGATAAAGAGATTGTAACGTTAAAGACGGAAATTGAGATCAAGAATGCGGCTATAAAGACGTATAGGAACTTAGAAGTGACCAGTAATATATTAGATAAGGAAACTCAAGGCATGAAAATAATGCATATTTTCTTAAACGTTTTGGTTATTTTAAAAGTACTTTAATGACATACTTTAATTACAGCAAATCCTAAATAAAGACTACTTTGATTTCTGACGCTGCTGAAAGTTTACAAACATGATGCAAAAGAAAAAGGTTAACTCATTGTAGCATATAGCAATCCAAACATTATTTGAAATATTGTGTCTGAAATAATCATTTGAAAAAGCTGTATGCTTTCGAGGTTGATAATTTTATTCGACTTAGGGCTCATCACATTTTGATTGGCCTCTCAAGGAGTAGTTTTGACCATATACCACTCACAAGTATCGTATAAATCTTTAGAAATCTGGAAAGTAGACGAATAGCCCCCGGACTATTTGTCCAAGCGGCGTGGAAAGGCAACCACTACCTAAATGGTATTAAATGATAAAAAAACAAAAAAAAGTGCAGACAAAAACTATTAATTTGTTCAAATTCTATGTTTAAATGAAACTTATTCGTATAACATATTTTACACAGCAATCAAATACAAATTTTCTGACGCAAATTTTGCGTAAAGAGAGCCTCTAGTCAAAACCAATCTATTGGTAATTGGGTGAAAAGTGTAAATGCTTAAATTTGCTATCATTATTTTTAAGCTGTGGCAGAACCAAAGCACAAAAAGATTGCAGAACTCTACAAGAAATATGCAAAGAATCTATTTTACACTCGGCCAACTTCGGAACCAGTGAACGTTTTTACCAGATTTCCCCACCTAGCAACGCCTAGCTACAAAACACGACAAAGAGAAAGACCTGTTTCGGGTATGTTCTCTATAAAACTTTGAATTAGTCTTTCGTTAAACCATCAATGCTAAACAATCTCTCACCTGTCTAACTTTAAAGGTTACTCCATCAATGTGGACATGATTTGTAGACTTGGAGCTAAAATGAGGAATCCTCCTCAGTCCCGCCGCATAATGATTTACTGCACGTATGTTCTTCCTTAGTGATGAAAGACAGCAATAGAATTAAAAAACTATATTGAAGGCTAGAGAAAATATGATTACCTTGACAAGAAAAGAAAGCAGGAAAATTAATAATTAAAATATCACTAAGATATTCATAGAAGACGGCCGAGAAGCAGAAAAAAATATTTTAATTGTCATAACGTACAATGCGAGACAGAGCTTTGCAAAAACAGTCTATTTTTATTTGGTTTTGTTGTTGTTGTTTTGCATTTGGCTATATCTATTGTACCAAATTAACATGAAATGAAATGAAAGGCCAGAAATAGTGAAACCACGGTCATTTATTTCGATTAATGATACACGTTTCTTGTTTGTTTTCAGAACATGTATTTCAGACACCCAAACTTCCTGGCGTCTCAACCAGTAACAAAAAGTATCTAATATCTATAGGAAGGATCTCAGGTATGCTGATTTTAACAAAAAAAAATAGAAATAACTTATGCTTTTATGAATTAATTGAATTATACCGACGGGTATGCTATAGCAACCAGAACTGCTTACTCTTCCTAAGCACCTAAGTTCACCTAAGTTCATTCTCGTTTCGGTTCACGTTGCTGATTGCGGTTTGATCAGATTATGTGCTTGTATGTTGTGTAGTTTCTTTTATGATGTTTTTATGTTAACAGAATACAGAATATTTTATTTATGTTATGTTTTTATGTTAACCGATATGGTCTCTGGCATTTCAAATTCAATGCATTCGATTGTCCATTTTGCTTCTTTTACTTGAAATCAATTGTCTTCTTTGAGATTTTCATTTTGGCTGCTATATTATATGCATACCTTATCGGTCGGCTTTTCTCCTGATTCCAGTTCTTATTCAATTCAGTAATGATGGAGAATTGTGCCTTTATGGATCAATATTAAGTACCTAAATGTTGATTTTTTTTACTTAAAACAGATTATATCCCACCAAAGAAGACAGCTCTGAGGTACTCTAATCGAGGTTAGTCAAAACTAAGTATATTCACATGGAATATCATTCAAATATCAAACTGTAGAAACGGGTGCTTTTCAGTTTAGCGTCATTATTTAGAAGTGGAAGTTTGACTCGTGCATTTTTAATTAATGTTTTCCTTTACAAATAAATATTGCTTGGGTACAATGTAAAAAAAAACCCACAATCTTAATGTGCTACTTGTTTAAATTCATTTCATCATTTAAGCAACAACAACAACAAAACGAAACAAAAACATATATTTGCGCAAGTACACTTAATTTTGCACGAAACACGTTTCAATTGAGGTTGTGATATCTAATTCTTAGTGTCAATGAATTTTATTTTTGAGTTGGTTTTCTAACATCTGATCCCATTAAACATGACTTTTTGACGTTTTTAGAATCTAGATTCCGAGACATTTCACATACCACACAACCGATGTTTCCACCATTCCCATCATCACTGACGTCAAAAACAACTGACAAATCATTTCCCAGTAAGTAGAACCATGGAGATATGATATCCCCATGGTAGAAGTATTTCAAATTGTTTTGTGTAGCTATTTAGCTTAGGAACATAACAAAACAAAAATGTCGAGCAGCTATCTTATACGTTTAGCTATTTCTTCTCATATTTTGACAGACTCAAAAGGGGAACAAAGAACAATACCTATATGGGTCCTATATATGAGGGGCCTAAAAAAAGGTTGGAGGAAAAATACATTATTTTGAAAACATGAACAATGTACATTTAATCATAGGCTATTTTTTTTTATTTCGTTCTGTTATCGTTCGTGCTAACTGATTTTGTCTTTGCCATTTCGGACTCCTGGCATTCCAATGCTCCATTGATATCTCTTTGCTTCTTCATATTTTTTCATGACCATCTACGATAGTAGGGGGCATAGTGTGTTCCGGTCCATTCGTCCGTCCGTCCTAAATGTCGCGAGATAGGGCATTATATTTTTGTTACTTTAAACAATCCTACCTTTTATTCCCTATAATTATGTATTAACTACTGTACAAACACTAAAAAACATCTGATATTTCAGTGTGTTAGGGTTTAATTATATATGGTTGAACAATTGTAGGACCTTTTTCTGTCAAAGGCAAAGCTGCACAAGTTGAACAATCTGGCGGACGTACAAACTCCAAAAGAACGCGTATGTATGACATTATTGGGAAAACGATATTAATATTAACCAAATTATTTTCGCGTTTATATGTCATAAAGCAATTTCGCGATTCTTCGTTACAACAATCAAATTACTATAAAAATGAGTCTATTCACGACAATTTATTTTCGCGAATTTCTTTTCAGTGTGAAATACACAAAATCTCTCATGAAAATTATTTTTCTTTCCTGTTTATGCATATTTTTTTGGACATCATTTTAAAGTCTGATGAAAATCATTGCCATGCTTAACTTTCTTATTGATTACACAGACATTGTTTAGATTGGTGGACGTGTAATTCAGCAAACAAGTGGGATTCCAATGGGCACTAATTGTGCATCTTTGCTTGCTCATTTGTTTCTTCTTAATGTGAAGCCTGATTTCTAGAAAAAAAGATCACAGACTAACTCTCTCTTTTCACATTGCTTACCGTTATATTGATAAACAATTATCGATTTGTTGACGTTCTCCATCGCACATATCCCCAAGAACTTAAAGGACATACACATTTAGATTTACAACTCGAAATACTCTCACGGAAGACTTTCAACAAAACTCTAGATGACAAACAGACTGAAACATTACGACTTTCCAATCGTCAATAGTCTTCTTGTGTAGCAACATTCCGTTTGCTCCAGCTTATGGATTTGTGCCGGGAGTTTACGTATTACGTAGCTTGTGGGACTAACATCGATTTCCTTGGTAGAGCATCACGTCTGATATAAAAAAAATGCTTACGCAAGAGTATGTTGCTCCACGGTTGTTGTGTTCACCTTATTTTCTGTTTATGGAAGACATCATGTGCTCAGTGACAAATAAAGAATTTGTATCTCTCAAATACACGCTTTGACAAGGGGTTTGTTTTGTCCTGCTCTAATTGCTATTCAGTTATTTTTGTGTTTTTAAGTTGTTAGTTTCTTCGTGCTGTTTTCGTTCGTGTTTGCTGGTTTTCTCTTTTTTTCTTTCGGACTTTTGACATTCGAATGCCCATGGTTACTTGTTTGTTTCTTTCTGATACATATGCTGTAAACCAACAATAAGTTAAAGATCAACTTATAAAAAATAAAAACAAATGAAGCTGGGCCTTTTTAAAGTATTTGCGATTTTTTCTGGTAAAGAAAGTTTTTGAGATGTATAACTATATTTTCTATTTCAGCTATGAATAACAGACGAAAGTTTATGGACCTTCATTTAGATCTAAACAAATTGTGAAATGACTTTGTTCTCTTTTTTGCAAATCAAATGATCCTTATTTATTTGCTGTATAAAGTTTTAAGACATTTTACCATGAAAAGAGTAACATTTTAACATGATGATTCAAACATGTGTACAACATTTCAAATTCAGACTTACCGAATTAGTTTATGACCCGTGTTTTAAACATACACTATGTCAATGAAGGTTTAGAATCTTTTATAACTCTGCTTTGATAGATCGGTCAAATTCAAATATTCGCCGTTGTACAATTTGTTCTGTCGGCCGTCCTTGCACTTAGTGTTTGTTTTGAAACCACTGGATCTATAATTTTGCTTGTGGTCCACTTCACACCAAGGTGGACCTTAAACTTGCATGAAATACGGTATGGAGATTTTGTTTTTGTCGGAGATTACCATTTTTAGACCAACTACAAATCCATAAATTTAATAAGGATAATTACCTATACCACTCTTCCATGCAGTGATTTTTTTTATCTTTTTGTGATTCCCAATGATTAATTTTAGTTAATGTATTGTTGAAATAATCCAATCAAATTGTAATGAATAATTTATTTCAAAAGTTAGATAATTATAAATAAATGTTAGAAGATTGTTTTTAGTCCACATTTTATCTGTAGCAGCGATTCTGTGATGTGTATTCATTACATGCACTTGGCTTAGTTCCCTAAAATATAGAAACAATATCTCTTTGTATACAATATATTTTTACAATATTATCCATGTCAACTAGTGGGGCTTGTTTAGGGTGCTAGTATATTGGGATATTGGATGTTTATATATTTGCTTCATGGGATAGGAATATTTCAGGGAAAAAAACTTATTGGGATATTGGATATATTTAAATCCAGTTTATTTTCAGATATATTGGATATTTGAAAAAAAACTTTTTTCAGATATGGAAAATTTGATGAAAAATTAAAGGACATATGGGATATTGGTACCCTTCCTAAACAAGCCCCACTAGTAAGGCAAAAATCCAGGACGCTACTGTGTATGAAAATAATTGCTCAAGAATATATGCTGTGTCCAATACTGGTCAATACCAATCTTGGATAAGTCCTAAAAAGGAACAAGTTATGTCTTTTCTATGTTCTTATATTGGAAACTATTTTTATTATGTATATCTTATCACTACAATTAATGTTTTGTGATGTTAATATTTCCATTATCATTTCATGTTTTATCTTTAGTGGATTGGAAATGGACATCAGATTGACAAAATAAAACATGTTGTTCCTTGTCTGTTCACACATAATATGTACTATATTAAAGTTTCATTTATAGTATTATAAATTCAGAAAGTTCAGCATGTTTCTAAATGTGCCTAATGTTATGGAATTAATTCCTACCTGATATGTATCACAAATCACTTTAATAAGATTTGTTTCACATTTCTGTTGTAATTCCTCTGTGTGTACCTGTAATTAAAATTATAAATTATGATAGGACACAATCCAAGCAAGTTCAAAACATATCTATGTTGCAATGAAAAAACAAATTATCATGCCTATGGCATTGCAAAGTCAAGTTCTTCATTGTATATTTCAAATTGAGTTCTGTGTTACTGTCGAACCTCTAATAAATCTCGCCAGATCATGTTTTAGTGTTTGAGTTGTGTCATTTCTTAAGGATGCTTCTGGGCTTCCCTCCTCCCACGTTTAATCTTCAGATTTATTATACTTTTTACATAAAATAGCATTTTTGAAAACTTGAAACTTGCTTACCCCATTTATTGTTACCCATGGAACGTAAGTATGTTTAGGGTTTAGTTCTCCTGTCATCAGTGCCATCTGGTGTTCAAGTTGATTTCCGAGTGGTCCCGAGGCACAGGTTTGTATTTTGCTGAAATCAACATTTTGTTCATTGGCACACTGAATAAAAGTTAAAATAAAAGAGTTAATAAACACTGGGTATTTTCTTTTAAAAATTATGTATTCTTTCAAATAATGTTATTGGAGAAATCACCCTCTTGTAGAATAACACGATTTTGATCGCTAAGAACAGTGCAGTGCTGGTTTGTAAAGTTTTTGTAATATCTCCTTCTATTCTTGTACTACAATTTTTTTTGTCAAAGTCATGAGTTTGTTTCAAGAAGTGGGAACTACTAACACTCCCGAACAATAGAGTTAACTTCCGTTTTTGACATTTCGCGTTACAGTTCATGGTTAGTTTAGCTGCGCACGGTGTTTCTTGTTACTACACGATGTTACTACAGGATACTATTTTGTGAGGACTTTAGTGAGGTAGAACATTTTAGAGGAGCCCCCAAACATTCAACAATTAAAACATGGTACTATTGTGTGTGGTCTTCAGGTCTGGTTTTTAGTCTCCTGGTTTTTATTGTTCCTGGTCTTCAGTGTCGCCTGGTTTTTAGTCTCCTGTTTTTTATTGATCCTGGTCTTCGGTGTCGCTTGGTTTTTATTGATCCTGGTCTTCGGTGTCGCTTGGTTTTTATTGATCCTGGTCTTCGGTGTCGCTTGGTTTTTATTGATCCTGGTCTTCGGTGTCGCTTGGTTTTTATTGATCCTGGTCTTCAGTGTCGCCTGATTTTGTCAATCTTTAGATTGAGTTTTGAATGACCTTGTGGCATATTTTTCTCGACAACAAAAGGGAGATAAAAAACTGCAACTGATACAACTATCGTCTATTTAACACTCAACAGAAATGACCAAGCCAAAAGTTGTATGGCTTAATGAACCATGAATGAATGAGATTACAATTTTAATTTTCATATTGCTATTTTAACAAATAAACAGGAGTATCAATATTCTTCAATTGTGTGTATCGATCATAATTGTTGTTAAACATTTAATGTGAATCAATTGTGCATTTTTTTAAAAAAATTTTGGCAAAGTAAATTAATGCCATTGATCAGTCCAATCACAGACTTTTAAAATAAACAAAATTTGCATCTTAACAAAAATTTTCTAAGAAAGTCCAAATCATAAACCTCATACAGATTCGCTAATCAGTACATTCAGTATAACTCTTTGATTATTCAATGCATACCTTTTCAGCATACTTTTCAAAATCTCTAGACGACTCTTTCTTCAGATAATCAGCTATACAATGGCTGTAGTTGAAAGACTGCCGCTCGTTCTTCATTATATAAATTGCACAAGTCTGTAAAGTCATAGAGAAATTTATGAGATGAATGTTTCCCTTAATAGTAAGTGAGTTATTCATGGTTATTGATTTACTCACAAGCAGCACGATTCCAGGAAGACGAACATGGCAGGAATGAACATGAAATGAAGATAAATTGGAGGAAATGGGACAAGGCCAATCGGGGATGAGAGTTTTCATGGACACTGGAAAAAGGAGGGATGGGAGAATCGGACAATTTAGCCTCCATTCATTGGGATCCTATGGGTCATACTCTTACCGAGACCTGCAGCAGGGTTCTTTAACGTGCGAGAAACGAAACATTTTCCAAACATGGTGCATTATTATGGTTTGCAGTCAGGTTTTCTGTATTATAGCCTTGACGACCCCGGCATTCATAATAAAAGGGCTGCCTTCTTCAAACACAGCGGGCAAACATTCCAGTTGCTTTGTGGCGGGCTTTGTGGGCGAAACGGCCTGACCCGATATCAGGTTTCTGAGTGCTCATTAGTCAACTTTCATCGACAAAGCTTAACACTGCTGTGGGTCTCCCCTTGAAGCTCAATTGATCCTGATATAGTTATAAAGTAGGGGGCATTTTAGGGGAGCCCCCAAAAAATCTAAAATTACAGGCCGTTAATCAGGGTACTATTTAGTCTGCAGCTTAGGTTTTTTAATGAATACCTGATATTTTTTAACTTGCTAACTTGAATACGAGTAAGGTAAGTTACAACGCCTAAGGCAAATAACGTTTTATACTCGTTTGGACATTTTATACACTAGAAAGGTAATTTATGCAAAGGGTTCAAAATAAAAAAGATATGTGATAAAAATAAAGATTCTTTATTTTTATTGTATGTGTGTTGGGGTTTAACGCCCTTTTGTGTGTTGAGGTTTAACGCCCTTTTCGACGCATATATAGGGTGGTCAGTTATAAAGTCGGAGAAACCCGGAGGAAACAATCGACATTGGGCAGGTAACTGATAAACCTAATTACAAACAAGTGGGGAAGTTCCGTTTATTTGTAAATTATTAGCGGGATTCGAACACTTCCTTTGAGGTGATCGGCTAGTGATCATTAGTGTGATATTCAAACTTAAAACATTTATGTTTTTTTAGATATAAATTAATATGCTACCTCCATGATATTGCCGACGCATTCTTCCTTTCCATGCTGGCAGGTGAACTTGTATTCTTTCTTTAAATCGTCTTTGTATTCCTAAAACAAAAGTTACACAAAAGTATGTCTATCATAGTCATTGGGAAAAATACTTAACAAAAAAGACTGAACCCGCACAAAAAACAAGAGGCTCCCAGGAGCCTGAATCGCTCACCTGGTCTTAATGTCAACCCTTTGAAGACTTTTGTATAGCTAAATGAGCTGAATGTTTAAGCAATAAAAAGCTTTTCTCTATCTGCAATAGTTTTCATTCCAAAGCAAAAAACACTATTTTTCACCTTTAAAGGTCCATAACCCCTTAAAGGGGTCATCTGACAACTTCAACCCTAAAAAGACTTTTGTAGAGCTAATAAAGCTGAACATTTAAGCACTCTATCTGCAAAAATTTTCTTTTTTTAGGCCAAAAACACTATTTTTTGCCTATAAGGGGCTGTAACCACTATAAGGGGTCATCTGGCAACTTTGACCCTATGGAAACTTTTGTAGAGCTAAATGAGCTGAACATTTAAGCAAGCAACAACTTTTCTCTATCTGCAATAGTTTTCATTCCATAGGCCAAAAACACTAGTTTTTGCCTTTAAGGGGCTGTAACCCCTATAGGGGGTAATCTGACAACTTCGACCATATGGAGACTTGTGTAGAGCTAAATGAGCTGAACATTTAAGCAAGCAACAGCTTTTCTCTATCTGCAATAGTTTTCATTCTATAGGCCAAAAACTCTATTTTTTGCCTTGAAGGGGCCATAACCCCAATAAGGGGTCATCTGACAACTTTGACCCTATGGAGACTTTTGTAGAGCTAAATGAGCTGAACATTGAAGCAAGGAACAACTTTTCTCTATCTGCAATAGTTTTCATTCTATAGGCCAAAAACACTATTTTTTGCCTTTAAGGGGCCGTAACCCCTATAAGGGGTCATCTGACTACTACGACCCTATGGAGGCTTGTGTAGAGCTAAACGAGCTGAACATTTAAGCAAGCAACAGCTTTTCTCCATCTGCAATAGTTTTCATTCTATAGGCCAAAAACTCTATTTTTTGCCTTTAAGGGGCCGTAACCCCTATAAGGGGTCATCTGACAACTTTGACCTTATGGAGACTTTTGTAGAGCTAAATGAGCTGAACATTTAAGCAAGCAACAGCTTCTCTCTATCTGCAATAGTTTTCATTCCATAGGCCAATAACATGAAAAAATGCTATTTTTCACCTTTAAGGGGCCGTAACTCCCATAAGGGGTCATCTGACAACTTCGACTCAATGGAGACTTTTGTAGAGCTTTTGATGCTGAAGCAGCAGCGTGGCATCAGATTTCATCTTTCTCTTATACTTTTTGATTTACAAGCCAAAAACAGTAGTCTGACCCCCTCGTCTATTTTTAGCAACGGCGGCCATGTTTTTCGACGAATCAAAAATCCCCACATCAGTTCTGTGGGGGATACCCTAAAGTACCACCAGACCAAATTTGGTTTGAATCTGTGCAGCCGTTTCAGAGGAGAAGAAGTTTGAAGAAAAGTTAACGACGACGGACGACGACGACGGACGCCAAGTGATGGCAATAGCTCACATGGCCTTTGGCCAGGTGAGCTAAAAATAGATTTACCAGTCAGTTAGTGTAGAAATGAGGTCATAGTCAGATGACATTGTGATTGACCCCAAAACCCTAATTTAACACTTCAATATCCTAAAGATCAGATCAGACGCCTAGCGAAGTTATTTTAAGAAATTCATTTTACACAAAAGTCTTACAGAGACGTTTACAGCCATTAAAAAGTCCTAAGTTCACAAAGTCATTGCAGTGTTAAAATGGGGTCAAGTTCACACGGCATTGTGACATTTGTGTAGACCATAACCTCAGTTGTCTATATACCAAATATCAGATGCCTAGCTAATATACTTTTAAAGTAGTTCATTTTCCACAACAGTCTTACAACGAAGTTTACGGCCTCGCCCCCCCCCTAAGTTCAAAATCAAGGTCACATGGCAAGGTTACATTTTCCACAAAATTCTTACAAAGAAGATTTTGACCTGAAAAGAGATTTAAGTTAACAGAGTCACTGTGTGTGAAAATGGGGCCAGGGTCACGTGGCATGGTGAAAGTTGCCTAGACCATAACCAGAACTGTCTGTATACCAAATATCAAATACCAAATATCAGATGCCTAGCTATTATACTTTTCAAAAAAATAATTTTCCACAAAAGTCTTACAAAGAAGTTTTCGGTCTGAAAAAGACCTATTGTAAGTTCACAGAGTCACTGGAGTGTGAAAATGGGGTCAGGGTCACAGGGCATGGTGACAGTTGCGTAGACCATAACCTAACTGTCTGAATACCAAATATCATATGCCTAACTATCATACTTTTTAAGTAATTCATTTTCCACAAAAGTCTTACAAAAAAGTTTACGATGCCGCCGGAGAGTGATACACTTGTTTCGCCTTCTGCAACTATTCGTTGCAGGCGAGACTAAAATGATTGAATAAACACAAAATTAAAACTGCGTATCTATGATAATCTTGTTTCGATATGATTGGTCAAGTTTTCACTCGAATGCAGAAGTTTTCAGCTTTTGGTTACATAATAGATAAAGTTTCTCATTTCCACGCTTAAAATAGCTTCCAGTATCGGTTGTTCGGTAAGAAAAAAGAATCACGATAACTTTTGATCGTAATTATTGAAGGAATGACCACAATGATTTTTTTTTCTGCCTATTCAAAATAACATTAAAAATGTTGAACACACATTTGTGTAACCTGCTTCAGAGAACTATACACCTGAGAAAATCATATCGAATTATTTAATTATTGTCTCAGATCTACCGTACCAATATGGTTGCTATAACACTTGTCAGTAAGAAGGAATGGACTTTAACCATTCTCAGTTAAACCTGATAAGCTCCCGCAGATAAAGAAACGTTCTTATATTTTATATGGTGCCTTATACTTTATTAAAAGCACTTGCAAAAAGAACAAGGAAGTGAATTAATTTGGACCTCGCAGAAGGCACCCTTTAAAGAATTTCTACTTAAATTTAATTATTCTCAGTATAGACAAAAAAATATTATGGTCATTTCTTATAAATTAATTTCAAATTTAAAAACAATACATGTTTTGTCAGTAAAATCATGAAAATATCATATGATAGGAGAAAAATAATTTTGAATCCATTTATAAATTTAATTTCCCAATTGGAGCCCCTACTGATCAAAAAATTTTATCCATTGAAAAATACCACAAGTTTTCAAATTGCAAACATATCATCTGAACGTTTTATTCATGGTCAGCAATCGGAGACAATTTCTATTGCGCATGCGTGAGATAACCGCTCGACACTGATAAAATATTTTATATGAAATATGTAGGACTTTTTTAAAACAAATCCTATTGTGGGATTAGTTTTCGTCGTAGAATAATCTTATAGTTATATTTGAATAGAAAAATTTTCCTTCTTTCCGATGATATAATTTTTATTATTCCATGATGTATAGAAATTGCTTCCATTTTCATTTAAAGTAGGGTACCTTTTTCTCAATACAATTCATTGTAAGAAAATTCGAAAACGAACGGAGTCGGATGTTTGAGGTCGAATATAGGCTTAAAACTACATATGTAAATTCCCTTATAGTTATGTTTCAAAAATAGACCTTCTGCAGAATAAGAATATGTAAAAATGAAAATTTTGTGATTTGAAAAAATTGCTTCCATTTTCGTTCAAAAATCGAGTAAAGGGCAATTTTTGTAAAGTCTTCCGTTGTGGCATCCAATTCACACGTATTTGATATCTTATCTGTCATAGATAAGATACGGTCGGACCACTAGCTTGATATGGAAATTGTATATACTGTATATAAATGGTATTTTAATAGAAATATATGGTAGTTGTACAAATGTAGTTAGATTGAGCAGTTAGAAATTTGTAAACCGGACTTTTTTAATAACTTATATTTTTTTATATGATGTTGAAAAAAAAGATTACAACAAATACGTTAAAAAATAGAATATTTAAAAAAAAATGTTAATTCAAAAATTAAAGTAATGTTAGAGAATCTTTAAAAATAAAAATGAATTGTCCTTAGATTTGAAAAAAAAATGCACCATCCAGGTTAAACTTTGATAATGCAACTTGTAAAAAATTCAAACAAGTTATTCCATTGCGAAATTATATAAGTAGTAATTATTTCATTTCATAGATGAGGGCTTTTCTAATACGACATTTAAATTTGTAAAAAAAAAACGTATTTATAGTTTTTTAGATTTCTTAGTAATTAGAATTAATTGATTTCATCCATTTTCGTGCTTATTTCGTTTATCCACTCTAAAAACAACGATATAGATTTAAGTTCTTATCACAATGAGGGCCCGTGCTGCGATATTTGGAATTTGTAATATATCATAAAGATTATCAGTATAATTATCAATTAACACAGCTATTCGAATGATGAATAGTGATAAGTCTTAAACAATTATATTTTAAAAGTAATTCAATTTGGTGTTTGATATTTCAAAAATATTATTGGTTAGCATGGCATACTTTTAATAACGAATAGATTCCTTCCTGGCCCAGTTTTATGATCGTTTAGTGAATATTACCGGACAACTTCCATAGAGGTTCTTATTGTATTCATGAAGTAAGAAATGCACTGAACACTCGATATGATACTCTAGGTTTTTTTATACTCTTTATAGTGGGCAAACAGTATATTTACAGACTTTTTGGACAAATATGTTCAAGATGATGCAACAGGGTACTAATATTACTGGCTACTGTTAATGCAAAATAGATTTCCAAGCAACACGATTTCGGCTATATTCGGGAAATGAACATGAAAGGCATGAAAGGGGTGACACATTACATGAAATGACCACAGGCGTTTGGGTCCAGGATTTTCTTTTTTGTTATAAAATAATATTCACCACCCGGAACCCGCATGGGTACAACTGTTGCATGGATGATTGTATAAAAAAATGCGATCAACGTGACAAGACCCGCTATGTTTCCGCAGCTATACGCCAAGGTATCTTTGGAACTGGCAACAACAGTCGCAAAAGATACAAGAAAAGATGTGCATAATAATTGATGTCGACAGGAAAAAAAAACAGGAAAAACGACAAGTAGAACTGGTTTACTCTTAAGAAGAAGTGTTCTGCCAGTAGTTTACTGTTGCTTTACGTTGACAAAATATCTCTTTCAATTTTATCTTTTTTAGACATTTTACTTAGAGTCATGTCTACGGTTGGTAGTTTTTTTCACTGAATATCTTACTATTTTATTTTTTTGTAAACAAACCAAACGGTACAGACTGTAATTTTCAGTCCGTAGTGATTCCTCTCCTTTTCACTCCAAATTGAATTCTATATTAGTGTTCGAAATCTACTACAGGATATCTTGTAGTCATATGACATTCACAATTTCTAGCTATCGCTGATTTTTTTTTTTTTTGGGGGGGGGGGCAGTAGAGTATCAAAAAGAGTGAATGAATATTTATAGAAATGCCGAGCAAAGCGAGGCACGCAAATTTTGTAGACTGTTGCTGATTCTACTAGTAATAATTGATAGATTTTGTTAGAGTCAATGTGCGGTACGAAAAAAAACACGTGTTTTTTTTCGTACTGCACATTGACTTTTAACAAAAAATTGATAGAGGGGAGCAAGTCCCTGTGCCCAGATCCCGAAACTGAAAATCCCGAAATCCCGAGCTTAAAAAACTGATATCCCGAGTCTCGATGTAATTTTGTCCTGGAATCCCGAACTTGAATTGCCCAAATCCAGAAATCCCGAGCTTAAATATGGCCAATCCCAGTGTCCCGAAAAAGGCTCTCCCCCTCCTTATTAATGGGAGAAGGTAGGGTAAAAAGAACTAGTTTAACCCCACCATATTTTTATGAGCCTGTCCTAAGACAGGAATTCTTTGTCTCAGCTTTTGATTGCCACGGTCCTTGTCATCTTTGTGTTTATTGTTTTATTGCACAGATGGGCATTTTTTTTTTTATAATTCTTGGATTGGTATTGAATGTTGTGTATTGTATTTTTACAATAATAGCGATAGCTAATGAAAATATTTTAAGAGTCTGCTTATGCCGATGTAAGCATAGATGTATGATGTAAGGGACATATTTTCATAAACCGATCCTTATTCAAAGTGCTGCCACATATGAATTTTATTCATTTTTCTAGAACTAATAAGATGAACATTGCGCCAAGGATACTTGATTGCGTGAAAACAGAAAACGGCACTCTGAATCTAAAACATATAGATAATATATTATCTTCAAAATCCTTCCAGTTACACGATTAAAACTGATAAAATGCGATAAGAAATTTGACCACAGCGGGATTTGGTCAGTGATAAAATGTTATCTAATGTTACATAATGACTTCCTAGATCGATGAATTTCGATAAATCAACGGGAAATAACTCTTACTGTCATAATTTGAAATAAATTGTTGGGGATGCTTGTAATTATCTATAGCAGGTTTTAAGCATTCAGATTGATCTATTCTTGATCGAATTTAATTTATAATTATACTAGATAAAAGTAAAATTTAAACAAAGACGATGTAAGTAAGTTTCCGATTATGGTAAAATAATATAAAGTTTCTACTCTCGACATCCGTAAATTAAAGTGTTCTAAGTTCCTATACTCTTGGTTGTGGTAAAAATAAAGTTTTCAAACTCTAATTATTAAAGTTTTCACTCTCGACAACAATACATATTGTTTTCACTTTTCGGTTTAGTTAAAAATAAAGTTTTCACTCTTGCTAATGGTAAATATCAATTTTCCACTTCAGATAATGGTAAAAATAAAGTTTCCAATCTCGAAACGTTCAACTTTCGTAAAAGTTCACCATCCCCGATAACGGTTAAATAAATTATTAAAGATTTCACTTTCGATTACTTTAAAACAAAAGTTTCAACTCTCCAAAGGTTTATAATGTTTCATTTGAAAATTGTCAAATAGTTCCTTATTTTGATATAACGGCAACTTACACATGTACTCACGATAATGGTACATATACATAAAGTGTCTATTCTCGCCATCGGAAAATAAAAATTTTCGATCTCTATATAACGGTTAAAATAAAGGTTCTATACTGTTTATTATGACAAAAAAAGTTTCCATAATCCATAACGGCAATACAAAAACAAAAAAAAATAGTGGCAAAATCAGTCTCACAATTTCAAGCATATATGGGGGTCACTAAATATACAATAATAGTACACTGACTCGACATAAAATTTTTATACGGATGAGGCTTAGAAACAGGAAAACGCGAGGGTCTCCCGAGCGTTTTCTTGTTTCGAGCCGAATTCGTATAAATACAATTTTATGTCGAGTCAGTGTACTATTATTGTGTTTATACTGCAATTTTTTGTATTTTCTTTGGAGTATTCTGTATTTAAAAAAAAAACACAAATAAAAAAATCGATAAATGATCCTACCGCGGGCCCCTCTCCCAATATGGTCATAACACCTGTGTCGCCAGGTAAGGGGCACACTGTATAACATGGAATGGTTTATGTACTTTGATACAAATGTTCATGTAAATTAATGGAATGAAATTTGAAAAAAAAATTAATATATTCTATACTGAAGCATAAATTTAAAATTAAAAATTGAATGCAACCGTTTTTTAACTAATATGCGCCTTACATGTAAGAATGCAGCTTAATATCATTATGCTAGAAATAAAAAAAAATTGTTTTTCTTGGAATAAAATGTAATAAATTTATTAAATACATTCGGCGTTAAAAATATTAAGATTTAATTCAGCGCTTTAATATTTTCACCTGTCAATCAAAAAGCACGTGGAGTCCGTGCAACTGCAAATTCAACTAGCTCTCTCTATATATGTTGTTTACCGGTTTATACGGATTTGATAGTAGTTGCCTACATAAATTGGGCATATTTAATTACATGATAGAACATCCAATTATTTCCCACCCATTTTTTAAGTTTATAGTTTTTAATTTTCTTTCAATGCACACCTAACAAATCCTTTTCTTAAATTTATGTATACGGGAATAAACGGTTAATTTAATTTTGCCGATTTCAAAATTTCAAAGAGTAACCTTTCATCAACAGCATTCACGTCAAAACATTGGAAGATCAATAACCAAAACTATGAAAATGCATTTGTACAAGTAATCCTACCAAAAAGTTAGAACAGGAAAGCCAATTCAAGGACCACGGATATCTATATTCAGTATGTTTAAAACAAGATATTGCTATGCATGTACAATATCTAGCGATGCAATAAAACCTGTACTACAGTGTTGCCAATAGTTAGGATGATGCACATACCAAATGTGAAGGGTCTATAATTTTAATTTATTGAGAAATCGGTATTTTGAGAATTGACATCAGTTTCATTGACGTAGAAAAAGTAAAGTTTTGCGAAGAGGTGGAGCAATGGACTGTTATAAAATTGTATGTTTGGGTCTGAAAAATACCAACAGATATACACAGATTCTTTAAATTGTGAAAAAGGCTTACCAAGATACTTCTGATGGCATGTGCATTTCAGATGGAGATAGAAAATAACCGATTGGCATGTTTTGTTGTATTATGATATAGCCATATTTCCTATATAGTACTGTTCCTGCCAATAGACTTTGCTTGGAGTTGTATTGCTGATGTCAAGAACTCAAATTTCCATGCAATTTGTGAATCAAATGTTTCCAGAAATAAAACAATACATGTAGAAATATGAATTAAGATATGTCTGACAAAATATAATGTTCAAAACTCATAAAATATTGTAAAATATTGCATTCAATATGACCATATAAAAAAGAAATTGTTTAATTTGACGTCGAAAAATGTGAACGTCTTGCTCCGGGTTATGAATAGGATTTAGTTTCTAAATGATGAAAAATCAACTTGTAGTTGTTTGTTAATTCTAAAATTTGGTACACCAATTTATAAGACTACTCAATTTATTATAACAAATTTTGAAGTAAATCCAATAAACACTATTGATTTTATATCAAATGTCCACGAACTTTACAGACAGCCCTCGTACTATCATTTTTAAAATTATATATTAAATAATTGGTGATTTATGTGGTTTTGATCGTCATTCCGGACCATAAAAATTCTTTAACAGCATTATGAACAAGTACGTAGAGATCTCTGCTAGAGCGAATAACCCGCTTTCGATCTGTGCTCACTAATACCAATATTCATTTTCCCACTCATACGAAAGGTTTCTTTTTTTATACATATTTATTAGAGTTTTGATTAAATTCTTTAATGTAGCTGATGTGTCCTAGAATGCAACCCCCCACCCCCCCCCCAAAAAAAAAAACAAAAAACAAAAAAAAACACTGTGTATGTATAGAGGTTGTACTGCTAATTTTGTGATTTACAAATTATCAAGTTCCATAAAAAAATAATATAATAAGGTATCCCTTATAAAGGGGCTTGTGTGGCGGAATCTTCATGCTTGAATACCACACTATCGGTCATTAGCCAATTACCAATAAAATTCTTCTTTTCTAAATATTTGTACCATATAATATTCGACCTTGTTTTACAGCATGTCTCGGAAAGGGGGCGTGTACTAAAAGTGATATACTGTCACTGACCGTATATCACATATCGATATACGGTCACTGTAATTTGACTGCTCAAATAGACCGATTGCAGTATAAAAAGTCTTTCATACCTAAAAAATACATATAAAGATAAACTTGATTTACCTGTTTGATTATCATACAAGCAGCATCAGTAAATGCCCCGGCTAATGAAATATGTCCTGACTACGAGTAAAATATTGTCGATAGGACATAACTCAAACAACCAAATTTTAGCTAAAGAAATTGTTTACTTTTTATTTATACCCGTAGTTTTTGTTATTACAAAGGGAGTTGTCAGAGTTGGCTAGTTTTGTTTTGTTACGTTTTGTCGGTTTGAATTGTTTAACTCTTTTTTCTGTCTTTCGGATACGATTCAAAGATTGGTTTTGAATTATATCTAGGACTATTTCCAGATCACTGGTCGAAACTATACTCCTATAACATAAGAGGTCTTGTTTTCGTAACTCAATACTGCGACGTTAGGATGGCAACAAGTCCAAAAATAGCATGTCATCCAACCTGCAATGTTGTTGGAGTAGTCGAAACTAAAGACTGTTGACAGTATATATTGTAGAGTTTGTTAGTTCCTATAAACTTACGGATGTTGTAGAATCGCATAAATTATCATTTATGAATTTTGTCTAGTACATGTGCTTGCATATATCTAATTCATCACGAAACAGCTCTCCAAAGTTTTTTTTCCATCGTTTTCGTCTCATTCAGAATACATCTACATTTTTAACTTCATATTGTTAATCTAGTGTTGCATTGAAAACTTGAAAACTGTGTGCTTTTTAGGGATTATTGATAGGGGGCAAAAAACTAGTTTAACCCTATCACATTTTATATGTGCCTGTTCTAAGCCAAGAATCTTTGACAAAGCTTTTGTTTTACTTGTCGTTTTAACGTTTTATGTTCCTTGTTTCAGAAGGATTCTTTCTTTAAATATTTCAGAATTAAATTTGAATAGTATGCATTTATTTTGACCTTAGGCCAATCGAAAAACAGCGAGCAGCGCCTACTGGGCTCATTGAAGGCTTCTGGCTGTTTTTCATCTTTTCTTTTTAAATTGCTGTTTGTTTATGTGGGCTGAGCAGCGTACACTTATTCCACATCTCATTATCTTCGGTATGTAATCATGTACAAATACCAAGTATATTCAACGCTTAAATCTTACTAATTTGAAATCTACCAGATTTAATTAACAGTACTGACGAACTGACACCATGCAGTAACAAAGTTAATGAACTTACACCACTGACTCTATATCGGTTAATGACACGGCCCTGTCGGCTTTACGTTCAAGCCAGCCTCCTGCCTTAGCCGACACTATAACAATCCCAATCAAAACCATCGCGCACCAGGGATCCAACTCTATCTGCTTGATACCTTTTAAACCAATCTCGAGTCTTTACCTACCCTGTACGGTATTCCAAAACGGAACAGACGTCAGGAATCCGGTGCTATCGGCTGTCCTTTCAAGCCAGCCCCACGTCGATAAGCTACTTTAGAAGTCTATTAATTAGGAAATAGAGTCTTGCAATCGGAAGGGGCATATATGCCAGCTTAACATCGACATTGCAACCTTATGCCACACTGCAGAGCAAGTCCCTGTGGTCATGTCATGTCCTATAACTACTTAACCAATGCTACCCTAACGTTCTCAAATGAAGTCGTTGTCAGGGACCTGAGCTTTCGATCTTCCTTTATTTCAACGGAGTCTCATTTTTCACTTACCCTAGCATTCCCAAACGGGACCATCGTCAGAGTAAAGATATCGGACACTTTGGTGAAGGCACTCCACAGAACCCCAGTGATGAAGTTGATGCAGTCTGGACAAAGAGATTCATGGTATAGAGTGACGTTGACTTTTGGGGCATTTATTTTCAATGTGTTGTATTCTTTACATTGTTCATAAACCTAAAATAAAATAAAAAATGTTTAAGGGAGATAAGCAAACAAGAAAATCGCACGGTAACTTCAGATCTTCTAATATACGGAACCAGATTTTCCATTTATTTATTTTGATTTTTTCAACTGATAATTTATTGAAGGAAGACCAAAGGACTTTTATGAAGGAAACATTTTCAATTCTTTACCTTTTGAAATATTTTTTAAGAACCCGGAAACCAAATCAATATATAAAAAAATCTGTCAAAGTCAAAAATGGTCGATCGATTTCGTTTAACAGGAAGTAAGTGAGCGACAGATCTGAAATCGAATCCCACGTTATGGGACCCCACTCCGATGCTTTATACCAAATATCAAGTGTCTTCAGGTAATAAGTAGTTGTCGAGAAAACTGTAACGAAAATTTCATCCCCGCCCACCACCCACCCGCTCTCCCGACATTCACCATTTTATAACTCTCAGTGAAATCCGGCCAAAACGAGGAACGACCTGTTCGTGATGTACAAGGGGGTTAAATTACGGATGGTAGCGACACTTCCAACATATTTCATATTTAATTCATGACAGAATATTAAAACGTTAAAAAAAAATACAGATAACCATATGAACAGTATAATCTGTCTTACAACAGTAATGAATCAAAACGAAGACCTCAAAGAAGACGTAGTTAAGCGAATCTAGGCGCAGCACAGGGGGGGGGGGGGGGTTAACTTCCATCATAAAGGTAAGTAAATGTGCGGCACAAAAGGGTCTACTTTTTTGGGATGTTCAATATGTGAAAAGGGTGGAAATTTCAGATGCTGCATATATGATAAAGTGTACTTTTCAGAAATGTCATTCGTCAATAGAAAAAGAGTGACGGAGCATCAACGTTTTGCCTCCTGTACTGCTTGCATTTGGTTTACTCTTACCATTCAAACTTTGGGGGCCGGGGGGGGGGGGGGGGGGTTCACTTATGAATACCTATAAAAATGCCAAATATTTATGAATTGGCGTCTTTTTAAAGCAGGCTTATTGATGAATGGGGTATGTACAAAATTTCTGGGCCGCACATTTGTACCCCCCAAAAAATTGGAGTTACCCCCCCCACCCCCCCCCCCCCCCGTGAGTTAATTATAATTGACGTACAGATGGGCTATTAAACCAACGATAAACCTTTTTTTGTGATATTATTTTCTCTTTTATTTCTATGAAAAACACTGCTTGATTAGTGGCAATTCTTTGTATCATTTAATAACCAGGAATACCAACCCCAACACTGTTTCTTTAAATCTTTGATGACACCACAATGATGCAGTTATTTGTTTTCTCCTGGTGAACCACACACCAGGCATGTCAGTTCCGTAATCTAAAGAACACACCAAGGAACCAACAGTTCGGCAGCTCCGGCACAGAGGCAATTGACAATTTTCCCGGTGTTTTGTATACTGATCAGTACTGGCCTACACTACTAACAAAAGCCCTAGATATGAAATGTACACTCGCATTTTATAACTAAACTCACCTTGCATCTCTTTGCAGACTCAATCGATGAACACCATAGCTCTGGTGGAAGGTTACATTCTTGTGTAAGATGACCAAGTCCTATAAATGAACATAAAACAACGATTCGATACAACATTTTGGATATTATGAGTGCAGGTAGTCGTTTTTCGAATCACGTGATTAATGTTTATGTGTGTCACGTGTGTAAAATGATCATGTGATGATGACGCATCATGTGATCATTTAGCTTCCAGTCACAGGTAACACAAACAGCCAAACCAACGTTTTCAAATCTCCATTAACAAAAAAAACCCCAAACAATGACAAAGGCATATTTTATATAATTTCCTTAACGAAACAAATACGGAAAATTACAAAGGTCCGTGATAATTAAAAATAGATGAATTGAAACAAAAATATGTGTTTTTACTCTTAAGTCTAATTTTGTTTTCTATTTCAAAGGATATGCATATGTATATATAATATATTTATATTAACTTTGACAAAAGTTGATAAGGGCCACTATTTTTATCCAGAGTTTTTATTTTCTATTTTCGAAAAGAAGCAAAAATTGCATTAAAAATGATGATAAACCACACATATGTTTTCTAATGCTAAGCAGATATACTTTTTATGAAACAAACTCCTTTGTTGCAAAAACCTGATGATTTTCGAAAATGAAAATGAAAAAAAAAAAAAAAACATCCACAGAAAATATTTGCAAAAAAACCCCAACATTTGTGTAGCATACACGTGAGCATATACTTTCATGCATGTGAAAGCACCAAGACGTAAATAATTATCATTTAAACATCATTAATTACAAGTAAAAAAAAAGTCGTGTGCGCCCTTATTTTCGCAATTATTTGTTACCCAGTTTAATTCATTTAAAATAATTGTTTATATAAGGTAAAACCATATTTAGAAGGTAAAATAAGAAAAAATAAATAAATCACAATAAAAAGTTTCAAAAATAAAATGATAAAAGGTACCCAAATTTTCGGACCTCGGGTCCTTCTTCAGATGCTATATAAGAGAGGAGAAGTTGACACATAAACTAATGAGAAGCGAAACAGTTCATTTAGATGTTTAATTTTCTCTCATTAATGACCATTAATCAGTGAAATAATCAAAACTCTTATCTTTCAGTCACAAAAGAATGTTAAGTGTTTTTAACATTCATTCGTTAAAGGTATAGTGTCTACGATTTTGGCAACATTTTAAAAGACATTTATTTCAGTCATTACAGTTTGACTTCCCCCAAAAAATAAGATGAATACATGAAATTTTGCAATTCATTTAATAATTAGCTTATATTTTGGATTTAAAATTTGGTCTTGAATTATTATATTCCAGACAAAAATTCAAGTGTTCCACCCAAAGGCATGCCAATCAAAATGCACTAAGCTGCCTTATCCAATGGTTTTGACCTATTTTCAAAACAATTCACAGCATCATAATTACCTCTGACCAGAGCACACATGCTCCTTTGTTATTAATTTGATTGACAGCATGTGGGGAGTTACACAGTATATTAGATTCCATTTTCTTTAAGCAATTAATGGCTAATTAGTGTACCTGATTTAAAATTTTAAGTGTTCATCTATCATTATTTATAATTTTATAAGTTGCAAGTACAAAATGCAAATAAACAAAATTTCATCAAAATGGTAGACACTATCCCTTTAATGATTTGAGTTATCAGTGTTTAAATCATTTTTGGGCAAGGGCTGCGAAGCGTTATGTTGTCTATGGAGTAGTGAGGAGATTCGCGTTTTTTTTTCCAGTCTACAAGGGATGATCTTCCTGCATCCAGTCTGGAAATAGAAGTACATTTTCTATATTACTTTTCAATATTTGTTAACATGAAACACAACTTTTATAAATCTCCATTTTTATTGACATTTTATTTGACCGGCACAAGTTTTATTTATTCTTTTGCATTCTACACAACGAACTATTTAGTTAGAGGAGATATACTTAGTAATATACATTATGTATTCATCTATTACTTGATTGGTTCGTATACATACTTCTCTTATTTGATTGGTCAATGCAAGGATTCTGTGTGGTTCATTCGTAAAATTCAACACAACCCGTCCGATTTTACTATGGACTTTCGATTAGTGTGCAAAAACAACAATAAAAATTTACGTCACGATCTTGATTGGCTGATGACTAGGATATTATAAAAATCTCGTGGATTTCCATAAAACACCTGATGAATGGGTCCCACATTATGACTTCTGTTCCCGGGGGGGGGCACTTCCTTTATAATCAATGATATGGATATGAGTATGCCGCAGCAAAGATTTTTTTCAGGCTTCAAGGTGTAGAACAAGGTTATACATTCAGCCCAGCCGTTACCAAGTTTGGCAACGGGGCTACAAATATGTTGAGATCAATTTCATCAGTTAGATAAAATAGACATGATTTTATATCATTAAAATGCTTCTAAAAAGTGCGGGTAGTTCCTGGGTTATTTGAGTTCAAAATGTTCTTACCTCTATGAAAGACCTAAGAACGGCTATAGATAAAACAGAATATACAACTCAAAGCATTTATAATGGTGATAACAGAGAATGATGCTATTATAACATGATATGTTTTTGCAATTAGTTTCTTGATGGTTACAGGGTCCGGTTCAGATCTCAGCAGGCCAGTGGCATAGGTATATACCCTAAATTATTATATAGGTAGTATCCCCCCGGGTCTTCGTGCTGTCATAGACCTGTATTTAAAGTAGATTTGCAACTTGTTAACTGTCCAGTATATCGGTGTGAAAATATCACTGGTTGATGAATGAGAGTTAGTTTATTTTTTTAAACTACTTTTATGCCTTTCTATGGAATAAATCAGAATAAATTGCATATAATAGAGAAAAGATTATGGAATATCTGTGTGAAAATTTCATTTAATGTTTTGTTAATATACAGGTCTATGGTGCTGTTTAGTGCAATAGGATATTTATTCCGAAAGAGTAGATATAATCTATCCGACAGATGAACCAATAATACAGATCTTCAAATATGATAAAAAAAATAACAATATTGTTGCCAACCATCCAAGACCAGTATTATAGTCCCAAATCCCTCCCATTTAAAATTTTCTACTTTCAATTTTCCCACATTATGACGTCATGCGCACATGGTACCCATGATGCACCACATATTTCTAAACAATGTCGTTCGCCATGTTAGGACTGAATTGTTACAGGGTCATGAGAATCTGAGCGCATCGTGGTTTGTATTCTCATCATCGGTCTACATTAATCCATACATTCGTTGACTTATATTTAATCTTTCGAATGAATCTTAGATTTTCCCTCTTGCAACAGACATACCCATAAAATCGACCCGAAACGACAGCTTCCTGTCTCTGCTCCCGCCATATTATTTGTTATTGATTTGATGTGCATCATTAAAATTGCAGATTCTGCAAGTGACAGCTCATTCCTTGTCATGCCACTTATTTTTTAGGTTTATGGGAAGATAGAATGATAGAAAAATCCTAGTTTTAATGATGAATGAAGTGTCGTGGGATAACCATAACGGTAGAATGATGAATGGTCCAGATATGGCGGGTATTCGTCAACAAAACTTTGCTAATCGCTCTCAAGACGATGCTACAGTGGGCTACTTTTTTCAGCGTCCTCAGACGGACTCGGAAATGAATAGCAACTATCCAGGGAAGCGCTGGGCAATAGGCGATGATAGTGTCATTGAGCAGGTAACAGAATTTCGACTTCGAGTGGAGTGTGAATCAGCTGATTCATTTTTCAAATGTTTTTTTTAATATACAATGTATACTCCCTTCTCATTATATTATAACCCCACTCGTAAGGGAGTGGACTATATTGCAATCACTTTGACTGTCTGTCCATCCTTAACAAACTTTCATATCAGATTTCTCAGCTTCTACTGAAGCAATTGATTTCAAATTTGGTATACAGCTTTATCATGATTAGTTGTGTATCTTGCCTCCCCTTTCAAGGTCAGTCGGACATCCTATTTCTGTTTTCTGAGAAGACTTGGACTTTAAGGGTAAAAAATAAACAACTTTTCGTAACGGATTTCTCAGCTTCTACAAAAGGGATTGATTTCAAATTTGGTACACAGCTTTTTCATGATGAGAAGTATGGTGCCTCCCCATTGCAGGTCATTCTCGCATTGTTGCGGGTTGCATTGTATTGCGGTAAATATTCAACTGTGACCTCACCGTTTAACTTTTTACATAGGATGTACCACGATATTACCAGTGTACATTTGTACATGCAGAGTCCACTCTTTCTAAAGAGTTAATAGACTCTTCCTTGGAATTGCAGAAGCAATAATAAACTTTGCGCATGTGCAATTTGATAATTTGCTTGTGCATAATTTTTTTTCAGTGGGAGCCAAACCTGTATTGAGACATTTTAAGCTTACAACATTGCTTGCATTACCTGTAATCCACTTGGTAAAATTGAGACGTTATTAGGCGCAATCAAAACTTAAACAACATAAAGTAACGATTTAGGATATGACAAACTAAAAACTGCTGACACCTGGTCATGAACAACACTAATGTTGAAAATAACTGAACATGTTCAAATGACTCAACTTTCTGTGAAGTCTATCTCTTTACTCAGAAATGCTTGAATCAAATTTATTACAACTTTGTTAATTAATTAAAGAGACTAATCAGAAGGCAGTTATATATCATGTGTACACAGTAAACTTTAGTCAGATATAAACATTAACCTTACCAAGAAAAAAAAACATATACTATTAATTAGAAATAGTAGGATCTTACTAGGGGGGTCTGTTTACTTTTCTGTAAATTTGATATATGAACAAAGTTCAGAGGGTTGTATTTGGCAGTTTTAAAATACATTTGGTTACTTTTCAGGCTAGAAATGTTCAAGATTTAGAAAGAGATTTACAGAACTTAGCAATTGGAGGTCGAGAGGTAAGATGTTCATTAAGCAAGACAAAATGTGAGTGACTTCAGTCACATCACCGTTCACGTATACGTTTACCTAATAATGGCTTAAATTTAGATCAATTTTTCAGTATGTATACAGCAAAGACGGCATACAGAATTCTAAAATAAACTGTAGCAGGACCTAGATTTTATGTTATTTCCATTGTTTGTTCTGTAATTTTTGGCCGGATTTCACGGAGTGAAAAATCGGGTTATAAAATGGTGAATGTCGGGTGGGCGGCGTGCGGGCGGGAAAAAAATTTTCGTAACAGTTTTCTCAGCAACTACTAATCACAGCAACTTGATATTTGGTATACAGCATCAGGGTGGGGTCCCATAATGTGGGAACCGATTTTAGGTCTGTCGCTCACCTACTTCCTGTTTAACGAAATCCGGCCATTTTTGACTTTGACAGATTTTTTAAGTTCTGCTTTTTTTAATTTTGAGCACAGTCGATTTTAGGTTGATGTCAATTATACCCTTTCACATGAGACATTCAAATTAAAGTTGAACTAAAAGTGTTCACCAACATGTCAGTTGAGAGGTACAATAGGGATATTTTGTTCTAATTCAAAATCCATTTTGAACGGGGAAAAATTGTTCCAAAAAAACTACACTATCTTCGTCAGTATAATAAAGTGTGTCCATATCTAGGTCATCATGCTCATACAATACTTTATTTGTCCTTAGAATATGTTATATGTGCTGAACATATATTGAGGATTTTCTTCCGGAACGTTCAAACTGTCCTGATGACCCTTTAAAGGTCCAAACAAACAAAAATATGTGGGTTTCCTATTACATGTCAGAAAAAAATAAGTAGATAGGTTTATTTTACTTACCTTGAGTAAATGGAGAATGAAATAAAAGTTTGAGAGCATACTAGAATTATAAAACAGAATTTAACTTTTCAGATGCAAAATGCTGCCAAGAAGTTTTGGGGTGACATGGGGGATGGATCTAAGCCAGGAGAATCAGGAAAACAGATGTTCCCTCCAGGAAACCCTTGGATGGCCCCTAGAGATGACTCATGGGGGACCACAGGCAACATGGGTGAGATATGACCGATCTGTTCTCGTCAGTCGATATGTAAACATCATCTTTTCTTTTGAGCCCCTTGCGAAGGACTTTACACTGAAAATCTTGGCACTTTTATTGACTTATTAATTCTTAACATTTGTTGTGGTTTATTCATTTGTATTTTAGCTTTCAAATGGTTTTACCTACCAAACAATTAATTTTTTTCTGGTGACATGTTTATGAGAGTTAAATAAACAAAAGTTATATATTTTAAAGGGTTATATTTAGTGCTTATATAGGAAATTAAGAAAAAATCTGGGGGTAGAGATATTTTGAGTTTAAAATGCCCCAATTTCTGCTTTAATGGAAACACTGATTTTAATGTCCTAAATTTTGACCTTTGTTTACAGAACCTGGAGGACTGGGAGTGGATATGGTGGAGTATGTACTGGGTGGTGGTTCTCCCACTGGCAAGGAGTTAGACGCTAGACTGAGAGGGTTAAAGGGACCACAGAATCAGTTTGTAAGTTCTTTACAAATAGTTGCTCATCAAATAAACTACCTAAACTTACAAGTTAAGGATTAAACTTCATCTTATTAAACTAGGTATGATCAATTGCAAGCCAATAAACCGGGGAAAAATGCATTGGGATGTCGGCAACAGTCGTTTTGAATTGCATTAGTAGGCTTCATGTTACATTTAACAATCTCGCAACATTACCATATGCATTAAACTTTAATATTGTTTTAATTAATAAATTTGATGTTTGATATTAAAAAGCTTAAACTTGCTGTGAAATCTAAACATGGAAAAACTTATTCTTTCACCTGCAATGTGTTTCAAAGTTGCATACAATTCCCTTTGTGACTATACATGGGCTAACTTCCTACTGCATCACAAAAAACTATATTCTGTCATAGTTTACATCGTTGATTATTGATTTCTACAAGCTTTTAAAATTTTAAAGTGAGATCTGGGTTATAAAATGGTGAATGTTGGTTTGAAGAAATTTTTGAATGTTTTCTCAGCAACTTCTAATCACAGCCACTTGATATTTTTTATACAGCTTCAGGGTGGGGTCCCATAATGTGGAATTAATTTCTGGTCTGTCACTCATCTACCTACCAATTTGACTGTGACAGATTTTTAACATTTGAGATCTTGTAATGGAAATTTTAAAAATATTTATTCTTCTTGCTTTATTTTTTCAGATGAGAAAATTTAAAGTAAGTTGGACATTGTCAGTTCAATTAAATAAGTGCTAAGAAAACTAATGTACATTTTCACACATACAAAAAAAACCCCAACAAATGAAGGAGAATTTGATTGTGCATTAGAAACTGCTGAAATGGTTTTAATCCAGTAAATGAAGTACCAATACACATTATTTTAATGGAAAATTGAAAAAAAATGAGATGTGGTATAAGTGTAGGCGACACAGGTCACACGATGGAACAAGCGATAAATTAAAAAGACTACAATGAAAAACTGCTAGCAGCCTTCAACCAGGCCAGTAGGCACTGCTCACAGTTTTGTGATTGGCTTTATTTTATTATAAATTCATTCAATTCAAATCCAGTATTGAAATAGTCAAAGAAAAGACCTCCTTCTTAAACAAGGAATATTAAAAAAAACATAAAAAGGACAAGTACATACAAAAGCTTTGTCAAAGTTCCTATTCAGATAATTCAGTTCTATAAATATCTTTCATCAGTCTCCTTACTTGCTATTTTGAAAATTCTATTTTTAGGTACAGCCTCCAGATGGCAATATGAATAACATGGGGGATGGTGGGAACGACAAGAAGAGTAAAACCCCATCTCCGTTTGAGGGTCGAGACAATGATCGAAATGATGACAACAAAGAGATGCAGAACAATGGACTGATGCAGAATGGTTTGGATGATGAAAATGTATTTAGGTATGTTCCAGGAGTCAGGCTTGAAAATGCTAGAGGTACAATTATTTAAATTTTATTACTGTGGATTCTTTTATTTTCGAGGATACCAATTTTCATGGTTTGGTGATAAAGGATAAGTTTGTAGATTGTTAAATTTGTTCTTTAGAAGACTGCAGCATACAGATCAATGTTAATTTGCTCTGTGGGGCATCAATTTTCGTGGTTTAAGGTCACCCACAAAAACTACGTACATTGTAAGCTCTATTTTTTGCTGGATTTCAGGGGGTAAAAAAAATCTGGATTAAAAATGATGAATGTTGGTTCGGAGAGTGGCCGAAAAATTTTTTTTGTAACAGTTTGAGTTGAGCTTTATCAGCAACCACGTATCACAGTCCCTTGATATTTGGTATACAGCATCAGCATGTGGGGTCATAATGTGGGATTTGATTTCAATGTCGCCTATCTACTTCCTTTAAAATGAAATGTTGTCATTTTTCACTTTGACAGATTTCTTGAGAAAAAGTAGACAGTGTTTTATATCAGTGTTTGTCAACCACAATATTTGTATTTTAAATTGATTTCATTAATTTGTAAAAATGATTTGAGAGGAACAGTTACATGGTGTGAAATTTGCTTTTATGTATTTTCAAGACTTTAAATCCTATCATGGGATGAATCTTAATTTAAAAAGTCTCCAGTGTTCTCCTTTATGTGATTTTATAGATTTCCGAGAATGTCTGAACAGAGAAAATGTATTTTCAAAAGTTTTTAGCTAAATTTAAATTGATATCTTCCATTAAAATGAAAAGTTTTATTTGTATTTTCAGGAGGAGCAGTCGACAGAATTCACCAATCGATGACAACAAGATGAACCAGATGGTGGGCCACAAGGGTGATAACGATTTCTTTGACAACCAGAACCAGTTTCAGCAGCCTGGGTTCCAGTTAGATCCGCCGCCCTTTGAACCCATGGGGCTGGAGTCGGCCCACTTTGAATATAACAATCAGATGATGCCATCTATGGACAGCCCAAACTTCAACATGGACTATGCCCAGGTATCTAATAAGTCCTATTTGGTATTGTTTGAAATAAAACTGACAACGAAGTTCCAGACAATAAATTTTGCTACGCCTGACGCGTGTTTGTATTCAAGACTCATCAGAGGCGCTCTACCTAAAATAATGCCAAACACTGTATGATTATGAAGAGCATAGTACAATAAAACCAAAAATTACAAACTGGGGAACTAAAGAATTTCTAAGATGATCAACCCATGTCTGAGTTAGGAAGAACCTTAGGGTTTAGACAATTTTGAAATTTAAACGAATGATTTAAAGCTTTGATGTGTTCTCCAACACAAAAGTGTTGGTGCTGGAGCAAACATATAGAAGTGGGAAGGATAAAAAATTCCAACCTTGAGCAATACTAAAAAAACATGCTATATAATTAAGGGTTATATCATGAATACACCACATAGAATACACATTGCACACACAAGCTTGTGCAATACTAAGACATTACATGCAATAAGTTTCATGATGCAATTTAGAATAAATCTGCAACTAAACTAGGGATTTAAAACAGGCAGTACATGTATTTGCACCAATTAAGCCGACTTGGTTATGTATTACTATGACTGGGTGACGTACGGTGCATACATTATTTCAGATCTGCTCAATACTATTCATTTTCATAGACAAATGAGTGGATTGAGGAGATCTGGCACATACATTGTAACACAAAACAAATTTATACTGATGTGAAGAAAACTAAGAAATATCCCGAGACATTTGAATCTTAGTCACGAAAACAAAACAAGAAAAAGAATCTTAAACCATAAAAGGTGGAACAGACAAACAGACCAAAACACTAAAAGCCCTCTAGTAGATGGGGAATAAAAGGATTCTGCAGCCATGTACACAAAAAAGAAAACATATCTAAAGCCATGAAATCGCAGTTAGATATTTCTTTGGTCAAGAAAAACCTAGAGACAAAGGAACACAACATCAGATAAACATTTATAGCAACACAAACGAAGCAGCAGCGTGAACTGTCAAAGTAAGGGCTGTTCCATAATTTTACGTATGACGGGTCGGGAGGAACTTCTATTACATATATGGTGGGTGGTGGGTGTTGGAGAAAGATTTTGTTAAGATACAAAACAATGATAAAAAAATTATTTATTATTAGATGGGTGGTGGGGTATAGAAAAAGGTACCTACCGACCCTTATGCATTTAATTATGGAACAGCCCTAAGAGTTTATTGTGTTTATGCTTGTTACGTTACAACTGTAAATAGAAGTTTTTTGTCAGGGGGGGGGTTGACTTGTATACTACATATGTAATTAGGTTTGTCAGTTGCCTGCCTAAGGTTGATGGATTTCTGTGGATACTCTGGAAACCTCAATCGTTTAAAACTGACTGCCCTTTATCACAAACACACACACACATTACATACATGTATATATAAAAAGCATTTATTAGATTTAGACATGAACCCAATTTTTCCTTCTGTTTTAGTTATTGCAGAGACAACAGCAGCCTATTGCAGTGTTGACCCAGCAACAATATGCACTGGCTGCCCAACAACAACAACTTGGTAAGTTTTGACAAAATTTTCTCACTACAAAATGTCATCCTTTATTTTTTTCGTGTGTAAATTATCTTCAATTTTTGTACAAAGCACACAATACATTTATTTATTTTAAGGAAAAAGCAGTGAATATACATGGACATTAAATAATGAACATGTAAACACCAAAAATTCCAATAGGGAAACCTGGGTTGGTATTTAAAAATAAACAAAAACTACAGCTTGCTGCTCCTTTATTTAAAATGTGTGATTTGATATTAGCTAAAGGTTATTATCAGTGATATTATATTATTCAAAGATGGAAACTATTTTATGAACTTAAATACAACTCCCCCATCCTCTACATGTATTTAGATTATTTCTGGAACATAGCTGTAGGATTTTGTGTTTCCAAAAAAAAATATATACAACCAAAATCTGCGAATCTTTATTAAAAAACACCCAAATTACAAAAATGCTAATTACAATTTGTATGATGTTTCAGAAAATAAGGAAACAAATGAAGATAGTTGTACATTGTTGCATATATTTATTGTTCAAATGATTTTAATTTCTATATTATATGTGAACTTTCCAACTTTGCTTATAATTTATTATTTTGTCAATATTGTGTTGAACATTAGCATGTATTATCTTCTTTTGACAGTTAGAATGTGATGGCCATCTTTGAAATTGTGGGGTGGGTGTGTTTTTATACTGCCTTAGTGGCAGTCTCTAATCTGAGTAGAATAAAATCTATCAATTTTTCCCTACAGTCAATGCAAGGTAGATCTCAGGACAATCATTTTCTACTTTCTGTTTTGTGACCTTTTGGATTGACCAATTAAAATGCTGCCTTGTGGTTCTTGAGATTTTAATGGCATCATTTCTTACGATCATTCAAGAGGATTCTGCAGAGATCAACAAAACAGAAAGTAGAAATGGATGTCTTCTAGATCTACCATGCAGTGACAATAGGAAACAATTGATACAGATTAAACTGTCTTTTTTAGAAAATTTTCATAAATAAGTGGATATTCTACATCAGTATTGAGTATTGCATCACATTTTAACTATTTTGATGTTTTCCATGTGCTGACCTGTCAACTGATAACAAAATAAAAGAATATGTTAATCAAGACAAAGACCTTCCCATGTCATCTCATACAACCCATGTTTTGCTTTTAATTTATGTTACTGCTTTTACCATCCTACCTTCGCTTAAAAAATTGGATCAAGTTGATGGCTGCAGATTTACATCTTGGCAAGGTGTCTACTTTAAAATTTTAATCATTTTTCATTAGTTTTGACATTTGATAACTGGCTATAGCCCATTGTCCCAAAGAAAAACATAGTCTAGAAGAGAATAATAATGTCTATGGGGTGTTCGTACTTTAGTTAGTTCAAACTTTGAGTAATCCCCTTAGTCCCTATCTCAGCAAATCTGCATGAAGTAGGATCATCAAATTTTGTACATTATAACATTAAGTATGATGGTTCAGAAATCAAGTGAAAATAAGTTTCTATGACATTTTTCATCTTTAATTTCTTTACCATTCCATGGATTTGGAAACTTACATATTACGATGTGCACCTTATTTGACAACATTTTTCTTGGTTTCTTGTTACACATGAAAGCGGGGTATTTATTACATCCCAACTTTGAAGAAAAAGGGGGTATATAAAGTGTGTGTCTGTTTGTTGTTCTGTAGTTCCGTAGTTATGTCACATAGTCACAAGAAAGAGTTGCGAAACGTCGGGTATAACTAGGGAGCATTGGCTCACAGACTTCTTGGTTACTATATAAAATAGGGTTAACCTAGTTATAAAAGTTAAGAAGTACTTTTGGAATCAGGGATTCAAATTAGCATTTGTGAACTAAAGGTCCAGGACCTTTTGGAATGTAAGGTTAAAGGTCCACCTGTTGACATCAAAAAGTCCTCAGTAGGAGTAACTTTAAATAAAGGCATGTCCAGGACTTTTTTGAAAGGTCTTGAACCAAAAATGGAAAGTCCCAGACCTCGGACCAATGGGAATGTTAAAATTTTTTGGTTTGACAAGATGACAGGTCAACACATGTGCATGTTTGATTTTTGACGGCATGGCTTTATTTGGTGTGTGCTCTTTACGTAGGCCTGGCCCCTACTGCCATCACTCCAACGCCCTACGTGTTGAGTACACAGGATCCTTATGCTGTGGGAATACCACTTGCAGGTACACATTATCTTTGTAATTTTCTATTAAATTTCAATTATGTAATTTTAATTATGTAACTTTCAATTAAATTTCAATTATGTAATTTTCAATTAAATTTCAATTAAAATCAATTAAATTTTACTCTTGATCACTTTCAAGTTTTTAATATATTATTCTGTGAGTGCTTCCAAGTTTTAAAATGTATCTTTGGACTTTCATTCATGTCATTTGTATCTTAAGTACACATTCAACAGCCAACAAATAATCGAATTGTACGCATTATCATAAATTTATTTTTGAGCACTATCATAATGTTTTTAAAGAACCTTAAAGCTGACAATTTTCACTTTGCCAAATTTTACACTTTGTATAAATAAAAATTCAGAATTTTAATTTTTGGTGGACCCTTATTTTGATGTTTATTTAATTTTGGAAAGGTATAGTTTATTTGGTTAACCAATTGATAAATTATCAAGTTTCTTTGAATGCCTCTATGAACCTTGCCGCTAAAGTGAAAATTAACCACCATATGATATCAAGATGCTTTTCAATGTTAAACAACTTGAAAAAAAAACTACAATTCTAATGTTTTATTTGGATATCATGTATGTGAGAAAAATGTAAATGTATACTTGGAAGCATAATTTTTGAAATTTTATGATAAAAATATAACATATTTAAATTGAAAGGCAGGTTCCAATATAATATTTTAAGTTATTTTTTAGTTTATGCATATTTCAATTAAACTAACCAGAAATTATTTATATATATATTTTTTTCCATTTTATATATATCATATACTTTTTGCTTCATTTTAAGTTCAGTAGTTAACTAACACATATGTTGTAAAAATGTTGTTTTTAAAGTCGACTCTTGTTGGAAATATTGTCAACTTATCTTGTTTGAAATATGGGTTTCTCCAGAAGTAATTGTAGAGGGGACAATGAAGGCACAACAGTTATAATTTTGTGTGTGAACTACTTATTCATCATTTTAAAAAAAAAGAAATGAAAGAGCAAATATGAATTAAAGTTTAAAATTAGATATTCTTGTCTGGTGAAACCTTTAAGGTGCCATCTTGTTTGTATTACTATAATATTGAGCTGGTTGGTCACGGGTCAATTATTTCGGACTTCTTCATTTAAATCCTACCTAAAAGACCAAGAAAATTAAGCTCCTCCCAACCTTGTGAATAAAATAAAGTAATATCACCAACTGAACATGAAGCAACCAACAAACAAACAATCAATTAAAGCAGTGCCTTTCATCCCTACTACAATTATTTTTGGAAAATCCCCTTTGTATCACACTGTTAATGATCACTGGATCTATTTATAGGACCTACAGTTCTCCACCCACAGTATTATGGCGTTCAGGCCCCCTGGGGCATCTATCCAGCCAATCTGATTCAGCAGCAGGGGCAGCAGACGCCCCAGGGTCTCTCCACCACGCCCCAACAACAGCAACAGATGATGAGGAACCAGAATGGACGACCTTTGACCCCATCACAAAACGACAATGTACCATCACAGCCATTAACTCCACAAGGAGCACCAAGTAAGTGTTTCTAGAGGGTTGGTAGGACCTTTTGCGGGACAGCGGGAAAGCCCATTTAATTCAACGGGAATTCGGGAAAACCCTTAACGGGAACGGGATTTAGCCATTTTCATTTTTCGGGATGCAGGGAATCACACATTTATTTTCGCCGGAATCCGGGATTTCTTGTTTTATTTGCCGGGACTTCGGGATCATACCCCCTCCTACCCCCCCCACCCCCCCCCCCCCCCACCCCCCCCCCCCCTTTCTAGTAAACCTTTTTTACCTGCGTCGCCGAAGGCGAAAGCAGGTCTAGTAGTCGAGTCACTCCGTCCGTCCGTCCGTCTGTCCGTCCGTCCCGCTATGGGGTGCCTGTCTTGTGTAATCTGAATCTCAAAAACCAAACACTAGATCTTTCTGTAATTTTACACAGTGATTACAGATATATTGAAGATGTGCACCTCCCCTTTTGGGCTCATATTATAATTTCGTTTAGAAATTAGGGGCCCAAAAGGGACAAAAAAAGTGACTTTTTTATTTGTTTCCACAATAACTTTTGTTCTGGTTGACCAAATGCTATGAAACTTTACACTAATGTTACTTACCATAAAAGGAAGGGTTTGGCTGATTTTGGCTGTCCCCTCTTTTTTCGTTTAAAAATTAGGGGCCCAAAAGGGACAAAAAAAGTGAATTTTTTATTTGTTTCCACAATAACTTTTGTTCTGGTTGACCAAATGCTATGAAACTTTACAGTAATGTAACTTACCACAAAAGGAAGGGTTGGGCTGATTATGGGTGTCCCCTCTTTTTTTCGTTTAGAAATTAAAGGCCCAAAGGGGGCCAAAAAAGCGACTTTTAAAATTTTTTCCACAATAACTTTTGATCTGGTTGACCAAATGCTATGAAACTTTACAGTAATGTTACTTACCATAAAAGGAAGGGTTGGGCTGATTTTGGGTGTCCCCTCTTTTTTCGTTTAGAAACTAAGGGCCCAAAAGGGGCCAAAAAAGCAACTTTTTTATTTGTTTCTTGGTTGACCAAATGCTATGAAACTTTACAGTAGTGTTACTCACCATAAATTAAAGGGTGGGGATGATTTTGGGTGTCCCCTCTCTTTTAGTTTAGGAACGAGGGGCCCAAAAGGGGCAAAAAATGTGACATTTTTTATTTATGGTCCGATTTAGAAAAAATTTTTTACAAGTTAATCTTGGTCATATATTGGATAGAAAATGGAGGATACAATTTTTTCTTGACCCACCTTTTCTGTTAAGCAATAAGGGGACCAAAAGGGGAAAATTTTTTTGGTGTCTTTTTTTACAATATTGGGTGGCATGTGACAAATATGCTTTGTAAGTCCACCATTGGATGCAAGTGTCAAAATATTTTGACTGTCCATATTGGGCCTAGAACATACAGGGTTCAACATTTTGCCGTACGACGCAGGGCCAGACATCGATTGGTCTTGTTGCAGATCGGGCCCTTTCTGATTTGTCAGCATTGTAGTTTTGGTATACTGTTTTTAGGGCTGCCAACCAAACAGATTTTCAGATTAACCCAATTTTCTGGTCTATATTTTATAATGAATATAACACATAAAACGTTACAGAAATAATTAAAATCCTGATTTCAAAATTTCAAAGCCATGCATGTGTATTGTTACAATATTTAGGCAGGCAATCCTAATTTTTAGTACTGAAGAAAATATGAATAAGAAACTTTCTTAATTTGGTAAGCATTAGTGCAAAAATGCATAGCTAAAGAAATATAATCCGTGTATACATGTGTAAGACAATTCACAATTATGAATATGTGCACTTTTGACCCATTACATCGAACAGAAGTGCATATAAATCTGCAAATTCACATATCTTTTATACACATCTAAACTCCCATAGGAATTTGACGAATCTGAAATGATTATATCTACATTAAATTGGAGCTAAATTTGTATAAAATTTTATCTTTTCAGTTTCACAATATCAGATCTTAGCCCCAGCCTATTATGATCAGAATGGACAGTTGGTTATGGGTAACCCACGAGGTCTCGGTACACCCGTCCGTCTAGTACAACCCGCTCCTGTTCTAGTCAGTGCTTCTGGAAATCAACAAGGTAAGGAGGAATACACAAACGGGTGAAATCTATATTTAGAATAAGAGGTCAAGGTCGTCCATTAGGCCTTGCAACACATGTTTGTGTAGTGTGGACTCATTTATTTTTGTGGGTAACAATTTTCATGGTTTGATGAAATGTGATAAGTTCATGGATTCTTAAATTCATGGTTTGGAAGTATTCAGCATACAGATTAATGTAACATTTTCTTTTCGGTGAGTATCAAATTTGGTGGGTCAAGGCCTCCCACGAAAACCATGAAAATTGATATCCCACCAATAATAATGAAACCACAGTAGAACAAAGTGCTTTTGGTAATCTAAGAGGTAAGACAGTATATCCCTAACTAGGAGCTTCGATTAACATTTGAGAGGAAAGGTCCAGACTTTTTGAAGTAATAGTTAAAAGTCTTCCAGATGTTATGAAAAAGTCCTAAATATGAAATGCTGTAAAGGTATGCTGGTCCACAACTTGTACAAATCAAATAAAGTAGTATTTCAAAGGTTTAAGGTCCTGGACCTTGGACCAGTGCTAATTTCAGGGTTGCCACGCGTCCTTGAAGCCTGGAAAAATCCTTGAATTGGAAAAAAATGAAAATATCCTTGAAAAACCCTGGAATTTGATATTTCTTCAATCAAAGTTTCACAGAAAATTTCATTGGGGGACTGAAATTTTTGCGACTATTTTAATCTTTGAAAATGACTTAAATACCCTTGAAAAGTTCTGGAAAAAGCCCTTGAATTTTGCAACAACAAGATAGTGGCAACCCTGTAATTTGAGGCATCAAAATTAAGTTGAAATATATTGAAATCAGTAGTAAACATGGTAAATATAAGAGATAAAAAGTAGGTTGCATGCAAAAACATGGGTTACATATTCAAAAGGTAGAACATATCTGTATCAGAAAAAAGTTTGTGTATCCTGTTGTTCTAGTTCTTTGCTTGCCATGTTTGGAAATCTGTGGATGGCATTGTATAGGGGATGATACTCAACTGTTGCTTGTTATCCATTAAGATTATAGAAGAATGAAAAATGCTTTAAAGATGTAATTTTTCTTCTGATCCTTAAAAATGGATAGCTTTCTATTGTAGTACCCTACTGTCATTGCAGTCTTATAATCAGAAAGTTCTAGTCACGGAGTAGATCTTTTTAAAAATTATTAAATGAGCCATTCCATGACAAATTGAAAGGAATATTTAGCAAAATAATCCCCAACATGGCAAGAACTACTTTGAGAAAAAATTGGCAAGGCTTTCTCTGACCAGTATATAAAAATTGAAATCTCATATTTAATAGAAAAAGGTACAATGTAAGGTTGGCAGTTGAGTATCAATACCTTTTACAATATCTTTGTTTATTGATAACCTATTTGTTATTGCATGAACTTTGAACTCTAACCTACTAATGAATTTTCAGGTGCAGCTGCATTAGGCAGCAACCCTCTTCGGCTGTTGACAACTCAAGCACAAGTTCAGACCACTCCTCCAGTTGTGTATTCAAGTTCTAGTTCTTCGTCGCAAAATTCTCTCGGTAAGGCTCATCTACGATATACCAGTGCTTGAATGTTGGCTGCCTATCTTATTTATAATGCCTGTGTTTAATTTAACGCAATGATCGTCTTTGTAGTCTTTTGTGTTCTCTAACTCTCGGCAATGATTCATCGGCATTTTAGTCTGTTAATTTGTTTAGTATTAGCTTATTGGTTCTATCTTATCCAATACACAGGCTAAAAATAGATAGCACTTGTAACACAACGTGAAATAAATATGCACTGAACTTGTGTCGATACAAATTAAGATAAAAAAATTCAGGTTAGGGCTGTTCCAGAATTAAACGTGTGGGGGGTCGGAAGGAACTTCTATTACATGTTTGGTGGGTGTTGGGTGTTTTAGAAAATAATTGTAAAGAAACACTGATAAAAATTAAGTAATTTTTTGATGGGTGGTAGGGTAAAGAAAAAAGTGCCTCCCGACCACCCCCCACTCCACACACATTTAATTCTGGAACAGCCGTTATCAGATTTTATGTGTATGTAAGTTTAAGGAATTTTATTTTGCAATTCAACAAACAACCGTTTTCAGCAATTTTAAATTCTTAGTGGGTTAAAGCAGCCATCCAGTCTTTGATATTTATAATTTTTCAATAATTTCTTATGTAAACTACATGTATTTAAAGTACTGTATTATTATAAAAAAAATTACTGACAATATGGTGTTGGGTTTTAGTTATGGTGTTGGTTTGTTATATGTATTAGATTATTTGCATGCAGAATTTCTGCTTTCTTTATTGTTGTTTTTTTGCAATAGTTAGTTTATTCCAGGCCACAGTAAAAAAAGCCTTTTAACTAAAATTTCTTAAATTGATTCTCGTTACAAACATTTTCAGTACAATCAAGAAATTACTAACATGCTTTGTAAAATGTTTTGAAAATAAAGACTGAGGCTACAGAAGTCACGTGTTGCCAAACATTTGTAAATAAATCTTTTACAATGTTAAAGTACCTTTTGCAATTAAATAGAAATCAACGAGCATTGTACAATGTACATTTATATACACAATAGATCAAATAAAGAGAAAATATGCAAGGGTCATAATGGAGGATAAAAAATTGCCTGACTTGGTAAAGTGAAAATTCATACAAATGGAGAATGACAGTTATGCAAATTTTCTAACAGTGCTCTCAGCAACTACTCATAACATGTTCTTGATATTGGGTATGCAGCATCAACATGGGATCTCACATCATGGGATAGCATGTTAAATTCACTGAGAAATTGGAAATAAACATAACTACTAGAATACTAAAGTGAATGTGACTCTTATTTTAGGCTTTAGTCAAAGCGGCAGTCTGGGCTTCTCCCAGGGAACGTCCAGTCTGTTTACACCTCAGCCGAGTAACTATGGCAACAACAGTCTTAACAACATGCCATCTCCCGGAACTATCGGCTCTGGTTGGTGAACATTTTATGTTTTGGTTTTCACGATAAAATGCTAAAATTCATTTGAAAGGATTAAAATCAGACCTACTTTATTGATTCTCTGTAGCTTTGCATCTTTTTGAACAACTTTAGCTGAATAAATGATATCATTCTCATGATAATTGTCTTTTTGACCAGAACTTTTAAGTACAAGTAAACTGCTTGATTGAATTTGATGAAACTTTCCATGAAAGATTTGCATGAAAAAACTTCATCACTGGAATAATAAACATATACATGTAGTCCAAAATTTATTTGGGGGTATGATCCATGAGCTTGCTTTAAGTTATGGAAAAAAATTTCAATAGGATTTTTAAGTTATGGAAAAAAAATTCAATAGGATTTGTCTGGGTTTGCTTTTTATGATTGTGGGATTTGGGGGTCTACAGGGTGAGAAACATGTAGAAAAGGATTTAAAAGTTTGGGTCTAGAGGAAAGAGAATGGATAAGGAATGAAAAGGTTGGTGTAGGTCACTGTAGAATAAGACTGCTGGGGTTAAGGTATTGGGGGTTGGAAGATCCCTTACCCATGGCACTTCTGTAACTAAAGAAGACTACAAGATTTAACATAGACGTCATAGTAGGTCTGATTTTAATTCATTTGAAACTAATCATCTCTCTCTCTCTCATGATACTGTGGACTGAACATAGCTCAATAATATTCATAGCATCATCACTATTCTTTCTTGTGAACATTTGAAAATTTCTGTAACTTCACTTCGCCAGGTGAACAAAATTTTTAGTGTCTAAATGATGCAATATGCTACAAATTCTAAAACATAAGTACATTATTATAGCTAACATAAGAAAGCAGAAAAACTTAGATTTATACTGTTATATAATATTGTTTAGTTATCTCCCCTGAAAAGTTGTGTGTCAATGGTACTTTGTAGAAGGGGTAAAATAGATTTGAGAAATCAAATTTACATGTGATGGCTTGTATAAGGAGTTGGAACAAGTTATACCATGCACCATGTACTGTGGATTCATTATTTTCGTGGGTACCAATTTTCATAGTTTGGTGAAAAAGGATCATCAGTTTGTGGTTTCTTAAAGGACAAGATATGATAAGAGCCCAATTTTGCCCCCCAATTTTGAAATTATCAAAATGAGCTAAAAATATGTGATGTATACTTTAAATTAGTTTAACTTTACTTTATCAGCATTATTTTGTTTAAAGTGATCCATTATGATGTTAAAATAGTTACCCAAAGTGGCTTTAAAATGGTGATTTGATGAAAAACTGCAAAAAACCTGAAATTTTGAAGTGGTTTTCAGAACAAACCACAAAAATATCTTTGTGGTACTAGGTGTGGCTCATGTTTAAATTTACCAAAAACTACTCGAAATTTGCAGGATTTTAACACTTTTTCACAAAAATGTCATTTTCACATAACTTGATGACGTCACTGTGACGTTATAAACAAGATTTAGTTAAAACTAATGTTATTTTACTATACCTTGTTTATCTTATAACTGATCTAGAATAATTCAACCTTAGTTCAATTATTTTTAAAAAGTGGTAAAATAGGGGGCCAAATTTAGCACTTATCATATCTTGTCCTTTGTTGTTATGAAGTCTGCAACATACAGATCAATCTTAGATTTCTTTTTATGGGTCAAACCACCCATTAAAACCATGATAATTGATAACCCACACATATTATGAAACCACAGTATTGGGACACATGGAACTTGGTGCTAGACAAGGCAGGTTTGAGGTTGATGTCAGCTGACAACATTGGATGATTTCATAAATTTGTCAGATTTAATTCAAAATTAACCAATTTTCTTTGCTGACAATTTTAAATCTGTCTTTTGAACATCATTCCATTTGTTCCAGTTTTGATGCAATTACTCAATGATAATTAGAGACTAAGCAACTTGAGGCAGGTTTGGCTACCCACGGGTCTGTTCTACAATTTTTGTCAACAACTACAAATTACCATTGCCACCTTTGTTTATGTTCCCCATTACAATAACATACTAACTGTAAAACAACTAACTTAGCTGTATGTCATTAGTTAGTCTTATAAGCAGCTCTATTCAGAAGGGTTTTGTTTCTTAAAAATTAAGCCATGAGATTTCTTTATTTTATAAAAACATGTATTGCTTTTAGCACTTAACATTAGTTGCATTATTCTGTGTTTAAACATTATGAATTTGATAACTAATGTACAATATGAAAAAAAAAGAAAATAAATGCCTTTTACTTTAAGTTTTACAATAGTTTTTAACCAACTTTAGATCAGTAACACAAACCACCAGCTCACTTGTTATCAAACCCCTCTGATACAGAGTAAAACAATATATTCATGTTACAAATGTTGACTATAAGCAGATTATTTTGAGTTTATACTTGTCATATTTAGGTCAAAGACGTGACTCTCTGGAGTTTAAACAGCGACAGCAGATGCCACAGTTGAACCAGTTTTATGGTTCGATGACCAGCATGGGATCTCCTGCAGGGCCCATGGGATTGGTACAGCCAGGACAGTCAATGACGCCACCACCTTCACTTTCGGGCTCCACCTCTAATCTGGCATTAGGTTGGTTACTGTTCCTTCCTGCATCACCAGAGTTCGCGAAACTTAAAATTTATTTGTCAGACATAGGTCCTTCAAAATGGAATCTTTGGTTGTACCTAAATTTTTTTAACTTGGCCTGTCTATTACAACTTTGAAAAAATTACCTAAATCTACTGGACATGGGTCCAGTAAGTATGATTAATTTGCCTGACCTGCTTAAATATTACCCATCAGGTCTGACAGGTCCGACACATTTCGTGAACTTTGAAAGCTTGTCAAATAGGTGTTCAACTGTATCACTATCTTATTTATGCTAACTCAAAAAGTAGATAAGAATACAGCACTCAGCCATTGCACATTGTTTAAAAGATTGTGCTATTTAAAATCGCAATTTAATATTTTGATGGCTCTGTTAAAACACCAAATAAGTTTTACTCTTGTCTCTGTTTAAATTCTGTCAAGCTTTTCTCAGAAACTGTACATGAGCATGATTTGAAATTTGGTAGGGTGGTATAGTACGTCCTCCTGTGAGATGTCAATTATGTTGTAGGCCCTACACAAGGACATCTGTGTCCATGGACAGAGTCCTTCCTATGCATGACTTAGAACATTGGTCCATTTACAGTTAGGGTGCCGTTTCATAAAGTGAACATTAGACTAGTGAGCAGGTAAGCCCATTTAATTTGCCTGGGATACCGAACATACTTAGTAGTGATTGCTTTATGAAACGACACCCTGGACTTTCTCATAGGTGTCATTGTATTAAGTATACTACATGTGAATGCATGTATATCTTAATTTTCCAACAGGAATGGCAAATGGACCGAGACTTTACAATGCAGCGCCCGGTGCTGAGACTCGCTTTCGGAATGGGTCTATTGGTTCTGCTAATGGAATATTTACTGGAAGTTCACTGTTCCCAAACAACAGATCAATGGCCAACAGAAGGTATGAACTTTCTTACACATGAACTGGATGATTATACATGTAATACATTTTGGGAGTGAAAAATCAAGGTTATTAAGTGGTGAATGTCCGGCATGCAGGAGTGGAATAAATTTTCGTAACAGTTTTCTCAGCTAATCACAGCCACTTGATATTTTGTATACAGCATCAAGGTGGGGTCCCATAACATGGGTTTCGATTTCAGGTCTGTGGCTCACCTACTTCCTGTTTAACGAAAACCAGCCATTTTTGACTTTGACAGATTTTATTAAAAAGTTTACTATGGTTTTGATTACTATAAAGATCTATTCATGTGATTTCTCCCTTAGCCTGAATAGGCCCTAAAATTTTAATCAGTTTACATAGGTATATTTAGGTATTTTTTATACCCCACGCAACGAAGTTGCGAAGGGTATAATGTTTTTGACTGGTCCGTCCGTCCGTCAGTCTGTGATCAAAGTTTGTAATCGCAACTCCTCTTAAACTACTGAACAGAATTTAACGAAACTTGGTATGCAAGAAGAATACCATATGTAGTTGTGCATATTACAGGGAATTTTTGATTCACAAATTTTTGTGGGAGTTATGGCCCTTTGGACTTAGAAATTTGCAGAAAATCATGATTATAGTTTGTAATTGCAACTCCTCTTAAACTACTGAACAGAATTTAACGAAACTTGGTATGCAAGAAGAACACCATATGTAGTTGTGCATGTTACCGGGAATTTTTGATTCGCAAATTTTTGTGGGAGTTATGGCCCTTTGGACTTAGAAATTTGCAGAAAATCATGATTACAGTTTGTAATCGCAACTCCTCTTAAACTACTGAACAGAATTTAACGAAACTTGGTATGCAAGAAGAACACCATATGTAGTTGTGAATATTACCGGGAATTTTTGATTCACAAATTTTTGTGGGAGTTATGGCCCTTTGGACTTAGAAATTTGCAGAAAATCATGATTACAGTTTGTAATCGCAACTCCTCTTAAACTACTGAACAGAATTTAACGAAACTTGGTATGCAAGAAGAACACCATATGTAGTTGTGCATATTACCAGGAATTTTTGATTCGCAAATTTTTGTGGGAGTTATGGCCCTTTGGACTTAGAAATTTGCAGAAAATCATGATTACAGTTTGTGAATGCAACTCCTCTTAAACCAACAAACAGAATTTAATGAAACTTAGTATGCAAGAAGTACACCATATGTAGTTGTGCATGTTACAAAGAATTTATATCCCCAAAGTTTTGTCGGAGTTATGACCCTTTGGACTAAGAAATTTGACATAACTTTGTTATGATATTCAAATACTTGCACATTCACTTTTACAATCATTCAGTATTATTGATTCCTGTAGCTTGATACTATTTCCTCAAGGATAACATTGATAGTCCATTAGCGGCACGCGTGGGGTATGTGAGCGTGCTCACTAAGGTTCTTTCATTATTAAATGAGAAAGAGAATAATAATTTGACCTTCTGGCTCAGCCTTATTTGATGTATGATAGATATTTACTTCTGCAGAGGCGGATCCAGAAATTGTGAAAAGAGGGAGCCCACTGACTGGCCTAAGAGGGGGCCCGCTCTTGTCACGCTTCAACGATTTCCTATATATTCAACCAAATTTTTCCTCAAAAGGGAGGGCCCGGGCCCCCCCTGGATAGGCCTATGTTCTGTGTTTCTGAGTACTGCAACGTGACCTTTCTTATTAAAAGGGGGCGTTTAGGAGAGGGTCTCATCCCACACAGGTGTAAAAATAAATCTGGAATTCCCACAGTTTTATTGGGTTTATCCTGAATTCCTTACAACTCGTCCGATTTAACTATGGACTTCCGATTGTAGCGTAAAGTGAAGCGTGCAATCACAACAATGAAAATTTATGTCGTCATGAACGAAGCCAATCGTGAACAAAAACCACAAATCGTTACATTTGATTGCATAAAAATACATTGATTGAATGAATGGGTCGTGCAAACCATTCAATCTGATTGGATATTGATAAATGGGGGGTTTTCCTACTGTGACGATTTGCGGATTTTGTTACCAATTGGCTTGTTCATGACGACGTAAATTTTCATTGTTGTGTTTGCACACTTCACTTTACGCTACAATCGAAAGTCCATAGTTAAATCGGACGGGTTGAATATGCAAGCCTTTTCTACTGTCCCATATAAGGTCATTCTGACCCCCTTTAAATGATGTTAAAATTAACTTATCTTAGTCTGACACTTTGTTTAAGAAGTATTTTTTTTCTTCTTGGACTTTGAGATTCAATCACAGTGATAATGTAATATTTGAAAAAGGTGATGCTTATTTAATCAAAAACCAATTAAAAATGGTTTTTACACTAACAAAAGCTTTGATCTTTTTAATTTCTTAACTAATATCTTTCTGGAGAAATTCAGTAAACTGAAATCGGGATTGAAATTTAAAATATTTAGTTATAGAGTGTATGTCAAAATTAAAAATTCACAAATATTTGTCCCCACTAATTCAGTATTGAGCTCTTAACCACGAAATTTAATCCCCACGAAAATAAATGATTATACAGTATTTTTGGGTGTTAGATTTTTAAGCCGTGAATACAATAGGTCTTGCACTATTTAAGCCGACTTGGTCATATGTACTATGATGAAGTGACGTACGGTGCATACATCAAAGACAGAATCTACCTAATTTTGTTCATAACTAGTGTAGAATAAAACAGGTGGAATTTTGAACAATAAAGGAGATTCACAATGGATCTCTATGCTGCAGATTTCAGAACAAGGAATTTAAAAATCCACAAACTGTGACTCCTTATACAAATAATCTTAAGTGGTAAAATTATTGTAAGTGTAATTTTTGAAAATTTTGATAGGCTATAATCAAAACTTCACTGTTTATTTTATGATGTTAGATTTCCATATCTAACACTTGTGTAAGAAATAATTTTGATTTTGTCTTTTCTTTGACTTACGACATTCGAATGTTGACAAGAAGGACTTTTTGCCATAACTTGAAAAGAACAGTGAAAAATAAATAAGGTGATGTGTTTCAAATCAAATAACAAATAGATATTTTTTTGACATCAATAAATGTTTTATGCTTTCCTTAATCTTAACTAATACATTTCTATAATACATTACCTCAAGTAAAACAAAATCTAGTATAAGTTCTAAAAAAGAAGAAAAAAATATAAATTAAAGGACAATAACTCTATTATTTTTTTTACTGTGGTTTAAAACTAAATGAAAAATTTAATTTATCAAGTTGTTATTGATAAATCTGTTATATTGTTATTTACTGTCACAAATTGTCATAATCACTTATATGTAATTGTATGCTCTATCATAGGGCCCTTAATTGGAATAAAGCTATTTCTATTTCTATAGTAACAATCACATGATCTTGAATTCTGGTCATTTATGTTGACTAAAAAAAAATTGACCCCCTACTTTATAATACCCACAAGGGAGGAAAGCCGCCATCTTGGTAAGACTTCATCCACCAACTTCAAAATCGATTTATTTGTCTCTTTTCTTTACTTCTTGTAAATCTGAGGTTTTTATTCAACTGAATGATTTTCTTTTCCTTCAGTACCTGCATGGTTGCAAAATTTAACTTGTAAGCTTATATTTTCCTAAGTGTAATGAAAATTTTATGACTTTATATGTTTTTATCAAAACGAAAGGTACTGATGTGCGATTGACCAATTTATCAAAAGGGAATTTTTAAAAGTCTATAGAAAGACTGAGATTGCAACTAACTGGTATGACTTACTCCCTTTGTACAGGTAAGGCAGATCCATAGGTCCCCAAAATAATTTTCCCCGAGTCCAAAATAATTTCAGATTCAAATTAAAGCTTGTTTTTTTATTTACCAAAACTGGATTTATGACCTTATGTGAAATGAGGGCCTGTATATTAATACAGAGACTTTGTTATTTTACTGTTGTTAATATGATGTCAGACTAACATATCTAACACTTGTGTAAGAAATAAAATTTGTTTTGTCTTTCCTTAGACTTTTGACATTCGAATGTTGATATGAAGGACATTTTGCCATCACTTCAAAAGAATAGTAATAAATAAGCAAGGTGATATGTTTAAAATCCAATAACAAATGAAAATATTTTTGGCATCAATAACTGTTTTGGACTTCACTTAATTTTAATTAATACATTTGTGGATTAAATTACCTTTAAAAAAACCAAATCCAGTTAAAATGTTGAAAAAATAACAAAAAAATGATAATTTGAAGGGCAATAACTCTATTCATTTCTTTTGATAGTGGCAAAAAAATAAATGAAATTTAAAACATACATGTAGTACAGTAACAATAATTGGAAAAATATATTAACTTAAAATAGTATTTAAGACTAGATGAATACAAATATCAAATGATAGGGAAAATATGATTTTTAAAATTATACGAATCTTTATTGTCATTAAACTTTTATACAGTTTGTGACACATAAACATACACAGATATAAAGCTAACTAAAGCACACAGTAATACATAGTTACAAGTAAAGAAAAATTAAGGGGTCCCTGTCCTCAGTTCAAAAGACTTTAATAATTTTTAGTCAATTTATTGATTAAATGATCCATTGGAGGCGACCCACTTTATCAAAGGCTTCATCCATTGAATGATAACACAAATTTTCAAATTGTCTAACATATTGTCTAAAAGTTTAATTTCATCTTATAATCTGTAGCAGGATTTAATCATTTTGATTGGTTTTGGTCTTAATTTATTTCCCTAATGTTGTTAGTTTGTAGGAGTTTGGGATTGACATAAAAAGATATATTGAGTAAGCATGGTTGGAATCCTTTGAAAGTATCTACCCAAATTTAAGCCAAATTCCACAAACAGGCTTGATGGTTTAAAAACTTGAGTCTGATACAGTAAATTGATTTGTCTATTTAGGTTTCAGCAGAAACTTCCTTAACCACTGTTGCCAGAAATGGCCCCTATTTTGCTATAAAACTTACAACCTACGGATATTGGTAATATACATAGAAATTATAGTTATGATCAAAGCCTAGATTTATGACTGGTAAAAAAAAGCGTGGAATGTATTTCTTAGAGAGACTGTTTTGATTTGTTGTTTTATGATGTTAGATTCACATATCTAACACTTGTGTAAGAAATAAATCGGTTTTGTCTTTTCTTTGACTTTTGACACTCGAATGTTTGGAAAATGGAAATTTTGCCATCACATCAAAAGAATAGTAATAAATAAGCGAGGTGATATGTTGCAAATCAAATACCAAATACAAATATTTTTAACATCAACAACAGTTGTGGGCTTTCCTAAATCTTAACTTGTACATTTCTGGAATTAAATACCTTATAAAAAACAAAATCCTGTTTAAATTCTGAAAAAATAACAAAAAATTATAATTTAAAGGGCAATAACTCTATTCATTTCTTTTGATAGCCGTATAGAATTAAATGAAGATTTAATATAGTAACAATAATGGGAAAATTATAGCAACTTAAAATAGTATTTAAGACTACATGAATAAAAACATCAAATGATAGGGGAAATATGTTTTTAAAATTATCATTTTAAAATCAAAGTTTTCCAGACCTGCAAAAATTTTTTAAGAGCTATTCACTTCAACTGTAATAAATTATTCCAAAACTTTGCCAGACATAGGTCCACTTGCTGGACCTGCTTAAATTTTGCTCCCTTTGTCTGACAGGTCCGGCACTTATTTGCATCACCCCCCACCTTATCAAAAACTTCATCCAAAGTTTTCAAATTGTCTAACATATGGTCTGAAAGTTTTATTTTTAGCAGGTTTTAAGCATTGAGATTGATCTTAATGTATATTGATTTATTTCCCTAATGTTGTTAGTTTGTACAAGTTTGGGATTGACACAAAATAAAAGATTTATTGATAGTGATGTTCCGATTAATCGATTAATCGAAAAATCTAATCAAAATGGGCTTCCGATGCTACTAATCGATTATAAAATCAATAATGGATTAATCAGAAAATATTCAATTTTAGTGATTTTACACAAAAACGACAAAGAATAACATTGATTTTGGGGATAAATTAATAATTTTCATGAAAAATAGTGTCCGATTTTTTAATTGACACTATTTATTGAGCATACATGGTTGGAATCCTTTGAAAGTATCTACTGAACTTCTTTGAACCTAATTCCCCAAAATGGTTTGATGGTTTTAAAACTTTAGTTTGTACAGTGTATTCATTTGTCTATTAAGGACTCATCAGAAGCTGTCAAAATCACTGTTGCCAAAAATGGCCTCCATTTTGCTAAAACACTTACGATTTATGAACATTGGTTATAGAATAGAATAGTCATAACCATTCTTTTTGACTTGTTGCTTATGGAGGGCCTGTTCTTTTACATTAAGTCTTTGTGAATTCATTGTAGAAATAGAATAGATTAGAATACTATTGATGTATATATGATGTTAGACTAGCATATCTAACACTTGTGAAATAAATAAATTGGTTTCGTCTTTTCATAAGACTTTTGACATTCGAATGTTGACATGAAGAAATTTTTACCATCACTTAAAAAGAATAATAATAAATAAGCAAGGTGAAATGTTTCAAATCAAATAACAAATAAAAATATTTTAAAAAGCAATGATTGTTTTGGGCTTTCCTTAATTTTAACTAACATTTCTGGAATAAATTACCTTAAAAAAAACTAAATCCAGTTTAAATTCTGATAAAAAATTATAGAAAAATTATAATTTCAAGGGCAATAACTCTATTCATTTATAGAATTCAATGAAAATTTTATGCATACATGTAGTGTAGTAACAAAAATATATTGACTCGAAATATTAACTTAAAATACTATTTAATACTAGATAAAAGATTTTTTTGGGGGGAGAGGGGGTAAGATTTTAAGGACTGTGTATTAAAATAGATAGTACTTGCACTATTTAAGCCGACTTGATCATATATACTATGATAAAGTGACGTACGGTGCATACATCAACCTCAAATTCTCCTAAATTTTGTTCTGCATAAGTGTAGAATAAAGTAACTGGAATGTGATATACATGTTATAGTTCTTTGTAGAATTTTAATCTTCACACTTAAAATTATATGTAACAGGTCCACCTTGCAATTTATCAACTGATATTTTGACATCAACAGACTTGGTGAAATTTGTCAGTCCTACGGACATTTTCGGTGATTTTCTTCATCGGTCCGACCAAAGTCAGTACTGCACTGCCACTAGACCAGATGTCCGTCAGATTTATGGATCATATTGTATTTAATTGTTATTTTTCGTTGTTAAATTTTCTTCCAATCTTTTATTTTTGACTAAAATATCATGATTTTACTTGCTATTTATTGACAGCCGGTTAATTTTACTTTATTTATTAATAAACAACATCGACAAATGGATGAAACTGTCAATAAAATTTGTTGCACATGCGCAAATTATCGGAAATAGTGAAATCATGTGTTGAAATCCGGAAAAACATGAATGATTTCCGGAATTTGACAATAATATCAAAGGTGTTTTGGTCGGACCGGTAAGTGAAATTACGTTATCGGACCAAAAGTCCAGCCTATTCCAAAACTATTTGGCCAAGTCTGATCAATGAATTCCTCTTGCTACATTTACAGGTCCCTTAGGTGAGGGGCATAGGCTTAAAAGAGATTTTAAATGTTCCATTCAACAAAATGAATCACCCTTCTGTATGTATTAACACAATTTCATGTCATTAGTTTATTCAATTTGCCCATTTCTTTTCAGTGCAAGTTTATCAAAAGAGGTGACTGGTAGAAGTCGTCTGTTGGAAGACTTTAGAAACAACAGGATACCTAATCTTCAGCTTAAAGATCTCACTAACCATGTGGTCGAATTCTCACAAGACCAGCATGGATCTAGGTAAGCTTCTAGTCTATGTCTTACAGCAAAACAAGGCCATGCATTTAGGAGATGTTAATGAATGTCCATTACACTATTTTAAACATTTTCATTCATATATGTCTTAATTTTCATTTTGTAAATTTACACATTGTTATACCCCTGCTTCAAAGAAGAATGGGGGTATATTGTTTAACCCTAGTCTGTTTGTCCTTCCGTCCATAACAAAATTTCTGTCTCAGTTTTTGATGTAGAGGTCTAATATTTTGTTTACAGCTCTATTCTACAAAACCATATGGTGTGTACAGATTTCGGCTCATAGGTCATAAACTTCTTGTTTAATGAATACTCGAATACATAGAGGACATGCATGCAGAATTTCTATCACAGTTTTCTTAGCTAATAGGGTTTAACATTGAAGATGCATTCACCCTGATGTCCAACAAGATCTTGTCGCATTAATACTGCATAACTATAAAAGTTACTGGTAAAAAAATTAACAGTGATTCTAGGATCATTTGAGGATTGAAGTCTTTTCAAAGTTAATGAAAATTTATCAATATTTAGAAAAAACTTAGTTACATACATATTCATATTATTTGTTGATTCCAGATTCATTCAGCAGAAGCTTGAGAGGGCAACATCACAAGAAAAGACGATGGTTTTCAATGAGATACTTGGAGCAGCTTACCATCTGATGACAGATGTGTTTGGAAATTACGTTATACAGAAATTTTTCGAGTTTGGGGATCCTGACCAGCGCCAGACATTGGCCCAGCGGTTACGAGGTCATGTGTTACCGCTGGCTCTCCAAATGTATGGGTGTCGTGTTATACAGAAAGCTCTTGAGACAATCCCAAAAGACTTGCAGGTGGAGATTGTTAAAGAGCTAGATGGCCACGTGCTGAAATGTGTTAAAGACCAAAATGGGAACCATGTGGTACAGAAATGTATTGAGTGTGTAAAGCCTGCACATTTACAGTTTATCATTGATGCTTTCAAGGGACAGGTATGTTTGGTATTAAGATTGATTATGATAGCTTATTATATACTGTTAAGGTAACATTCTAATTAATCTATCAACATTGCAAGTCACAAAAAATGACTGTATGATATCAGTAAGGCCATATAAAATTAATTCTCTGGTTCTCAGACACCGCCAACCCTCCAAAAATGGGGCCGCTGGCGCAATTTTATTGCCGATCTGGAAAAAAAAAATGCCGCCGACCCGTATTTGTCTTCCCAAAATAAAATTTTCAAATTTGCCGCCAAATTGAAGTCAAGCGTATAGTGACCCGGATCAAAACGTTTGGAAGCATTGTTTACTTTGAAAAACATGGCTGCTGATTGGCAGTGTTCAACAAAAAGATTGTTTCAATTACAAACAACAATTAAATTATGGTTACATGAACCATACACCCAATATGACAATGACTGTGACAAACTTTGCAATTTGATCCTGAGTGAAGAAGTGAATTGAATACAAAACATGAAGTGGGATATGGATGGAAAGAAGGATTTAAAAGTCGATATTGGTGACTGTAACAAGACCACAGAGAATGAAAAAAAATGATTTATTCTCTCAGATTTCCGAAGTTGTAGACTATTAAGGACTCATTTTTAAGAGATTAATTGGAAAGTAACGATGTATTCCTGCAACCAAGTGATTTTATGACAAAAGAGAAGTCAGCATTTGCCGTTTTGTTTGCTGTCCATGGACATGATGGAAAGATAAAACTGTCTGCCATAAGGGACTATAATTGACAAGTTTATTTACTGACAGTCTTCAACTCTTGATGAATGTGAATAAGAATTTAGTCTTGATGCTGTTTACACTTTTGACAAAAATTTTTTATCAACAGACAGACTCTTGGATAAATGTCACAGACCAAAACTCTACTCAAGTATTGATTTGACAAATTGGTGCAATCTAAATGCCAAGATGGAAATCCATTCATACACATGTACCAGACTAGCTGACTGTGCAGTTACCTGTTGTACCATCCAAGATAAATGATTTTATTAAATAATAAAGCATGTATTTTCATATTTTCATTTATTTCAATACATATTTTTAGATAATAAAAAACAAGCATAAATACACATACAACATCATAAATACAATACATATATGCATGAAAACAAACAATCCACTCCTTATTTTCAGACACATTAAAAATAAAATTGAAACCAAAAATCCCTACCCTCATTTGAAAAACCAATAAAAAAATAAAATAAAACCCCTACCTACCTACCCATTTTTTTAAAACCAACTGTCTGAGAACCAGAGAATTAATTTTACATGGCCTAACTCTTAATAAATCTGACCCTTGTTTCTAAAAGAGATCATAAAACCTGAACGCTAAAAAAAACCCAGTACATTTAGGTGCAAATTACATGTAAAATGAAGGAAGCCAAAATTTGTAGATGATTTGAACACTATATCTTTCAAATGAATATTTCAGGAGGTCAGTTATTTAAATACCCTACAGATGCCTTGCACTTTACTTGTACTTCATAAAGGGGCAGATAAAATATTATTAAGAGAGAATCTATGCTGAAACCTAATTTAATTTTTGTTCCTTAAAAAGTATTAATTTATTCAGGTCACTTTTATTGAAATATTACATTAAATGTATGATTTAATCAATTTGTTTTAAGGTTTTGGGCCTGTCAACTCATCCTTATGGTTGTCGAGTCATCCAGAGAATCCTTGAGCACTGTGTACCTGAACAAACAAAACCTATTCTTGATGAGCTCCATCAACATACAGACAGACTAGTACAGGACCAGTATGGAAACTATGTCATACAGCATGTCCTAGAGCATGGGGCTCCTGAGGATAAGAGTAAAATAGTCAATGAGCTCCGAGGCAAAGTGGTGCCCCTCAGTCAACATAAATTTGCAAGGTTTGTTAATTTTAAGCTTTTTGCTTGAACATGTGATCCAAATTGAACCAACTTGTAGAATAATGATTTAAAAATTTTGTTAATGAGCTGAAAGTTTATTGAAATATTACAAGCAATTTTTAACTCTATGAAAAACGTTTTGTTTGCAGTTAGTAGAATGATAACTTTCATATATGATTGCAAAGAATTTCTGGCATAAAAATTTGTCACCTTGGAAATAAATAGAAATAATTTAGCAACTGCTTTAGGTCATATTGATAACAATGAGATGTAAATATTGTACGTGACAATACCCATATGCTAGAAGCACATGAAAATGGCCAGCATTTCAATGTGACAAATGTTGGTTGTTTCCATACCTGGCCATAGGATTAAATAGACCATAATGAGATGTGGAATAAGTGTACATGACACAACCTGCATAAACAAGCAGCAATTTCAAAGATCAACTTGAAATAGTGAGAACAAAATAGACATTACATAATTTTATAAATGTTGCTCAACGTAGAGAAACTAATTCTGTTTTTTTTTACAGCAATGTTGTAGAGAAATGTGTTTCTCATTCATCAAGGACAGAGAAAGCTGTGCTGATAGAAGAAGTGTGTTCACTGAATGATGGGTAAGGGATTATTACATAAATGCTTATGAAATTCATATTTTTGGCCGGATTTCACGGAGTGAAAAATCCGGGTTATAAAATGGTGAATGTTGGGCGGGCGGCGGGCGGGGAAGAAATTTTCGTAACAGTTTTCTCAGCAACTACTAATCACAGCCACTTGATATTTGGTAAACAGCATCAGGGTGGGGTCCCATAACGTGGGATGCGATTTCATGTCTGTCACTCACCTACTTCCTGTTTACCGACTTAGTTAATTTTTGACAATAATGTCCAATAGTAGAAAATTTTCGTTACAGTTTTTCTCAGCAACTATAAATCACAGCCAATTGATATTTGGTATACTGCATCAGGGTGAGGTCCCATAACGTGGGATGTGATTTCAGGTCGGTTGCTCACCTACTTCCTGTTTACCGACTTAGTTAATTTTTAGTCCCCTACCGGCGAAAGCTGAAGGGGACTATAGGTTTGCGCTCTGTCCGTCCGTCTGTCTGTCACGCCTCAGTTTTCCGCACTTTTTTTCTAAACGCTTATAGATAATGAACTGATTTTTGGTATGTGAGTTTACCTTGATGAGTTACAGATCAAGTTTGAGTTTCGTGCCGGTCCACAAATTTTTATGGGAGTTATGGCCCTTTGAACTTTGAAAATTCACTAAAATTTCAGTTTTCCGCACTTTTTTTCTAAACGCTTATAGATAATACAATGTTCCAGCCAGGATTTGAAAAGGGCAGGGATGAATTTTTAAAAAAGGGCACATTCATACGTTGACTTCATCTTTCAAAAGGGCACACAAATGTAGCTAATAACAATCAAATACAGCACGCATTCTTTTTTAACAAACAAACATGCATTTTTAGGCTTAAGGGGAGCCTCTTGTTTCTATAACAAGACTTTAGGCTTTTCATTACATTCATACATTCTATCAGTGCTTGAATGTCAGCACAAGAAAAAATTAAGAAAACCCATTTAATTTTTATTGAATTTTCTAGTAAAATCCGGAGATTTAGTACCATTCCGGTCAGAGTTCGTGTTTAGTTTTTAACTTCCGCTTCCTGTCATAATTTGTAAATAATAAAATGTGATGGAGTATATCAGAAATCCATCAGCATCGTTTCTATTTTTCAATAAAAGCGCACATTTAATGTTGTTTTTAATAGAAAACATCCAGATGGGTTCAGATTCTGATTTGTGCACAATTATCATTACCGAGGCAGAGAAATTTACTGAGCAATCAGACAACTTACCTGTAATTGATTTGATTAATCAAAAAAGATACCTTAATTAATTGACTAGAGAACACCAGGGCTCAAGCTACTTAAGAAAAATAGGGAGAAGTGACTTCTCTTTCAGATTGGTATTAGGGAGAAGTGGGGAGGGACAGGGAGAAGTGAAGTTATAGCAGGGAGAAGTGGGAATTAAACTTTATATATACACCGGGTGTATGTATTTATGATATAATATTATAAAAGTATATATAGCATTTTGTTATTCACTATGGTACTTCAATGGCTCTGATCCTGTGTCTCATTGATTTTTTACTGTTGTGGGTTTTTTTTTCATATCATCTGTCCAATCATTTAACTGTTTGTTACATTATGCCCTTCGTGGGTTCTTGATTAGCTAATAAAAATTCTATTCTCTTAGACTAGTCAATTTTAAGAAAACTTGTGGTTTCATCATATGTAACTGATATTTTCTTATGATATTTCTGCATGCTGACGACCAAGAACCATTTCTTGCATTAGCACAGAGAGTCACAAGGTTTATATTAAATATTTGTCTTGTTTTCTATTTAAGATGCTTAAACTAAATGTATTATTTACTTATGAGGGACTTATTAGAAGTGAACTGAATGCTCCTGTATTGATCATGACCTGCTTCGCACGTCTAAGATGCATAGCATAAGTCATTTGTCATCATCTTTCAAGATGTACACAGGGTAATAAAACAATTCTCTCAATCCAGATTTTTTTCTCAATGATTTATGGATGAATCATCTAAATAACGAAGTATGGTTTTAAAGGAAAAGTTTCAAAAATAAACATTTTTTTTTTTAATGCAAAATTAAGCAAACATAATATAAACTTGTTTTAAATTTCAACAATAACTTTGATGAAAAATGTGGGTAAAAATGGTTGTATGTCTTAAATTTACCATAAAATATTTCTTTAAAGGGAGATAATTTTAAACTTTACTCATTCATTCACAAATTGACAAAAATATCGATCTCATTTCATTTTTTCTTTGTCTTTAAATTAACAGTCTTTTCTAAAATTAAAATACATGTAGTCATAGTCTAAACTGATAGAATAGTACAATATCTAATAATTTCCACAGGGATTTTCAATGGGATTAAGTAGTTAACAGAAAATTGATTGCCGACGCCGACGGCAAAATCCTTTGAAGTTCCGATTTTCACACCTTGTACTGGCACAGCTTGGGGGCTAATTTTGACAAGTTTATGACCTACTTTGTTAATTATCCAAGCTAATCCCTTTAATAAACATTAAGGTAATCAAGGAATCTGTGGAAGTGGCAATTTTAACATAGGAAATAGGAAAAATACAGAGGATTGCTCGGGCGACTTACGCGAGATCGTAGGGCGACTTGACTTCGCTTTTGATGGAGAGTCAGGGCGAAGTCGGCGGCCCTAGGGCGACTTCTTCGCCCACTTCGCCCGGTAGCGTGAGCCCTGGAACACATGTTTATTTAATTTGTTAATTGGCTTGGGGTTGTAAATATGCCATTCAATTATCCCAAATAGCTTCATTCTCAATACACAAACTATGTACGATTGATTGAAAAAGGCGAATGTACGATCAAAAAGGGCAGGGCGGAGATGAAAACCGGCATGTATCCTGAAAAGGGCAATCGGGCGGAGGCAAAGGCAGGCGGGCGGACCGCCCTCTGAAAACAGCCTAGCTGGAACACTGTAATAATCTGATTTTTGGTATGTGAGTTTACCTTGATGAGTTACAGATCAAGTTTGAGTTTCTTGCCAGTCCACAAATTTTTATGGGAGTTATGGCCCTTTGAACTTTGAAAATTCACTAAAATTTCAGTTTTCTGTACTTTTTTTCTAAACGCTTATAGATAATGAACTGATTTTTGGTATGTGAGTTTACCTTGATAAGTTACAGATCAAGTTCGAGTTTCGTGCTGGTCCACAAATTTTTATGGGAGTGATGGCCCTTTGAACTTTGAAAATTCACTAAAATTTCAGTTTTCCTCACTTTTTTTCTAAACGCTTATAGATAATGAACTGATTTTTGGTATGTGAGTTTACCTTGATGAGTTACAGATCGAGTTTGAGTTTCGTATCTGTCCACAAATTTTTATGGGAGTTATGGCCCTTTGAACTTTGAAAATTCACTAAAATTTCAGTTTTCCGCACTTTGAAGTTAGAAAATCCATTGCAATTTTGTTTTCTACACTTTTTTATTGTTCCTTTTAGAAAATAAACTGATCAAGTTTAGGTATTCATTTGTTTGACAAATAGTTACCAGTGACTGAAATATGAGGCCGGTAGGGGACTATGTATTGCTTTGCAATACTCTCAGAATGCTTGTTGACAATAATGTCCAATAGTAGAAAATTTTCGTTACAGTTTTCTCAGCAACTATAAATCACAGCCACTTGATATTTGGTAAACTGCATCAGGGTGAGGTCCCATAACGTGGGATGTGATTTCAGGTTGGTCGCTCACCTACTTCCTGTTTACCGACTTAGTTAATTTTTGACAATAATGGACTAGTAGAACATTTTCGTTACAGTTTTCTCAGCAACTATAAATCACAGCCACTTGATATTTGGTATACTGCATCAGGGTGAGGTCCCATAAAGTGGGATGTGATTTCAGGTCTGTTGCTCACCTACTTCCTGTTTACCGACTAAGATATGGTCTGTTATTACCCGCACAGTTGATAGTTTGAAGATGTATTATATTGTGACAGGCTCTGGGTGGAAGATATGGTTTGACATTACCTGTACAGTTGATAGTTTTAAGATGTATTATATTGTGACAGGCTCTGGGTGGAAGATATGGTCTGACATTACCTGTACAGTTGATAGTTTTAAGATGTATTATATTGTGACAGGCCCTGGGTGGAAGATATGGTTTGACATTACCTGTACAGTTGATAGTTTTAAGATGTATTATATTGTGACAGGCCCTGGGTGGAAGATATGGTCTGACATTAATTTTTGACAATAATGTCCAATAGTAGAAAATTTTCGTAACAGTTTTTTACTAATCACAGCCTCTTGATATTTGGTATGCAGCATCAACATGGGCTCCCATAATGTGGGATGTGATTTCAGGTCTGTCGCTCACCTACTTCTTGTTAAACGAAATCCGGCCATTTCTGTCTTTGACCCATTTTTCTCAGTGGAATAAAAAAATATTTTCACTCTTGTGTCCCACAAAACTGTCAATTATGATTTCCTGAATTGTATTGTGCTCTTGGTGTGACAGCTGATGTCTTAATTCCCATGGCTTGTGAATTTGTTAATAAGATATAAAATATCAGTGTCCTATCTGTGTAATATATACGAACGCAACTCTTTGTTAATATTTGTTAGTGAAAGAGTTAAAGCATCCCTCGCTGCTCTTACCTCTTCTGTTCCTGCATTGAGATATGGAAGTCCTTCAGTTTCACTTTGTCTGCACCTTCATCAATTATCATGTAAGTGAAAGAATAAGGTCATGAACCAGAAATATACAGTGATATGGACCAGCAAATCTATAGATATTTTTATGTCGCCTGCAACGTGTTGCAGAAGCGACATATAGGGGTTACTTTGGCACTATCCGTCGTCTTGCGTCGTCGTCCTGCGGCGTCGTCCTGCGGGGTCACAAAAATTTCCGTCGCAGTTTTCCAGGCAACTACATGTCACAGCCTCTTGATATTTGGTATGTAGCTTCATCTCATAGTACTATAAGGTGTAAAGCGATTTTATGCCCGAAAAATAACTACTTCCTGTTTGACGAATACTTAACGTTTTATATATAATGGAGATTGATGCCAAATTTTCGTCGCAGTTTTCCAGGCAACTACATGCCACAGCCTCTTGATATTTGGTATGTAGCTTCATCTCATAGTACAATAAGGTGTAAAGCAATTTTAGGCCATTGTTATTTTATTTTTAGTTTTACGAAATTTACTGACAAAACCCATGGGTAGGAGGAAGGAATAAAAAAAAAAAAAAAATCATAATTTTTATTTTTTTTTTAAGGTTGTTCGTTTTACGTAATTCTTTCAAATTATTTATTGGTCGGAGGAAAAAAAAAAGTCAATTCTCTATTTGGTGCATGATGCTTTCTTTCATTCGTGTCAGTTGTGTTGGTTTATCATTTCTAAACATGACAGTTGTTTTTTGTTACTATATTAACCAAGACTGCAGACTAATTTTCAATATATTGTTCTGACATGTTTTTGTGTTTTTCATTGACTTTGATTCTATATATGTTGTTTTGACAATACTGTAGTGCATGGTTTTTCTTTTGTGTATTTAATACATCTATTATGTCGAACATGTTTATATTTATATAAAATTCAATAATAAAGTGCAAGTTTGAATACTAGTTTTCAAGCTAGTATCGAGTTCAGTGGACGAACGTATGGCCCCGTGTCCTTTTCCAAGTAAATATGAGGCGCTTCCATATGCGCTTTTTATCGGCCTTAAAATTTCAACCTCGTTTGAAATAATCTGGCCAACTGAGGCCTCACTGTCTCCTTTCACGAATTTGTTTTTTTGTAAAGTCAAATCAACATCAAACACGATGATACAAAACCACCGAGACATCGTGGTCATTTAAATTAAGTACTTTTCTAACATGCAGCACATGGTAAAAAATCCGTTTCTTTAAGCGTTTTTCCGATTCAGTTTTTGAAATACAACTAAAAACCAAAAAAAATATTTTTAACGACAAAGCACCGCGGCGGAAGGCAAAAAAAAAAACAACGAAGTTTCTGAATTTTATTTTTTTTCCAAATCGGGAAAATTCAGGGTCGGCGGGTTTGTAAAACTAAAAATAAAATAACAATGGCCTTATGCCGGAAAAAAACCTACTTCCTGTTTGACGAATACTTAGCGTTTTATATATAATGGACATAGATACCAAATTTTCGTCGCAGTTTTCCAGGTAACTACATGCCACAGCCTCTTGATATTTGGTATGTAGCTTCATCACATAATACTATAAGGTGTAAAGCGATTTTATGCCTGAAAAATAACTACTTCCTGTTTGACAAATACTTAACGATTTATATATAATGGACATAGATGCCAAATTTTCGTCAGTTTTCCAGGCAACTACATGCCACAGCCTCTTGATATTTGATATGTAGCTATATCGCATAGTACTATAAGGTGTAAGGCAATTTTATGGCTGAAAATTAACTACTTCCTGTTTGGCGAACAAACAAACATAGATACGCAGGCGACATATGCCTTCCGGGGAAGGCTCCATCTAGTTGAAAACAATAATTGATGAGTTTGCTGATGCCAACAATCACACCATGATTTGTAATCTAGTTGTAATATTCTGTTCACAGGCCACACAGTGCCTTGTATACCATGATGAAAGACCAGTTTGCTAACTATGTTGTACAGAAAATGATAGATGTCGCAGAGCCACAACAAAGAAAGATTCTGATGCACAAAATCCGACCCCACATCGCAACGCTGAGAAAATACACCTATGGGAAACACATTCTCGCAAAGCTGGAGAAATTCTTCATGAAGAACAACTCAGATTTAGGACCCATTGGTATGCCGCCGAACGGTACGCTCACATGACTAGGCCCCCCTGCGAGTGAATTTGAGTGGGAGTTGGACTGAGCAGTCCCCATTGGCTTCTTGGGGAAAAGGGATTATATATGGGTTACGGCAAGAAGAGATGGATTTTAGTTGTTTGTATGTTTTTTCTCTATTTAGATCATTTATGTCTTTTATTGTTATTAACTAGGAGGAAAAAGTTTTTTGAAAGCATTTTTTGAATTTTGATTTATTTTCATTTTGTAAGTGACTAACGCATGAAATGAATAATGGGGAACATTATTTTGAATTGAAATGAACATGTTGAGTTTGATTTCTGTTGTTTATTAAGATATAGAGGAATAAGAAATCAAATAGGAAAAATTTTATTTTTGTTGGAATTGTATTTCCAATCTATTTCTATGTCTATGTTTTTGTTTTCTTTTGATTTTTTTTTTGTTTTCTGTTGTTGTTTTTATTATTAGAAGAATGCATTTATGACTGACATTAGTTTTTGTTTTTGGTTTATCTTGAAAAATGAGAGGAATCATTGTACGTATTGGCATGTCAAATTTTTACTTTGATATGTTATTTGCATAAAATATATTTAAAATGAAAAATGATATATTAGACAAATATTTGGTCTGTGCTAAAGAATTTATGTAGACTTCTAAAATTTTTAGAATATTTTGTATTCCATTGTTTTAGTTTTGAATTTTTATTGCCTTGTAGGCTAAGAGCTTAAGGCACCGACTCAAACTTTTTCCATGTTCTTGTATTTTATACATTTTAGATTAAGTCATTCTAAAGGACCACTTACAAATTTTTATAACAACATTTAAAATTGATCTTGATCTGCACATATCAAATTTGTACACTTATTAAAATCAGGGTGTTGTGCAAACTTTTGTGTCCATTATTGTAAAGAGATTGTCTTTGGAAATTAAGGGTTTATTGTAGTAAAGCTGATATCCTGTTCATTAAATGTAATTACTGCTTTAACACAACTGCCTAATGCTTGTCTGTTGTTTAAAGTAGCCTATTTTATGAAAATGTTACAACCAACAAGAGTTTTGTTAAAAGACCTTTTTTTTTAATTAAGGAAAATAAGCAATGTACACCTTATTAGAGACAATTGAATCAAGATCATTATGGTATTTTAAGTTTATTGCTGATTCAATTAAGCAAAGATAGAAAAAAAAAGTTTTTAGAAGATTTGTAAAAGATTTATTGAGCCATGTATGTTAACAATCTCTTAGATCTACATGTATATGTGAGAAAAATCAAATGATTTATATTCATATTAAATAATCATTTCTTTAAATTAATTTCATGTTCATAAGCTACTTACTGTTAAGAAATGAATTATCAGAAAGGAAGTGGCAGACAGAATTTAATTGTTAGTTTCATTTTCTTTGAAAGTCTGGTTTCATAGGTAAACTACTGCCCCAAAAAAGAAAGGATTTTTACATTATGTAGTTAAGCTTAGGTTAAAAAAGTAATTTATCTTGATACTTGTACAAAGTCATAAGTTCTTTTATAATACAAACTTCATTTTTCTATAATCAAGACAAATTAAGTTGTATATTTTTATTGTGATAAGGTAGGTGTTTTTATATTGGCTTGTAATACATCCTCAGTTGTGAAGCTTTTAGTCCTTAATCTACGGAAATGAATAGTGTTAATTAAATCTCAAGGAGTTTACAGGGTATTTCGTTTTATATGCATCTGTTTACTATTACTGATAATATAAAAAGCATGGCCTTAAAAGCTTGCATCTTGAATTCCATCAATGAAATATGGAACAATAGATCAAGATATTTATGGTAGAAGCGCCATTAATTCCTGCTGTTTTTTAAAATTTAGTAAATAACAGAATTTTTTTTCCATCATATTTTGAGTCCGTCGACTTTGGCAGAATGTATGTAGTTATAAGCTCCACTAGGCTTGCATGTTAACAATAATTAAAAAATGAATAGAAATTGGTGATTGCTGTAAGATTGTTAACAAAATTATTAAAGAACGATGAAAAGTTGCAAATTAACATTATATTATATATTAATATTGATTTTATCTGATCTTTAACTGTTGATGAATTACTTCCAACTGAGGATGTATTACTAAGCCTACCATCTGTATAAAGTTTTGTATTAAACCACTAGTTTTCCAAGTCTGTAAAAAGTTTTTTGTATCAAATACTAGCCGTCTTTCAACATTTTGAACATTTTTGTAGGTATGTACATAAAACTCGCATCAGAACGAAACCACTGTATAAAATCTTAGTTAAGCAATGTATAGGGAATCAAGTCAAACATGTACAGTTTTAAATACTTGTAAAGAAAACCTTTTTATATAGAAAGAATATGTGCAATTTGTTTCTGTACCTGTATATAAAGAAATCGTATGTTTTCCATTGAAATCAGCATTCATTCCAATCTCTACAATGGTATAGGTATCGTTCCATTCTTTCCTTGCTAAATCGGGGCATTGAAGTCTCTAGTTTGTCTTAAGATTTTTCCCTGTTTTGAAATGATATTGTTATCCTTTGTGTGTATCTTATTAAAGGGGCGATTTAGATATTGTTATCCTTTGTGTGTATCTTATTAAAGGGGCGATTTAGATATTGTTATCCTTTGTGTGTATCTTATTAAAGGTGGGATTTAGATATTGTTATCCTTTGTGTGTATCTTATTAAAGGGGTGATTTAAGGGGGAAGGATTTTTTTCCTAAAGAAGATGAAAATCACAGGAGGATGACAAGGCACAGGCCCTCCATAGCAAAATGATTTGGTCCACCACTGCTCAAATTTGATTTTTGTTACAAAATAGTTAAAGTTTAAAATTACTGTGCCAGTCTTCGAAATTGGCCACAAGCCATGGCTAGTGAAAATGCTTGAGGGCCTGTAGAAATGACAACAACAAGCCAATGTTGTCTATACAAAATTTTTTCAAAAATAAGTTGTCGGGCCTGTGGACCAAAATTTATAGCGCGAAGACTGCTGTGCAAATAGTATATTGCAAGTGTAAGGGGGGTTTAATATTTACACTTCTGGTTATTATTATAAGAAACAGTCACTTGTGGTCATCATTATCAAAAAGTAAGGTCACTACCGCAATCAATACATGTCTGATATAGTGAAGAAAGAATGGAACATTTTAAGTATTCCTTGTAAAATACTTGTAAAACTTGTAAAAATAACATGTAATCTTGTAAAAAAACTCCAAAATGTAAATATTTTCAAGTGCCTGTAAAGAAAAATGTTATATTTCTAGAATGCTTTCTTAAAGGTCAGAGGTTATAAGGAGGTCAAGGTTATATTATTGTAAAAGGAACTATCAGAAGATAACAAGAATCTCCAGACATGACAATGTCCTAAATGAAAAAGAAAAACATGTATATAACAATGAAATATCTTGGAAGTTATAAATTATTTCACATTTCCTGTTCAGTTTTCCTTTAAAACAATATATATTTAGGATATTGAAATTATGGAATACATTTAAATTGCTCTTTTGTATTGTGACATTTCTTTAAAAAGATATTTTCCAAAGAATAAATATTATGGATGAATAAAAAGATCAAATAAAAGTGAAGTTGAAAATAGAATATCTTGATTTTTTAAGAGCGAATCTGTCATGATCTCTGACCTTGAAGGATTGCCCTTAACCTACATTATGCTTGATATAATCATTGTAAAATAGAATGAAAAGATTTAAAGGCATATTGTACATTTTTTCCCTGTGTAGGTTTTTAAATCATTCCTTTAATGTTCCATTTATTGACCAAGACATTTTGTAAAAAGTAAGCTATCTTTATATGATAAAGTAAAAAGTTTTAAATAGTGTTTTTGTACAGTTTAAGATACAGATGGTGCTAAGATTATGTGATGAACTTATGTCATAATATCAATATATGGTAAATCAAAGTATTTGTATAGTAATCAGAGAAAAACAAGTTCCTTTGTAAAGGGGCAGATAGGATAATGTTAATGTTGTTTTGGAGCTGTCAAGAGGTGAACAAGGTTCCAAACAAGGGGTTTTTAATTAACTGTGGAAAGACATTTTGATTTCTTGACTAGACCTATATTAAATAATTTTTATACAAGTTGTTTTTTTCTATAGAAGTATAGGTGTTTTACTTGAAATACTTTAAAGAAAAAGTCTTTGAAAGAATTTTGCTAAATTGAAAGTCTTAATACTTATTTTTGCTCAACAATGCAGAATATTTAGAAGAAAAAAATTGATATTTTAAACTTGTTGATGTCTCTATAACAATATTTGTAAGTCAGCACACACGTTTTTACATTGTTTGGAAAATGTACACTTCTTGACAGCTTCCTTTCTGAGGTTATGTCTCATTAAAATAAGGAAATATTCCTAAAAATAAGTCTCATGTAATGTAAATTTGCTTTCTTGTATTGATAAGATTTTTCCCAAACTAAGCATATGGCTAGTTTTCCATAAATTTTTACTTTGTAAATATACATGGTTATCAGGGTTTTGGCAAGGCAACCCACCGCTGATAATGCTGTCAAACTGCTCTCATTATATCTGGTAAATTTTCTTATCCATAGTAACATCTAACCTCACTCAAGTTAGATTTACCAAAGACCCCTATACAATCACTGAGTTGTTGAATAGTATACTAGATCCAATTTGAATGAATTTGGGTACATAAATCTAATTTAACCATTTAGTGATTGTACCATGTCATCATAGCATTCAATTCATCCTCTTTCTGTTAAAACCTTGGTATAATTGCATTGAGCAAGACATTTAAAAAATTGAGCAATTGGTAGTATTCAGTTTCTTTCAATTCTTTCAATACAATAGAGGATTTAAAGGGATCGATAGGATCACTACCAATTGCTCAATTTTTTAAATGTCTTGCATAATGTACTTATACCAAGGTTTTAACGGAAAGAGGATAAGTGATGTTGGGTTTTTTCTATGGTAGGAAATTTAACATGATGTATGATAACATAGTCAGTTTATATGTTCTGGTTTCCCACATCAGAAATCAAATGCATACCCTGATGGTGATGAAATCTAGTATTTTGTTTTGATTAAATGTGATTTTGATAGATATAAGTATACACATTAGGCTGTGACTTGGTATTAAACTGTGTTCCTTTTGTTGCTAGTCTGTCATTACTTCTGGTTCATAAGAGTTCTCATGTAAGACACACCTTGAGACTAAAAACATCTAGTTTGGGGACTAGTATTGGTGTATATGAAAAATTATTCTATGGATACAAATATCTGAGAAATCAAAATTTATAATAGCATTTGGCAATTAACTGATGTTCTACAGTGTAACTTTTGTGTAGCTTTGGACGTTTTTTTTTTTAACAAAAAATCCTGCTATAATGCTCACATGTTAAAGCCAGATTTGTGAGGGCTAAAATTTGTGGTCAATGGCACAAAACTGAAAAGGTTGGGAAAATTTTCTTGGATTTTAAAATGCACCTCCTATCTTAGATTAGCGGGAATTTTTAGTTGATTTCAGATACTCGTAAAATTAAGGAAATTAAACCTCCCTCATGATTGTGACGTTTACAATGATTGTATGAATATGATCCAAAATAAATGACAGATTTTCAGCAAATACTTTAGATGCCTTTGTACAGTTGTAAATTTTACCACGAGTGCTACATAAATCTTTTCTTTTAAAAATATAATCTTTGTACAGAGATAAGGATTGTTAAAGTTGAAGCCTGCATTGCTAGGCTTGGTTTATTTCTTGAAAATTATGCATGCTTTCTATACAGTTTTGCTTCAGAAAATTTAAGGTCTGTTGAAAAGAGCCTTAAAAGAATATTTTTGCATTTTAAGAGAAATTTTTATGAAGGTTTGTGAAATTGATTTTTTATAAAGATTGGGAAGAAATGTGCAAATCACCATTTAGGATCATATTACTATAAAAGAAAGAAATCAAAAGCTGAGTAGATATGAAAAAGACTTTAAAAGAATGTTTCTGTATTTCTTTGTGAATTTGTTATCTGTTGACTCATATGAAAATATTTTTTTCTAAAACCAAAACTTAACCAATGATTTATTGTTTATTTAAACCTATAGAAATAGAACAATTTTAAGAATGCATGCATATTTTTTAAGGAATTAACCTGATTCATCTGTATAGTAGAATCATGTCAATAATACTTCGGACCAAGTTTGTATAATAAAGTTAACATTTTTAGAGCATGTACAAATTTGTAAGTAGTCTTCTTTTGTATATTTAGTTCACTACCAAGCTTTTTTACATGTCATTCAAAGTTCTATTTGAGAAGTAGGTCTTGATAAATATGATTTTTAAGATTTTGTATATTTGCATGTGGAGCAGAAATTTTTATTTTAAAAGAACCTTATTTATCTTTCAGTTGATTTGTTTCAATTAAAAGTGGAAAGTTATTGAATTTAAAACTTTAAAAGATAAAGGGTATCTATAAATTCATCTGATTTTCTTTTCATAGTGTATTAAAAGCACAGCTAATATTGATTTGTTTTTTGTGATTGCTGAAATTGTATTATATTCTCATGTTTTGTACATTCATTTGATGTTGTTTTGTAACAAGATTTTCATAGTTGACAAACAATGAAGCGATTAATTTTTTGAAATTTCACTCAGAAATATGTTGGCAATGTTGATGTTATTGTATCAAAGGCGGATTTGGAACCCTCCCATTTGAAAGGAAAATTTGGTTCAGAACTGTATCATAAAAAATTTCCAGGAGATTTTTTTTCAAATTGCGCTCCCTCCTGTTTGAAAATTTCTGGATCAGCCACAGTGTATGAAAGTGATTCGGGCATATTTTTACCGTGTCAAATTAAAAGAATAATCCTAGACAATAATAGTAAAAATAATGCAATAACTAACTTTGTTTTTTGTTGTTGAAATTTTTACACAATATGTAATTTCATAGTGGATTTAATGAAATCTTGAAATTAGCCTTGCCATTTCCTTTTACTTGTATAATATGAGGCAGGTTTAATCTTTGACACTTCAACTAACAACATATTAGGCTAATATACATTTTAAAATGTCTTTATTGTGATGAATTGATACAATTTATTTCAAATATAAAACTTAACTAGCTTTTCTTGTAGGTCACGTGTGCGCTTAATGACATAGAAGTTTTGTAGAAAAAAAAATGTTATAAGGACAGTGAAAGTTTGGGAAAACAAGCATGCTAAACTGGACCTTGAAGGAAAATTCAGCTCGTAGTACTACAAAATATTGACACCTCTACCATTACATGTATCTTCGGTTTGGGGCGTATATGTTCGGTATATACATTTTGTACTACAGAAAATTGATTTATTAATTTCTGAAATATATGAACTTGTTACAGAATAACATCAAATGCTTCTGTATATATCTCATGTTTTTTACTTGTGATCATCTTCATTACTCATTCAAATATTCATGAAATGATTTGAATATTCATGAAGTCTTTTGAATATTCATAAACTATGGGTCCAAACACCATGTTCAGGATTGTTATAATGTACAGTAGAAATGTAGTTACTTTAGGATGTTGTATATTTTGATTCGTGCTTCATAAACATGTGCTTTCATTAATTTTCATTTCCTGAATTTCATGTTTTGAAATTTCATTGTTGCTTATTCTTACATAATGAAGGTTTTGGGAAACTGATTTTGATTTATACAACTGCCCTTTTTCACAGAAATTGTGAAACCTTCTTTTTACATGTTTTTGTGGATGGTAATTTAAGGTTTATTTTCGAGGGATTTTTATTTGATATTATGATCTATGAAAAACATGAAATGTTTATATATTGGATGACCATAGTACATGCACTGAATTGAATTTTACCTTGTTTTAGTATTCATTTGAATAGCATATCTTGCAAGTTGGATAATTTTCCATTTAAGGGGGTACCCAACACTTAGGCTTAAATAAAATTGTGTCATTTAATTTTCCCGAAAATATGCAAAAATATTCACTTTGAATAAATAGATTAATTCACAAAATCTAAAGAAATTTAACCATAGGTTTCTCAGGGAAATTTTTGTTGAACATAATGGAGTTTCAACATTTCCTATTTTGATCACTTAGAGGCTTGATTTCTTTGATTAAATGTAATTAAGTAAAACGTTCAAAGGATTATTAAGAGTTATCTACCTTAGGTGTTCTGTACCCCCTTAATTACTAAATTACTGAAAATCAGGGTAAAGACAAATTTTTAATCTCAGAACAACCACCCATCAAAACATCTGTTTGTCAAAAGACCTGATTACATGCTTAAATTGATTTAAATATCACAAAATGCTTACATATACATGTATCACAAAACTTGCTGGTAGAGATAGCTTAATATGCTTTCAGGGTATCCTACATAAACACTGCAATGTATAGTTTACATATATTTTGTATAGAAGATGTAGTCGAGAGTTTTATATATCAATGTACAGTTACCATAACAATTGTCAGTGCTTTCATTATTGTGAATATTGTACTATAGACCGTGGGAAAACCGGGCGTTTAACCCACTTTTGTACATTTTTTTGTAGAAGTGTAAAGAATTTTTTTTATGAAAACTTGACAGGCTAAACGGTCATTATATGTAAAGATTTTCTTTTGTAATTAAGTAACACATATGAATTTCATATCATTTCTGTAAATCTCAAATTATATCAAAGTCTCATGTAGAACAATTTTAAAATCCACATATTAACAAATGGTTTGTTTTTCTAATTGAAAAACAGTAATATTTGTAGCCATGTACATATTTACATTTCTGGAATTCTTGTGTATTATATTTTGACCATTTTAAAGATATCTTAAACCTTACATTGCCTTTTTGTACAGAAAGAAAATATTTTATTTACTAACATTATCCTGTAAATATGATCCTAGTTAACACTGTTATATATAACCATGCATCCAAAGTGTACATAAGATGTATTCTGATAGTTTAGCCTGTCACGTTTGAGCTTTGTCTGTCAAAAGTGTACAGATTTCATCAACTCATCTACTAAAACCTTGTGTTTTGCAATTAAATCAATAAAAAATGAAAATTAAATATAGTTTTTGTTACGATTTTCATAAGAACAAAATGTTATTATGATAAATATGTCAAATATGCATTTTTGTCTGGTTAAAAAAATGGAGTCAGACCTATATGTGGTGGCGTTAACTTTCAATGTTAAAGGGTTTATGAGTACTCGCCTGTAGATAACCTAAATAGATAACCTAAATAGTGTTGCACGGGCATAATCACCAACTTGCTCACTCACCATATCTCGAGAACTATTAGTCCTAGGTTGATAACACTAAGTATGCATATGCCCCAATATTATAGTTGATCATATGATCTTGACTTTGATTTTCACTTCGACAATTTTCAATACATATAATAGCAATGTTAAAAGTAAGGTACAAATGGGGCTTTTGGGTGTCAAAGTCCAAAAGGGCAATGACAAAACCAGTAAACACGAACAAGAGCAGCATGAAGAAACACAAAACTTAAAAAATACAAAATCAGCCAACTATGTGAACTCAAGCGAGAATGAACTCAAGTGCTCTGGAAGAGTAAGTTATTTCCAATTCAGTTTGTTAATTCGGGTTAAGGAAGACAAAACAAAAACCTATGACAAGCCAACATCTGCACTCATCTGAGAGATAGAAATCCCATATAAGCATTCCATATCTCAAGAGCTATAAGTATGAGGTTGATAAAGCTTGGTATTCATATAAGTTGTATAGCTTAGCACGGCTGGGTCATCATCTTTTGACCCTGAACTTGATTTTCTGGTTGAGTGACTGACAGTGTTCAATAAATATAATAGCAATTTTAAGGTTTTATGAGCATCTCCATTTGTGCACGAATTATAAGTCCTATGTTGATGAAACTAGGTATGCATATGCTTCAGAAGTTGCTTAGCACAGTCGGATCCCCATCTTTTGACCTTGACATTCATTTTCCAGTTGAGTGACTGACAATTTTCAATACACATAATAGCAATGTTTAGGATTTATGAGCACCTCCATATTTTAAGAACTATAAGTACTAGGATGATGATACTTGGTATGTTTTTGCACTAGTAATAGCTTAGCGCAGTTGCTTCCTTATCGTTTGACTTTGACCTTTGAGTGATTGGTTGAGTGACCTTGACAATTTTCAGTACATAACAATAGTAGTTTTTTTTCATGAATAAGAACTTAAGGTGTAGGTTAATTACACTTTCTAAGTGCTGATACTGTTGCAACATTCACCTCATCTTTTAACCTTGACATTGGATTATCAGTTGAATAACTTAATCGATAGATTTTGTCTCGCCTGCGAAGCAAAACGGGACGTATGTGTTACTTTACCGGCGGCGTTTACTTTTTGGAAAAGTTTTATGAGCACCTCCATATCTCAAGAACAATAGGTCCTGGGTTGATGAAACTTGGTATGCATATGCCCCAGTATTAGCCTAGCACAGTTGCATCGCCATCTTTTGACCTTTACCTTGATTTTTCAGTTGAGTGACTTTGACAATTTTCAATACATATACTCATGGACGAAAGAAACGTTACACCCTGAAAATTAATGCTTTAAATCAGAAACATTACAAATTTAAGTCATTTACTTGTTTTATTGTTATAAAACGCGTCCTTACCAGGGTTTATCATGGACATAGACCTGTATATTTAATTTACAGGTCTATGTCATGGAAAACTTGTTGAAAATGGTGAAAAAGGAAGCCGTCATTTTGATTTTCTTAGAAACCAATTAACTTGAAAATTTGTATCAAGAAATAATGTTTTTGTCCATAAGGTCAAATTTAATGCATCTTTGTGTATTGAATTGAAAGAAGTTTAAGCACCAATTGTCTAAAACATTTTTACAGAAAGTTGATATGGTCAGGCGGGGAGTGTGAATGTTAATTTTCATTCAAAGAGACGATTTCGAACACAAATTTTATTCCATTCGTTTTATCTTTAGTATTGGGTAGATTCTTAACAAAAAAATTATTCGGATACGAAAGTGTTTCCAGTTAATGGGTATTTCAAGGTATCAAATCGCATCCGGAAGTGGTTAACCAAGTCAACAAGAATGTCAAGAATTCATTAAAATTTCAATCAGAAAAAATGATTTAAAGTTACCCTGATAGTCTTCTTAGTCATTTAACATTTTGCACAGAAAACGAGTTAACCAGAATTGCGATATTGGATTTTTGCATTATCATCTTTGAATATCTGATGCTTAAAATTAAGGTCAATTCAAGTTCATTGATTTTGTCGGATACCATAATTGCCATTGAGCCATTTCTTTAAATGTTTGTCAATTATTGTGTAGTTTTATATTATTTTACAAATTTCCTTAAGTATTCAAATATGTAACGTCTCTTTTGTCCATGAGTATATAATATCAATGGAAAAGTTTTGCGAGCATCTCCATATCTCAAGAACTATAGGTCCTAGGTTGATGAAACTTGGTATGCATATGCCCCAGTAGTAGCTTAGTACCGTTGCATCCCCATCTTTTGACCATGACCTTGATTTTTCGGTTGAGTGACTTTGACAATTTTCAATACATATAATACCAATGGAAAAGTTTTGCGAGCACCTCCATATCTGAAGAACCATAGGTCCTAGGTTGATGAAACTTGGTATGCAAATGCACCAGTAGTAGCTTAGCACAGTTACATCCTCATCTTTTGACCTTGATTTTCCGGTGAGGTGACTGATTATTTTTATTGCATATATTTGCAATGGTTAAGTTTTATAAACATCTTTTGATCTCAGGAACTGAAAATCCATGTAAATTCAAAATATAGTGGAAGTAAGAAAGAATAATTGTTTCTGATGGTGCTGGCAGGCGAGAAATACTTTAGTGTTACTCTTGTTTAGTGGAGGAATGTGACTTCAGATTTGTTTTTTTTAAAATTGTTTCAACAACTAATACAATATTAATGTATAGTAAAATTACTATGTATTCTGATGGTGCCGGTAGACATCCTGTAGTTTTAACTCTTTTTCATTTCAAGTCTACCACAGAATGCATTTGTCAAAGCCCTTTCCAATCGTCAACTTTCCCTTGTGTACCATCATTCCGTCCGCTCCAGCTTATGGAGTTTACGTATCTCAATTGATTCGTTACTCCAGACTCCAGAGCGTGCGGGACTTCCATCGATTTCCTTAGCAGAGCGTCAAAAAATTGGTCACACAGGGTTATGTTGCTCCTCGGTTGCTGTCTTCACTCAAGAAATTTTATTGAAGACATCATGCACTTATAGACAAATATGAGATTTCGATCCCCCAGATGAGTACAGATGTTGATTTGTCATAGAGTTTTATTTTGTCTTCCTTTACAGGATTTGACACACTGATTTGACCGTTGGCAACGCGACGGATGTGCTATAACAAGCAGGAAGGAACTGCTTACTCTTCCGGAGCACCTGAGTTCACTCTCGTTTCAACTAGAGTTCGAGTTGTTGATTGATATTCAGTTATTTTTGTGTTTCCATGTTTTACGTGTTGTCTGTTTTTGTCTCGTTCTTGTTGGTGTTTACTGGTTTTGTCTCTGTCCTTTCGGACTTTTGACATTTGGATACCCCATTGGTACCTCTGCTTCTTCCCTTTGAGAGTCACGTGTGACAAAATTATTTGACAATCCATATTGGGCCTCAAACGTACAGGGTTCAACTTTCTGCAGTCATATCATGCTGCGCTTAGCGTCGCGATTGATTGGCTTTTGACAGGATTTTGACTCTATATTTGTTACATGGGAGTTCAGTAATAGCATTTTAACTGAGAATATACTATATAAAACCCTCTGAAATCATTGTTTCCACTTAAAGTCTCTGGAACTACTCTAAAAAATGTAATGAAACTAAATGTAGGTAAACAGCGATATGTAATTATGTATACTACCGTATAGCGGGAAATTTTCTCGAGTTTCTAATTTTCGCTAAATTCGCGACGATTACTCCATTGCATAATTTAGAACCCGCGTAAAATAGATTCAACATAAATTTATAATGAGAATATTATCAAATCGCGAAAATAAATGTCCCCTAAATAATAACTTAGTCATTTGGTATGAAATCGCGAAATTTGAACGCCGCGAAAATTACCCGCTATACGGTATTTACTAGGAAATTTTGTTAAAGTTGTATGCTTAAAATACGGATAACAAAATTACCTGGAAGTGAACGTCTAGTAGACTTTCTTGTTTGATGATTGTAATGCATGCCCGATTCAGTTTCAAAAGCCTGTAACTTTGTTACACCCAATATTGGAACATTAAATCCAATACTTTTCTTTACAAACGTGATGACTTCAACTTTCCAATCGTCAACTTTCCCTTCGTGTTTATCAACATTCCGTCCGCTCCAGCTAATGGAGTTTTCGTATCACAATTGATTCGTTACTCCAGAGCTTGCGGGAAAACATCAATTTCGTTGGCAGACCGTCACGTTTGACACAAAAATTGCTAACATAGGGTTATGTTGCTCTTTGGTTGCTGTCTTCACTCAAGAAATTTTACGGTAGACACCATCCATTCATAGAAAAATATGGGATTTCTGTCTCTCAGATGAGTGCAGATTTTGGTTTGTCATAGAGTTTTGTTTTGTCTTCCTTTACTGGTTGACACACTGAATTGGCAATTAGCAGCGCGACGGATGTGCTATAGCAGACAGGAACCGCTTACTCTTCCAGAGCACCTGAGTGCAATCTTTTTACGACTTGAGTTCGCGTTGTTGATTTCTGTTCATTTGATTTTGTGTTTTCTGTTTCCTCGTGCTGTTCTTGTTCGTGTTTCCGGTTTTGTCGTTGCCCTTTCGATTTTTTGATGCTTGAATGCCCCATTGGAGCGTCTTTGCTTCTTCACCTGTTCAGGATTTTTCATATTCAGTTTTATAAAGGGCTTCATCCCTATTGTTCCTAAGAATTTTTTCACTCTAAAACGCGTCTTCTTAGTAGAGATAATGTAATTAATTAATATGATGTTAGTATAAATGGACAAAAATAGAAAAATCTATACGCGTGTTGCTTGTGCGGTTATAAGGATTTTTATAAGTTAAGCTTTATCGTGCACATTTCAAGGACTTATCCCTCTATAACAGAATTTGAAAAAAATATTGGAAGATTGAAAGTTGAAAGTATCGAAGGTAAAGTACTCGAAGTAAGGACATTCCGAGTTCCGAAAAAGGCAGCCAAACCCAGCTCAGAGAGCAAACTGGTATGATATGATAGGAACAGCGTGTCATTACAGATAGATGACTTTTGTTTCCAGAACAAGAACGGAATTTTATAACACTATCGGGAATCCGAGCACAAATTAACCAAGCTCTCATTTCAATAACAACAGATTTGAGAAATAATCAAGACATGGACACACTGACAAGAGGAACTTGTTGAACTCTTGTTAAACGAGAACATGCCAACTCATAAAAACAAAAAAGAAATAAAACCACATTTTGGTACATAGAAGAAGCGTAGGAATTCAAAAAGGCAAAATCGACAGACAAAATATTAGCACAAAAACAATCCATACAAACGAAAACTAACTTAAAGATACACCATTACGGAATACAAGGGATCACCTTTATGTAGAAAGAAGACATGTCTCAGTCTGGTAGGCTGCAAGGCAACCATCCTGACCCACTAAATGTAACATAAAGGATTCCCTTTTTGAAATAATATTAGGAATTCATATAATAATTGCTACACCGATGCTCTGCCAAATCCACAGCACCAGAAACAAGGTTGTTTGATGCTTGCTCTTCAACAACATCAGGAACAGAAAGAACAATCAGATGCTGATTTATATTTATTCCAGCAATGGGTGTCGAAATTGCCTATTTTAACTTCATCCGTCAAAGAATTAATAATGAGAAACTACACACTCCATTGCACACTCAATGGACAAAGTGGAGGGAGTTAGCGAATGAGCATACCTTGGAGTCATCATAGTCAAATTCACGGGGGGGGGGGGCTTTCGTAACTCCAGGTATTTTAGGGTACAGTTGTGCGGCCCAGTAATTTTATACCCACCCCATTCATATTGGTCGGCTTAAGAAAAGGTACCCATTCATATATTTTAATGCATTTAAAATTTCTATTAATATGGTTTAACTTGACATATTTTATAGATATTCTATTCAAATCAAATCAAATGCATGTACAGTTAAGTTTACAAAGAGGCAAAACGTGGATGCTCGGTCACTCTTTTCTATTGATATATGACATTTGGGAAAAGAATACCTTATCATATATGCAACATCTGAAATTTCTACCTTTTTCATATATTGAGCACCCAAAAAGTAGACCCTTTTTGGACGCACATATGTACCTACCTTTTATAATGGAAGTTACCCCCCACCCCCGTGGTCAATCTACAGCAGTCGAAAATAAGAATGTTGGATAGGCACCCTAGAGCTTTGTAATTCATAAACTGTTAACACAGAAACATGTCTCGCTGTCGCATCTGAACACATTATAAATAAAGCTAGAAATGCCGATGTTAAAATTGACTTCTTACTACTTCTAGCAATTACTCTTTTTAGAAATGATCTTTACGCATGCTAATCATAATGATTACCAAATTTAAATGTATTATCATTACTTGTACGCATTAAAAAAAAAAAAATAGTAAACCAAACAAGTATAATATATCAAGGTCCCTAAGACCATAACTGCAAAAACATTCCCGGGGATCATACGGATAAAATTCTCATTTAATTGATATGTACTAAAGCTAATGCAACTGCATACCTAAATACCTGATTTGACACATTGAATTGGAAATTAGCAGCACGACGGGTGCATGCTATAGCAGGCAGAAACCGTTACTCTTCTGGAGCACATGGGTTCACTCTTGTTACGACTCGACTTCGCGTTGTTGATTTCCGTTCGGGTGATTTTGTGTTTTGTGTTTTTTCGTGCTGTTTGTGTTCGTGTTTACCGGTTTGTCGTTGCCCTTTCGGACCTTTGACACTCGAATTTCCCATTGGTATCTCTTTGCTTCTAAATAAAATGAGGTGCCTTAATTGCTTCCTGTAAAAACAAAACCGTAAGCATATACAAAATCAGTATAATATCTCAATGTCAGTAGACCGTAACTGCAGGGACATAAGAAAATAGAGGATTACTGGATCTGTTAAGGTTGCACATGTGATGACACCTTTTACCAGATACATCGACTGTAAGGACACAAAACCAGTCAGCTTGTTACCTTTATGGATAACATAAAGCTTCTACAACGCGATCGAGTTGTTAATGGAATTTCTAACATCGAGAGAAATAAATTTAATTATTTTATCATATAGATATAGGTGAAAGATCGTGATTTCCAAGTTAAATAAATTTCTGGATTTTCACGGAGTTAATTACAGGATTTATCTAACTCGCGTGCGAATTTATCTAACCCTCGTGAAGTTTCCCACGAAAAATACGTAACTTAGATTAGTGCGCAATACACAATTCATTAATAAATAATTTCTTTCGTTTTCATTATTTGATGAACTATTAGTCATGTTTTTCCAAATTATCTATATAATAAATAGTATAACTAATTCGGGTAACGAATATCAATTTTAATGTCACTCGTATCGAATAACGCTAGGGGATTCAACTCGTGCGCGGAACAAGTTCCGCGCACTTGTTGAATCCTGGCGTTATTCGAGACTCGTGACATTAAAATTGATATTCGCCACCCCTCATTAGTTATACTATAATTAATGGCGATACTTGCCGAGCGATTAAAGAGGGGCCCATTAAAATATCCAATTTATTTCTCGAGATGTTAGAAATTCCATAATCATCGAGAATTAAGTTGTAGAAGGTTTTTCTCTAATGTTTACAGGTAAGAAATTGCAAAAGGTCGCTCATCAATTGCACGTGCAATTACGTTGAGAACAGATTTCTCTCTAGAGGTGAGAAATATTTTTTTCACAAACTGTTTGAGAGGTTGATATATCGGATGAAAATTAGAGAAACAAACTTCTTGTATCTAATCAAACGTCACTCATATATAGTAGTTGAACCTGTACTTAAATATGTTTTTGTTTTGATTTATGCGATTGGATGCCTTTTGGTAAAATGCGCAAAATCTATCAACACTCTTGGAAGATTCGACACAGAAAGATAGAAATTGAACACTTATTATTGATCAAGTATATCAAACATATATTGTTATATTTCTTAGAACTATAAGTTATTTTTGATACTAGTGAAATAGGTTTTTTAAAGCAACAAAGACGAAGTTTAAATGTTCAAGTCTGTCATTTTATTGTAAAAATAGATAGAATATGTCATGAACAGCTAGCACAACACTTTTGTTCCAATTTGAACTGTTAACTGTTATATGTTAATATGTTTCTATACATTTACTTGGTATAACACTATACGTGAAACGTAGAGGAACGCGAAAGTCTGCAGTCTTTACAAGTGAGTTATTTTGTATAAACCAAAATGACTTGCAAATGACGTCAAAAGCTTTGTAATTCATAAATTGATAACACAGAAATATGTCTCGCTGTCGCACCTGGACACATTTAAAATAAAGCTAGAACTGCCAATGTTAAAAGTGACAACAGTACTGGCAATAACTCTTTATAATGATCTGTACTGATGCTATTGATTGTGATTTCCAAATTTAAATGAAGTACCGTTACTTGTTCATACACAAAAAATAGTAAACCAAACAAGTAAAACATATCAAGGTCCAAAGACCATCACTGCAGGAACATACCTGGGGATCTCATGGAATTGATATGTACTAATGCTAATGCAACTGCATACCTAAATACCTGATTTGACACAATGAATTGGAAATTAGCAACACGACGGGTACATGCTATAGCAGGCAGAAACCGTTACTCTTCTGGAGCACCTGGGTTCACTCTTGTTACGACTCGAGTTTGCGTTGTTGATTTCGGTTCGGGTGATTTAATGTTTTTTTGAGCTTTTTTTTCGTGCTGTTTATGTTCGTGTTAACCAGTTTGTCGTTGCCTTTTTCGGACTTTTGACACTCGAATGCCCCATTGGTACCTCTTTGCTTCTAAATACAATGAGGTGCCTTAATTGCTTCATGTGAAAACAAAACCGTAATATACAAAATCAGTATAAAATCTCAATGTCAGTAGACGGTAACTGCAGGGGCATAAGGGAATAGAGGATTGCTGGATCTTTCAAGGTTGCACATGTGATGACACCTCTTACCAGATACATCGACTTAAAGAACACAAAAACAGTAAGCTTGTTGCCTTTATGGAAAACACAAACGTCTTGTATCTAATCAAACGTCACCTAATATATAGTAGTTGAACCTGTACTTGAATGTGTTTTTATTTTGATTTATGCCATTGGAAAGCCTTTTGGAAAAATGCACAAAATCAATCAACATTCTTGTAAGCCTCGACGCGTCGTAGAAAGAAAAAAATAAAAACTGTTATTATTGGGGCTCCCACAGGATACCTCCTTCAGGTCGCAAGGTCGCTTTTAAAAGGGGCCCCGAGGTCGCAAGGTCGCTTTTGAAAAGCATATTTTGGCAAAGGTCGCAGGTCGGTTTTTTGGCATAGGTCGATTTTATGAAGTGTAGGTCGGAAGTCGCCTTTAAAAAAGCCCTCATGCAGGTCGCAGGTCGTTTTTAACCCTGCGGGAGCCACATTATTTATAAGCATATCAAGCAGATCGTTATATCTCTTTGAACTAAAAGTTATTTTTGATACTACCCGGTATTTGATTTGGTTTATTTAAAGCAACAAAGACGAAGTCTTGTTCAAGTCTGAAATCTGATGTTAATTTTATTTTAAAAATAGATAGAATTTGTAATCAAACAGCTAGGTATATTAGATAAATATCCACAAAACACTTTTGTTTCAATGTTAAATGTTAACTCTATAAATTGTTTATATACATTATTTCACCGAGATTTCAACCAGTTTTTACATTTGTTCCACAAGTTTATGAAGTCGTTACTAAGCAATAAAACAACGAGTAACAAAAGAATGACAGACCCCATGTATCCCATTGACGCAGACGATCTGCGACTGTCACGTGCAGAGGTTTTGGTACGGTTCCTCTTATTGGTCGAGGATTTGTCCACTGAGATTGCATTTATTAAAACATTGAGGTGAGGCTGAAGAAGAGTTTTGAGTTCACTTAAAGTAAGATTTGATTCGGTAAGGAATCCCAGAGGATTTGACCCGACTTTGTCACACGGACAATAACAAGTTGTGTGTTGATCACTTTTTGCTTCGGTTGTCATCACGCTTGTTATTTGTGTGGTGGATACCTCTGTTGTTGGTTCATCTTAAAAAAAAAAAGAAAAATAATTTTAATTTCTCTTTAAATTTGAGGCAAGTGTTTTGAAATGAAATTAGATTTATATTTTCTTACCTTTAAAAAAAAATCACACTATTTGTAAATATTCAGGCATGTTTTCTATTTTCAGAGTGTCTACTTAATATTTCAAACTGGTACTATTTTTTTACAAGTACCAAAATCTGATGTCAACAGATAGTTTAAATATGCTAATTATGCATCTTTCTCATTCAGACGAAATATTTAATGATTAAATTAATACAAACATGAAACTTTGTGGTAATATTTGCATTTTATTTTGAGATACTCTGCACTGTTTGCTTTGTTGGTGAAGTCTTGTGTCATTCCAAGAAACCTATTCCGGCACCAATACTTTAAGTTGGAGAAGCATCAAAGTTGATAAATTTCTTATCTATTTTCTCTTCCTTTTCCTTGATCAGTTTATTTTTATTTAAACTGTGTTCCTCATATTTTTTAAACTCTTGTCTTTCAATAGAACAATAGAAAATAATGAGACGTGGAATAAGTGTACGCGACACAGCCCACAATCAAGCGGCAATTCAGAGAAAAATTACAATGGAAAACCGCCAGAAGCCTTCAACGACGCCATTTGGCGCTGCTCGCGGTTCTGCAATTGGCCCATGGTTTGAATCAAATGCATATAATTAAAATCCATTCCTGAAATAGTCACAGATAGACCCCCTTCTTAAACCAGGAACAGAAAACATAATAAAAAACAAGTACAAACGAAAGCTTTGACAAAGATTCCTGGCTTAGGACAGGTGTAAAGCAAAATAGTGTCCTATGACATTTTGTCCACCCTGCCATACTTAACACTGAAAAATCTAGAGGTCTCTTAAGCGTTTTATTCCGTCCTTGGACTTCATCATAGGAGTGAATGCTACTTAAGACAATATTTCACAGCGGACACTTTTTTATGTTACACAGGCACATATACTATGTGGCGGAGTTAAACTAGTTTTTTTTGGGCCCAACCTTCCCCCTATCAATATTTCTATTGAATAAGCACAAAAACTAAACACACAATAAAAATCAAATCGATCAAAGTCCAACTTTTGATTTGAGTGTCTCTGATGACATAAAGCGCTCTGGACGCAGTTTAGATAATTTTTCTAGAACTTGTTGTAATTTTGTTTGCCGAAGCAATTGCTAGATAATTGAAAGCAAAACGTGAAGATAATGAGAAGTATTTGTCATGCTCGTTGCCAAAATGTGAAGTCAATCCTCGTAATCAGAATTTCGACTTGTATTTCGTGAAAATCGTCCTAAATTTCTTTTTAAGGAAAAAAAACATACAAACAACATAAGAACAGTTACACACAAAAAAACCCAAACAAACAAAAATACTTGAAACACCCCCTCCAAAAAAAACCGAAACAAAATGTTTACCTGTACTTAAACATTCATAAGTTATGTCCAGATACTTGAATACGTTGGGGTATGGATCTTCACCATTTACATGTGTTGCCATGACATGGCATTGTTGTTTTGAATCGCAGTCTGTTTTGACAGCCAGGGTCCTATTATCCCCACGGTTGTAGGTGTAAGAAGACTTAACACTGTCATGATGTGAACACAATGTTGAATTTCTACGACCATAAAATGCCTCCACAATATTGATTGTTGAGTCAGAACATGCGATAGAGGCCTCTTCATTTTCACAAACTATTATCTGTTCTATTTGAAATATGAAAAAAAAGATTTAAGAATTTATATTTACATAATCAATATAATGTATTAGAATATTACCTTTAAACATAATAATTTCAATGTTCTAGAACAATATTCTGTTGGATCTGTTTAACAGCTTTGACTTGCCTTTTTGTCCCACTGCGCAACGCGGAGCAGGGACATAGAAATGCCGGTGTCTGTTCGTTCGTCCGTACGTGCGCCCGACCATCACTTTTTTTTTCGTAACAGATTTCTCAGCCACCCCTATTCATAGGCTTTCGATATATGGCATTCAGCTTCAGATAGGGTCTCATATGATGGGATACGTTTCAAGATCTTTCGCTTACCTATTTCCTGTTTAAGGAGCTGACATAGGATTTAAAAGGGTCAAATATGGAAAATATTTCGTAACAGATTTATCAGCTTTTACTGTTCTTCGGTTTTTCATATTTGACATGCAGCTTAAGGTAGGGGTTTCATATGTTTTGATGCGTTGTCAGGTCTGTCGCTTGCTGTTTAACGTGCCAACTTAATACTTTTTATTGGTCAAAAATGGAAACTTTTTCGTAACAGATTTCTAAGCTATTACTATTCATAGGCTTTTTGGTATATACAGCTTTAAGTAGGAGTCGCTTATGGTGGGATGCGTTTTCATGTCTGTCGCTTACCTACTTCCTGTTTAAGGAGCCGACTTAGGATGTTTAAGGGTCGAAAAGGAAAAATTCGTCGTAACCGATTTCTCAGCCACCACTATTCCTGGTTCGAAATTTGGTATGCAGCTTCACGTAGATTCTTCTATGGTGGGATGTGTATCCAAGTCTGTCGCTGACCAACTTTCTGTTTAACGAGCCGAAAAAAGCGTCAAAAATGGAAATTTTTCGTAACAGATTTTTCAGCTATTACTATTCTCATTTTTTATGTAACTGCATATACAAAATAATATATTTATTCTAAACTTGTATAATTTATACATTTCGAACCATAAAACGACAATAATCCATACCTGAACAAGAAACGGTAAGAAAAGCTGCTAAAATAGTACAAGTAAATCCAATTTTCCAAATCAGCATCTTCATAGCACCATCAACAAGCACAGCATGCACCAAGCTTACATCATTTAAAATGTCAATATTTTCATTTTTAATCATTTGTTTAAAACAAAGGATTAAAATTACTAACTATATGATTAATTATTAATAAAAAACAGAAATTGAAAACGGTACTGATATTTATTTTCAATGGTTCTAGCTTTTAAATCTTAGAGAGGGTATTTAATAATTAAACAGTGAATATGAAGCTTATCCTTTAGTACAAAAGACGTATTATTATACTAGCAACATACCAATCCCTTGTGAAATGGTATAAAAGTTTTTTCTTTGCTAAAATATCACGGAAAAGTAATTTGTTTTAGTAAAGCATTCTTTGAAACTAAACGATGTTTAATAAATAATGTTGGCATTTATGTTTCTACATAACAACATATATTTCCATTGAGATTTAAATGATATGATTTGTCAATTAATACAATTAACTTTATACCAAGATCCTTACAAACTCATGTTCTTGTTGGCTTTAATGTTTGTTTTTTTCTCGCCTGTGTTTTAGCAGTTCGTGCTTCTCGAATCATGTTATTCTAAACTGATATATGCATGACAAAATTTTATATTAAAAAATCCATACCTGCGGAAAAGAACGGTTAGAGTAGTTGCTACAATAGTACAAGTAAATCCAGCGACTTCATTGCACCGCCAGCAAATACTACATCGTTAAAAAAATGCCAATTGCCCCCTTTTAATTATTTGAATGGGACAAAGGACATAAAATTGCAAACTATATTTTATTTTTTATAAAAAGCAGACTGATATAAGTTTAAAAAAAAATGATAAATCGTGCATTAAAAATTACACAGTTAAGTTCATGTTATTTTGCCAAAGACTTATAATAATGCTAGCAATATATACATATCCCTTGTCAAATGGCGTAAAAGGTTTTTAACGATAAAATGTCATGAAAAGTGATTTGTCAAGTAATTCGTTCTTGGAGACTAAAGATTTTGAAATAGATAATATTGAAATGTATATTTTCTCATGTCTTGGATGGCATAGGTATGATAATATTCGGCTTCCCCAAATTTTAAATGATTTTCTTAAAGTGTATGATACGTTCGAACATATTCGATTAGCATAATTAAGAGCAGATCAATTTCAAAGTCCGTTGATACATGCGTTATTGCCGGAACTTTAGTCACATTCAACATTGGCATTTTAAATCAAGAGTGGTCTCAAGTGCTCCCGAAGAACCAGCAGTTCCTGCTTGTTAAAGAGCACCCGTCATATTATTCGAAACTTATACATTTCATGCATTAACAAATTATAAAAAATATATACTGTGGACTCATTTATTTTCGTTGGTACCGATTTTCGTGGTTTAGTGAAAAAGGCCAATTTCTTGGAATCTTAAATTCGTGGTTCTGAATTAGGCAGCATATAGATCAATATAAAATTTCCTTTTCGTGGGGTAACAAATTTTGTGGGTCAAGAACGCACACGAAAACCAGGTTGTCCAGGTTAATACTTCATGAAAATTTGCCAATTTGTCACTTTTAATCAATTGTATGAGACAAAAGATATAAAAGTGCAAACTTTGATTTATTTCTTGATAAAAATCAGACTGATATTGGTTTTCAAATATTTGATAGATCGTGCATCAAACATTTAACAGTCAATAAGAATTTCATGGCATATTAAACAGTTAAGATGAAGTTCATGTTATGTTGCCAAAGACCTACAATAGTGCAAGCAATATATACCAATCCCGTGCGGGGCCCGGGTGGCGAATAGGCCCGCAGCAGAGCCTAGCTTGTCGTAAAAGGCGACTAAGGGTCTTGGGATTCTGATGTCGGGTCAGTGCTCAGCCCACAGAGCGACCAAGTGTGTACCCTAGGTGGCTGAATAGGGTAGCCCTCGTCCGCGGGGGTTGTCAGGTCTATAATACGGAAACCCTGACCGCCGACCATAGTGGGCCAACGTGTGTGGAGAGTGCCACGCTTCATGCACGTAAAAGACCCCTTTGTGGACCGCCAAGTAGTGCACCACATAGGCTAAATTTTTCGCCCCTACCCATCTCTCCCCTTTTCCTGTGGTTCTTCAAAATTTACCGATCCTTTGTATCCCACCCCTTCCCATATTTCATTTATCATCATCATTTCATGTTCATTGTATCATCCTTTTCATGTTCATCGCCTGTAAATAACCTATATAGCGTTGCACGGGCGTAAAACACCAACTCACTCACTCACCAATCCCTTGTGAAATGGCGTAAAAGGTTTTTCAACGATAAAATGTCATGAAAAAGTAATTTGCTAAGTAAGTCGTTATTGGAGACAAATTAAACAGATGTTGAATAAATAATATTAAAATATTAAATTTCTGTTATCTCATGCCTTCGATTGCTTAGGTATGGTGATATGCGGCATCCACAACTGTTTAAAGATATTCATTGAATTTGTTAAATGTGAACATGTTTTGATACAACTTTGATATTTGGTTTGCGGCTTATATTAGTACAAATCCATTCCAAAAGCCGTTTATACATGTGCTATTGCCGAAACTCTGGTGACTTTTAACATTTGTATTTTAAACTTCATTTGTTTTTGTGCCCGGCTGCTTCACTTGAGACCATCTATGTTTTAAGGGGATGACCAACACCTACACTAAAATAGAATTGTGTCGTTAAATGTCCAACATCAAAATTGGCTAAAACCTGTACATTAATTTCATTAATATTGCTGCAAAAATCTTAAGAAAATCGAACCATAAGTTTCTCGTGAAAATTGACTTTAAACATAATGGAGTTGCAATAAATCTTATTTTGATCATTAAGAAGCTTGAGATCTTTGAACAAATGTGCCTGATTAAAACATTCAACTGATAATTAAGAGTTTTCTCCCTTACTTGTTCTGTAGCCCCTCCATAAAACAGTTTATCTTGTGATGACCCTGGTTTATCCAAGACCTAAAACAGTGCTCATATGTTCCACAGTGTTTTATGAAGTAAGTTTCAACTGGTGGATCAGAACAAGCTAGATCTTAGAATATACCTGACGCGAATTTTACCTACAATTATTTGACATTGAAAATTAACCGAGTAGTTTGATTTATAACTAGTACTGATGTTAATGTTTATAAGAAATAAAGTTATTAGTTTTAACCATCAACATGACATACTAAGTGCCAAAGGAAAGGATTAATGCCCTTCAGCTGTCAACAGACAATTTTTAAAGATATCTCTCGATACATGTCCGACGTAGGCGAACTATAAAAAAAACTAATCTCATCTGAAAGAAATAAGACGATTGTTGGTTTAGATAGTATACAGGCTAATAAAGGATTTTATTTGATCAATATCTATAAAAGTTAAATGTTTTAATAGCGAAAAGGCGTTTCTATATTCGAACCCGATTTTCGAACCCGATTTTCAATTTTCGTTCTTTTCGGAGCGTCGGGTATCTCGCAAACTTTGTCTGAAAATATTGTGATATTCCTACCCAGGAACTTCCGCTTACCCAACTGGATTGTGCGAGCATATGGTATCTTTCAAGAATTTTTTGTGACGCTCATTCAAGAAAATAATGACCTTCCCTTCAATTGTTAAAATGAAGTACACATGATTTAGTTGTTAACTTAAATCCCATAACTGTAATGGAAAGCATGTTGCTACAAAAGAAGAAATGCTGACAATAGAAAATTGGAGACGTTTGTTAAACCCCCTATACATATACGATATTCGCAAACTAGTAGTTTTTAAAAATTGTAGTTATACGAGTTCGTACCATATTTTCTTCCACCCTTTTACCAGCTATTCCCGACCTTTCACAATTTCTTCAGAAATCCAGAAATTTTATGCATCCCCGTCAAGCGACCATAAAGATTTTAATTTTGAAGCGTTTACGAACAAGTTACGGTAAACTCGAGTCATTTGCAATCACCATGAGTTCTTTACAAGTGATATGCGATGCGTTTACGAGTTGAATTATGACATTGTCATTTTTTCAAAACCCTCTTAAAACTAAGACGAGTTCATGCAAGTTGTAAAGACCTCTTAATGAGGACCTAAGAGTAAATTACGAGTAGATTGCAAGTCTTTGTGATCAAATACGAGTTGTAAACCCGTAAGAACTCGTAAGGAAATCTTGTATTAGTGCAGGGGGTATTATAGAGCTTTGAAAAAGCATTCATGTAGTAATTAATGGGCAAAGGTTTAATGGATCAATCGAACGTAGTAATTCTGAAAAGGCATAGAGAAAACCTTGGTGCATAAAATTAGCACAAAATCAACTACACTACATTAAAAACACACAATACAACCAAAGAAGCAATCAGCAGCGTGAACCTTAGTTGAAACGAGAATGAACTCGGGTATTCTGGCACAGTTTATAGTTTCAGCTGGCTTTCACAGCCGTAATGTTTATGGATTTAAATATCAATACGAAGCAGATCTTCCAGAATCAGGTAACACTGATCTCAATTTCTTTCGAATGTATTAAATGATTGATTGAAGAATTGTTATTTGCTTTATGTCCTGTCGGCGATCGTTCAGTCATCATCAGGACAAAAACAAATTACAATATATGACTAATGTTTGGATATAAAACTAAGTCAAAAGACATGGCAAACATGTTGACCCGTTAAGTCGCCTCCCACGATAAGCTTAACGGGTGGCTGCGGGATTATTCTTTTCACATCCGGTCCGGCACGGGGGGAATGCATAAAATGAAATAGGACAGTCACTGTAGTGTGAAATAACATTTTGAAATGTGGCACACACTGTGTAACATGTGAAGCAGGTTACACAAAAGTGTGTATCACAGTTTAAAATATAATTTCAAATAGACAGAAAAAATATTGTGGTCATTTCTTATCAATTAATTTCAATTACATGTTTTCACAATTCAAAAATCAAATGATAGAGAAAAAAATAATTTAAAAACAATTTTTAAACTAAAATCCCAATTTTGAACCCCACCTGTTCAAAAACTTTCTTCATTGAAAATTAACACAAGTTTTCAAATTGTAAGAATATCATCTGAATGTTTCATATCAAGTTCTATCTATAGTATATTTTAAGCATGCAGATTGATCTTGATATAAAATAATTTATTAACAAATATTTACCAATTTGTTTTTTATTATTTGAAGCAATGCAAAAGTTTTCAGGTAAATACAGACTTCAAATTTGTATAAATGATATAAAGACCACTAAAATGTTTGCATACTGACTTTCACATTGTCAAAAAAAAGAATGTCCATTTACATTTCTTATAATTAGCAAATTTTTACACTTTTTAGGACTTGATAAGTTCTTAAAATACGACATTTATACATAGCTATGCCCTTTTTTACGCTAAATCCGGGAAACTTAAGAGTCACTCAGCATTAATCATTAAGGTCCTTTTAAGATAACTTAAAGTGGCGGATCCTGATTTTTGAGAAAAGTGTGATGGGGGTGTTCTACTCTTTGTATTATGAAGATTGAAGAGGTGTTACCAGCCAATTGTGCCCCAAAAGTGGGTTGTCGGTTCAGCCATTTGTGTAAATAAGACGGAAGGGGAGTAACAAGCAAAGTTTGCTAACAAACTGCACAACAATTACAAGATTTACCAAAGAAAGGTACTGTAAGGAATCAATTCCTGCAGCACCGTTCTTGATCCACCACTGCTTTGGACACATGCACTGTGATCAAAACGTTAAGTAGGGATGAATTGATGTTGAATCCTAAACAATAACACTGTCAATCGACAGTCCACGTTACATGGTATGGCGTTGAAAAATATAGTAAACTTTTGTTTACAATTTATGTTGGTTAACGATCTGGAGAGAAGATCACATAATCAAGCGCAATTTTTATTTTTGTTCCAACTTGTCTTCACGCTTTATGTGTCAAAGTATGTATTTCCTTTTTTGTAAAAAAAAGCACACACACACACAAAAAAACAAATAAAAAACTAACATACAAACATTAAAAGAAACAAAACAAAAACAAGCAAAAGTCACTGAAGTCTTTTAATGTGTACTGTTAATTCGACCATCACTCCATTTTTTCAACAAGGTAATCAGATCGGTACTTGCCAAGAAAATAAAGACTAATGAAAGAATAATAGTCCCTAGATAACCCATAGATGCAGACGACTGACGGCTATCACGTGCTGAAACTTTGGTACGGCTCATTTTATTGGTCGAGGCTTTGTCCACAGAGATTTCATCTACCAAAACGTCGAGGTGAGGCTGAAGAAGAGTTTTGATTTCACTGAAAGTAAGATTGGATTCACTAAGGAATTCCCATTTATTTGATCCCACTTTGTTACAAGGACAACTGCATGTTTTGAATTTGTCGCCGCTCTTGGTTGTCATTAAGTCGGTAACATGTTGAGTTGAAGTACTGGGTATATCCGTTGTTGGTTCATCTGTGGCAAAAAAGGTAAAACTGGGTTAAATTTAAAATCGAATGAACAAGATATTCATGTTTACATTGTACTGTTTTAACTCGGCTTGCAATAAGATAAAAAAAAACCTTTGCTTCATTAATATATTTTTTCGGTCCTTAAATTTTCTAGTTAAAGTTCGTTGACTTTTTTACAAGCTTATTCAAATAGCCATCCGGCCTGGGTGCCACAAAACATGAAAAATGAGGATAATATCAATTACATTTTTCAGAATGCTCTTGCTTTTGCTTTATGTAGAGGACTAAAACCATGCCTGTTGTCACCGAAATGTGCAAATGCCATGAGAGATTATGTTTCGAATCAAATTGTAACACATGCCAAGAAGCCCAAGGCACAGAGGACCAAATGTGATGCCATTAACTGTAAAAGGCAACTATCAACATGGATCCAGTGTGGAGTTTGTGGACGGTGGCTTCATTTTAAACGTATCAACATTACCAAAGCACCAGAAAGTGATTATGTATGTGTGGTGTGTAATGCTCAGTATGAATGAGATATCTTTGTACCTATACCTCAAAGAAGATAGAGGTTTACTTGTTTTTATTTACCCACCAACTTTATTGCTGGGTATAAAGTTATTTTGGTCATTATCTTTGTCCATTTGTTAGCCTATCCATAACACTTTTTTTTCTTTAATTTCTCTGGAACTTTAAGTGATATCTTCATGAAATTGTGTACGGAAGTGAAATATAATAGACTACTTGTATGTAAGAATGTGCTCTTTCTTGTTGTATATCTATGGTACACAACAGGTGGGGTCAGATTAAATGTTATACAGCCTTACATCTGGCTGGAGGTGTTGTATATCTGTGGTACACAACAGGTGGAGTCAGATTACATGTTATACAGCCACATTAGGTCACAGACTGCAGCTGGACTCTACACTGGCATGATAATGCTTGACTTACAAAAAACATTTGACACTGTAGATCACAAAATTTTGTGTAATAAGCTTCGAGTTATGGGGGTTACTTCCATAAAATGGTTCGAATCTTATCTGACAGATAGACAACAAATGATGAGTGCGAACGGCACACAGTCTGAATTTCTTAAAGTTAACTGTGGTGTCCCACAGGGTAGTATCCTAGGCCCACTTTTGTTTCTATGTTATGTCAATGACATGTCTGCCAGTGTGGGGTCCGACTGCAAGCTGCTACTTTACGCTGACGACAGTGCCATTTTGTACTCTCATAAAGATCTAGATGTAATATCAAAGAAACTTGGCAATGAACTTCAGTCCTGTAGTAATTGGTTAGTAGATAACAAGTTATCACTCCATTTAGGAAATACAGAGTGTATATTATTTGGATCTAAACGTAAACTCAGAAAAACATGCGAGTTTTCTGTTACTTGTAATGAACACACTATAAAATCTCAAAAAAGTGTTAAATATTTGGGAATTAATATTGATCAATATCTTTCCGGGGATATTATTGTCAAAAAATATTATTCAAAAAGCTAATGCCAGACTGAAGTTTCTTTATAGAAATGCAAAATGTTTATCCAAAAATGCAAGAAAAACCTGAGTATGGCACTTATACAATGCCATTTTGACTATGCGTGTTCTTCATGGTATGGCGGTCTGAGTAAAACCTTAAAGAAAGATCTGCAGATTATGCAAAACAAAATTTTAAGATTTATAAATGGGTTCGATAATAGAAAAAGAGTTGACTTTCCTGTTTTTTCAAATACAGGCTTTTTAAATGTTGAGTTAAGAGTGCAACAAATGAGACTAAACCATGCTCATAGAATTTTTTACAGTAAATGTCCAAGGTATATGAAAAGCAACTTTGTGAAAATGTCAGATATGCACTCTTACAATACAAGATCTAGTGCTTTAAATTTTTATGTTCCACCTGTTAATAGTCACTCTTCTAACACTTTTTTCTATAATGCTATAAAGGACTGGAATAATGTTCCTATAGAGTTAAAGAAAACAAAAAATGTTAATAGTTTCAAAAATGGTGTAAAAAAATATCTTTTTGATAAAATGAAAGAAACTTTTGAAAGTAATTTTACAACTTAGATGTATCATAGTAAAGTTGAAATTTAATTTAGTTTTATTTTTATTAAAGCCTGCCTATATCTTGCGTCGGCCAATTTGTTAGTTTTTGATTTTTAGCCCTAAACAAGCCGGGTACATGAAGGGACCCCTTTGAAAATAAGCTATTCTAGCTTTAATGGGCTATCCCAGGTTATTTTTTCAACCTACTTTTTACTTTTTTATGGCTAACAATTAATATTTTAACATTTAGCCTAGATGCATTCATGGCCAGTTTTAATATTGTCATAATTAAGAGTATGTTTTCATATTGTATGACTGTATTTATGTATGTGTGCATTTATGAAAAATTGTAATATTGTGTGTTGAATGTTTGACCTGAATAAAACTATCTATCTATCTATCTATCTATCTATCTATCAGCCTTATATCTGGCTGGAGGTGTTGTATATCTATGGTACACAACAGGTGGAGTCAGATTACATGTTATAAATCCTTATATCTGGCAGAAGGTCTTGTATATCTATGGTACACAACAGGTGGAGTCAGATTATATGTTATATAGCCTTTATTTCTGGCTGGAGGTGTTGTACAGCTATAGTAGACAACAAATGGAGTCAGATTGCCTTATATCTGACTGGAGGTATAGTTTATCTAAGGCTGACAACAGGTGGAGTCAGATAACATGTTATACAGCCTTTTATCTGGCTGTAGGTGTTGTTAATCTATGGTAGACAACAGTTTGGGTCAGGTTACATGTTGTACAACCTTATATCTGACTGGAGGTGTTGTATATCTATGGTAGACAACAGATGGAGTCAGGTTACATGTTGCACAGCCTTATATCTGGCTGGAGGTGTTGTATATCGATGGTAGACAACAGCTGGAGTCGGGTTACATGTTATACAGCCTTATATCTGGCTGGAGATGTTGTATATCTGTGGTAGACAACAGGTGGAGTCACAGGTCACATGTTATATAGCATTATATCTGATTGAAGATGTTGTTTATCTTTGGTAGACAACAATCGGAGTCAGACTGTATCTGACGGTAGAGTTATTGTGTATCTATGGCTGGAGGTTTTTTTCTGTTCATCTATGGTAGAGGCCAGATTATTTATTTCCAGTTTCAATGCCAGATTATTTATAAACAAAAAAATCCAACGCCCCCATCGGAATCAAGTTGTCATTCCCTAAGGGCCGGGTCCTGTGATTTGGAATTATTAAGGGACGACCGTTTGATTCTGAGGGGGGGGCTGGAAGTTTCGGTAGAGACATAATATTTCTTTTCAAAATTCGTGAAATTTTGCGGGCCAGAATTTATTTTTCGCTGCTATACGTGGCTAGAATATTTATTTTCTGCATACAGTAGCTTAATTGAGCAACAGTCAAGGATCTTGGGACAGATTATTTATTTTTTTTGCAAACAGAGGCCAGATTATTTATTTCCAACTTTTGCCAGGCCAGAATATTTATTTACAAAAACTGCCAGGCCCCTCCCTCAAAATCAAATGGTCGTCCCCTTATTATTAAACTGTATATTCATATTTGGTTTTTGCTGTAACAAATAAAAGCAGTCAATCTAGGAACACACGTTTTGTACCACATTTATTTGTACATTGATATATTTATTAAACGGTTCAGTCTAGACTATAATTTAATCTAATACGATTATAGAAAAGGGATTTCCAGATTTTCCAAATATAGACTAGGGTATTTTTGTTTTAAGCCACTTCAATGCGCATGCGGAAAATTTCTGATCCGAGGCATTGTATTTTTCTGTGACCCGAATGGAATATTTGTTTTGGTAAATTTTTGACAACTATTAAAATAAACGTATTATATTACAATAATTGAAGTTTAAATAAATTCAAGGAACAGCCCATTTTATTTATGAAGCTGAACAAATAAGTTTGTTTATATTAGTTAATTAATGTAAATTGACACAAATTAACAGTACAAAAAAATATAATAATATGTAAATTTAAGTATGGAATATCCTTCCTTGTACATTTCATAAAGGTTCTATTTACTTTTCTAGAAATAAAAAAATCTGTTGTTTTCTTTTTCAGCTTTGTAACTGAAGTATAGTTGTGATTTGTCAGGGGACTGATCGATCTTCAGAAAGAAGCAAAGAGGCACCAATGGGGCATGTATGTGTCAAAAGACCGAAAGGGCAACGACGAAACCGACTAATGAATTGAGACTGCTTCGATTCTTGAAAATGCTTCATTTGTATTCATTTAAAACAAAATTAAGGCCATTTTTTGTTGCTCGTCACAAAGATGTTGAAATTTATTCTCAAGTGGTCATTCATAGTACAATTAAACATTTATTTTGTCTGGTTCATGTGGTTAGAGCACTATCGAATTTGTCACTCGTTATGACCGGTTATAAAATGATGCCATAAGTATGCTTTGCCATTCAAGGGGTCAACTTAAATGTCTGTTAAAGCATCGGGTATTACAGGCTATCGTTAACATAAGGCAGTCCAAAATTTACGGTGTGTAAAAATTACAAGGAGAGAAAATAGTCGTCTAATATTATACATCCATGGTCGCCATTTTCATTTGTTTAAAATCATACACCATCGATTGTTTTGAATTGCAAGCAGGTTTTCTGCGGTAACAATAGCGGGTAATACACCAAGTATAAAAGACTAATCGGTGAAATAAGCAGTAATATATTTAATTTGATATTAAATCTCGTACAATAAACGTACAAAATAACCGAACTTGGAGAATCAATCTCAAATGTCCATAAGACAAGACAAAACAAGAAAGACAGACCAGAAAAATTGACGATCACAATGGTCCTGCCTTGATTCAGGCATTTCAAAAGACATGGTGGGTTAAACCAGGTTTTAAGTCGCGCCAAACCGCCCCCTGTATGTACACATAATTTTAATTAAGAAAAGCACATTAAAGTTTATATAAGTTTTAAGTTGAAATTTGGAATTTTTAAAATCTATTCTTCTCTCCGGCATTGTCCGTGACTTTTTTTTGTGTAGCATTCTGCTTGTACATTTTTGTTTATACAGTATTCTTCTTTATTTTAGTTTTGAGTGTCCCTGGTGTGTTTTTCATAAACGTAAAGCCCATCTGGCTCAGTTTTAATTAGTAGTGTTACTTTGTTAAATCGTAGCAAAGACTTAATGCTTGAAAATAAAACGTATTGGAAGAGAAATTTCCGTCATGGTTGTTGCCAAAATATTAGTTCGAAAACTCAACCCGCTTAATAAGAATACCGACTTGGCGCATTTCACGTAAAATTGTCTTTATTAATTTAACATAAAAAAGATAAAAAGTCTAAAATCAAACAAAAAATAAACAACAAAAAAATGCCTGTGTATGTTAAATTCCTTCAAATTTGACTTGAACCAAGACAGGACCGTTTCGCATATATTTTATTCTTTAATTATGTAACTACCCATTTTGACATATATGTCTTTAGCATTTTTGAAATCGACCATTCCGCCCAAAAAAAAATCCAAAGCCAAACACTAGAAATCAAATTGTTTCAAATTGCGTTTCACACACAACATGGTTCTGATATTAACCACTCAAAATGCAAATAAAAGTATAGTAAAAACTACCAAACTTTGAGGAATAGTTTCAGAAAAGAACAATCAAGGCAGATATGAAAAAATACTCTTAAAATGATTTGGACAAATTACAAATTTTTCATACTTTATTTTTTTAATTTTTAACACAACAGGTATCTGCTTGTGGTTAGGTTAAATTATATAATTCATGTTAAAGGAAAAAATACATTCCTGCACAAGAAACGTCAGGAAAAGCTGTTAGAAATAAAAGTAAGTGCATAATCCAAAATCAGCGTCTTCATGGCCCAAGAAATAAGTACAGCATACATAGGTAAAATCATTATGAATGTCAATATTTATCTTTTAAAATGATTCGTTTGAAAGAAGCAAAGAGGCACCAAAGAGGCATTCGAATGTCGCTTGTTTGAAACAAAGTGAAATAAAATGCAGACGATGATTAATTATTTAAAAAATATGGAAACAAAGAAAGGTTAAAAAGTGACTTATATATTGGTTTTTAATAATTTAAAGATGTATCTAGCATTTTAATCTTAGATAAAAAGCATTGAATAATTAAATTGTGCATGTAAAGTTCACGTTAAGTATATTGGCAAAGACTGATAATAATATTACGAATATACCAATCCCTTGTGAATGGCGTATTTACAACCCTTAGAAAATATTGTAGTACGGCTATAAACTTCAACGTAATCAAATATAAATTGCAACCAAGTTCCAGACAATTAATTTTACCACGCCTGACGCGCGTTTTGGCTATTCAAGCCACATCACAAGCACTCTACCAAAAGTTGGAAATGCCAAACACTATATGAATATGAAGAGCATTGATCAATTATTCCAAAAAAAATGCCGAACAAGAAATCCAAATTAAAGCTAAGACAAACTTAGGTCGTGGGTAAGAAGAACCTTAGGGTTTTGACAATCTTTAAATCTAAACGGATAATTTAAAGCTTTGATATGTTCTTCAACACAAAAGTGTTGATGCCGGAGCGTGATTACCGCGGAAAATTAAAACTTCACAAGCAGCGCTAACCATCAAGGATGTAAGAAATATAAATTACAATCAAATTCCAGACAACAAATTTTGCTAAATGTAACATACCCTATCATCAGGAAGTTGGTACATAGACAGACCTTGATACAATCTTTATTCCTCCCGGCTGTATCGCTTGCATGACACAAACGTAGCCAGAAATAAATACGTATTAAAACTTACTGAAATGCAATAGAACTTTGTTAAAACATAGGATCATTGGGGTCATCATGAACACCTTGTGAAAGGTATGAAAGTGTAGACTTCAGCTCATGTATAAAGAGTGTTTCATGTATCTTTTTGTTCGGTGCATTACGTTTAATGTTGTGTTTGGTATTACGTTTATTTTGGGTATCAAGACGTGTCAATACGTTTAACTATGGTGACTACTATGCATTATCAAGTTTTCTAGGTTAATTTATGTTCAGCACATAAATATTATTCATAATTTAACTGTGTCTTAAAACTAAAAGAAAATCAAGAGGAGTAGATTGAGCGATGGAAACTCATTCATCTGATTAGGGACCGACCATTTAACTTGAAAGGGGGGGGGGGGGCTTATTTTTTAATGAAAAAATATTTTGGCAGTTGAGGGTAAGAAAAAAATATTCTGAAGAAGGATTTCTGCGATAAAAAATAATGCTGATAACCGACCATTTAACTTGAAGGGAGGGGGCCTTGGTTTTTTCATAAAAAAATATTCTGAAAATTATTTTTTAAGGAAAAAGTATTTTGGCAGCTGAGGGTAAGATAAAAGATATTCTGAAGAAGGATTTCTGCGATCAAGAATAATGCTGATATTGCAAAAAAAATATTCTGCCGAGACACCTTGGAAAAATAAATATTTTGATCAAAACAAAAAACCAAGGCCCCCCTTCAAGTTAAATGGCCCGTCCCTTATATTGAGATATTCAGGCGTTTTCCATTGAAAACTTTGTAATATTCGTCCTGTACTCTGATAGAGCCCAATTAAAAATAAATGGATCTGTCCCTGATAATGTATCAATTGTAGTAAATCTGGACAATCAAATAAGAGACACCATGCATGTACTAAGAAACATGTATCAGACAACAAGGTATTCAAAAAAGGCCAAACAGGAATCATGGTTTCAATAATAATTTATTTTAAGAATTCGTTGACCATAACTTTTAAAGATAAAAAGGTGTAAAATTTTGAAAATGGTGGGTTGGAAAAATGAAAAAAAAATTCAGATTACTAAAATATTGCTATCGTTTAATAGAATATCAAACAATGCAATACCACTTGTACAGCAGTGTTGTCAGTAGTTATTATGATGCAAAAACTACAATTGAATGGGCTATTATTTAAATCGGCTGAGAAATAACTATTTTTACCGTCGATATCATTTTCATTGAAAAAAAAAAATTGAGAAGAGGTGGACCCGTGAACATAGCCTTAATAAACAAGCGGCAATTTAAAAAGAACATGGAATGACACTGTTCAGGCACGACACACCAGTTGTAACATTCGAAGCCTTTTTGGCCAAAAATTCTACACTACCCGCAACTAATAATATATATATTTTAGGTCAAGCAATTGAAACCATTCAATTTTAATTTGTAATGAATTGAAACAGAATTTATCGGAATCGACACACAAAATTGATGGTTGGTAGCGCGACGGGGTGTGCTATAGCAAGCAGGAACCGCTTACTCTTCCAGAGCACCAGTTCACGCTTGTTACGATTTGAGTTCGCTTTGTTGATTCCTATTCGGTCATTTTTTAATTTTGTGCTTTATGTTGTCTGTTTTTTCGTCCTGTTCTCCTTGGTGTTTGCTTGTTTTGTCTCTGCCATTTCACACTTTCGACTTCAACGAATGCACAATTGGTACCTCTGCTTCTGGCAACGTATAAAAAACACACTTGTCACAATCTTGATGTTTGCAATATTTGTATCGTGTAAATAAAACTACTGACTCTCTCTTCACTGTTATTCCAACCAGATTTTAAATTTGTTCCACAAGTGTATCAAATCGCTACTTATCAACAAAACCACAACTAACAAAAGAATGACAGATCCCAGGTAACCCATTGATGCAGACGATTGGCGACTGTCACGTGCAGACGTTTTGGTACGGTTCTTTTTATTGGTCAAGGCTTTGTCCACTGAGATCGCATCTATCAAAACATTGAGGTGAGGTTGAAGAAAAGTTTTGAGTTCACTAAAAGTAAGATTTGATTCTCTTAAGAATCCCCAAGGAATTGACCCGACTTTGTGACATGGACAAGTACAAGTTTTTTGTTGATCACTTTTTGTTTCTGTTGTCATCACGCTAATTGGTGGTGTGTGGGAATGCTCTGTTGTTTGTTTATCTGCAAAAGTTAAAAAAATACTACTATTCCTTTTCAACATATTTGAAACAAATGTTTTTACATAAATCTAATTTTCTATTATTTGAACATTTGTTTTAAAGGAGTAGATTATGACATCATTATATCATGCATAATGTCGTCAGCATGTGAAATCGATTCAATATGTAAAATTTTATTATTTAACGACTGATTTACACCAAATTTATTGATATGGTACCAAGTTGAAAATGTATGCAAATATTTGGCCGATTTAAAGCCTTCCTGAACATACTCCTTTAACTCTAAACAACAAATCCGTTTTTACATGTAGTTTTATCAAAAAGCTAAGTCTACTTAATTTTTAAGTTATTGTTTTTTTTTCAATTAATAAACAAAATACCAAACGCTTGTGTAAAAAAAATCGTTTTGCTGAATATGCATAATTAAAAAAGTAGACTTTTGTATGCATAATTCAGTCGCAGTTTTAAATTATTTATTTTGTTAAAAAACGAAATTTGTTGTTGCATTAACAAACATAGATGCCCCCTTAAAATTGGGAAACAATAGCCTTAGGTTTGATGTTAAAATCAGTTACAATTAATTATATAGTGATTTCCGTAATCTTTCGGAGCATCTGAGTACACTCTTGATTTGACTTTGTGTAGCAAAATTTAATGTCTGGAACTTTGTTGTCATTGGAATTGCTATTGGGATTGCAATTCAGTTGATTTTGTATATTTATATGCTATCTGTTTTGTTCGTGCTAATCTAGTTGGTGCTTATTTGCTTTGTCTTTGTCCTTTCGGACTTTTGACATTAGAATGCCCAATTTTTACCTCTTAGCTTTTTAAGGGTAATTTACCTGTACTAAAACATTCATAAGTTATTTCCAGATATTTATATACATTCTTGCACGGGTCAACATCATGATTCGACTTGACCTCGCATTGCTGTTGGGATTGGCATCTCGTTTTAACATCCTGAGTCCTATCTTGTCCACAGCTGTAGGTTTTAGATGAAATAACAGTTTTATGGGGACACTGTGCTGAATCTCTACGGCCATAATACGCCTCTACAATATTTATTGTTGAGCCAGGACATGTGATAGAGCCATAGTCATTTTCACAAATTATTTTCTGTGTTCCTTTGAGTATAAAAAAAACAGAGAAAAGATTAGATATGATCATTTATCTAACATAATCTATATGATGTTACTCAGTTTTGTAAAATATTTAATAATTCATATTATGAAACAGATTAGTAGTGTTATTTTTGGTCTACCCTAAAAAAATCAGCTCACTTTTTGTACCGATTCTTCTCTGGGAGTGCGACTGGTGTGGTAATGCAAAATGTAACTGTTTACTACCTCAGAGCACCGGAGTTTACTCTTGTTATGACTTGAGTTATCGTTGTTGCATGCTATCCAGTTGTTTTTATGTTTTAATGTTCATGAGAGAAGCAACGGTGTACCAAAAGGGTAATCAACATCATAATACAGTAAAGACAAAGACAAAACCGGTGGACAAAAAAGCATCATAACGAAAGAAACCACACAACAACATAAATCACACACATAACTCAAGTCAAAACAAGAATGAACTCAGGTGCTCTGGAAAAGTAAACAGTTTCTGCTTGCTATAGCACACACGTCACGTTACCAAAGATCGATTTAGTGTTGGTCAATTCCGGGAAAGGATGGAATTGTCAAACTCTATGTCCAATCAACATCTGTGCTCATCTGAGAGAAAGAAATCCCGTATTTGTATACAAGCACACGATGTCTTCCGTAAAATTTCTTAAGTGATGAAAACATCAGCATGGTGTTTTGTGTTTCTTTGTACTGTTCTTGTTCGTATTTACTGTTTTTATTTTGACCATTTGGACTATTCACATTCGAATTCTCGATTGCTAATATTTAAAGAAGATAATAATTTGCAATGATCTAAGTTAAATGTGTAAAACAAAATTAATAAAAATTTTATCTGACAAATGTTTTTGTTTTATTCAGAATGTGAAAATACCTCAAAACGCTCACATCTTTTAAGCTAAGCAGTCAACTATTTAAACAGACCATTTAAACCAGAATGGGTACCTTTTGGTTTTTGACATTCCATGCTTTGATTAAAATGCTGTGCACGAAGGGTTACTTTTTGAAAAATACATATAAAGCATAGCCAAATTAACAGTTTGTATACCGCTTAAAAAGTGCACAAAATATAACAAAAGATTTATAATTTATCATTAACTGTTAATATTTTGGATTTATAGATACATAAATTCAATTGTTGATGATGCATTAAGCAGACAAACGGAACTTATGTTTATGGTTCAATAAACCACCAAAATTATTACAGTTGAATCTTTAATGTGCAGGTTAAGGCGTTACGAAAAAAAAAACTCATATTAAGTCATACCTGCCGAAGAGACTGTTGGAATAACTGTGAAAACAGTACAAGTAAAGATAAGTTTCCAATCCAGCGTCCTCATGGCACCGTCAACATGTTCAGGATACATTATGAAATGTCAATATTTTTCTTTTAATCATTTGTTAGATAGAAAAAAAGGATATAAAATTGCAAATCACTGCGATTTATAATTTATCAAAATCAATTACTGATAATGATTTTTTTTTAAATAATGGATCTTTCATTTCAATCTTTAAAAAGGGTTTTAAATAATTAAACATGCATGCCGGAAGGGAACATAGCTGTTTCATGTGGAAACATTATTTAATTAAAACTTTTTAATCTCAACAAATGAATAATTACAACTACAAATGTTAATTTGTTCTCAAATGAGTGACCACAACGTTATAAAGCCTTTGCATGAAATTCTTTTTTATGCCTCGAATAGCGATAATAATTTAACTCAATTTTACAAAGCCTTTCTATCATTTTTTCCTTAATGCTCTAATGCATGAAAACATACGTTTGTTTAACACATTTATAGAATGCAAATGTTTAATGAATTGTCTATGATCTTACATTCTAAGGTTCGTCATCAGAGGTGGTTTCAGAGGGGAGAAATTTTAGGGTTGGCTCTAATTCTTTTAAGATAATGGGGAAAACTGTAGTATTCGTGCAAACTTTTGCCATGTTCCATAAATAAAAATGGACCTGTCCCTGATAGAATATCATTTGTATACATGGTATTCAAAAAGATCATACAAGAATCATTGTCTCCAAAAGAAGTATATAAAACTTGTAGAACAAGAAGCATAAAAGATAAGGCCTCAATTTTTAATGGTCTATGTTTCATGCGTAAAAATTGCACACTCTTTCGGAGCACCTGAGTTCACTCTTGTTACGACTTAAGTTCGTGTTCTTGATTTCCGTAAGGATTATTTTGTGTTTTGTGTTTCTTTGTGCTGTTTTTATCTGTGTTTTATATCGTGTTTTTTCCTCGAAAAATCCTAGTTTATCTAACTCAGGAAAGTGCAAGCTGAAAGATGCAAATAGAAACCTTTACTAACCATCAGTGTTGAGCTTTCAATGATTTGTATTTAATTGAAGGTCAGAGACACTAGTGACGTCATAGTATACTTTACTCTATTTTAACGTTCAAGGTGGGACACTGAAAAATCCGTCTGAACGTCGTGAAACTCCACGTCAATTTTAGTTACATTCTATTGCATTTTTCACGTATAAGGACTGTTCACGAGTCAGTACCAACGAAGTCCATGACATATCCTTTATTTTACACCAATGCGTCCCAAATTTTCCAAGGATTATTATATTAGTTTTTTGTCAAAAGTTGGATACCTTTAGTCCATTTTTGTGTTTAAAAAGTAAAAATAAATGGTGTTGAAACTCTTGTTTTCCTATATGTCTTTGTTAATTTCCCGCCTAAATTGCAGGTTTCAAACGCATTAATTTAAAAAAACGAGGTCCGTTACCCCTATTCTTTATTTTATATATGGATGTATATCACTTAGATGTTTTGGTTTAAATGCTACTGATGAGAGGTTACTCCTTGAAATATCGATATATAGCATATCCAAATTAACCGTTTATATCTGCGTTTTGGTATTTGTAATTTTGAAACCACTGGGCGATAACCGCTGCTGGTGGACCAGAGGTCCCCGAGGGTAATCACAAGCCTGGTAGTCAGACTTGTCTGACACGAATTACCATAAAATTTCTAATATATTGTCGCTGAAATTTCCGATCGTTAAATTCAAAATTGATGAAAACACCAGGTTTCTTTCCTAAGGCTTGTAATGCACATGGTCGATATCATCGGTGCTGGATTTGGCTTCCTTGTTCGAACGTTTTGGTTTTGAGTACTTTTCGCTTTCAACTGTTTTGGATTTTGACCTTCCAATGTTTTGGTTTAAATGCTACTGATGAGAGGTTACTCCTTGAAATATCGATATATAGCATATCCAAATTAACCGTTTATATCTGCGTTTTGGTATTTGTAATTTTAGAACTATGCGTCTACCAATTTTCATTAAAATCCGGATATATACCATTTGGTATCGTCCCACTTTAAAGTTAACAGTTGCATAAAGTTGGCCCTTAGCACTGAAAGAAGCAGAGGCACAAATGGGGCATTCAAGTGTCACAAGTCCGAAAGGGCAACGACGAAACTGGCAAACACGAACAAAAACAGCGTGAAGAAATACAAAACACAGCATTGCTAAATGACACAAAAGTTGCCTATGTCATTGAGATGATAAATTATTAAATATTTTATAATTTGCTAAGACTGAAACGCCAGATGAAAACAAATATCCGTCCAGTTTTGAATTTCTGATTTTTTATAAATAATTGATCATAAATTGCAGTTTTATTTCTACTTTGTTTGAAACAAATGATAAAAAGGGAAATATTGTCATTTCCAAAATGTCACTTGTCCATGGTGTATATGTTTCTGGCGTTATGAAGACGGTGATTTGGGAAATTGTATTTCTTTGTATTATTTTAACAACGTTTTTCACTGTTCATTGTGCAGGTCAGGATTATTTTTATACAATTTTACGTTAGATATAAAATGTATGATTTACATGTAAGAGCTAAAATTTTATCACCAACAGAAAACTGTGTTCAAGTATAAAGTATTTGTTTCTTAATTTGAAGTATATTTTTGCATGTCTGCTTAGAATTATCTATTCACTCGGACATTGGAGAGGAACATCATCATTCCCACGATTTAAGTAATTTAGACTAACGTTTTATTGTATTTTCGAGTGGAAGAATTCTTTTTCGTAACTGAACAGAAAAAACCTTGTTCCGTTGGCACTTTTCAAGAAAAAGTTAACACAAAATGAAACCATTTGATTTTTAGTGGCGGGCTTTGGATTTTTTCCTGGGGTTTTCGCCTCAACGTTTATTTTTGGTTAACTATTGACTGCATTTTTATGAAAGCCCTGATATGTTTTACTTTGTTCATTGCACCCCACAATAACATTGAAGAGAACTTTTTAAAATAGTCATACATATCATATATTAATGTGTAATATATAAGATAGCAACAAGGTTATAAAGTTACAAGCGAAAAATTTCATACACTCCGTCTGACAAGTGTTTTGACTTAAACAAGACCCATCAGTGATGTTCTTCTCAAAATTTTAAACGACAAAATAAACTAAATTAGAAAATTATGAGACTTCTTTATCTCAGATGAGTTCAGATGTTGACTTTTGTGTTTCGTATTGTCCTTCTTTAATGAATTTGACGAGAACGTAAGCAACGCCAGGGATGTATAAAAAAACAGGAACTGCTTACCTTTCTGAAGCACCTGAGTTATTTTAAATTAGCTTTGCTGATTGCTATTCAGTCATTTTTTTAAGCGTTCCGATTTTGCATATTTTTTTTTATTTTTTATGTAAACCGGTTTAGATTTGCAACTTGGACATTGGGTTCGTCCAATCAAAATTAAGACTAGCTTTTTAGACCATTGCGATCCACCAGTTCTCCGGTATGACTGATTCGTTTTTGTCATTTTCTCTGGACTATGAGATTGATCATTCAAGTTCGGTAGTTTTGTTATTACCTTTATTTCTTATGTCTTGGAATTATCAAAATCTTACGATTTACAAGGAATAAAAAAATATTTATAACGTCAAACGAACTTAAATGATGATTTTGTATAGTGTATTATATTTCTTTGTTGTGCATGGTTGTTGATGTACGTATATATTTTTCCACACTTTAATTTAAAATTTTCATTAATTTATTGTTTTGTGTTTTTTTATCTACCATACTACATCTAACTTATTATTTTAGTTTTTAATCAAGAGCATAGTATTTGCACTATTTTTTTTCCAATATCTCTCCTCAGCTGTCGCTTTTTAGATTTTTTTCATAAATAAATCTAACACTATATTATTCTATTTGTATCATACATGGAAGTATATCCAAATAAAATACATTTAAATGAAATTGATAATCGTGTTCAGATTTATCAGGCGTAGCAAAATTTATTGTCTGGAACTTTGTTGTCATTTGTATTTCGAACACACGTGAAGGTTAGCACTGCTGGTGGAGTTTAAATTCCCCGAGGTTAGCCCGCTCCGGCACCAACACTTTTGAGTTGGAGAATACATCAAAGCTTTAAATTATCCGTCTAAATTTCAAAATTGTCTAAACCCTAAGGTTCTTCCTACCCCAGACATAGGTTGAATATCTTAGTAATAATTTGGTTCCCCAGTTTGGTATTTTGGTTATACTGTTCTATGCTCTTCATATTCATACAGTGTTTGGCATTTTCAATATTTTTGGTAGAGCGCCTCTGATGAGTCTTGAATAGACGAAACGCGCGTCAGGCGTAGCAAAATTTATTGTCTGGAACTTTGTTGTCATTTGTATTTCGAACACACGTGAAGGTTAGCACTGCTGGTGGAGTTTAAATTCCCCGAGGTTAGCCCGCTCCGGCACCAACACTTTTGAGTTGGAGAATACATCAAAGCTTTAAATTATCCGTCTAAATTTCAAAATTGTCTAAACCCTAAGGTTCTTCCTACCCCAGACATAGGTTGAATATCTTAGTAATAATTTGGTTCCCCAGTTTGGTATTTTGGTTATACTGTTCTATGCTCTTCATATTCATACAGTGTTTGGCATTTTCAATATTTTTGGTAGAGCGCCTCTGATGAGTCTTGAATAGACGAAACGCGCGTCAGGCGTAGCAAAATTTATTGTCTGGAACTTTGTTGTCATTTGTATTTCGAACACACGTGAAGGTTAGCACTGCTGGTGGAGTTTAAATTCCCCGAGGTTAGCCCGCTCCGGCACCAACACTTTTGAGTTGGAGAATACATCAAAGCTTTAAATTATCCGTCTAAATTTCAAAATTGTCTAAACCCTAAGGTTCTTCCTACCCCAGACATAGGTTGAATATCTTAGTAATAATTTGGTTCCCCAGTTTGGTATTTTGGTTATACTGTCTATGCTCTTCATATTCATACAGTGTTTGGCATTTTCAATATTTTTGGTAGAGCGCCTCTGATGAGTCTTGAATAGACTTTGTTGTCATTTGTATTTCCATTGCCACAAACTCGTGTAAATATTTTAGGCATTTATATCATATTAAAAATAATACAATAATTCTTGGAAACCAATTATTAGAATCTTCTGAAAAAGATATCATTGATTTTGCCGATTTTAATAATTGGGATTCGCTATATTAAGGTTTATTTCCATCAGACCTGCATTTTCAAAATGTGAGACATGCATCATTAACGGACCAAAAAGTATCACGTACCTCTTAACGGACCATGTTTCTCAAAGTAATACCAATTTTGGCATTTTTGTCCCAATATTAATATTTTGGTCCAGAAAATCCTTCTCTTATGCTTTTTATTGTGCAAGTAGCACAAGACTTACTATAAAAAATGTTTCAATGACTAAAATAACGTATTTTAATGCATTTTTCGTCATTATAAGGACACATTTTTGCAGAGGGTAGGTCGTTTTTGCGGGAAGTTTTTCGTGAATAACAACCATTTAGACACATCTATCACAAGTTTCACTTATTTACTGTATTTTAGCCTCAGATTTAATTTCGTAAAAATAAATGAATTTTTTGTTCATAAAACTACTTAACGGACTGCCTCATGCAACATATAACGGACAAAACCGTAGTGTTAACCTATGGTAGAAACACGTAACGGACAAAATGCCTCGATAAACGGTTAGGCCTCCTTGTTACTGTACATGTACAATAAAAGAGTCATGTGTTTAACAGTTTAATTAACTTCAATCAACCTTACCTTTAGATAATTTTAATAACTATATTTTTGTCCGATTCAGGGTTTATAAGTGACCATAAGTGTAGGGGACGGAAACGAATGAAAAGAAGTATGTGAGATTTCTGTTCGGAATTTTCTAGACTCTATATAAGTTGGAAATTGGATTAGCTAAATTTATACTCGATTTTTTATGAGATCTGGTATGGTGGGCTTGACTTAAGTTATCTAAAGTTCTACCCAGAACAGGATTTGAACCTGTATCTCTTGTTATCATAAACAAGCGCTTTTCTTTAAGCTATCTAGGTTACATATAAAGGACGTATCATTTTTTTACATGGGAGGGGGGGTGGCCAAAATTAAGGGCGGATCAAATTTATTTTGCCATTTTGAAAAGGGGGGCTCGATTTTTTTTTTCTTCTTGAATGTGGGGGGTTCAAGATTTTTCATTTATAGAAATTTATAATCCATACATTTCTGAGAGGGGGTCATTTTTTTCTGTAATACAAAGTACCAAAGACTATCAAAACAGCATTTAGCCTTGCTTTGTGTACTAAAATAGCATTAATGATCCACATATAAAACCATTTTGTTTTTTATATTGTATGTTTTTTCTGGGATTATCTTTACGGATAGCAAGTCAAAGGGATCGTCAGACTCATCCAATGAGGAATCTATTTCCCTTATTTTGTGAGGAGTATTTTCCCTCATTTCTTTGATCTGCATCATAATCATTTCACATATGACATGATCAGCTGTGTCAACAGTGGTAACCTTAGATTTGACATAGAAGACTTGATTTTCCCCCGTCACGAAGCAGGTTGATATTTCAACTTGAGGTTATAAGGGGGGTCATTTTTTTGGTCATTTTTCTAAAGGGGGGATAAAACATTTTCTAATGAAATTATTTGGGGGAAAAAAGAAAAAAAATAATAAGCTTGATTTCAAAATGACCAGCCCCCCTCCCATCATTAATACATATTTAGCTTTACGCAGTCTGCGAAATAAGCAGATTTCCCGCAACCCCGGCCCTTGCTGGTAAAAATGTTGAATGTACACGTCACAGGGACAATCCAAGAGTTCAGGATTCAGGCAATGATTTTTCATTTAAATAAGTTAATATGTACTATATACTGTGCAGATAGAGAAAAATTTGTTGCTTGTTTCAACAGAGGATGAAAATTGAAAGGGTTCTGTTATTTTGCTTGTAGAATACTATTGCACATAGAGAAAAGCTTTTTCTTGCTTAAACATTCAGGTCATTTAGCTCTATAAAAGTCTTCATAGAATGACCAAATGAGCTCCTGGGAGCCTCTTGTTTATCTTTGCTTCTAATCACTTTCTGAAGAGTTAACCTAGCTGAGACATCCACAATATAGCAAGGAACACAGTCCATACAAAATGAAGTCAAGTCTATTAGGGTCAAAGATGATTAAATAATTCACAATCTTGTTGTTTTTCTGTTTCCTTAGACACATTTCTCAATACTAAGAAAAAATCATAGCCATAATGCTTTCATTGATTTGTTTTATTACAATTTTAAAAAGGGTACCCTCTTCAAGGTTTTGGCCAGTTTCCTCTGTGAAGACTTAAAATGAACCCTTTATGCTTCTGTAATTGTTGGGTTATATTCAAATAGAAAATCTGGGTTGAAGTGATGCCAACAATATCTTAGCAAGGATTTGAGTGCAAAAATATTCTCATATTGAGGGATTTTAGTTCTTCAAGAAGGAAAAACTATGTTCAGAACCAACTTTTTTACTACAAAGACAACTTGGAGCCTCCAAATATCTAAACCAGGCCTATAAAGTGCTTGAATATGACAAAATCGGCAAGACTATGGTAAATAAATTGATACATGTAGAATGAAAAACATTATTTGGAATTAAAATGGATTTTATATGCCAAATTAAGATTTTTTCAGGTGAAATTGGTGCCCCAGGCATATATAAATAGCCAACTTTTTCAAAGAATTCAGATATAAGCCTGATGAAACTTATGTTGCTATATGAAAAGAGGGTGCACAACACAGAAATAACCAATATATTGTGCAAGCTTATCAGATTTTTACAGAAAGTTGTCTCAATATCTGTAAAATCACAGTTTTTACTTTACCGCACACAAGAAGCCTATATTTTGCACATCACAAAACACCATAAATAATAAAATATTGAATTCATTTGGAGTTTTTTGGCTGAAATCAGTCATAATGTATATCTAGAACATTTTTACACCATTTGTTTGGTTAGAAAGTCATCATTTCTAAAAACAGAACAGTTCCCATATGCGTGGAGAGGTCAAGAAAGCTTTCATTTCTTTGTTTCAACTAAACATATGCAAAGTGCTGAAAAAAATTTACCGGATCAAATATAGCAGTTTAAATTGGATGGAAGCTATGATTTAAAGTAATTCTTACTAAAACTAGAAACTGTAGTCTCCTGAATCCACTGTTTCTCATATTAAAGACAAAATACATTTGAATGTCCAAATTTGTTAAAAAAGTACTATTATAGCAAAAAATAAAGGGTAACTTTAGCAAATTGTGAAAAAAAGTTTTAAAATTCTTCATAAAGTGGTCAACAATGTGGTTTCCAATGGAATAAAACAGATAAAATATACTAATTTGATATTCAACTTTACTATGAAAACCAGTACTCAGGTCTCAGTCTTGTATTGTTTTTCCCATAGACTTCAATAGTAGACCTGAGATTTTTGGAATTTTTTTTAAAAATAGTTAAAATGATTCAATACAACTTTTGCTATATTTTACCAATAAAAGAAGTGTCAAAAAAACATTTTTAAGGGGGAGATGAAAAAAAGTGCCACGAACTTTGGTAAACCACAGAAGTCTGAACTAAATATATTTTTTTTCTACTTTCACTTTTACTTCAAAAAGCAAAAATACACCCCTTTTCATGAATTTTTTTTATTAGAAATACAATTTTCTCTTTTTTAAAACATAATGATGTCATAGTGTAGCGTCTTACCATCAATAAGAGCCAAAAGTTAGAGACAAATGCTTGAAAATTAATGCTGCAAACAACACAGAGAAAAGGCACTATATTTTAATAGCATCCATGTTTTGACGTCCACCCGCACAACTACAAATTATAGTTCAAGTAGCACTGAAGACACTGCATGTTACCCAATAGACTTATCATGTATAGCAAAAAAATGATAAAATATTTCCAAGTAATGGGTCACAATTAAGAATAAATATCTTTTTTTTTTATAAAATCAAAATATTAGATACATGTATTATTCATTAATTTGAATCACTTAATACATGTGTTTTGTCCATACATGTTGTTGTGTTGAATATAAATACATCACAGAATATAAGTTAATCACAGGCAAAGATCCAAGGAAAGGCATACAAGGCATACGTCAACACTTAAACTGACTAAAGTAAGACTATTTGCATAAAAAAATACACAGATATATAATTATTCGGCATAATTTCGGCAAGGACTGGAAAACAATGTTTATCATGCCACCCCCCCCCCCCCCAAACATAAACTTAAATCCTAGATCTTCCCCTGAATCATGTTAACAAAGAAGTTAGAATCAGTTTTTTTTTCAATGCAGTTTGCATTTTCAACTCTATAATTGGGCTCTAAACATATGTATACTGTTTATGCAACAAATACATACATGTATGTAATACACATGCAGGCACGTTAATACATGCACTTACACCTTAAAAAAACTTGTAGGTATCCTGTCTGTCATGCAGTGTTCATTCTTGGCTATTTTAATTGCTCAAGTGTTTGAATGTCATTTAGTTTTCTGTGATTTTATCTAGTCAGTTAAATATAGCTGGTGTTTCATGATTTTATAGAGGGTAAAAAGTTGATAAAAAAAAGAAAGTGAATTTGCATATACCTCAAAGCTTGAGTCATTCTTTATCAACTTTTGCAGTCTATTAATATGAAATCAAATCTTTTTTGTTGTTCCTTTAAAATAAGGGTTGTAAAATTACAGGGAAAAGAAACATATTACAAGTCATTTAAACTAGAGGTATACATGGTTTTGTAGAACTATTCAAAATTTACTAATGTTTTTCTAATCAAACTATCCTTAAATTTTATTTTTAAGTATTGTTTTTGAATTATCTTTGTTTCCACATGTTACTCAAAATACATGTGAATTAAAAACCTGGTAATTTATAATTTCAACTGATAATACCTGTGCAATTCTGGTGTTTATTGCTAGTTTGACAATACCCCAGCATGGCATCTCTCCCCATCAGTATAGGACTTTAATTGATATAAAGTGAATTCTCTTGGACATGGTGATGTATATAGTGTAAGCCCGTTATAAAGTTAATATACTAATTGACAAATAAAATAAGAGCAACAGCAACAACAATGAAAACTATAAAGTTTGCCAGTTCTTATAAACTTTAACATATTGATTTTAAATTTTTCAGATTAAATGAACAAGTGAACAAGCATGACAAGAAAGGGCTAAACTTTTTTTATTAAGTTCTTTTGCACTCTTTAGACAAATTAAACCATGCCATCTAAGTGAAAACAGCTAGATAGCTATCAAAAGCCATCTTTCAGAAATCATCCTTTTATAAATTCAATTAAATTGAGTTAAAAGATATGATATTTAATTGTTTTAATTAGTGTTTGACTGGTCTGCGGTACTGAGATGATCCCCTCAATATCCCTATCGTGTCTCACAACTATGTTGTGTTCTATGGTCATTACCGGATCCTAAGATTGCAATGGAAGAGAGAGGTTTGGCGCCATAAAACCTGGTTTAACCCACCATTTCGTTTGAAATGTCTGAACCAAGTCAGGACCATTGCGATCCACCAATTCTCCGGTATGACTGATTCGTTTTTGTCATTTTCTCTGGACTATGAGATTGATCATTCAAGTTTGGTAGTTTTGTTGTTACCTTTATTAAGTATAAGACAGAAATCAATTGTTTTATAATAAAAAAAAATACACCTTAAAATTCATCAGACTTTTCTTTGCATACATGTAAGTGATTTGACTGTAAAATATTAGCAATATACCACTTACCCCGGTATTAGGTTAATGTGTCAAAACTTTTTTCATATATGGGTTGGATACACTTAAGTTAGTCATTCAAGCCACATGCACAGCCTTGTATTAAAATATCTGATTTTCATGATTTTTGCCAATGTCTGTAAGACATTGAATATACAGTGTATAGCAGTTTCCTAAAAAAATGTTTACCCCTTAAATGCCTTCATGTCACTAATTAGGTACATGTAGATGGCATATACAACTATTTTGTTGGTCTGTCTGTAAATTTACCTGAATTTCATGGCGGTACAAAATGTATTATTATCAATGACAGGACATGAACATGAAAATGAAAATCATCATACTAAAAGTATACCCCTGACAATTTAGCTTAAACATGTTAAGGATTCAGTGAAATCTTGTAAAAATAGAACATGTTGTGAGGAATAGAATATTTTGCTTACATTCTTGTTGTTTATTAATTGATTTGATTATTGTCAAGGAATATCAAATCTACATATTTATGTATTCCATAGACCTGTGAATTTAAATCTGTTGAATTATAATACAGGTCATACGGTTAGTTATATTAAAAGATGCAGTGCGGAAAGCAGTGTCAATCTTTAATAATTTGCAGTGAAATTGTAGTGCTCAGAAACTGACCATTTTAACATGAAGGAGTCCTTGTTTTTTTTTTTGTCAGAGATTTTCGTAGATATATTTTTTATAACTTCAGAATATTTGTTTTAAAATCTGGTGCCTTTTCATACATTTTATATACTAGACATCCACAAGTCTGAAATCTGGGTCTATTAATGTCGAGAACTTAAAACGTCTTTGGTCTAGTAAAATTTAGCCTTTTTTGAATTTAGACCATGGGCCAATTGCAGAACCGCGAGCAGTGCCAAATGGCCTCGTTGAAGGCTGCTGGTGGTTGTCCATTGTGGTTTTTCTAAATTGCGGTTTAATTGTGGGTTGTGTCGCGTACACTTATTCCACATCTCATTATTTTCTATTATTTCCAGGTCAAGTACAGGTTGAGAAAATGGCGAGAACAAGTTAAGACCTGGTCGAGTACACTTTATCTACTGTTAAATAAATATGTAACATGTTTCTAATACTAGTATTACCATCATTTAGATGAGTGTTGCTGTTGTTCCCTGAAGATTTTTTTTTTCACATTTTTAGGGGATAAAAGACAGAAGAACGAAACGACCTGTTTTTCCGTGTTGATCCATTCGCCACACAGTTGTGAATGTCCCAACTTCGATTTAAATGAGATAGACGCTTTCACAAATATATCTATCGCATTTTGCAATCTAATTGCCGAATCAAAAGATCTGGTTACCGAAACAATATTTTCGAAGTGAATGTGACGTCTGGTTCCGATTGTGGAAAAATATTTTAAACTTTTATAAAATGGATATTTGTTGACTATTTCAAAACTGATGAGTTTCCACGATTACATATATCTTTAAGTTTTAAAGTAAAATGATGTTTAAGGCTCTTCGGCTATACATTGATATCTTTGGGACTATGTTGGAACTATTCTGTACTGAACTAGAACTACTTTCCTCTCTGTCAACACCGGATGTATTATTTCCTTGCTCTGTACCAGTAGACGCTGGATGTATTGTTTCGTGACGTCACCATGTGTGCCGGAGGAATCCTGACGTGTTACTAGTGTCATTCTCTCAACGTCCGCACATGGTCGATTTCAATATAAACTACAAACATCTATATCTTTTAAGAAATAACAAGAAAGACGTAGCGTTCACGTAAAAGCATTAACAAAAGCATTTCTAACCACGATCACAAACGATAATTTGTGATTTTATATAGCACTATATATTATGGGGCAACTTCTCCATATTGTTAGTATTTGCAAAGAGTAAACAAAAATATACATTCAATAAAAATCTACATCAACAGACTACAGACAGGAACAAACTTGACAGAACAGAACACACAGAAATACTCTATGAAACACTCGCTTCTACTGGCGGCTAGCTTACAAAGATATATCGACTGATCAGTTACTTAAATCGCTAAGCACATTGATACTATAGGATGAAGCTTCATACAAAGTATCAGGAGACTGTTGGACGCAGTTAAATGCAAACTGAGACAGATATTTTTTTAACACAGAGGGACACAGAACGACGACGCATGCAGGAGGAACGATGACGTCTTTATTACATCCATTAGAAAGTGAGCTGACATCAAAATGGTTTTGTTTTGTGTTTTGACACTGGAAGTAATATTTTAAAGTAAGTAAACCGATTGTAAGCATTAGAAAACATGTGGCTACTTCTTACACTGAAGGCTGCAATGGAGGAAAAAGGTTTCCTTTTCAATTTTATAACTTAGTAACATTCATTGCAGCATATACTTCTTATATTTTGAATAATATGGAGATAACTCTTGTCATGCCTGTTAAGTGATTTGCATTTTTTGTTTTTTTTATAATTTTGCATTAATTTGTTAAATCTATTTATAGTAAAGCTCAGGTGTTAACAATTTTATGAAACAAATTACGCATTTAGAATCAAATTGAACCTGTGTTTGAAACCTCACACATAGCTGTATACATATATAATAATACAATCTCGGAGTGAATGTTTACTTTGGTATAATTTGTAAATAGCTTTAGAAATTGATGTATTATTCTACAATACATGTTATAATTGAACTTATGAAATAAAACTCTTACATAGAATTAAGCATTTCATTTATCAAATGAACAACCAATCAAATATAGATTAAAGCAGGACAAATAAGGCTAGATATATCGGTAAATTAACGTGAAATGACACTAATTAAAATAAAAAAATAATGGAAATCCTTGTTCATGTAATACGTTCTGATAGAATATGTTGGTTTTTTTTTGAATTGGGGGATTTTTTTATTCCGTTTGTAGTTATGTGTTAAACGCGATCAAGAGAATTTTAAGAAAATTATTTACAACCCTTAGAAAATATTGTAGTACGGCTATAAAGTTTAACGTAATCAAATATAAATTGCAACCAAGTTCCAGACAATTAATTTTACCACGCCTGACGCGCGTTTTTACTATTCAAGCCACATCACAGGCATTCTACCAAAAGTTGGAAATGCCAAACACTATATGAATATGAAGAGCATAGATCAATTATTCCAAAAAAAAAATGCCGAACAAGAAATCCAAATTAAAACTAAGACAAACTTATGTCTGGGGTAAGAAGAAACTTAGGGTTTTAACAATCCAATCTTTAAATCTAAACGGATAATTTAAAGCTTTGATGTGTTCTTCAACACAAAAGTGTCGATGCCGGAGCGTGCTTACCGCGGAAAATTAAAACTCCACCAGCAGCGCTAACCACCACGGATGTAAGAAATATAAATTACAATAAAATTCCAGACATCAATTTTTCTAAATGTAACAAACCCTATCACCAGGTAGTTGGTACATAGACAGACCTTGATACAATCTTTATTCCTCCCGGTTGTATCGATTGCATTACACAAACGTAGCCAGAAATAAATACGTGTTAAAACGTACTGAAATGCAATAGAACTTTGTTAAAACATAGGATCATCGGGGTCATAATGAACAACTTGTGAAATGTATGAAAGTGTAGCCTTAAGCTCATTTATAAAGAGGGTTTCATGCATCTTTTTTGTATGCACCTATGTTGTGCTTGGAATTACGTTTATTTTGGGTATCAAGACGTGCCAATACGTTTAACTATGGTGACTACTATGCATTTTCTAGGTAAATTTATGTTCAGCACATAAATATTATTCATAATTTAACTGTGTCTTAAAACTAAAGGAAAATCAAGGGGAGAAGATTGAGCGATGGAAACTCATTCATCTGATTAGGGACCGACCATTTAACTTGAAGGGGGGCCTTGGTTTTTTCCTAAAAAATATTTTGAAAATTATTTTTAAGGAAAAAATATTTTGGCAGCTGAGGGTAAGATAAAAGATATTCTGAAGAAGGATTTCTGCGATAAAGAATAATGCTGATAATGAAAAAAAATATTCTGTCGAGACACCTTGGAAAAATAAATATTTTGATCAAAACAAAAAACCAAGCCCCCCCCCTTCAAGTTAAATTGTCCGTTCCTTATATTGAGATATTCAGGCGTTTTCCATTGAAAACGTTGTAATATTCGTGTTAAAGTTTTGCCATGTACTCTGATAGAGCCCAATTAAAAATAAATGGACCAGTCCCTGATAATGTATTAATTGTAGTAAATCTGGATAATCCAATAAGAGACACAATACATGTACTAAGAAACATGTATCAGACAACATCGTATTCAAAAAAGGTCAAACAGGAATCATGGTTTCAATGAAAATTTATTTTAAGAATTCGTTGACCATAACTTTTAAAGATAAAAAGGTGTGAAATTTTGAAAATGGTGGGTTGGAGCAATAAAAAAAAATATTCAGATTACTAAAATATTGCTATCGTTTAATAGAACATCAAACAATGCAAGAACACTTGTACAGCAGTGTTGTCAGTAGTTATTATGATGCACAAACTACATTTCAATGGTCTATAATTTAAAAATCGGCTGAAAAATAAGTATATTTACCGTCGATATCATTTTCATTTAATAAAAAATATTTTGAGAAGAGGTGGACCCGTGAACATAGCCTAAATAAACAAGCGGCAATTTAAAAAGAACATGGAATGACACTGTTCAGACACGACACACCAGTTGTAACATTCGAAGCCTTTTTGGCCAAAAATTCTACACTACCTGCAACTAATAATATATATATTTAAAGTCAAGCAATTGAAACCATTCAAGTTTAATTTGTTATAAAAATGAATTAAAACAGAATTAATCGGATTTGACACACATAATTGACGGTTGGTAGCGCGACGGGGTGTGCTACAGCAAGCAGGAACCTCTTACTCTTCCAGAGCACCAGTTCACTCTTGTTACGATTTTAGTTCGCGTTGTTGATTCCTATTCGGTTATTTTTTAATTTTGTGCTTTATGTTGTCTGTTTTTTCGTCCTGTTCTCGTTTGTGTTTGCTTGTTTTGTCTCTGCCATTTCACACTTTCGACTTCAACGAGCACCCAATTGGTACCTCTGCTTCATGCAACGTATAAAAAACACACTTGTCATCCTCTTAATGTTTGCAATATTTGTATCGTGTAAATAAAACTAATGACTCTCTCTTCACTGTTATTCCAACCAGATTTTACATTTGTTCCACAAGTGTATCAAATCGCTACTTATCAACAAAACCACAACTAACAAAAGAATGACAGATCCCAGGTAACCCACTGATGCAGACGATTGGCGACTGTCACGTGCAGACGTTTTGGAACGGTTCTTTTTATTGGTCAAGGCTTTGTCCACTGAGATCGCATCTATCAAAACATTGAGGTGAGGTTGAAGAAAAGTTTTGAGTTCACTAAAAGTAAGATTTGATTCTCTTAAGAATCCCCAAGGAATTGACCCGACTTTGTGACATGGACAAGTACAAGTTTTTTGTTGATCACTTTTTGTTTCTGTTGTCATCACACTAGTTTGTGGTGTGTGGGAATGCTCTGTTGTGTGTTGATCTGCAAAAGTTAAAAAGATATTACTATTCCTTTTCAACACATTTGAAGCAAGTGTTTTTACATGAATCTAATTTTATATTATTTGAACATGTTTTTAAAAGGAGTAGATTCGGTTAGAACCAAATTTGGCCTAAAATTTTAACTCGGAGTAGATTCAAAATATTCAGCAGCTTGCAGAATACATGCCAAGAAATCATATGAGTTCATGAAATTTATAGATTTTTTGCTATTTTTGAGCATTTTTGGTTAGAAATCACTTAAATTACCACAGAGCGCATGCGTCGACAAAACAGTTTTGTAATGAAATGCTTATTTTTGAAAGATAATTAGATGGGCAAAGAATAAATGTTGTCGACAAATGTGATATATACTAATTTGACGAAAAACGTCTTGGAAACCCTAAAAAATGAAGCAAATATTGATATTTTTTCGGAGTGTTCAGCACGTTTATGACATCATTATATCATGCATAAAATCGTCAGCATGTGAAATCGATTCAATATATAAAATTTTGTTATTTAACGACTGATTTACACCAAATTTATTGATATGGTACTAAGTTGACAATTTATGCAAATATTTGGCCGATTTAAGGCCTTCCTGAACATACTCTTTTGACTCCGTTTTGACATGTAGTTTAATCCAAGAGCTAATTCTACTTAATTTTTAAGTTATTGTTTTTTATTCATTTAATAAAACAAATACCAAACGCTTGTGTCAACAAAAAAAATCGTTATGCTGAATATTTATTATTAGAAAAGTAGACTTTTGTATGCATAATTCAGTCGCAGTTTTAAATTATTTATTTTGTTAAAAAAACGAAATGTGTTGTTGCATTAACAAACATAGATGCCCTAGCCTTAGGTTTGATGTTGAAATCAGTTACATATACTTATATTGTGATCTCCGTAATCTTTCGGAGCATCTGAGTACACTCTTGATTTGACTTTGTGTAGCAAAATTTAATGTCTGGAACTTTGTTGTCATTTGAATTGCTATAGGGATTGCAATTCAGTTGATTTTGTATGTTTATATGCTATCTGTTTTGTTCGTGCTAATCTAGTTGGTGCTTACTTGCTTTGTCTTTGTCCTTTCGGACTTTTGACATTCGAATGCCCCATTGGTACCTCTTTGCTTTTTGAGGGTAATTTACCTGTACTCAAACATTCATAAGTTATTTCCAGATATTTATATACATTCTTGCACGGGTCAACATCATGATTCGACTTGACCTCGCATTGCTGTTGGGATTGGCATCTTGTTTTAACATCCTGAGTCCTATCTTGTCCACAGCTGTAGGTTTTAGATGAAATAACAGTTTTATGGGGACACTGTGCTGAATCTCTACGGCCGTAATATGCCTCCACAATATTTATTGATGAGCCAGGACATGTGATAGAGCCAAGGTCATTTTCACAAATTATTTTCTGTGTTCCTTTGAGTATGAAAAACAGAGAAAAAAATGGATTTGATCATTAAACTAACATAATCTATATTAATAAGACATATATACTCAGTTTTGTAAAATATTCATAATTTATACTATGAAACAGATAAGTAGTGTTATTTTTGGTCTACCCTTAAAAAATCAGCTCACTTTTTGTACCGATTCGTCTCTGGGAGTGCGATGGGTGTGGTAATGCAAACTGTAACTGTTTACTACCACAGAGCACCGGAGTTTACTCTTGTTATGACTTGAGTTATCGTTGTTGCATGCTATCCAGTTGTTTTTATCTTTTAATGTTTATGTTTTGTGTTTCTTTGTGCTGTTTCCGTTCGTGTTTATTGTTTTAATTTTTGACCACTTCGACAATTCACATTCGAATTCCCGAATGCTAATCTTTTGAGAAATTAAGATAATAATTTCCAGTGGTCTATGTCTAATGCGCAAAAAAAAATTGATAATGATTTTAACTGACAAATGTTTTTTTTATTCAGAATGTGAAAATACCTCAAAACGCTCACATCTTTTAAGCTTAGCAACCAACTATTTAAACAGACAATTCAAACCAGGATGGTTACCTCTCAGTTTTTGACATTCCATGCTTTGATTAAAATGCTGCGCACAAGGGTTTACTTTTTGAAAAATGCATATAAAGCATAACCAAATTAAACGCTTGTATACCACTTAAAAAGTGCGCAAAATATAACAAAAGATTTATAATTTATTATTAACTGTTAGTATTTTGGATTTATAGATACATAAATTCAATTGTTCATGGTGCATTAAGCAGACAAACGGATCTTATGTTTATGGTTCAATAAACCACCAAAAGTATAACAGTTGAATCATTAATGTGCAGGTTAAGGCGTTACGAAAAAAAATGTAAATTCATACCTGCCCAAGAGACTGTTGGAATAACTATGAAAACTGTACAAGTAAAAATAAGTTTCCAATCCAGCGTCCTCATGGCACCGTCAACATGTTCAGGATACATGATGAAATGTCAATATTTTTCTTTTAATCATTTGTTAGATAGAAAAAAAAGGATATAAAATTGCAAATCACTGCGATTTATAATTTATCAAAATCATTACTGATAATGATTTTTTTTTCAAATAATGGATCTTTCATTTCAATCTTTAAAAAGGGTTTTAAATAATTAAACATGCATGCCAGAAGGAAACATGGCTGTTTCATGTGGAAACATTATCTAATTAAAACTTTTTAATCTCAACAAATGAATAATTACAACTTCAAATGTTAATTTGATCTCAAATGAGTGACCACAACGTTATAAAGCCTTAGCATGGAATTCTTTTATATGCCTCGAATAGCGATAATATTTTAACTCAATTTTACAAAGCCTTTCTATCATTTTTTCCTTAATGGTCTAATGAATGAAAACATACGTTTGTTTAACACATTCATAGAATGCAAATGTTTAATGAATTGTCTATGATCTTACATTCTAAGAGGTGGTTTCAGAGGGGAAAAAATTGAGGTTTGGTTCTAATTCTTTTAAGAAAATGGAAAAAAAACTGTGGTATTCGTGCAGAATTTTGCCATGTTCCATAAATAGAACCCTATCTAAAAATGGACCTGTCCCCGATAGTATATCATTTGTATACATGGTATTCAAAAAGATCATACAGGAATCATTGTCTCCAAAAGAAATATATTTCAAAAACTTGTAGAACAAGAAGCATAAATGATAAGGCCTCAATTTTTAATGGTCTATAATTCATGCGTAAAAATTGTACAATCTGTCGGAGCACCTGAGTTCACTCTTGTTACGACTTGAGTTCGTGTTGTTGATTACCGTTCGGATTATTTTGTGTTTTGTGTTTCTTTGTGCTGTTTTTATCTGTGTTTAGCGTTTTTTTTTCCTCGAAAAATCCTAGTTTATCTAACTCGGGGAAGTGCAAGTTGAAAGATGCAAAGAGAAGGATTTACTAACCATCAGTGTTGAGCTTTCAATGATTTGTATTTAATTGAAGGTCGGAGACACTACTGACGTCATAGTATACTTTACTCTATTGTGACGTTAGGATGGACGTTACGTTAAAAACGACGTTACCGAGAGAATTAACATGTACACTGAAAAATCAATCTTAACGTCGTGAAAGTCCACGGCAATTTTAGTTAGATTCTATTGCATTATTCACGAATAAGGAATGTTCACTAGTCAGTACCTTAAAAACGAAGTCCATGACTACACCAATGCGTCCAAATTTTTCCAGCATTATCATATTGGTCAAAAGTTGGATATCTTTAGTCCATTTTTGTGTTTAAAAGGTAAAAATAAACGGTGTTGAAACTCTTTTTTCCTATATGTCTTTGTTAATTCCCCGCCTAAATTGCAGTTTTCAACTGCATTGATTTAAAAAACGAGGTCCGTTACCCCCATTTTTTATTTCATATATGGATGAACATCACTTAGAACTATGTGTCTACCAATTTTCATTAAAATCTGGATATATACTATTTGGTATCGTGCCACCTTAAAGTTAACAGTTGCCTAGAGGTGGCCCTCCCTTTTCAAAATGAAATCAATTTAAACCCCATTGAAACATGATTTAATTTCTGGCCATTCATTCCCCATTTCTTTAATAACAATAAAAATGTTTAGAATTATGAGTGCATTTTGTATTCCATTTATTGCCCATTTATATTTAAACCACATTTAAACAAGTAAATCTGTGAGCTAATGCTCACTAGTGATACCCCCGCTCCCCAAACTAAGCCATGAATACAAGTTAAAAATACTCGGTAAACAGGAAATAGTTGACCTAGGAACATAAAATCGCTATACACCATATGGGACTATAAAATAAAGCTGTTTACAAAATATCAGAACCCTATCTGATGTAGTTGCTTTGGAAACTGTGACAGAAATTTTGCATTCATGTCCATTATGTGTAAAAACCTAAGTATTCTGTAAACAGGAAGTAGACTACCTAGGAGCATAAAATCGGTATACACCATATGGTACTATAGGATAAAGCTGTATACAAAATATCAGACCTGTATCTCATGTAGTTGCTTGGGAAACTGTGACGGAAATTTTGCATTTATGTCCATTATGTGTAAAAACCTAAGTATTCGGTAAACAGGAAGTAGACTACCTAGGAGCATAAAATCGCTATACACCATATGGGACTATAAAATAAAGCTGTTTACAAAATATCAGAACCCTATCTGATGTAGTTGCTTTGGAAACTGCGACAGAAATTTTGCATTCATGTCCATTATGTGTAAAAACCTAAGTATTCGGTAAACAGGAAGTAGACTACCTAGGAGCATAAAATTGGTAAATACTATATGGTACTATAGGATAAAGCTGTATACAAAATATCAGACCTGTATCTCATGTAGTTGCTTGGGAAACTGTGACGGAAAATTTGCATTTATGTCCATTATGTGTAAAAACCTAAGTATTCGGTAAACAGGAAGTAGACTACCTAGGAGCATTAAATCGGTATACACCATATGGTACTATAGGATAAAGCTGTATACAAAATATCAGAACTCTATCTCATGTAGTTGCTTAGAAAACTGCGACGGAAGTTTTGTTACGGACGGACGGACGGACGAACGGACAAACGGACGAACGGACGGACAAGGGTAAAACAGTATACCCCCCTCTTCTTCGAAGCGGGGTTATAATTACATTGAAAACACATTGAAACCACATTGTTTTTCACGAAATATGTAAATTAGCTGGACCATTTACATGATGTCATGAAATAAATGGTGTTTAAATGAATTATGAATATACCATTATTTAACCATTAATTCACATTTAAAGTACCTTCATAAAAAAAATCATGCATTTCTACACATGGAATATACATGATAGTTATGAACAGGAAAGCTGATTTTTTAAAGGGCAAATTTTAAGTCCATATGTACATGTGAATCTAATTTTCTATATGAAAATAAATGTATAACTTTTCCTGTATTTTATACATGTAGCACTAACATGCTTATACTATATACTTGACAACCCCACAAAAAGCCTTAACGTTTTTAAGTTTTAAATAGCAATTGATCAGGGTTTTTTAATGCATGTACATGTATGTGATCTTAAAATTATTAATGACATGTTGACAGATCTATACATAATGAGAAGAAATTAACATACTTAATGATTAGTCCTACAAAAAGTCTTTAATATTCTATACATAATTTGTTTTAATAAAATGATAAATGTAAGCTTTAGCTTCACAAATTAAGATAAAATAGTTTCTACTTACTTAGTTTGAAACAAAACAAAATTGAACCCTCAACAAATAAGGTGTATATATTCCCAGATTGTTTTATGAAGCTGCATTGTTTGAAACAACATGTAAATACACATCTTTATTCTTCAAAGTTTACATTTGAATTGAAAATTGGAGCCAAATATTGCAGAATAAAAGGTTTTGTGATTGGAAGATATTTATGAAAGCTTCAATTTCATTGGGAGATTGTTTGAACACTGCAGGAAAACATTTTTTTTTATAAATGGACAAAAAATAAATTTAAATGATTCTATTACATGTATTTGTCAGCTCAATAGTAATTTAACCATTTTATTTCTTCTGAAAAGCAATTTTTTATGGTTGAAAAATGGAAAAATTCTTTCACATAGCCTATAACAAAGCCATTCAAATTCCATTTCTTTTAAAAATGCAAAATAAATTGCTGCATATTTCCAATTTTTTAACCATTAAAAAGAAAAATTGAAAATCAATGGTCACTTGCTAAATTGTTCTGTGAGATAATAGAAAATTAAAATGGAGAAAAAATTGGGTTTTAATGAAAAATTGAATAAAAATGCAAAGCAAATGGGATTTCAATGCTTTAAAACCATTTTATTTTGCTAAGGACTAGCTAGCTTGGCACTGAAAGAAGCAGAGGCACCAATGGGACATTCAAGTGTCACAAGTCCGAAAGGGCAACGACGAAACTGGCAAACACGAACAAAAACAGCATGAAGAACCACAAAACACAGCATTGCTAAATGGCACAAAAGTTGCCTATGTCACTGAGATGAAGGGGGTCATCTTACAATGTGGTGGATCTTAAGGTGCTGATCACTTTTGTTCTCAATCAAAATTCAAAAATCTGTCACCCTTTTTGAGTTAGAAAAAGCAGTTTGACCCAATGTTCTATTTTTAGCCACAGCGGCCATGTTTTACAACCAATCAAAAATCCCCACATCAGTTCTATACACCTAATGCTAATTAACAATTATACCAAGTTTGGTTCCAATTGAACTTAAAGTGTTAGAGGAGTTAACATTTTCAATTTAATGAGGAAATGCTGTTAAAATGCTCAATTTTGACGTTCTAAAGGCAATAACTCCTAAAAAAAGGTCCTACAACGTTTACCCTATTACATATTTTGAAGATCTTGATGTGCTAAACAATATGCAATTATAATTTCTCAAATATCTTGTATAGTTTTTAAGATATTGAGCTAAACAGGTGCAAAATTTGCAAAAAATCCACAAAAAGGGCAATAACTCCTACATGGGTTGTTGGATTTTCTTCAAATTTCAGAGTAGGTAGAACCTGAGGTTATGATTACTTTTACTTTGCCAAAATTTTGATATCTGTAGCCATTTTTGAGTTATTTGCAAAAAACTGCATATTACGCCTATGTTCTATTTTTAGCCACGGCGTAAATGTTCTACGACGAATCAAAAATCCCCACATTAGTTCTAAGCACTGAATGCTAATAAACAACCATACCATGTTTAGTTGCAATTGGACTTATGGTGTCAGAGTAGTTAACGTTATAAAAAGTTTACGGACGACGGACGACAGACAACGGACGGACGACGGACGCCAAGTGATGACATTAGCTCACCTGACCCTTCGGGTTCACACGGTCATTCCTTCTGCTTATGATTGTCTTATTCAAGTGATGAGTGAATTACTTTGAGAGCAAGACATTGCTGAGGATTCATCCTTTCTGCTTCTGTGTGACTTATTCCAAAAAAACTTTGCGTTCCATTTATCAAAACTAAAAACATATAAGTTGCCCATTTTAAACTTGTGTCAAAGGATCATTCTTGCTTTTGTTGGTTATAATAAATCAGGTGATTACTTTGTTATTACTTTTGCATAGTTAAAATAAGTGAATGCTTCTCACAAGTAGTAAACTGAATATTACTTTAAGTTTTTTTTGTTTTTATTAGTGTCTTACCTGTTTTTTTTTTCAAATTTTTATTTTTACATCATCATCATTAAGGTCTCAACCTCTTTTATGAGCCATTCTCAATTCTTCATTCTTTCAGATGTCCCAGAATAGTAGTAATTAACTAAATAATGATGTAAAATGTACAAGTTGTAACGCATGTAACACCATTGCATGAAGGTAAGATAGATGTTAGATAGCATTACATAATAATTTCAAAAGAAATTTAACTCTGGCATTTATATTTATAATCATGTTTTACCTAGACCAGGATTTGACCCTGGATCTCTTAAACAAGCGCTTTACTTTAAGCTATCTAGGTTTTAATAAACTTTTTACTTACTATGTGTTTATATTTATCCAGGTTTGGTAATGTCTGTCCCAATTAAGCCTTAACAATACTTGTTACACATATCTTTTCATAGTTGGTTCTTTTTCATTTTTTGACTAGTATTTTTTAAATATTGAACAAACCCAATGTAATTTTTTTCTTTGTTTAATGAATTTTGTGTCATGCAGACCTATTCCACATCACACATTTTATGATGTTGTTTTTCGTTTTAAAGAAAGGTTGTGTCACGTACACATATTTTGATCATGAAATCTATTTCTTCTTTTAATCTTTGATTAAGATATCATTCTTGTATGAATGTTGTATCATGAGCTTTTCTTACACATCCCGTCATTACATGTACTTATTTTTATTTATGTGTGTGTGTTGGTGTTGTCGACAAACCTTGTCCATGCCTTTCTTATTGTTTAAGGAAAGCAGTCTACTCAGAGTATTATCGACCCTGGGCCGGTAGCTGACAAACCTAATTGTACACCTCTGTGAAGTCCCGCTTATATAATTTAATCCAATAATTTCATGATTTTTTTATATCTTTTTTTAATAAATAGTGTATACTGTGTACTCATTTATTATCATATTTATGCCACACCCTGGTACCTTTGTCATTGTTTAATGGGTGTCATGTCATGCACATTTATTCTATATCATATTAGTGTACTATTTATTTTGTTTAAATGGCCATTATTAAAAACGAAAGTATACCAATATCCTTCTTGTGTTTACTTGATATAAATAATTTATCAGCAAAAGCCTGTGACAATATGCATGATTATGGCCAAATAAAGGTCATACAAACTGCAAAACTGGAATAATAAATCTCATTTGTCAAAGAAGACAGGCAAAAAAACAAAACAATACAGTTACAATGTACATCACAACTGGCAAACAAATTAATCAAACCAATGATAGACATTTCTTAACCGCTGCGAAATTGTAAAAATATGGAGTCTTGGTCTGATGTTAGGTTGAGGCTGATATTATATTATCTTAATAAATGAATTCATGATTAAATCTTATACATAAACGAGTTAATATATTGTGAAATATAGTCAGCATTGTCCTATTTATATAATGAATGTTGTGTCACATATACGTGTTTCATATTGGATTATCATTTCTTTTTGTCAAAATTGTCTAATTCACTGATTGTTGTGTTACATATACTAACATCGCATTGAGATTGACATTGTCATATTTAATGGATGTTGTGTCAAATTTACTTGTTCCAGCTTTAAAATATTTTCTTTTGGATAAATTTGATGGATCTTATGAATTTTGTGTCATGTACACTTATTCTACATCACATAATTATGTTGTTTCATTGAAGTTGTCATTGTTTTTTTCACAATGCAGTGCAACTAACACTTTTCCCAAATCACACTTCTTTTATTTTATAATGAATCATCTTTTGTTTTAAGTGTAATTGAGTTATGAAAATTGACAATAATGTCCAATTCACTAACTCAACATCTTTCCATTATTTCGTACTATTGTTTTTTTTTGCAAGTTCCTACCGTTGGACACTGGATAGTTATGTTGACAGGTATCTTACATAAATTTTCACACTTGTGCAATCAACACACACCATTATCGACGGAGCAATGTCTACAAGTATAAAATGATTATTTTTATCAAATTAATACTTAACAAGATTGCTACGCGTAGCATTGTGTCCCCCGCTGCCGCATGAAAATTGTGTGGTATGTAAATTCAAGCGATATATACTCTGAGAAACGATAGAAATTTCAGAACCCTGTGCACTGAGGTAACTGAGATATTGAGTGTCCTACATTTTGACCTTTCTTCTCCGTTTCCATGGAAACGGTGGCCATTTTGAAAATTTCAAATATGGGATGATCACCTACTAATAGTACCCTATCAGTGTGTAAAGTTTCAGCAACATCCGTTCTGTAGTGTCCGAGGAGTTGCACCCACAAAAAACGTTTTAACAAAGTCGTATTTTTCGGACTGAAAAATCACAAATTTGTAAATAACTCAAAAATAGTAAATATCACTTCAAATTTTTGGGGTATTATTATAGAGTACTTTTTGTTCTATCAGCCTTCAAAATTTCAGAACCCATTGCACCTAGGTAACTGAGATATTGAATCTTATATATTTTGACCTTTCGTCCCCGTTTCCAAACGACGGCCATTTTGAAAATTTCAAATATGTAGATTATAACAGAACAAAAAAAACCAAATTTAATTGCTATGGACGAGTGGGCAAAATGAAATTTGGTCAAAAACGATTATTGTTGTTTTGAATGTGCTTGGTAATTCTGAACAATTTTGAAGCTTTGAGTCAGTCAGACAAAGTTATCAAATGTGTTCAATACAAGTTTTAGGACTGCCTTGTATCTCCACCTTATCATAGATGTCACAAAAGTTACTTACTGTAAAACTAGTTAATTTCACAGTGTACAAAAATTAGCCATATTTGCAGTCAATGAAAATCTGCGAAAATAGTGTACTAGTATGCGAATTAGCAATCTTTAATTTAATATAAGGAAAGAGTGTTCTTCAAATTCTAAAATTAACTATGATTTGCTATATTCTGATGGATACTCTTTGTTTTTATTGTATGACCTTCCACCTATTGAGTCCTCTTTCTGGTATTTTGCCAGGTCATGAAAGTGTGTGTCCATATAGAAAAAATGCATTTTGGAATAACAGAGTATTTCTGTTTATAAACTCTCTCAGTCTGCCTAAAATTGTGAAACATGATGAATAAAAGTCATTGAAAAAATAAGTGCATGTAATCTCACATAATTAGCCACCGAAACCACTCAAAGATGCATTATATGACTTATATAAAGAAATGATGTACATGCCAGAACATGTTTTACATAATGCCTTAGATTAACCAAGTTCAGTATTTTGGATCATTTTTGTTATGTTTTTACACAAAAGAAAAAAAAACAAGTCAGTTTTTACAAATCAATTATCTTTTGAATATATAACAACAAAGACAAAGTACTATTTCATGACCACAAGACTATATGAAATATCAAAATGCAAGTTTCTAACACACAGTTCACTATAAAACACAAGAACGGTGTCATTTATAAGAGGTTATGTGTATTGTTTGTAAGAATAACAGCTTCTCATTCATTCTAGCACAATTATCTCAAAATTTTACAAGTAATTAGTAAATGTATGACATAATTAAGATAAAACGAAGGAGATACTGACAAATATGACCTGCAGTTAGTAAATATTATGACTATATCAAGTTTTTTATCTGGGCTCCCATTGCAGACTAAATTTGTCAAGATCTAAGACATTTCCAAGTGTCGAGACAAAAAATAGCAACTGTGGAGTGACCTGAGCATGCGAAAAGTAACAATGAATATACATCAATATAAATTTCAAGGTTAAAAATCTCTTTTTTTAATAATTATAATTTCCTATCTTTTTAAATTATGAGGGCTAAGAATATGGAATATGTGCCAAAGACACGATTCACATATTGAAAATGATTTTAATAAATGTACAAAAGCAAAATTTCAATGCATGTGAAGCGCTTTTCTGGATTAACCTTCATCAGACATGCTAGGAGTAGAAAACTTAGAAAACCGGTAGAATATAAGATTTGATAAAAAAGGCCAAAAAAATATTAAAACAATGACCAAACAGACAAACTTATCAATTTATTGTGTCTATTGGACATATTCTTGCTTTGTGTTGTTTGTTTATTTTCATTTTTTAATGTTTTGTTTTATTTGTCTGGGGGTTTTGTTTGCTACTTTTAAATTAGAATTGATTTTAAGCCTTATAAAGTGAACTGTTTTCATTTCCTTCTCAGATGCCTTGGGCTGGCTATTACAAAAGTTTCTTTGTGTGAGAAGCTCTTTTGTTCTATGATCATGCGGCGTGTTCAAAAGCGCAAAAGCAAGGGTATCTTGAAACCCCTGTTTTTGCCATTGTGAATTAAGCCTATTGTTCGTAGAACAAAAGAGTTATTCACACAAAGATAGTTTCTGAAAATGAAAGTTCGATTTTAAACAATACAAGAATACAGAATACAAGAATACAAGTTTATTGACCAATTAAGGGCCCTCTAGGGGCAATGACATGGTAAACAATTATGATTTAAAGACAAAAGAACTGGGGTGTCATAAAATGGTAGTCCCCTAACAGAAATTTTTGTAACATACTCAATGTAAGAGGCTTATCGATAAACTTATTTATGGCTATTCGGTTTCATTTATAAGTGCCTTATAGGTAACTGATTATTCTTTTGTATGCAAATTTGAAGCTTGACATATAAGTTTTTGATGGCTACAGTCTGTTTTTTATTGCAGACATTTTAGATTGCTGTAAAATATGCATGTTTTTCCACATCTCATGCACTTCTTTATTGCAGACAGCATTAAATATTTGCTGTGACGGCAATCTACTTTCGTGAGACAAGTTTCATACCGTGTTCTTCTCTGTTTCACGACCTTTTAATAGCAAACTGTACATGCACAACACAAAAGAGATGTGTATGCATGTTACCGTTTAAACAATGTCAACAAATATAACCTTCAGATAACGGTCCTAATTCCTATTCTTTAACATTTTTTCTGTTTCAATAACTTATTACGCTTCAGGGGAAAAACAATGCAACGTCAATTAAACGAAACGAATCATTTTTCAAGTGTAGATCATTCGCCCCCTACAGTTGAATTCCCCAATCCATTATCCAACAAAATAAGTCTACAAATTATATGATATCTAAAACAGAGATGTTTGTTTGGTTTTGAGTGTTAAAAATAGGATACATGTACCATCATGAAACCCACATTCGGCAGTTTTAAACATATTTTATATGTCATTATTTTAAGACTTGTAATCAATGAATATAAAATCAAAATCAGATTAATTTTTGTTGTTGATTTTCTATCCACTGTTCACTGTAAAAAAAGTGCAGTCTTCGTCGCAAGCTACGTCAATATTTATAACATATAAATGATGTCACATAAGGAAGTATTTAATTGATTTTAGATTTTAAAATAACATTTGGTTAAGAGTCTTTTGGCTTTATGCCTTCCTATATATATGGATTCAGTAGTTTCTTAATAAAGACAAAATATTACGAAGAGTATCTATTCAAATTTCTCCCTGACGTTTTTTATAAAAATTGCCGAAATTGGGTACATTTTAGCATGCTTAATTTGGTTACGTGACGTTATATAAAAAGCTTTTCCATTTCATATTTAAACTAAACATGCTATAGCCTATTCAGTTCAGTTCTGTTCAGGTATCTATCTCCTGCCAAATTTAGGCACACCTCCAGTAATACCGCACAAGAGAATACACCTTAAAACTAGAGACTGAAAAATCAAATCCAAATTCTAGTATATGAATACGAACATGACGAATTTCATTAATCAATTTAAGGGTCCACATAGGGCATTTAGAAATGCATACACAAATGATCAGTATATATGAATATAAGAAAAAATAATTAAAGATTGAATTACTCGGTAGATGAAAATGTTAAACATTAAGTGGCATTGCAATTTAGCAGATAGGAGCGCAAGTCATAACAAAATCTTTTGTCTTCATAATTGAAGCTCCAGTAAAATCTGAAATTTTGAAAACTGGGAAAAGTTAACACTCTATTTTGAAAACTTTTGAAGTCTATTTCTGAGATGAAATATGTGTCATTATAATATTGGTTTTATCATACAATCCTGTTTTGATAGGCTTGACAAAAGTAATCCAAAGTTCTAATTACCAAGAACAGGATTTGAACCTGTATCTCTTGTTGTAATAAAAAAGCGCCTTTCTTTCAGCAATCTAGGTTACTTGTTTTTGTGTTAAAATGTTCATGACAGTAATAGTAGTTTTTTACATTGCAAGCAAAACAAAGGTGAACAACCATTTATCCAATTGCTATAATGATATAATCTTTTCTTTTCCAACCACTAAACCATAAAGTAAACATCAAGGTAGAATTCATTTGCCATTTTTGTTTGTTCATATAGGTATGACATACCATCAAACCTGGTTTTACCCATTATTATGTTTTCCATGTTTTGTCTGATCATTGTGGTTGATATTACATTTATCATGCGGAAATAATTCAATGCGATACAGAATGAAATATTATTTGATGACTGTCTTTACATTTGTTTTCCGTTTCCTGTCCAATAAACATATTGGCTGACATAAAAAACAAGGTAAAAATTCATACAGATGCTCAGTTTTCTATAAACCATATCAACTTGTTACTTTTTTTATAAGCTTGAACAATATCAAAAAGGATATATGTATTTGGAACATGAAATCGTCATATCATTTTATAATTCTTGACCTTCATGCACAGTAAACCAATAAACTTTCCGTAAAACGTAATCTTTTTATCCTACCATATTGTATCAACACTATTTTGTTCTTAAAAGTATCAAAGAAAAATAGTTTTTAAGATAGACAAAAACAACTTTTAAAAATGGCTAGCATTTGGAGATAAAAATATTATTACGATGATTACAAAAGAATTGAAACAAGTGAAAATGAGATATATAACGAAATAAAGACAAGAAAACGATTATCAAAAGATAATAAATAAATACATATTTAAAGTTACAAGTAGGTAAAGAGAAATTAATAACCAACATCCACTCGCCTATCGATTCTCTTTTCAAAATTCCAATCAAGTAAAAAAATCAAAAAAAATCTAAAAGACAAACTGCACCGAACCAAACCGAACTAATAGGCTGGAGCAAATAACTGAAATCCATACCCAAATTCAGGGATAGTCCTTGCAATTGGGTATGCTGATATCCAAAAATCAGAGATACCAAGCTTTAAATCAAATATTCAGGCTTAAAAAAGTGAAATTCTCGAAATAAATGTAGTAGAGATTTGAAAGCTATATGTTTAGCATATTTCACACACATGTTAACCATTTAATTGTGTGAAACCAGGTGTGACTTTCCATTGTAGAAATAAATGACAGAGATGATTTCAAATTCTTTGAAAACAAATTCAACTGTTCAATGAGTCAATTTACACAAAAGGAAATGATAACATGATAACATGAATCAAAGTCTGTATTTGTCATGTTTGTGCTACATTATTTTCAGTCATCAAAGTTTTCAAATTTGTCTATGAGTACAAATATATTTGCATTATCAAAAATAAGAAAATCCCTGATTTCAGGCATCTGCTCTTGACAAAATACCTGAATACGTATTTAATAAATCCATTTTGTCATTGACCTGTTCAAAAGTTGTGTGGTTGTTTCCTTGAAATTTCGAACGAAGATATCAAGTCTGAAATAAAAATGTTTTGTCTCTTATTGTCAGGGGATAAATGGCAGCAGAATGAAACGACCTGTTTCACCCTGTTTATCTATTCGCCACATAGTTGTGAGTGTCCCAACCTTGATTTAGATAGTGATAGAAGCTTACAAAACACATTTATCGCTTTTTTTTGCAAATGTGAACAATCTAAGGCACGGACCATTTGATTTTCTGGGGGGGGGGGCTGGGATTTTTTGGAAAAAAATTTCCCGGTCCTGATTTTTGTAAAAAAGAATAATCTGGCCAGCACCTAGGTTGAAAAAAATAATCTGGTTTCAATCTTGCCAATTGAAAATAAATAATCTGGCCAACAAAATTTCCTTGCTTAATATGTGTGTGAAAAAAATAATCTGGCCCGCAAAGCGGGCGAAAAAAATTTCCCGGCTCAAGGTAAAAGCCCAGCCCCCCCCCCAGAAAATCAAATGGTCCGTGCCTAATGGCTGAATTCAGAGATCTGGTTACCAAAGTAATATTTTTTAAAATGGTTGACGTCTTGATCCGATTTAGGAGAGAATATGTATAACTTTTATAAGATTTACGACATTTGATGACTATTACAAAATTGATTTGTTTTGCTGATAACTTTTGTCTATAAGCTCTAAAGTAACACAATGTTTAAGGCTCTACGGTTGTTATAAATTGATATCTTTGGGACAATGTTAGGACTAATCTGTTCTAAAATAGATCTACTTTCTTATATGTGCACACCGGATGCATAAACAAGTTCCGTTACCAGCAGACGCTGGATTTATTGTTTCGTGACGTCACCATGTGTGCCGGAGGAATCCTGACGTCTTACTTGTGTGATCCTTTCAACGTCCGCAAACGTTCAATTTCAATACAAGCTACAAACACCTAAATCTTTAGAGAAATAATAAGAAAGACGTAACGTCCAACGTGTGAAAGCATTAACAAAAGCATTTCAAACCACGTTCACAGCCAATAAATTGTAATTTGATAAAGCACTAACTCCCAAGGTTTTAGTAGCCTTCAGCCCACCGTTATCTGCCTTGATCTGTTGATATGCTGCGCGATACATTTGTTCCCCTTGGATTTTTTATGGAAAAATAAATAACACAACCTTTTATAACATGATCTGCTTGTTTACATTGAAAAAACGCAAAAAACTTTCATATCGAAATGGTTCGTTAATAAATCATATCAACATAAAGCATGCAAACTACTTTTGTCTAGATGTAAAATCTTTGTGTTCACTCTTGTTATTATTTACAACAGAATATCGCCCATATATACAAAAACGGGATCTTGTTAAGTTAAGAGGTGAAATCATCCTCTATCGGATGGAAGGGTTTTATCTAAATGGACACCTTGGGCCTCATCGGGAACCGGAGTAGCTACCCGGTTCTAACATGGCTCGGCGGGTTTGCCATTAAAAAAACCCGATCCTGGTCTGTTGGTATCAGTCCAGGCGAGGGAAGACCAGATCGCATTCCTTCGTAAAAAAATTGTGCGATCCAGCTGCGGTTGTACTTCCCTTAGTACAACTGCAATAAGGGGGTCGTAAAGGTGTACGACTTGGTAGGCTCTAAAGTCCGATAGCTGGGTGTCGCCTCTTTTACACTTTTTTGACAAAATTTCCCGTTTTATACACTTTTTTGGTATTTGTGTTTTGATATAAATACGAGCTTTGTTTGTTAATATTGTAATTTTTTATTGTGTCCGCTTAGTCGAGGTGTCGCTGAAGACAAATTACAAGTTTTGAATCCCTATCCATTTATCATGGTGTAGATATAAAAAACACATGATACAATAAAATGCATACATAAACCATTAACATGAACCCAGGCTGTCAAAAGGATCAAGGCATGTTTATATAAATATACAATTTATCATTAATATGGTAATTACATGAAACATTAATCGAGAAAAAAAATAGATATAAGATCATGATTGATATTCATCAACAAGCAATTACAATTACAATATTACAATACGTGTTAAAACGTACTGAAATGCAATAGAACTTTGTTAAAACATAGGATCATCGGGGTTATAATGACCACCTATATTTGATAAAAAGCATTACCTAAACAGTTCACATGAATGCAGGCTGTCCAAAGGATCAAGGCATGTTCTGTTATAAGCTTCTTCATGGCACAATGTAGTTCCACAATTCTTTTTAAAACAGAGTCCACTCTGATATTTCATCTTGTGAAAGTAAACAGAAGTATGATTCTGATGAATGCGAGTATGTGTATTAAAACTTCATGGAAACGGCATCATCATCAAGAGAAAGTAATTGCGTTTCTGCAGAGCACTATAGATTGTAGACTTTGTAAATGAGTCGTATTCAAAACAAACTTATCAATGTCGGGGGGGGGGATCACGGAAAAGCCCATACCTATTGATTTTGTTGATGTTTGCAAATGTGTTTATCTGTCCAAGGAAATGAAACACAGTTCTTTAATTATACAGATATTACAATACAAAGCAGGAATGAAATATTTGTTTTGTTAAATTGTAGACAACTTTAAAAAATTGACGTATTAAATTACATTAATTGCAGTTTAACATAAAGCAAATTTAAGGAACAACCCATTATTAAGCTGAGCAAATAAGGATTTGTATAGCATTTGATTAATGTAAATTGACACAAATTAAAAGTACACATTTAAAGAAAAATCTGTACATTAAAGAATGGAATATCCTTGTACATTTCAAAAGGGTTTTGTTTACTTTTTCATAAAATAAAACTCTTTTATCATTTTGTTTTCTTTTTCAGCTTTGTGACTGAAGTTTGATTGTGATATGCCAGGGGACTAATCTATCTTCAGAAATATGAGTTGACACTGCTTCCATTGTCGAACATGCTTTATTTGTATTCATTTAAAACAAACTTCATGCCATTTTTTGGTTACTCGTCACAAAGATGTTGTAGTTTATTTTTAAATGACTAAGCGGTCATTCATATGACAATTAAACATTCCTTACATTAATTTTTGTCTTGTTCATGTGTTTAGAGCACTAGTGAATTTGTCACTAGTTACGACCGGTTATAAAATGATGCCATAAGTATGCTTTGCCATTTCAGGGGTCAACTTATAAGTCTGCTAAAGCATCGGGTATTACAGATTATCGTACGTAAGGCAGTCCAAAATTTACGGTGAGTGAAAATTACAAGAAGAGACAAAAGTACAGTGGGAAAACACTTATTGATGAAATGTCGACTACTATTTAATACCCATTGTCGCCATTTTCATTTGTTTAAAATCATGAACCATCAACTGTTTTGAATTGCATGCAAATTTTCAGCGGTAACGATAGCGGGTAATACACCAAGTATACAAGACTCATCGGTGAAATAAGCAGTAAAATACTTAACTTGATATTTAATGTCGTTCAATAAAGGTAATAACAAAGAAATCAATCTCAAATGTCCGTAAGACAAGACAAAACAAGGAAGACAGACCAGAAAAAAATAAGATCGGAATGGTCCTGACTTGGTTCAGGCATTTCGAAAGAAATGGTGGGTTAAACCACGTTTTAAGGCGCGCCAACCCCCCCCCCCCTGCATGTACCAATTATTCTAAACCTATTGTTTATACTGTTCTATGCTCTTCATATTCATACAGTGTTTGGCATTTTCAATATTTTTGGTAGAGCGCCTCTGATGAGTCTTGAATAGACGAAACGCGCGTCAGGCGTAGCAAAATTTATTGTCTGGAACTTTGTTGTCATTTGTATTTCGAACACACGTGAAGGTTAGCACTGCTGGTGGAGTTTAAATTCCCCGAGGTTAGCCCGCTCCGGCACAAACACTTTTGAGTTGGAGAATACATCAAAGCTTTAATAAATTATCCGTCTAAATTTCAAAATTGTCTTTACCCTAAGGTTCTTCCTAACCCAGACATAGGTTGAACATCTTAGTAATAATTTGGTTCCCCAGTTTGGTATTTTTGGTTATACTGTTCTATGCTCTTCATATTCATACAGTGTTTGGCATTTTCAATATTTTTGGTAGAGCGCCTCTGATGAGTCTTGAATAGACGAAACGCGCGTCAGGCGTAGCAAAATTTATTGTCTGGAACTTTGTTGTCATTTGTATTTCGAACACACGTGAAGGTTAGCACTGCTGGTGGAGTTTAAATTCCCCGAGGTTAGCCCGCTCCGGCACAAACACTTTTGAGTTGGAGAATACATCAAAGCTTTAATAAATTATCCGTCTAAATTTCAAAATTGTCTTCACCCTAAGGTTCTTCCTAACCCAGACATAGGTTGAACATCTTAGTAATAATTTGGTTCCCCAGTTTGGTATTTTTGGTTATACTGTTCTATGCTCTTCATATTCATACAGTGTTTGGCATTTTCAATATTTTTGGTAGAGCGCCTCTGATGAGTCTTGAATAGACGAAACGCGCGTCAGGCGTAGCAAAATTTATTGTCTGGAACTTTGTTGTCATTTGTATTTCGAACACACGTGAAGGTTAGCACTGCTGGTGGAGTTTAAATTCCCCAAGGTTAGCCCGCTCCGGCACCAACACTTTTGAGTTGGAGAATACATCAAAGCTTTAATAAATTATCCGTCTAAATTTCAAAATTGTCTTAACCCTAAGGTTCTTCCTACCCCAGACATAGGTTGAACATCTTAGTAATAATTTGGTTCCCCAGTTTGGTATTTTTGGTTATACTGTTCTATGCTCTTCATATTCATACAGTGTTTGGCATTTTCAATATTTTTGGTAGAGCGCCTCTGATGAGTCTTGAATAGACGAAACGCGCGTCAGGCGTAGCAAAATTTATTGTCTGGAACTTTGTTGTCATTTGTATTTCGAACACACGTGAAGGTTAGCACTGCTGGTGGAGTTTAAATTCCCCGAGGTTAGCCCGCTCCGGCACAAACACTTTTGAGTTGGAGAATACATCAAAGCTTTAATAAATTATCCGTCTAAATTTCAAAATTGTCTTCACCCTAAGGTTCTTCCTAACCCAGACATAGGTTGAACATCTTAGTAATAATTTGGTTCCCCAGTTTGGTATTTTTGGTTATACTGTTCTATGCTCTTCATATTCATACAGTGTTTGGCATTTTCAATATTTTTGGTAGAGCGCCTCTGATGAGTCTTGAATAGACGAAACGCGCGTCAGGCGTAGCAAAATTTATTGTCTGGAACTTTGTTGTCATTTGTATTTCGAACACACGTGAAGGTTAGCACTGCTGGTGGAGTTTAAATTCCCCAAGGTTAGCCCGCTCCGGCACCAACACTTTTGAGTTGGAGAATACATCAAAGCTTTAATAAATTATCCGTCTAAATTTCAAAATTGTCTTAACCCTAAGGTTCTTCCTACCCCAGACATAGGTTGAACATCTTAGTAATAATTTGGTTCCCCAGTTTGGTATTTTTGGTTATACTGTTCTATGCTCTTCATATTCATACAGTGTTTGGCATTTTCAATATTTTTGGTAGAGCGCCTCTGATGAGTCTTGAATAGACGAAACGCGCGTCAGGCGTAGCAAAATTTATTGTCTGGAACTTTGTTGTCATTTGTATTTCGAACACACGTGAAGGTTAGCACTGCTGGTGGAGTTTAAATTCCCCGAGGTTAGCCCGCTCCGGCACAAACACTTTTGAGTTGGAGAATACATCAAAGCTTTAATAAATTATCCGTCTAAATTTCAAAATTGTCTTCACCCTAAGGTTCTTCCTAACCCAGACATAGGTTGAACATCTTAGTAATAATTTGGTTCCCCAGTTTGGTATTTTTGGTTATACTGTTCTATGCTCTTCATATTCATACAGTGTTTGGCATTTTCAATATTTTTGGTAGAGCGCCTCTGATGAGTCTTGAATAGACGAAACGCGCGTCAGGCGTAGCAAAATTTATTGTCTGGAACTTTGTTGTCATTTGTATTTCGAACACACGTGAAGGTTAGCACTGCTGGTGGAGTTTAAATTCCCCAAGGTTAGCCCGCTCCGGCACCAACACTTTTGAGTTGGAGAATACATCAAAGCTTTAATAAATTATCCGTCTAAATTTCAAAATTTTCTTAACCCTAAGGTTCTTCCTACCCCAGACATAGGTTGAACATCTTAGTAATAATTTGGTTCCCCAGTTTGGTATTTTTGGTTATACTGTTCTATGCTCTTCATATTCATACAGTGTTTGGCATTTTCAATATTTTTGGTAGAGCGCCTCTGATGAGTCTTGAATAGACGAAACGCGCGTCAGGCGTAGCAAAATTTATTGTCTGGAACTTTGTTGTCATTTGTATTTCGAACACACGTGAAGGTTAGCACTGCTGGTGGAGTTTAAATTCCCCAAGGTTAGCCCGCTCCGGCACCAACACTTTTGAGTTGGAGAATACATCAAAGCTTTAATAAATTATCCGTCTAAATTTCAAAATTGTCTTAACCCTAAGGTTCTTCCTACCCCAGACATAGGTTGAACATCTTAGTAATAATTTGGTTCCCCAGTTTGGTATTTTTGGTTATACTGTTCTATGCTCTTCATATTCATACAGTGTTTGGCATTTTCAATATTTTTGGTAGAGCGCCTCTGATGAGTCTTGAATAGACGAAACGCGCGTCAGGCGTAGCAAAATTTATTGTCTGGAACTTTGTTGTCATTTGTATTTCGAACACACGTGAAGGTTAGCACTGCTGGTGGAGTTTAAATTCCCCGAGGTTAGCCCGCTCCGGCACAAACACTTTTGAGTTGGAGAATACATCAAAGCTTTAATAAATTATCCGTCTAAATTTCAAAATTGTCTTCACCCTAAGGTTCTTCCTAACCCAGACATAGGTTGAACATCTTAGTAATAATTTGGTTCCCCAGTTTGGTATTTTTGGTTATACTGTTCTATGCTCTTCATATTCATACAGTGTTTGGCATTTTCAATATTTTTGGTAGAGCGCCTCTGATGAGTCTTGAATAGACGAAACGCGCGTCAGGCGTAGCAAAATTTATTGTCTGGAACTTTGTTGTCATTTGTATTTCGAACACACGTGAAGGTTAGCACTGCTGGTGGAGTTTAAATTCCCCAAGGTTAGCCCGCTCCGGCACCAACACTTTTGAGTTGGAGAATACATCAAAGCTTTAATAAATTATCCGTCTAAATTTCAAAATTGTCTTAACCCTAAGGTTCTTCCTACCCCAGACATAGGTTGAACATCTTAGTAATAATTTGGTTCCCCAGTTTGGTATTTTTGGTTATACTGTTCTATGCTCTTCATATTCATACAGTGTTTGGCATTTTCAATATTTTTGGTAGAGCGCCTCTGATGAGTCTTGAATAGACGAAACGCGCGTCAGGCGTAGCAAAATTTATTGTCTGGAACTTTGTTGTCATTTGTATTTCGAACACACGTGAAGGTTAGCACTGCTGGTGGAGTTTAAATTCCCCGAGGTTAGCCCGCTCCGGCACAAACACTTTTGAGTTGGAGAATACATCAAAGCTTTAATAAATTATCCGTCTAAATTTCAAAATTGTCTTCACCCTAAGGTTCTTCCTAACCCAGACATAGGTTGAACATCTTAGTAATAATTTGGTTCCCCAGTTTGGTATTTTTGGTTATACTGTTCTATGCTCTTCATATTCATACAGTGTTTGGCATTTTCAATATTTTTGGTAGAGCGCCTCTGATGAGTCTTGAATAGACGAAACGCGCGTCAGGCGTAGCAAAATTTATTGTCTGGAACTTTGTTGTCATTTGTATTTCGAACACACGTGAAGGTTAGCACTGCTGGTGGAGTTTAAATTCCCCAAGGTTAGCCCGCTCCGGCACCAACACTTTTGAGTTGGAGAATACATCAAAGCTTTAATAAATTATCCGTCTAAATTTCAAAATTTTCTTAACCCTAAGGTTCTTCCTACCCCAGACATAGGTTGAACATCTTAGTAATAATTTGGTTCCCCAGTTTGGTATTTTTGGTTATACTGTTCTATGCTCTTCATATTCATACAGTGTTTGGCATTTTCAATATTTTTGGTAGAGCGCCTCTGATGAGTCTTGAATAGACGAAACGCGCGTCAGGCGTAGCAAAATTTATTGTCTGGAACTTTGTTGTCATTTGTATTTCGAACACACGTGAAGGTTAGCACTGCTGGTGGAGTTTAAATTCCCCGAGGTTAGCCCGCTCCGGCACAAACACTTTTGAGTTGGAGAATACATCAAAGCTTTAATAAATTATCCGTCTAAATTTCAAAATTGTCTTCACCCTAAGGTTCTTCCTAACCCAGACATAGGTTGAACATCTTAGTAATAATTTGGTTCCCCAGTTTGGTATTTTTGGTTATACTGTTCTATGCTCTTCATATTCATACAGTGTTTGGCATTTTCAATATTTTTGGTAGAGCGCCTCTGATGAGTCTTGAATAGACGAAACGCGCGTCAGGCGTAGCAAAATTTATTGTCTGGAACTTTGTTGTCATTTGTATTTCGAACACACGTGAAGGTTAGCACTGCTGGTGGAGTTTAAATTCCCCAAGGTTAGCCCGCTCCGGCACCAACACTTTTGAGTTGGAGAATACATCAAAGCTTTAATAAATTATCCGTCTAAATTTCAAAATTTTCTTAACCCTAAGGTTCTTCCTACCCCAGACATAGGTTGAACATCTTAGTAATAATTTGGTTCCCCAGTTTGGTATTTTTGGTTATACTGTTCTATGCTCTTCATATTCATACAGTGTTTGGCATTTTCAATATTTTTGGTAGAGCGCCTCTGATGAGTCTTGAATAGACGAAACGCGCGTCAGGCGTAGCAAAATTTATTGTCTGGAACTTTGTTGTCATTTGTATTTCGAACACACGTGAAGGTTAGCACTGCTGGTGGAGTTTAAATTCCCCGAGGTTAGCCCGCTCCGGCACAAACACTTTTGAGTTGGAGAATACATCAAAGCTTTAATAAATTATCCGTCTAAATTTCAAAATTGTCTTCACCCTAAGGTTCTTCCTAACCCAGACATAGGTTGAACATCTTAGTAATAATTTGGTTCCCCAGTTTGGTATTTTTGGTTATACTGTTCTATGCTCTTCATATTCATACAGTGTTTGGCATTTTCAATATTTTTGGTAGAGCGCCTCTGATGAGTCTTGAATAGACGAAACGCGCGTCAGGCGTAGCAAAATTTATTGTCTGGAACTTTGTTGTCATTTGTATTTCGAACACACGTGAAGGTTAGCACTGCTGGTGGAGTTTAAATTCCCCAAGGTTAGCCCGCTCCGGCACCAACACTTTTGAGTTGGAGAATACATCAAAGCTTTAATAAATTATCCGTCTAAATTTCAAAATTGTCTTAACCCTAAGGTTCTTCCTACCCCAGACATAGGTTGAACATCTTAGTAATAATTTGGTTCCCCAGTTTGGTATTTTTGGTTATACTGTTCTATGCTCTTCATATTCATACAGTGTTTGGCATTTTCAATATTTTTGGTAGAGCGCCTCTGATGAGTCTTGAATAGACGAAACGCGCGTCAGGCGTAGCAAAATTTATTGTCTGGAACTTTGTTGTCATTTGTATTTCGAACACACGTGAAGGTTAGCACTGCTGGTGGAGTTTAAATTCCCCAAGGTTAGCCCGCTCCGGCACCAACACTTTTGAGTTGGAGAATACATCAAAGCTTTAATAAATTATCCGTCTAAATTTCAAAATTGTCTTAACCCTAAGGTTCTTCCTACCCCAGACATAGGTTGAACATCTTAGTAATAATTTGGTTCCCCAGTTTGGTATTTTTGGTTATACTGTTCTATGCTCTTCATATTCATACAGTGTTTGGCATTTTCAATATTTTTGGTAGAGCGCCTCTGATGAGTCTTGAATAGACGAAACGCGCGTCAGGCGTAGCAAAATTTATTGTCTGGAACTTTGTTGTCATTTGTATTTCGAACACACGTGAAGGTTAGCACTGCTGGTGGAGTTTAAATTCCCCGAGGTTAGCCCGCTCCGGCACAAACACTTTTGAGTTGGAGAATACATCAAAGCTTTAATAAATTATCCGTCTAAATTTCAAAATTGTCTTCACCCTAAGGTTCTTCCTAACCCAGACATAGGTTGAACATCTTAGTAATAATTTGGTTCCCCAGTTTGGTATTTTTGGTTATACTGTTCTATGCTCTTCATATTCATACAGTGTTTGGCATTTTCAATATTTTTGGTAGAGCGCCTCTGATGAGTCTTGAATAGACGAAACGCGCGTCAGGCGTAGCAAAATTTATTGTCTGGAACTTTGTTGTCATTTGTATTTCGAACACACGTGAAGGTTAGCACTGCTGGTGGAGTTTAAATTCCCCAAGGTTAGCCCGCTCCGGCACCAACACTTTTGAGTTGGAGAATACATCAAAGCTTTAATAAATTATCCGTCTAAATTTCAAAATTGTCTTAACCCTAAGGTTCTTCCTACCCCAGACATAGGTTGAACATCTTAGTAATAATTTGGTTCCCCAGTTTGGTATTTTTGGTTATACTGTTCTATGCTCTTCATATTCATACAGTGTTTGGCATTTTCAATATTTTTGGTAGAGCGCCTCTGATGAGTCTTGAATAGACGAAACGCGCGTCAGGCGTAGCAAAATTTATTGTCTGGAACTTTGTTGTCATTTGTATTTCGAACACACGTGAAGGTTAGCACTGCTGGTGGAGTTTAAATTCCCCAAGGTTAGCCCGCTCCGGCACCAACACTTTTGAGTTGGAGAATACATCAAAGCTTTAATAAATTATCCGTCTAAATTTCAAAATTGTCTTAACCCTAAGGTTCTTCCTACCCCAGACATAGGTTGAACATCTTAGTAATAATTTGGTTCCCCAGTTTGGTATTTTTGGTTATACTGTTCTATGCTCTTCATATTCATACAGTGTTTGGCATTTTCAATATTTTTGGTAGAGCGCCTCTGATGAGTCTTGAATAGACGAAACGCGCGTCAGGCGTAGCAAAATTTATTGTCTGGAACTTTGTTGTCATTTGTATTTCGAACACACGTGAAGGTTAGCACTGCTGGTGGAGTTTAAATTCCCCGAGGTTAGCCCGCTCCGGCACAAACACTTTTGAGTTGGAGAATACATCAAAGCTTTAATAAATTATCCGTCTAAATTTCAAAATTGTCTTCACCCTAAGGTTCTTCCTAACCCAGACATAGGTTGAACATCTTAGTAATAATTTGGTTCCCCAGTTTGGTATTTTTGGTTATACTGTTCTATGCTCTTCATATTCATACAGTGTTTGGCATTTTCAATATTTTTGGTAGAGCGCCTCTGATGAGTCTTGAATAGACGAAACGCGCGTCAGGCGTAGCAAAATTTATTGTCTGGAACTTTGTTGTCATTTGTATTTCGAACACACGTGAAGGTTAGCACTGCTGGTGGAGTTTAAATTCCCCAAGGTTAGCCCGCTCCGGCACCAACACTTTTGAGTTGGAGAATACATCAAAGCTTTAATAAATTATCCGTCTAAATTTCAAAATTGTCATAACCCTAAGGTTCTTCCTACCCCAGACATAGGTTGAACATCTTAGTAATAATTTGGTTCCCCAGTTTGGTATTTTTGGTTATACTGTTCTATGCTCTTCATATTCATACAGTGTTTGGCATTTTCAATATTTTTGGTAGAGCGCCTCTGATGAGTCTTGAATAGACGAAACGCGCGTCAGGCGTAGCAAAATTTATTGTCTGGAACTTTGTTGTCATTTGTATTTCGAACACACGTGAAGGTTAGCACTGCTGGTGGAGTTTAAATTCCCCAAGGTTAGCCCGCTCCGGCACCAACACTTTTGAGTTGGAGAATACATCAAAGCTTTAATAAATTATCCGTCTAAATTTCAAAATTGTCTTAACCCTAAGGTTCTTCCTACCCCAGACATAGGTTGAACATCTTAGTAATAATTTGGTTCCCCAGTTTGGTATTTTTGGTTATACTGTTCTATGCTCTTCATATTCATACAGTGTTTGGCATTTTCAATATTTTTGGTAGAGCGCCTCTGATGAGTCTTGAATAGACGAAACGCGCGTCAGGCGTAGCAAAATTTATTGTCTGGAACTTTGTTGTCATTTGTATTTCGAACACACGTGAAGGTTAGCACTGCTGGTGGAGTTTAAATTCCCCGAGGTTAGCCCGCTCCGGCACAAACACTTTTGAGTTGGAGAATACATCAAAGCTTTAATAAATTATCCGTCTAAATTTCAAAATTGTCTTCACCCTAAGGTTCTTCCTAACCCAGACATAGGTTGAACATCTTAGTAATAATTTGGTTCCCCAGTTTGGTATTTTTGGTTATACTGTTCTATGCTCTTCATATTCATACAGTGTTTGGCATTTTCAATATTTTTGGTAGAGCGCCTCTGATGAGTCTTGAATAGACGAAACGCGCGTCAGGCGTAGCAAAATTTATTGTCTGGAACTTTGTTGTCATTTGTATTTCGAACACACGTGAAGGTTAGCACTGCTGGTGGAGTTTAAATTCCCCAAGGTTAGCCCGCTCCGGCACCAACACTTTTGAGTTGGAGAATACATCAAAGCTTTAATAAATTATCCGTCTAAATTTCAAAATTGTCATAACCCTAAGGTTCTTCCTACCCCAGACATAGGTTGAACATCTTAGTAATAATTTGGTTCCCCAGTTTGGTATTTTTGGTTATACTGTTCTATGCTCTTCATATTCATACAGTGTTTGGCATTTTCAATATTTTTGGTAGAGCGCCTCTGATGAGTCTTGAATAGACGAAACGCGCGTCAGGCGTAGCAAAATTTATTGTCTGGAACTTTGTTGTCATTTGTATTTCGAACACACGTGAAGGTTAGCACTGCTGGTGGAGTTTAAATTCCCCGAGGTTAGCCCGCTCCGGCACAAACACTTTTGAGTTGGAGAATACATCAAAGCTTTAATAAATTATCCGTCTAAATTTCAAAATTGTCTTCACCCTAAGGTTCTTCCTACCCCAGACATAGGTTGAACATCTTAGTAATAATTTGGTTCCCCAGTTTGGTATTTTTGGTTATACTGTTCTATGCTCTTCATATTCATACAGTGTTTGGCATTTTCAATATTTTTGGTAGAGCGCCTGTGATGAGTCTTGAATAGACGAAACGCGCGTCAGGCGTAGCAAAATTTATTGTCTGGAACTTTGTTGTCATTTGTATTTCGAACACACGTGAAGGTTAGCACTGCTGGTGGAGTTTAAATTCCCCAAGGTTAGCCCGCTCCGGCACCAACACTTTTGAGTTGGAGAATACATCAAAGCTTTAATAAATTATCCGTCTAAATTTCAAAATTGTCTTAACCCTAAGGTTCTTCCTACCCCAGACATAGGTTGAACATCTTAGTAATAATTTGGTTCCCCAGTTTGGTATTTTTGGTTATACTGTTCTATGCTCTTCATATTCATACAGTGTTTGGCATTTTCAATATTTTTGGTAGAGCGCCTCTGATGAGTCTTGAATAGACGAAACGCGCGTCAGGCGTAGCAAAATTTATTGTCTGGAACTTTGTTGTCATTTGTATTTCGAACACACGTGAAGGTTAGCACTGCTGGTGGAGTTTAAATTCCCCGAGGTTAGCCCGCTCCGGCACAAACACTTTTGAGTTGGAGAATACATCAAAGCTTTAATAAATTATCCGTCTAAATTTCAAAATTGTCTTCACCCTAAGGTTCTTCCTAACCCAGACATAGGTTGAACATCTTAGTAATAATTTGGTTCCCCAGTTTGGTATTTTTGGTTATACTGTTCTATGCTCTTCATATTCATACAGTGTTTGGCATTTTCAATATTTTTGGTAGAGCGCCTCTGATGAGTCTTGAATAGACGAAACGCGCGTCAGGCGTAGCAAAATTTATTGTCTGGAACTTTGTTGTCATTTGTATTTCGAACACACGTGAAGGTTAGCACTGCTGGTGGAGTTTAAATTCCCCAAGGTTAGCCCGCTCCGGCACCAACACTTTTGAGTTGGAGAATACATCAAAGCTTTAATAAATTATCCGTCTAAATTTCAAAATTGTCATAACCCTAAGGTTCTTCCTACCCCAGACATAGGTTGAACATCTTAGTAATAATTTGGTTCCCCAGTTTGGTATTTTTGGTTATACTGTTCTATGCTCTTCATATTCATACAGTGTTTGGCATTTTCAATATTTTTGGTAGAGCGCCTCTGATGAGTCTTGAATAGACGAAACGCGCGTCAGGCGTAGCAAAATTTATTGTCTGGAACTTTGTTGTCATTTGTATTTCGAACACACGTGAAGGTTAGCACTGCTGGTGGAGTTTAAATTCCCCGAGGTTAGCCCGCTCCGGCACAAACACTTTTGAGTTGGAGAATACATCAAAGCTTTAATAAATTATCCGTCTAAATTTCAAAATTGTCTTCACCCTAAGGTTCTTCCTAACCCAGACATAGGTTGAACATCTTAGTAATAATTTGGTTCCCCAGTTTGGTATTTTTGGTTATACTGTTCTATGCTCTTCATATTCATACAGTGTTTGGCATTTTCAATATTTTTGGTAGAGCGCCTCTGATGAGTCTTGAATAGACGAAACGCGCGTCAGGCGTAGCAAAATTTATTGTCTGGAACTTTGTTGTCATTTGTATTTCGAACACACGTGAAGGTTAGCACTGCTGGTGGAGTTTAAATTCCCCAAGGTTAGCCCGCTCCGGCACCAACACTTTTGAGTTGGAGAATACATCAAAGCTTTAATAAATTATCCGTCTAAATTTCAAAATTGTCTTAACCCTAAGGTTCTTCCTACCCCAGACATAGGTTGAACATCTTAGTAATAATTTGGTTCCCCAGTTTGGTATTTTTGGTTATACTGTTCTATGCTCTTCATATTCATACAGTGTTTGGCATTTTCAATATTTTTGGTAGAGTGCCTCTGATGAGTCTTGAATAGACGAAACGCGCGTCAGGCGTAGCAAAATTTATTGTCTGGAACTTTGTTGTCATTTGTATTTCGAACACACGTGAAGGTTAGCACTGCTGGTGGAGTTTAAATTCCCCAAGGTTAGCCCGCTCCGGCACCAACACTTTTGAGTTGGAGAATACATCAAAGCTTTAATAAATTATCCGTCTAAATTTCAAAATTGTCTTAACCCTAAGGTTCTTCCTACCCCAGACATAGGTTGAACATCTTAGTAATAATTTGGTTCCCCAGTTTGGTATTTTTGGTTATACTGTTCTATGCTCTTCATATTCATACAGTGTTTGGCATTTTCAATATTTTTGGTAGAGCGCCTCTGATGAGTCTTGAATAGACGAAACGCGCGTCAGGCGTAGCAAAATTTATTGTCTGGAACTTTGTTGTCATTTGTATTTCGAACACACGTGAAGGTTAGCACTGCTGGTGGAGTTTAAATTCCCCGAGGTTAGCCCGCTCCGGCACAAACACTTTTGAGTTGGAGAATACATCAAAGCTTTAATAAATTATCCGTCTAAATTTCAAAATTGTCTTCACCCTAAGGTTCTTCCTAACCCAGACATAGGTTGAACATCTTAGTAATAATTTGGTTCCCCAGTTTGGTATTTTTGGTTATACTGTTCTATGCTCTTCATATTCATACAGTGTTTGGCATTTTCAATATTTTTGGTAGAGCGCCTCTGATGAGTCTTGAATAGACGAAACGCGCGTCAGGCGTAGCAAAATTTATTGTCTGGAACTTTGTTGTCATTTGTATTTCGAACACACGTGAAGGTTAGCACTGCTGGTGGAGTTTAAATTCCCCAAGGTTAGCCCGCTCCGGCACCAACACTTTTGAGTTGGAGAATACATCAAAGCTTTAATAAATTATCCGTCTAAATTTCAAAATTGTCTTAACCCTAAGGTTCTTCCTACCCCAGACATAGGTTGAACATCTTAGTAATAATTTGGTTCCCCAGTTTGGTATTTTTGGTTATACTGTTCTATGCTCTTCATATTCATACAGTGTTTGGCATTTTCAATATTTTTGGTAGAGCGCCTCTGATGAGTCTTGAATAGACGAAACGCGCGTCAGGCGTAGCAAAATTTATTGTCTGGAACTTTGTTGTCATTTGTATTTCGAACACACGTGAAGGTTAGCACTGCTGGTGGAGTTTAAATTCCCCAAGGTTAGCCCGCTCCGGCACCAACACTTTTGAGTTGGAGAATACATCAAAGCTTTAATAAATTATCCGTCTAAATTTCAAAATTGTCTTAACCCTAAGGTTCTTCCTACCCCAGACATAGGTTGAACATCTTAGTAATAATTTGGTTCCCCAGTTTGGTATTTTTGGTTATACTGTTCTATGCTCTTCATATTCATACAGTGTTTGGCATTTTCAATATTTTTGGTAGAGCGCCTCTGATGAGTCTTGAATAGACGAAACGCGCGTCAGGCGTAGCAAAATTTATTGTCTGGAACTTTGTTGTCATTTGTATTTCGAACACACGTGAAGGTTAGCACTGCTGGTGGAGTTTAAATTCCCCGAGGTTAGCCCGCTCCGGCACAAACACTTTTGAGTTGGAGAATACATCAAAGCTTTAATAAATTATCCGTCTAAATTTCAAAATTGTCTTCACCCTAAGGTTCTTCCTAACCCAGACATAGGTTGAACATCTTAGTAATAATTTGGTTCCCCAGTTTGGTATTTTTGGTTATACTGTTCTATGCTCTTCATATTCATACAGTGTTTGGCATTTTCAATATTTTTGGTAGAGCGCCTCTGATGAGTCTTGAATAGACGAAACGCGCGTCAGGCGTAGCAAAATTTATTGTCTGGAACTTTGTTGTCATTTGTATTTCGAACACACGTGAAGGTTAGCACTGCTGGTGGAGTTTAAATTCCCCAAGGTTAGCCCGCTCCGGCACCAACACTTTTGAGTTGGAGAATACATCAAAGCTTTAATAAATTATCCGTCTAAATTTCAAAATTGTCATAACCCTAAGGTTCTTCCTACCCCAGACATAGGTTGAACATCTTAGTAATAATTTGGTTCCCCAGTTTGGTATTTTTGGTTATACTGTTCTATGCTCTTCATATTCATACAGTGTTTGGCATTTTCAATATTTTTGGTAGAGCGCCTCTGATGAGTCTTGAATAGACGAAACGCGCGTCAGGCGTAGCAAAATTTATTGTCTGGAACTTTGTTGTCATTTGTATTTCGAACACACGTGAAGGTTAGCACTGCTGGTGGAGTTTAAATTCCCCGAGGTTAGCCCGCTCCGGCACAAACACTTTTGAGTTGGAGAATACATCAAAGCTTTAATAAATTATCCGTCTAAATTTCAAAATTGTCTTCACCCTAAGGTTCTTCCTAACCCAGACATAGGTTGAACATCTTAGTAATAATTTGGTTCCCCAGTTTGGTATTTTTGGTTATACTGTTCTATGCTCTTCATATTCATACAGTGTTTGGCATTTTCAATATTTTTGGTAGAGCGCCTCTGATGAGTCTTGAATAGACGAAACGCGCGTCAGGCGTAGCAAAATTTATTGTCTGGAACTTTGTTGTCATTTGTATTTCGAACACACGTGAAGGTTAGCACTGCTGGTGGAGTTTAAATTCCCCAAGGTTAGCCCGCTCCGGCACCAACACTTTTGAGTTGGAGAATACATCAAAGCTTTAATAAATTATCCGTCTAAATTTCAAAATTTTCTTAACCCTAAGGTTCTTCCTACCCCAGACATAGGTTGAACATCTTAGTAATAATTTGGTTCCCCAGTTTGGTATTTTTGGTTATACTGTTCTATGCTCTTCATATTCATACAGTGTTTGGCATTTTCAATATTTTTGGTAGAGCGCCTCTGATGAGTCTTGAATAGACGAAACGCGCGTCAGGCGTAGCAAAATTTATTGTCTGGAACTTTGTTGTCATTTGTATTTCGAACACACGTGAAGGTTAGCACTGCTGGTGGAGTTTAAATTCCCCGAGGTTAGCCCGCTCCGGCACAAACACTTTTGAGTTGGAGAATACATCAAAGCTTTAATAAATTATCCGTCTAAATTTCAAAATTGTCTTCACCCTAAGGTTCTTCCTAACCCAGACATAGGTTGAACATCTTAGTAATAATTTGGTTCCCCAGTTTGGTATTTTTGGTTATACTGTTCTATGCTCTTCATATTCATACAGTGTTTGGCATTTTCAATATTTTTGGTAGAGCGCCTCTGATGAGTCTTGAATAGACGAAACGCGCGTCAGGCGTAGCAAAATTTATTGTCTGGAACTTTGTTGTCATTTGTATTTCGAACACACGTGAAGGTTAGCACTGCTGGTGGAGTTTAAATTCCCCAAGGTTAGCCCGCTCCGGCACCAACACTTTTGAGTTGGAGAATACATCAAAGCTTTAATAAATTATCCGTCTAAATTTCAAAATTGTCTTAACCCTAAGGTTCTTCCTACCCCAGACATAGGTTGAACATCTTAGTAATAATTTGGTTCCCCAGTTTGGTATTTTTGGTTATACTGTTCTATGCTCTTCATATTCATACAGTGTTTGGCATTTTCAATATTTTTGGTAGAGCGCCTCTGATGAGTCTTGAATAGACGAAACGCGCGTCAGGCGTAGCAAAATTTATTGTCTGGAACTTTGTTGTCATTTGTATTTCGAACACACGTGAAGGTTAGCACTGCTGGTGGAGTTTAAATTCCCCGAGGTTAGCCCGCTCCGGCACAAACACTTTTGAGTTGGAGAATACATCAAAGCTTTAATAAATTATCCGTCTAAATTTCAAAATTGTCTTCACCCTAAGGTTCTTCCTAACCCAGACATAGGTTGAACATCTTAGTAATAATTTGGTTCCCCAGTTTGGTATTTTTGGTTATACTGTTCTATGCTCTTCATATTCATACAGTGTTTGGCATTTTCAATATTTTTGGTAGAGCGCCTCTGATGAGTCTTGAATAGACGAAACGCGCGTCAGGCGTAGCAAAATTTATTGTCTGGAACTTTGTTGTCATTTGTATTTCGAACACACGTGAAGGTTAGCACTGCTGGTGGAGTTTAAATTCCCCGAGGTTAGCCCGCTCCGGCACAAACACTTTTGAGTTGGAGAATACATCAAAGCTTTAATAAATTATCCGTCTAAATTTCAAAATTGTCTTAACCCTAAGGTTCTTCCTACCCCAGACATAGGTTGAACATCTTAGTAATAATTTGGTTCCCCAGTTTGGTATTTTTGGTTATACTGTTCTATGCTCTTCATATTCATACAGTGTTTGGCATTTTCAATATTTTTGGTAGAGCGCCTCTGATGAGTCTTGAATAGACGAAACGCGCGTCAGGCGTAGCAAAATTTATTGTCTGGAACTTTGTTGTCATTTGTATTTCGAACACACGTGAAGGTTAGCACTGCTGGTGGAGTTTAAATTCCCCGAGGTTAGCCCGCTCCGGCACAAACACTTTTGAGTTGGAGAATACATCAAAGCTTTAATAAATTATCCGTCTAAATTTCAAAATTGTCTTCACCCTAAGGTTCTTCCTAACCCAGACATAGGTTGAACATCTTAGTAATAATTTGGTTCCCCAGTTTGGTATTTTTGGTTATACTGTTCTATGCTCTTCATATTCATACAGTGTTTGGCATTTTCAATATTTTTGGTAGAGCGCCTCTGATGAGTCTTGAATAGACGAAACGCGCGTCAGGCGTAGCAAAATTTATTGTCTGGAACTTTGTTGTCATTTGTATTTCGAACACACGTGAAGGTTAGCACTGCTGGTGGAGTTTAAATTCCCCAAGGTTAGCCCGCTCCGGCACCAACACTTTTGAGTTGGAGAATACATCAAAGCTTTAATAAATTATCCGTCTAAATTTCAAAATTGTCTTAACCCTAAGGTTCTTCCTACCCCAGACATAGGTTGAACATCTTAGTAATAATTTGGTTCCCCAGTTTGGTATTTTTGGTTATACTGTTCTATGCTCTTCATATTCATACAGTGTTTGGCATTTTCAATATTTTTGGTAGAGCGCCTCTGATGAGTCTTGAATAGACGAAACGCGCGTCAGGCGTAGCAAAATTTATTGTCTGGAACTTTGTTGTCATTTGTATTTCGAACACACGTGAAGGTTAGCACTGCTGGTGGAGTTTAAATTCCCCAAGGTTAGCCCGCTCCGGCACCAACACTTTTGAGTTGGAGAATACATCAAAGCTTTAATAAATTATCCGTCTAAATTTCAAAATTGTCTTAACCCTAAGGTTCTTCCTACCCCAGACATAGGTTGAACATCTTAGTAATAATTTGGTTCCCCAGTTTGGTATTTTTGGTTATACTGTTCTATGCTCTTCATATTCATACAGTGTTTGGCATTTTCAATATTTTTGGTAGAGCGCCTCTGATGAGTCTTGAATAGACGAAACGCGCGTCAGGCGTAGCAAAATTTATTGTCTGGAACTTTGTTGTCATTTGTATTTCGAACACACGTGAAGGTTAGCACTGCTGGTGGAGTTTAAATTCCCCGAGGTTAGCCCGCTCCGGCACAAACACTTTTGAGTTGGAGAATACATCAAAGCTTTAATAAATTATCCGTCTAAATTTCAAAATTGTCTTCACCCTAAGGTTCTTCCTAACCCAGACATAGGTTGAACATCTTAGTAATAATTTGGTTCCCCAGTTTGGTATTTTTGGTTATACTGTTCTATGCTCTTCATATTCATACAGTGTTTGGCATTTTCAATATTTTTGGTAGAGCGCCTCTGATGAGTCTTGAATAGACGAAACGCGCGTCAGGCGTAGCAAAATTTATTGTCTGGAACTTTGTTGTCATTTGTATTTCGAACACACGTGAAGGTTAGCACTGCTGGTGGAGTTTAAATTCCCCAAGGTTAGCCCGCTCCGGCACCAACACTTTTGAGTTGGAGAATACATCAAAGCTTTAATAAATTATCCGTCTAAATTTCAAAATTGTCTTAACCCTAAGGTTCTTCCTACCCCAGACATAGGTTGAACATCTTAGTAATAATTTGGTTCCCCAGTTTGGTATTTTTGGTTATACTGTTCTATGCTCTTCATATTCATACAGTGTTTGGCATTTTCAATATTTTTGGTAGAGCGCCTCTGATGAGTCTTGAATAGACGAAACGCGCGTCAGGCGTAGCAAAATTTATTGTCTGGAACTTTGTTGTCATTTGTATTTCGAACACACGTGAAGGTTAGCACTGCTGGTGGAGTTTAAATTCCCCGAGGTTAGCCCGCTCCGGCACAAACACTTTTGAGTTGGAGAATACATCAAAGCTTTAATAAATTATCCGTCTAAATTTCAAAATTGTCTTCACCCTAAGGTTCTTCCTAACCCAGACATAGGTTGAACATCTTAGTAATAATTTGGTTCCCCAGTTTGGTATTTTTGGTTATACTGTTCTATGCTCTTCATATTCATACAGTGTTTGGCATTTTCAATATTTTTGGTAGAGCGCCTCTGATGAGTCTTGAATAGACGAAACGCGCGTCAGGCGTAGCAAAATTTATTGTCTGGAACTTTGTTGTCATTTGTATTTCGAACACACGTGAAGGTTAGCACTGTTGGTGGAGTTTAAATTCCCCAAGGTTAGCCCGCTCCGGCACCAACACTTTTGAGTTGGAGAATACATCAAAGCTTTAATAAATTATCCGTCTAAATTTCAAAATTTTCTTAACCCTAAGGTTCTTCCTACCCCAGACATAGGTTGAACATCTTAGTAATAATTTGGTTCCCCAGTTTGGTATTTTTGGTTATACTGTTCTATGCTCTTCATATTCATACAGTGTTTGGCATTTTCAATATTTTTGGTAGAGCGCCTCTGATGAGTCTTGAATAGACGAAACGCGCGTCAGGCGTAGCAAAATTCATTGTCTGGAACTTTGTTGTCATTTGTATTTAGAGAAGCATATTAAAATTTATATAAGTTTTTAGTTGAAATTTGGAATTTTTAAAATCTATTATTCTCCCCGGCATTGCCCTTGACTTTTTTTAATGTAGCATTCGGCTTGTACATTTTTGTTTTTTCAGTGTTCTTCTTTATGTTAGTTTTTGAGTGTCCCTGGTGAGTTTTTAATAAATGTAAAGCCCATCTGGCTCAGTTTTAATTAGTAGTGCAACTTTGTTAAATCGAAGCAAAGACTTAATGCTTGAAAATAAATGTTTTGGAAGAAAAGTTTCCGTCATGGTTGTTGTCCCCAAAAATAAGAATATCGACCTGGTTCATTTCACATAAAATCGTCTTTATCAATTTAACATGAAAAAGACAAATTGCCGAAAACCAAACGAAAAAATAAACAAACTAAAAAAATGCCTGTTTATGTTAAATTCCTTCAAATTTGCCTTGAACCAAGACAGGGATGTTTTGCTTTTATTTTATTCTTTATTTATGTAACTACCCATTTTGACATATATGTCTTAAGCATTTTTGAAATCGACCATTCCGCCCAAAAAAATCCACAGCCAAACACTAGAAATCAAATTGTTTCAAATTGCGTTTCACACACAACATGGTTCTGAAATTAACCACTCAAAAATGCAAATAAAAGTATAGTCAAAACTAACTAAATTTGAGGAATAATTTCAGAAAAGAAATATAAGGCAGATATGAAAAAATACTCTTAAAATGATTTGGACAATTTACAAATTTTTCATATTTTATTTTTTAATTTTTAACACAACAGGTATCTGCTTGTGGTTAGGTTACACTCTTAAATTATATAATTCATGTTAAAGGAAAAAATACATCCCTGCACAAGAAACTTAAGGAAAAGCTGTTAGAAATAAAAGTAAGTGCATAATCCAAAATCAGCGTCTTCATGGCCACAGAAATAAGTACAACATACATAGGTAAAATCATAATGAATGTCAATATTTATCTTTTAAAATCATTTGTTTGAAAGAAGCAAAGAGGCACTTATCAGGCATTCGAATGTCGCTTGTTTGAAACAAAGTGAAATAAAATGCAGACGATGATTTATTATTTAAAAAATATGGAAACAAAGAAAGGTTGAAATGTGACTTATATATTGGTTTTTAAAAAATTAAAGATGTATCTAGCATTTTAATCTTAGATAAAAAGCACTGAATAATTAAATTGTGAATATAAAGTTCACGTTAAGTATATTGGCAAAGACTGATAATAATACTACGAATATACCAATCCCTCGTGAATGGCGTAAAAGGTTTTCCAATGCTAGATGATCACAAAAAAGTAATTTGTTTAAGTAAATCATTCTCGGAGAATAACATATGTTAAATTAATAATGTAATAATATTCATGTATCTTTATAATACATCTGGATTTTTCCTTTGAGATATATAGTTAAGTCAAATAGTAATACTTAAGTACAAACTCCTCACACACTCACGTTATCGTCGGGTTTTCTCGTTTTTGTTTCGCCTGCAACAAATGTATGGTGATTGGCGGCGTCCATAATTCTTTAAAGTTTTCTTTGAAGTCTGTTTTATGTAAATATGTAAGTATGGTGATTGGCGGCGTCCATAATTCTTTAAAGTTTTCTTTGAAGTCTGTTTTATGTAAATATGTTAAGGTACACAACTGATGTATAGTAAGCAGTTGCATTAGCAACAGCATAAATCAATTTCAAAGGCCGATGTCGGTACTGTGGTCACTTTTAACATTTGCATTTTAATTAAATGTTATATTGTGTCCAGCTGTGTCAGGCGAGACATTTGTACTATGCGCCAATCAAAATGATTAATGCCATTCTGCTGTCAAAGGTGTTTAATTTTTAGTGATATCTCTCAAGTCCAATACAGGCTTAGTATTATATATATAAATAACTAAATGCATCTGATATCAACCTGGGGGGGGGTGTGTGGTCACAGCCTCCGCCTCCGTAATACCAAATACCGTTCTTCATTCGAAACGGGTTTTCAATAAACAGACAAGTTTTACCTGTTCTTTTCGGAGCGTGTGTGTCTTGCATATGGTACCTCTCATGAAATTTCGCTCATTCAAGAAACCAATGATCTACCCTTCAATTGTTAAAATAAAATACACATGATTTAAATTCCATCAGCTGTAATGGACTGAATGATACACCACAAGAAGGAATGCTGATAATAGAAATTTGAGACGTTTGTTATAGAGCTTTGAAAAAGAATTCATGAATTAAGTAGTGAGCAAAGGTTGAAGAACGCGTCAATCGAAAGTCATCCATCGGAAAAGGCAAAGAAAAAGATTCAAATATCAAAAAATCAACACAAAATAAACTACACAACATGCAGAAACACACAATACAACCAAACAATAATCAGCAACGTGCACCGTAGTCGCAACAAGAATGAATTCTGGAGTTCCAGCAAAATAAGTAGTTCCTGCTTGCTATCACACCCGTAAGGTTTATGGATTTAAATATGAAGCAGATATCCTAGAATCAGGTAACACCGATATCAATTTCTTTAGAATACATAAAATGAAATGGGACTGTAAAGTGAATAAATCTTATAAAATAACATAGTTGAAATGGATTGCAGGGTGAATATACCTTATAAAACATTGAGATTGGTGCTTCTTTGTCTACAGTTTAAACGTTGCTAAATCTTGATGATGATCAAAATAGATATGCTATTATTAGTGCACAATAAGTGCCGATAAGAAAACCAATTATTATTATGAATAATTATTCATTGCATAGTTTGCAGGTAAAAATATACTTCAGATTAAAATGACAACACAGTCTGATTCGCGTTTCGTCTATTGAAGACTCATCATAGGCGCTCTACCAAAAATATTGATAAAGCCAAAAACTCTATGATTATGAAGAGCATAAAACAATGAAACCAATAATACCGAAACGAGGAACCGAATTATAACTAAAATGGTTAACCTATGTATTGGGTAAGAAAACCTTAGGGTTTAGACAATTTTGAAGTTTTAACGGATAATGATAATTTACATATAAAACAAACCCAGACAATAAAAATGTTTTTATACCGACTTTCACACTGTCAAAATACTCTAAGAATGTCCTTTCCATTTATTTATATTTCTCATTATTAGCAAACTGTTACACTTTTAAGACCTAATGAGTTCTTAAAATACGACATTTATAAGGTATGCATTTTTCATAAACGCTTGTGCTGTGAAACTTCAGAGTCACTCAGCAAGAATCTTAAAGTTCATATCAAGATTACTTACAGTGGCGGATCCAGGATTTGGAAAAAGGGGGTGTATGTGTCATAGTATGAAAATTTTCTTTTCTTGTAAAAAACAATACACAAAAGAAATTAAGAAATAAACGAACACACAATAAAAGAAACAAAACAAAAACAAGCTAAAGCCATTTAAGTCTTTTAATGTTTACTGTTAATTCGACCATCACTGCATTTTTTCAACAAGGTAATCAGATCGGTACTTGCCAAGAAAATTAAGACTAATGAAAGAATAAGAGTTCCAAGATAGCCCATAGATGCAGACGACTGACGGTTGTCACGTGCAGAAACTTTGGTACGGCTCATCTGATTGGTCGAGGATTTGTCCACTGAGATTTCATCTACCAAAACGTCGAGGTGTGGCTGAAGAAGAGTTTTGATTTCACTGAAAGTAAGATTGGATTCACTAAGGAATTCCCATTTATTTGATCCTACTTTGTTACAAGGACAACTGCATGTTTTGAATTTTTCGCCACTCTCGGTTGTCATTAAATCGGTAACATGTTGAGTTGAAGTACTGGGTATATCCGTTGTTGGTTCTTCTGTGGCAAAAGGGTAAAAATAGGGTTTACTTTACAATCAAAAGAACAAGATATGTGTGATTATTTATAATTTTATTAACGTTTTTACTGTTTTGTTCTCTGCTTGTAGCTAGTTACAAAAAACTTTGTTTCACTAAAAGATTTTCGGTCCTCAAATTTTCTAGTAAAAGTTAGTAGACTTATGTACTAGCTAATCCAAATACCAATTGATCTTATCGCTGTTTAATTAAAAAAAGCCAAGCATTCAATAATTGTTGTTTGAATCTTTGCAAAAAAATGATTAGGTTGCTATGTATGTTTTTGTTTGTTTTGTGGTTGTGTCTTGTTGTGATGACTAACGATTTTGCCTTTTTTTCGTATTAGCGATATTTTATTGTCCCCTTTGTTAACCTTTCAAAAAATATTTTCACCCCTTAACAAAAAAAACTGAAAAAGAAAGATACCAAAATACGAATGATCTGCATAATGCAATTAAGTAATTTGAACGTAGTATCCAAAGTAAAAAGGGTTAACATTGAGGGATTGGGGTTGAACCTATTTAGATCTATTTAAGTCTTTTTGTCGCGAATGTTATAGCTCAACCAGACTCACCTATGCCTTTGCATTCATATGTTATATTCAGGTACTTCAATATGGCTGAGCATGGGTCTCCGTCAGAATTTGAGGCATGTATATTGCAAACTTTCTTTGATTGGCATTTATCTCTGATATTAATAGTCACATCCACAGTGCAAGTTGAACTCCATTTCGTTACAGTACCATGTGGACATGTTGTTGAGTCTGCCCGACCATAAACAGCTCGCACAATGTTAATTCTGGAACCAGAGCATGCGATATCGTCTTTGTTTCCTTCACAAATAATTTTCTGATGTTCTGTCAAAGATAAAAAGCAAAAATAAATTTCATTGTTCATTCCTATTATATTCATTGTACATAAAATAAAAATGAAATATAATTGCTTGTTAATGATTTTAGAACATGCAATGGAAAGATCAGAAAATTTAAATTGTTAACAAATTCTCATTAGATGATCATTCCTTTTGTAATATATGCGATATTTTAAGCCGCACTCGTATACACCCCTTCTTGACCCTTTTGTACGATTCTTGTAAGCTCATTTTTGTTCCACATTTATAAACTCTTATAGCTTTAGGTAAGTTTTATTTTTGCACCAGAAATGTTTCCTGCGCAGTGCTTGAAATTCATTATTAATTGTTTAAAGGCGTTGCAGCTAAATATCTGTTTTTTATTTTATTTTTAGCACTATTTTTGTAGCAGAAATCCATCAGCAGTTTTATTTTCTTCTTATCATTTGCTTCCCAAACAAATATTTTAATTAAAAATTCTTAATAAAAATAAAGGCAGAGGAAAACATTTATCCCCTCCCCAGGTTATATGGTCGGTCCTCCAATGAGCAAAGATTTTTTATTTGCATTTATGTTTTGATATTTAATCGCTCAGTTTCCTAAATAGTCTTTTTGACACCAAAAGGGTTAACTAGATAGAGGACTAGAATCATAAATACCATTACATGTTTTGGATCATGTTGCAATTATGCTAGGGAATTTACCGAAATGATTTGTATGAAACCGTCTGTCATCAAATATGTAAAAAGTAGCTTTTATATGACATACCAACATAAACACTTGTTTTTACAATTCTATGTTTCCCGAAGAAGAGCCTAATCTAAATACCAACAGTTATCAGACTGAAGGATCACTGCATTAGATGGCGTCAGAAATTACAAACAAGCCAACAATTTCCTCCAAAATCTAGAAAAAACTGCCAAATTTGAAATTTGCGTCATTCGAATTGGATGCATTAAAGCATTCTAAACTACATTAAAAAACATTTTAATAGAAAAATCACAAAATTTACATGCCGTTCCTTATACTTTAGGAGGATGCATTTGAGCCACGAGAATTTCACATATTTACAAAGCATTATTTTTTAAATCCTTCGCTAATATACCTTTGTAAAATGATGTATCTTTTCATCAAAATTGATGAATTTGCAACTTTTAATAAAGGACAGGAATACAATTCAGCAGAACACAGTGGACTGTGCAATTTTGGATTTGCTGGTGATCTAAAGGGATCGGCGAATAACAGTAGAATATCAATGACAACAATGTTTTAGATAACGAAATACTTTAAGAGTTTTTTTATGCGGGATTCGCCATTTTCTCTCCATTAATATCTTGTAGTATAATAACATCAAAACACGAATAAAATATACACTTGGTTATTTAAAGAACGTTCTCGAGACCGACCCTCATATTACACTTAGTTTACGAGAAATTTGTTTTGAAGTCATGAAGTCAGGTAAATTCTAAAGCAACCAAAATACACCAAAACGTCACTAGTGAAGGGTTAAGAATTATTTTTTAAATATAAATAAAACAAAGTAGCGTTCATTGAAATGTTATAAAGTTGCATTAATTGATGATCTTTGTCTCTTTTTCTTCAATTTTAAAATGTCAAATAAGAAGAAAAGCCCCACCTTTAAAACTCGTCCAAAAGTAAGATGTTTACAAAAAAGTTTTTATACTCTTTGTAATTCTAGGTGTTTTTTTAGCCCATTACATGGAAAACTTCTGATTTTAGGAAAATTCTATGTATAAATTAATTTTGTTAATATGTCTTTTATTAAAGGAATGGTCACAATATATTTATTGTCTACAAAGAAAGCACGTTACACAGCGTTTGCCACTTTTAAAATGTCATTTCTTCGTAGTCAGAAAATAAACATGTTGTGGCCATTTCTTATAAATTAGCATTATTAAAACCTTTATCGATACAATATCATATGATATGAGAAAAACAAATTTGAATCGATTTTGTAAATTAAAAATCCCTAATCGGAACCCCACCTGATCAAAAATTTCATTCGTCGAAAATTTAAAATAACAATTTTGTTGTTGAAGTTATAGAAAATGACCTGAACGTGTTCTGAACGTATATCATATACAGCAAACTACAGGTTTTGAATCACTATTCATTTATCATGGTGTAGATCTAAAAAAAACACATAAAAAATGCATACCTAAACCATTAACATGAACCCAGGCTGTCAAAAGGATCAAGGCATGTTCCGTTATAAGCTTCTTCATGGCACGATGTAGTTCCATTGTCACAAGAAACACATTTCTTTTTCGTACAAAGTCCACTCTGATATCCCGAAATGAAATTAAAATAGACCTTAATGTCATCCTTTATATATGTATACAATTTATCATTAATATGGTGATTACATGAAACATTAATCGAGAAAAAATAGATATAAGATCATGATTGATATTCATCAACAAGCAATTATAATGCATACATATAAAATAAAAACCTTTCAAAATAATTTGAAATATGCAATTGTATCCCCATTGTAAAGATGGAAAGGTGATGTTTATATTATTCATCATGTGCATGATACGGCATCATGCAGCGAAGAGCGATAATGTTATCTAGATTCAATATCAAAACAGATTACAGTACCCCTTTGTCATCATAATGAAAAGGCCCTCAAAGTATCAAATGCATTCTAAAAGATATTTGTTTTGGTAACACATTGAAATAGAAAGACACATGTTTAATAAATGATGTTTCATTATACTACAATAGACGCTTTGTCATCTGTAGTGGATACAGAGGGGCTTCAGGGATATAGATACTATGGCTGACAAAATAATCAAACAATAAGTGGATGCGTGTGCTACACCTACATTACGCAAAATTTACAATGGAAACCAGCCAGCAGCCTTCAATGTTACCACCAGTGATTGCTACCCGTCTTCAGTGTGTCATAGATAAAATAAGAAAAAATGCATATGATTCCAAATTATTTCTAAAGTAATAAGCCGAACATTGAAGGCTGCTGGTTGTTTTCCATTACATATTTATTCAAATTACCATTGATATTGTAGGTTGTGTCGTGTTCAGTTATTCCACATCCCATTATCTTCTATAAAACAAGTTACATGAAGTCGACAGTTTCTAATTATCCAAATACCGATTAAGATTCCTGCCTACCAACAGACACATATAAATATTGAAGGATTGAGCTAGTTTTTCTTTTTTTTGGAAGGGGAGGGCAACTTCCAAATATTGTTAATATTTGCAAAGAGTAAACAAAAATATACATTCAGTAAAAATCTAATCAATAATCTCTTAAATCCACATCAACAGACTACAGACAGAAACAAACTTGACAGAACATAACACACAGAAATACTTCATGAAACACTCGCTTCTATTGGTGTCTAGCTTATAAAGATATATCATCTGATCAGTTACTTAAATCGCTAAGCACATTGATACTATAGGATGAAGCTTCTTACAAGGTGTGACGCAGTTTATTGCAAACTGAGACAGATATTTGTTTTAAAGCAGAGGGACACAGAACGACGACGCATGCAGGATGAAAGATGACGTCTTTATTACATCCCTTAGAAGGTGAGCTGACATCAAAATGGTTTTGTTTTGTGTTTTGACACTGGAAATAATATCTTTAAGTAAGTAAACTGGATGAAAGCATAATACAAAAAAAAATGTTACAGTTTCTTTATACATTAAAGGCTGCAATGAAGTAAAAAAATCCCTTTCAATTTTGCAACTTAGTAAGATTCATTGCAACATTTTGAATAATATGCAGATAACTCTTTTCATGCATGTTTGAATTTTCATTTTTTATATTTTATGATTTTGAATTGAATTGTTAAATCTATTTTAGTAAAGCTCAGGTTTTAAAAATTTTATGAAACAAATAACGCATTTAGAATCAAATTGAACCTATGTTTGTCTGTCCATAACTAAATGAAACCTCACACATAGCTCTATATATATAATACAAACCCGGAATGAATATTTACTTTGGTATAATTTGTAAATAGCTTTAGAAATTGATGTATTATTCTACAACGAATGTTAATATGAACTTTCTAATAAAACTCTTACATAGAATTAAGCATTTCATTTATCAAAAGAACAACCAATCAAATATAGATTACAGTAGGACAAATAAGGCTTAATATATCGGTAAATTAACGTGAAATGACACTAATTAATAATACCAAAAAATGGAAATCCTTGTTCATGGAATATGTTTTGATAAAATATGGTTTTTTTTTTTATTGTTGGGATTTTTTCCGTTTTTTAGTTATATGTTAAAGGAGTTCAAAAATTTTAAAATTATTTACAACCCTTTGAAAATGTTGTAGTCCGGCTATAAACGCAATCAAATATAAATTACAACCAAGTTCCAGACGACTAATTTAACCACGCCTGACGCACGTTTTGACTATTCAAACCTCATCACAGGCACTCTACCAAAAGTTGCAAACACTATATGAATATGAAGAGCATAGATCAATTATTCCAAAAAAACGCCGAACAAGAAATCCAAATTATTACTAAGACAAACCTATGTCTGGGGTAAGAAGAACCTTAGGGTTTGACAATTTAAATTTAAACTAATAATTTAAAGCTTTGATGTGTTCTTCAACACAAAAGTGTTGATGCGGGAGCGTGCTTACCACGGAAAATTAAAACTCCACCAGCAGCACTAACCATCACGGATCTAAGAAATATAACTAACATGAAAATTTCAGGCAACAAATTTTGCTAAATGTAACAAACCATATCATCAGGTAGTTGGTACATAGACAGACCTTGATACAATCTTTATTCCTCCCGGTTGTATCGATTGCATTACACAAACGTAGCCAGAAATGAAAACGTGTTAAAACGTACTGAAATGCAATAGATCTTTGTTAAAACATAGGATCATCGGGGTCATAATTAACACCTTGTTTGAAAGTGTAGCCTTCAGCTCATGTATAAAGAGGGTTTCATCTATCTTTTTTGTACGGTGCATCACGTTTTATGTTGTGTTTGGCATTACTTTTATTTTGGGTATTAAGACGTGTCAATACGTTTAACTATGGTGACTACTATGCATTTTCTAGGTAAATTTATGTTCAGTACATAAATATTATTCATAATTTAACTGTGTCTTAAAATTAAAAGAAAATCAGGAGGAGAAGATTGAGCGATGGAAACTCATTCATCTGATTAGGGACCGACCATTTAACTTGAAGGGGGCCTTGGTTTTTTTCCTAAAAAAATATTTTGAAAATTATTTTTTAAGGAAAAGATATTTTGGCAGCTGAGGGTTAGATAAAAGATATTCTGAAGAAGGATTTCTGCGATAAAGAATAATGCTGATAATGAAAAAAAAATTCTGTCGAGACACCTTGGAAAAATAAATATTTTGATCAAAACAAAAAACCAAGCCCCCCCCCTTTTCAAGTTAAATTGTCCGTCCCTTATATTGAGATATTCTGGCGTTTTCCATTGAAAACGTTGTAATATTCGTGTTTAAGTTTTGTCCTGTACTCTGATAGAGCCCAATTAAAAATAAATGGATCTGTCACTGATAATGTATCAATTGTAGTTAATCTGGACAATCCAATAAGAGACAACATACATGTACTAAGAAACATGTATCAGACAACATGGTATTCAAAAAAGGCCAAACAGGAATCATGGTTTCAATCAAAATTTATTTTATGAATTCGTTGACCATAACTTTTAAAGATAAAAAGGTGTGAAATTTTGAAAATGGTGGGTTGGAGCAATAAAAAAAAATATTCAGATTACTAAAATATTGCTATTGTTTAATAGAACATCAAACAATGCAATAACACTTGTACAGCAGTGTTGTCAGTAGTTATTATGATGCACAAACTACATTTGAATGGTCTATTATTTAAATCGGCTGAGAAATAACTATTTTTACCGTCGATATCATTTTTATTAAAAAAAAAAGATATTTTGAGAAGAGGTGGACCCGTGAACATAGCCAAAATAAACAAGCGACAATTTAAAAAGAACATGGAATGACACTGTTCAGACACGACACACCAGTTGTAACATTCGAAGCCTTTTGGCCAAAAATTCTACACTACCCGCAACTAATAATATATATATTTAAGGTCAAGCAATTGAAACCATTCAATTTTAATTTGTAATAAAAATGAATTAAAACAGAATTAATCGGATTTAACACACAAAATTGATGGTTGGTAGCGAGACGGGGTGTGCTATAGCAAGCAGGAACCTCTTACTCTTCCAGAGCAACAGTTCACTCTTGTTACGATTTGAGTTTGCGTTGTTGATTCCTATTCGGTAATTTACTATTTTTTTGCTTTATGTTGTCTGTTTTTTTCGTCCTGTTCTCGTTGGTGTTTACTGGTTTTGTCTCTGCCATTTCACACTTTCGCCATTAACGAATGCCCATTTGGTACCATGCAACGTATAAATAAACACACTTGTCACCCTCTTGATAATTGCAATATTTATATCGTGTAAATACAACTAACGACTCTTTCTTCACTGTTATTCCAACAAGATTTTACATTTGTTCCACAAATGTATCAAATCGCTACTTATTAACAAAACCACAACTAACAAAAGAATGACAGATCCCAGGTAACCCATTGATGCAGACGATTGGCGACTGTCACGTGCAGACGTTTTGGTACGGTTCTTTTTATTGGTCAAGGCTTTGTCCACTGAGATCGCATTTATCAAAACATCGAGGTGAGGTTGAAGAACAGTTTTGAGTTCACTAAAAGTAAGATTTGATTCTCTTAAGAATCCCCAAGGAATTGACCCGACTTTGTGACATGGACAAGTACAAGTTTTTTGTTGATCTCTTTTTGTTTCTGTTGTCATCACGCTAGTTGATGGTGTGTGGGGAAGCTCTGTTGATTGTTTATCTACAAAATGTAAAACATATTAAATTTTCTTTTCATAACGTTTGAAGCAAGTGCTTTTACATGATTCTAACTTTATTTTATTTGGACATTTGTCTTTAATGAGCAGATTCGGTTAGAACCAAATTTATCCTAAGAGTAGATTCAAAATATTCAGCAGCTTGCAGAAAACTTGCCTAGAAATCATATGATTTCATGACATTTATAGATTTTTTGCAATTTTAGAGCATTTTGGGTTAGAAATCACTTAAATTAACACAGAGCGCATGCGTCGACGAAAACGATTTTGTGATGAAATGCTTAATTTTGAAAGATAATTATATGAGCAAATAATAAATGTTGTCGACAAATGTGCTATATACTAATTTCAAGAAAAACGTCTTGGAAACCCCAAAAAATGAAGCAAATATTGATATTTTCAGAGTTTTCAGCACGTTTATGATATCATTATATCATGCATAATGTCTTTAGCATGTGAAATCGATTTTATATGTAAAATTTTGTTATTTAACGACTGATCTACACCAAATTTATTGATATGGTACTAAGTTGACAATTTATGCAAATATTTGGCCGATTCAAGGCCTTCCTGAACATACTCCTTTGACTCCATTTTGACATGTAGTTTAATCCAAGAGCTAAGTCTACTTAATTTTTAAGTCATTGCTTTTTTATTCAATTAATAAAAAAAAGATAACAAACGCTTGTGTCAACAAAAAAAATTCGTTTTTATATGCATGATTAGAAAAGTAAACTTTTATATGCATAATTCAGTCGCAGTTTTAAATTATTTATTGTGTTAAAAAAAACGAAATTTGTTGTTGCATTAACAAACATAGATGCCCCCTTAAAATTGGGAAACAATAGCCTTAGGTTTGATGTTAAAATCAGTTACAATTAATTATATTTTGATTTCCGTAATCTTTCGGAGCATCTGAGTACACTCTAGTTTTGACTTGCGTTTGCTATTGGGATTGCAATTCAGTTGATTTTGTATGTTTATATGCTATCTGTTTTGTTCGTGCTAATCTAGTTGGTGCTTACTTGCTTTGTCTTTGTCCTTTCGGACTTTTGACATTCGAATGCCCCATTGGTACCTCTTTGCTTTTTGAGGGTAATTTACCTGTACTCAAACATTCATAAGTTATTTCCAGATATTTATATACATTCTTGCACGGGTCAACATCATGATTCGACTTGACCTCGCATTGCTGTTGGGATTGGCATCTTGTTTTAACATCCTGAGTCCTATCTTGTCCACAGCTGTAGGTTTTAGATGAAATAACAGTTTTATGGGGACACTGTGCTGAATCTCTACGGCCGTAATATGCCTCCACAATATTTATTGATGTGCCAGGACATGTGATAGAGCTAAGGTCATTTTCACAAATTATTTTCTGTGTTCCTTTGAGTATGAAAAACAGAGAAAAAATTGGATTTGATCATTAATCTAACATAATCTATATTATTAAGACATATATACTCAGTTTTGTAAAATATTCATAATTTATACTATGAAACAGATAAGTAGTGTTATTTTTGGTCTACCCTTAAAAAATCAGCTTACTTTTTGTACCGATTCTTCTCTGGGAGTGAATCGGGTGTGGTAATGAAAACTGTAACTGTTTACTACCCCAGAGCATCGGAGTTTACTCTTGTTATGACTTGAGTTATCGTTGTTGCATGCTATCCAGTTGTTTTTATCTTTTAATGTTTATGTTTTTTGTTTGTTTGTGCTGTTTCCGTTCGTGTTTACTGTTTTAATTTTTGACCACTTCGACAATTTACATTCGAATTCCCGATTGCTAATCTTTTGAGAAATTAAGATAATAATTTCCAGTGGTCTATGTCAAATGCGCAAAAATAAATTTAATAATGATTTTACCTGACAAATGTTTTTTTTTAATTCAGAATGTGAAAATACCTCAAAACGCTCACATCTTTTAAGCTTAGCATCCAACTATTTAAACAGACAATTCAAACCAGAATGGGTACCTCTCAGTTTTTGACATTCCATGCTTTGATTAAAATGCTGCGCACAAGGGTTTACTTTTTGAAAAAATGCATATAAAGCATAGCCAAATTAGTCGCTTGTATACCACTTAAAAAGTGCACAAAATATAACAAAAGATTTATAATTTATTATTAACTGTTAATATTTTGGATTTATAGATACATAAATTCAATTGTTCATGGTGCATTAAGCAGACAAACGGAACTTATAATTATGGTTCAATAAACCACCAAAATTATTACAGTTGAATCTTTAATGTGCAGGTTAAGGCGTTACGAAAAAAAAACTCATGTAAATTCATACCTGCCCAAGAGACTGTTGGAATAACTGTGAAAACAGTACAAGTAAAGATTAGTTTCCAATCCAGCGTCCTCATGGCATCATTAACATGTTCAGGATACATGATGAAATGCCAATATTTTTCTTTTAATCATTTGTTAGATAGAAAAAAAAAGGATATAAAATTGCAAATCACTGCGATTTATAATTTATCAAAATCATTACTGATAATGATTTTTTTTAAAATAATGGATCTTTCATTTCAATCTTTAAAAAGTGTTTTAAATAATTAAACATGCATGCCAGAAGGAAACATAGCTGTTTCATGTGGAAACATTATTTATTTAAAACTTTTTAATCTCAACAAATGAATAATTACAACTACAAATGTTAATTTGTTCTCAAATGAGTGACCACAACGTAATAAAGCTTCTGCATGAAATTCTTTTTCATGCATCGAATAGCGATAATAATTTAACTCAATTTTACAAAGCCTTTCTATCATTTTTTCCTTAATGCTCTAATGCATGAAAACATACGTTTGTTTAACTCATTCATAGAATGCAAATGTTTAATGAATTGTCTATGATCTTACATTCTAAGAGGTGGTTTCATAGGGGAAAAAATTGAGGGTTGGCTCTAATTCTTTTAAGAAAATGGAAAAAAACTGTGGTATTCGTGCCCTGTTCCATAAATAGAACCCTATCTAAAAATGGACCTGTCCCTGATAGTATATCATTTGTATACATGGTATTCAAAAAGATCATACAGGAATCATTGTCTCCAAAAGAAAATATTTTAAAAACTTGTAGAACAAGAAGCATAAATGATAAGGCCTCAATTTTTAATGGTCTATAATTCATGCGTAAAAATTGCACAATCTTTCGGAGCACCTGAGTTCACTCTTGTTACGACTTGAGTTCGTGTTGATGATTTCCGTTCGGATTATTTTGTGTTTTGTGTTTCTTTGTGCTGTTTTTTATCTGTGTTTATCGTTTTTTTCCTCGAAAAATTCTAGTTTATCTAACTCAGGGAAGTGCAAGCTGAAAGATGCAAAGAGAAAGCTTTACTAACCATCAGTGTTGAGCTTTCAATGATTTGTATTCACTTGAAGGTCGGAGACACTAGTGACGTCATAGTATACTTTACTCTATTGTAACGTTTAAGGTGGGACGTTACGTTAAAAACGACGTTACCGATAAAATTTACCTGTACACTGAATAATCCGTCTGAACGTCGTGAAACTCCACGTCAATTTTAGTTAGATTCTATTGCATTTTTCACGTATAAGGAATGTTCACGAGTCAGTACCTTAAAAGCGAAGTCCATGACATATCCTTTATTTTACACCAATGCGTCCCAAATTTTCCAAGGATTATTATATTATTTCTTGGTCAAAAGTTGGATATCTTTAGTTCATTTTTGTGTTTAAAAAAAAAATAAATGGTGTTGAAACTCTTTTCCTATATGTTTTTGTTAATTTCACGATTAAATTGCAGTTTTCAAATGCATTAATTTAGAAAACGATGTCCGTAACCCCCATTTTTTATTTCATATATGGATGTTTATCACTAAGAACTATGCGTCTACCAATTTCATTAAAATCTGGATATATACCATTTTGTATCATCCCACCTTAAAGTTAACAGTTGCCTTAAGGTGGCCCTTGACACTGAAAGAAGCAGAGGCAACAATGAAAAGGCAACGACGAAACTGGCAAACACGAACAAAAACAGCATGAAGAAACACAAAACACAGCATTGCTAAATTGCACAAAAGTTGCCTATGTCACTGAGATGATAAATTATTAAATATTTTATAATTTTCTAAGACTGAAACGCCAGATGAAAACAAATATCTGTCCAGTTTTGAATTTCTTATTTTTTATAAATAATTGATCATAAATTGCAGTTTTATTTCTACTTTGTTTGAAACAAATGATAAAAAGGGAAATATTGTCATTTCCAAAATGTCACTTGTCCATGGTGTATATGTTTCTGGCGTTATGAAGACGATGATTTGGGAAATTTTATTTCCTTGTATTATTTTAACAACGTTTTTCACTGTTCATTGTGCAGGTCAGGATTATTTTCATTCAATTTAACGTTAGATATAAAATGTATGATTTACATGTAAGAGCTAAAATTTGACCACCAAAAGAAGACTGTGTTCAAGTATAAAGTATTTGTTTCTTAATTTGAAGTATATTTTTGCATGTTTGCCCTGTTTTATCTATTCTTTCGGACATTTAAGAGGAACAACATCGTTTCCACGATTTAAGTAATTTAGACTAACGTTTAATTGTATTTTCGAGTGGTAAAATTCTTTTTCGGGACTGAACAGACAAAGCCTTATTGCGTTGGCACTTGTCAAGAAAAGTTAACACAAAATGAAACCATTTGATTTCTAGTGGCGGGCTTTGGATTGTTTCCTGGGGTTTTTGCCTCAACGTTTATTTTTTGGTAAACTATTGACTGCATTTTTTATGAAAGCCCTGATATGTTTTACTTTGTTCATTGCATCCCACAATAACATTGAAGATAACTTTTTTAAAATAGTCATACATGTCATATATTAATGTGTAATATATAAGATAGAAATAAAGTTATAAAGTTACAAGCGAAAATTTCATACACTCCGTCTGACAAGTGTTTTGACTTAACCAAGACCCATCAGTGATGTTCTTCTCAAAATTTTAAACGACAAAATAAACTTAATTAGAAAATTATGAGACTTCTATATCTCAGATGAGTTCAGATGTTGACTTTTGTGTTTCGTATTGTCCTTCTTTGATGAATTTGACGAGGACGTCAGCAACGCCAGGGATGTATAAAAAAACAGGAACTGCTTACCTTTCTGAAGCACCTGAATTATCTTAAATTAGCTTTGCTGATTGCTATTCAGTAATTTTTTAAGCGTTCCGATTTTGTATATTTCTTTTTATTTTTATGTAAACCGGTTTAGATTTGCAACTTGGACATTGGGTTCGTCCAATCGAAATTAAGATTAACTTTTTCTTATGTCTTGGAATTATCAAAATCTTACGATTTACAAGGAATAAAAAAATATTTATAACGTCAAACGAACTTAAATGAGGATTTTGTCATCGATACAGGTAAAGGAACAAAAAGGAGTTACCAATTTGAAATGATAAACGTCAATTTAATGGTCACTTTAAAGCAGATGTAAAGAGATTTATTCAATGCTTTTTCTTTCACAATGGCAGGTTTCAGATTATTTGATGAATGCTTCCAGGTGCCAGCAAAATTTGAAGTTTTTTGATTTTTTCAAGAATGTTTTCGATATTTTCCAATTTTTTTATTTCAAATGCTGTTGATGAGAGTTTACTCCTTAAAATATCGATATACAGCATAACCAAAATAACAAGTTTTTTACCAGTTTTGTTATATGTATTTTGTTGCTGACAGCAATAAAAGAAAAGTAGCTTTAGGCCTTCAAATTTCGGAAACCAGATTAAAAATTTTAATTATCAATCAACAAAAAAAAATTAGACTAAGCGGAAGAGGAATAAAAAGCAGACCCAGATAGCAAGGAGATATCGGCCCGATATTGGCTGTTTATCGGCTGTTATATCGGGCCAACATCGGCTGTAGGTATTGGCCCGATAACATTTTGCTCATCGGGCCGATATCATTCCGATTGTTTGGCTCGAGGTTGGGCCGATATCAGCTTCCCAGTTGCCAATCGCATGCTAATGGCTAGCCAATATGTTTTATGTTTGGTTCGGTATTGGGCCAATATCGGCTCCCCAAAAGCCGATCGCCTCCCAACGGCTTCCCAATTATGCTTTATAAGGCTTTTTATTGGTCCCTGCTCTTAATATAAAATGTTTTTTAAATATTCCTTTATTAAAATTAAATCCCATAATTTAATTAAAAGTCCATAATGATATCCGACTGTATGATTCAGTTATGTTGAAAATTGAAATTTACTTTTCAATCTAAAACTTTTACCAACAAACATGGTTTAAACTTCTCTTCTAATACATTTTATTTTAATCGTTTAGTCATGAGCAATGTCGGGGAGAAAATATTCTTATATGGTTCTAAAAATTTACAAATTTCAACTGAAAATCTATATGAACTTTAAATATGCTCTTCCAGATCTAAAATATCAGTGCATGAAAGTGTTCATCTCAAACTAAAATACAAACGTACGACAAAGTCATGTTGATATTTGAAATTTAAAAGTCGGCTCGTTAGGAAGTAGATGATCGACAGACCCGAAAATGTATCCCACCATATGGGACCCCTACCTGAAGGTACACCAAATACTGAAAGCCTAGCATACGATAAATAGTTGCTGAGAAATCTATTACAAAAATTTTCGACCCTGAAAAATTAGTAAAAAAGTCTTAGTCGGCCCTTAAACAAGTAGATGATCGACAGACCTGAAAACATGTCTCTATCTGAAGCTACATACTAAATATTTAAAGCCTACAATAAATTGTTGCTGAGAAATCTGTAAAATTTTGATCATGGACAGATGGACGAACGGGCCAGTGAAAAACTTTACACCCATCGTAACTTCGTTGTATGTGGTATAATCATCTGTTGACACCAGATTTTATTACTTGTACAAATTCTTAAAATATAGTATCAATTCAAAATACTAGGTAAATACACAAACATTTTATTTATATGTTAAAAATTGACAGAAATGAGAAGAAAATACAAACCTAAGTTCATGGCAAAACTATTGCTTAAAACAAGTTGAAAAAGCATTACAATTATTTTTCTAACCTAAGAATAACCATTGCTCTCAGGTTTATACAGCCAACAAAAATGTTTTGAAGACCTTTTTGTTCATTTAGCATTTTTGCATTGCCATTGTAATGATTACCATAGCTTTCCTTGTCATTCTGAAAGTATTTAGATTTGTGCCTTTCACTTGACCTGTAATACATACGAACCAGGTTCAAAGTTCAAATTGTAATATGTCCTTGATTATACGCTTGGAGAGATTTGTCAAAATGGACTGATCCTATCTACATCTGTATTCTAAGAGTGGTTTTCATACAAGGATGACTTTTGACTTCCAGTTGATGACCTTCAACCTTCAGGTCAATATTATCCCCTCCATTTTGTTTGCTCATCTGCATGACAAACCTTTATATTTCTTCCTAATCTGCATGCGACTTTGGCATCCTATTATCAAACAGAAGAATATCGAAAGTTCACTTGATTTCTGCTTTTTATTCTCTGCAATAAGATAAACATTTCACATTTGAAGTGATTAAGTCAACTATTGTTATTGCAATCAATACTGTGACTTTCATAGCAATGAAAATTTCACATTGCACAAGTTTTATCGTAATTGTTTATTGTGTTTGAAATGAAAATGGTTTTTATTGAGATATTTACCTTATTAGCAAGCACTGCCCATTCAAGTAGGTTAACTCGTTGAAAGCTGCTTCTTGTTTTGTTTACCAGAAATTACTCAAAGCATTACAATCCATGTACAGACTACTCTGTTGTATAACAAAAGTCGCAAAAGTACATGCAAAGGCCAATCTGAAATAGATTGAATATCTAATAACGAGTAACCAAAAAGGCATGCCATCACTATTACAAGAATGTGTTACCAAGACCAGGATTTGAACCTAGATCTCTTGGTATTTAAACAATCACTATTTAACGTAAATTTTAATTTGTTTTTAAATGTATCACTATAGTTTTAAGTGTTTTGTCTGATCAATGTCTCAATGTCTCAACAGAAGTGCTGTGCAACCAGTAATAAGTTATACATGTAATTCATTTGTATGAATGGCTTTGGACCTGTATAGAGGTGTTGAATAAAGCAATGTGCAAATTGTCTTTATTTATGGATGGTGATATTATGTCACGTACACTTATTCGGCTTCACATGGTCATTTCTTCTGCTAATGATTGTCTTATTCAAGTGCTGAGTGAATTACTTTGAGAGCAAGACATTGCTGAGGATTCATCTTATCTGCTTCAGTGTGACTTATTCCAAAAAACTTGGCGTCCCATTTATCAAAATAAGTTGTCCATTTTAAACTTGTGAAAAAGAACCGTTCTTGCTTTTGTTGGTTATAATAAATCAGGTGATTACTTTGTTTTTACTTTTGCACATAGTTGAAATAAGTGAATGCTTCTCACAAGTAGTAAACTGAATATTACTTTTTCTTTTTTTTTTGTTTTTATTAGTGTCTTACCTGTTTTTTTCTTCAATTTTTTTATTTTTACATCATCATCACAAAGGTCTCAACCTCTTTTATGAGCCATTCTCAATTCTTCATTCTTTCAGATGTCCCAGAATAGTAGTAATTAACTAAATAATGACTTAAAATGTACAAGTGTATAACGCATGTAGCACCATTGCATGAAGGTAAGATAGGTGTTAAATAGCATTACATAATAATTTCAAAACAAATTCAACCTAGACCAGGATTTGACCCTGGATCTCTTAAACAAGCGCTTTACTTTAAGCTATCTAGGTTTTAATCAACTCTTTACTTACTATGTGTTTATATTTATCCAGGTTTGGTAATGTCTGTCCCAATTAAGCCTTAACAATACTAGTTACACATATCTTTTCATAGTTGGTTCATTTTTTGACCAGTATTTTTAAAATATTGAACAAACCCAATGTATTTTTTTTCTTTGTTTAATGAATGTTGTGTCATGCAGACTTATTCCACATCACACATTTCATGATGTTGTTTTTCGTTTTAAAGAAAGGTTGTGTCACGTACACATATTTTGATCATGAAATCTATTTCTTCTTTTAATCTTTGATGAAGATATCATTGTTTTATGAATGTTGCATCATGAGCTTTTCTTACACATCCCGTCATTACATGTACTTATTTTTATTTATGTGTGTGTGTTGGTGTTGTCGACAAACCTTGTCCATGCTTTTCTTATTGTTTACGGAAAACAGTCTACTCAGAGTATTATCGACCCTGGGCCGGTAGCTGACAAACCTAATTGTATACCTCTGCGGAGTCCCGCTTATATAATTTAATCCAATAATCTCATGATTTTTTATATCTTTTTTTAATAAATAGTGTATACTGTGTACTCATTTTTTATCATATTAATGTCATACCCTGGTATCTTTTTCATTGTTTAATGGGTGTCATTCCATGCACATTTATTCTATATCATATTAGTATACTATTTATTTTGTTTAAATTGCCATTATTTAATGAATGTGGTTAATTCTTTTTACATTAGAGTATTTTCATTGTTAAAGAATGTTGTGTCATGTACACTTATTTCACATTTTATTATTGTCATTGTTTTATATATGCATGCTGTACACTTATCTAAATTCTTACTTTTATTTATCTGTTCATTTTGTTCATGGTTTGTAGTTGCCAGTAAACACTTAAGAATTGTTTTAAAAGTTTGCATCAATCTGCACCACTGTCAATGAGACAAGATCTACAAAAAAATATACATTTATATGAGGTTAAAGAAAAAGATAAACACACAGTAAGAGGAAACTTTAAAATGAAAGGATCCCAATATCCTTCTTGTGTTAACTTTAAAATTGATATGAATTATTTATCAGCACAAACCAGTGACAATATGCATGATTATGGCCAAATAAAGGTCATACAAACTACAAAACTGGAATAATAAATCTCAGTTGTCAAAGAAGGAAGGCAAAAACAAAAAAGTTATAATGTACATCACAACTGGCAAAAAAATATTCAAACCAATGATAAACATTTCTAAACCGCTGCGATATTATTTAATATCAAATTGTAAAAATATGGAGTCTTGGTCTGATGTTAGGTTAAAGCCTTAACCGTGATATTATATAGTCTTAATAAATGATATCAGGATTGAATCTTATAATTGAGTTTATATATTGTGAAATATAGTCAGCATTGTCTTATTTATATAATGGATGTCGTGTCACATATACGTGTTTCATATTGGATTATCATTTCTTTTTGTCAAAATTGTCGAATTCAATGATTGTTGTGTTACATATACTAACATCGCATTGAGATTGACATTGTCATATTTAATGGATGTTGTGTCAAATTTACTTGTTCCAGCTTTAAAATATTTTCTTTTGGATAAATTTGACATGTTTGATGGATCTTATGAATTTTGTGTCATGTACACTTATGCTACACCACATAATTATGTTGTTTAATTGCAATTGTCATTGTTTTTTTTACAATGCAGTGCAACTTACACTTTTTCAACATCACACTTCTTTTATTTTATAATGAATCAGCTTTTGTTTTAAGTGTAATTGAGTACTCACTCAACATCTTTGTTTTCTTTTGTAAGTTCTTGCCGTTGGACACTGGAGAGTTATGTTGACAGGAATCTTTCATAAATTTTCACACTTGTGCAATCAGCACACACCATTATCGACGGAGCACTGTCTACAAGTATAAATGATTATTGTTATCAAATTAATACTTAACAAGATTGCTATTTGCCATGTGTCCCCCGCTGCCACATGGTATGTAAATTCGAGCGATATTGTCTCTGAGAAACGTCTTAACGATAGAAATCCCTATCAGTGTGTAAATACAAATGACAACAAAGTTCCAGACAATAAATTTCAAATATGGAATGATCACCTACAGTATGATCTACAGTACCCTATCAGTGTGTAAAGTTTCAGCAACATCCGTTCAGTAGTGTCCGAGGAGTTGCACCCACAAAAACGTTTTAACAAAGTCGTATTTTTCGGACTGAAAAATCACAAATTTGTAAATAACTCAAAAATCGTCAATATCGCTTCAAATTTTTTTTTCGTATTATTATTATCAGCCTTCAAAATTTCAGAACCCATTGCACCTAGGTAACGGAGATATTGAATCTCCTATATTTTGACCTTTCTTCCCTGTTTCCATGGAAACGGCGGCCATTTTGAAAATTTCAAATATGTAGATTATAACAGAATGAAAATAAACCCAATTTAATTGCTATGGACGAGTAGGCAAAATGAAATGTGGTCAAAAACAATTATTGTTGTTTTGAATGTGCTTGGTAATTCTGAATCATTTTGAAGCTTTGAGTCAGTCAGACAAAGATATCAAATGTGTTCAATACAAGTTTTAGGACTGCATTGTATCTCCACCTTATCATAGATGTCACAAAAGTTACTTACTGTAAAACTAGTTAATTTCACAGTGTACATAATTTAGTCAATAAAAAGCTGCAAAAATAGTGTACTAGTATGCGAATTAGCAATTTTTAATTTAACATAAGGAAAGAGTGTTCTTCAAATTCTTAAATTTACTATGTCCAACTATGATTTGCTATATTCTGATGGATACTCTTTGTTTTTATTGTATGACCTTCCACCTATTGAGTCCTCTTTCTGGTATTTTGCCAGGTCATGAAAGTGTGTGTCCATATAGAAACAAGAGGCTCCCAGGAGCCTGAATCGCTCACCTGACATATGTGCCTGAAGTAAAGGTTATAAGGCAAAATCTATTTAACGTTGAAAGGGTCATAAGATTAATAAGGGGGTCATCTGACAATATGGTGGATCTAAAGGTGCTGATCACTTTTGTTCTCAATCAAAATCTAAAAATCTGTCACCCTTTTTGAGTTATTTGCAAAAAAATGCAGTTTAACCTAATGTTCTATTTTTAGCCACAGCCGCCATGTTTTACAACCAATCAAAAATCCCACTACAGTTCTATACACCTAATAATAATAAACAATAATACCAAGTTTGGTTCCATTTGGACTTAAAGTGTCAGAGGAGTTAACATTTTCAATATAAGGAAATGCAGTTAAAATGCTCAATTTTGACGTTCCAAGGGCAATAACTCCTCAAAGGAAAGGTCCTACAACGTTGACCCTGTTACAAATTTTGTAGATCTTGATGCGCTTAACAATATGCAATTTAAATTTCTCAAATATCTTGTATAGTTTTCAAGATATTGAGCTAAACAGGTGCAAAATTTGCAAAAAATCCACAAAAAGGGCAATAACTCCTACATGGGTTGTTGGATTTTCTTCAAAATTTCAGAGCTGGTAGATCTTGAGGTGCTGATCACTTTTGTTCCCAATCAAAATTTTGAAATCTGTCACTGTTTTAGAGTTATTTGCAAAAAACTGCCATTTACCCCTATGTTCTATTTTTAGCCACAGCGTCCATGTTTTACGACCAATCAAAAATCCCAACATCAGTTCTTTACACCTAATGCTAATAAACAACTATACCAAGTTTGGTTCCATTTGGACTTAAAGTGTCAGAGGAGTTAACGTTTTCAATGTAATGAGGAAATGCTGTTAAAATGCTAAATTTTGACGTTCTAAGGGCAATAACTCCTAAAAGGAAAGGTCCTACAACGTTGACCCTGTTACATATTTTGTAGATCTTGATGTGCTTAACAATATGCAATTTAAATTTCTCAAATATCTAGTATAGTTTTCAAGATATTGAGCTAAACAGGTGCACAATTTGCAAAAAATCCACAAAAAGGGCAATAACTCCTACATGGGTCGTTGGATTTTCTTCAAAATTTCAGGGTAGGTAGATCTTGAGGTGCTGGTCACTTTTACCCTATGCCAGAATTTTGATATCTGTAGCCGTTTTTGAGTTATTTGCAAAAAACTGCATTTTACCCCTATGTTCTATTTTTAGCCATGGCGGCCATGTTTTACGACGAATCAAAAATCCCCACATCAGTTCTAAGCACCGAATGCTAATGAACAACCATACCAAGTTTGGTTGCAATTGGACTTATGGTGTCAGAGGAGTTAACGTTTTAAAAAGTTTACGGACGACGGACGACGGACGGACGACGGACGCCAAGTGATGACAATAGCTCACATGACCCTTCGGGTCAGGTGAGCTAAAAATGCATTTTGGAATAACAGACTAACAGCTAAACAGGTGCAAAATTTGCAAAAAATCAACAAAAGGGCAATAACTCCTACATGGAATGTTGGATTTTCATCAAAATTTCAGAACTGGTAGATCTTTAGGTGATGATCACTTTTGTTTCCAATCAAACTTTTAAAATCTGTCACCGTTTTTGAGTTATTTGCAAATAACTGCCATTTACCCTTATGTTCTATTTTTAGTCACAGCGGCCATGTTTTACAACCTATCAAAAATCCCCACATCAGTTCTATACACCTAATGCTAATAAACAATTATACTAAGATTGGTTCCAATTGGACTTAAAGTGTCAGAGGAGTTAACATTTTCAATGTAATGAGGAAATGCTGTTAAAATGCTCAATTTTGACGTTCTAAAGTCAATAAATCCTAGAAAAAAAGGTCCTACAACGTTGACCCTATTACATATTTTGTAGATCCTGATGTGCTGAACAATATGCAATTTAAATTTCTCAAATATGTTGTACCGTAAGATATTGAGCTAAACAGGTGCAAAATTTGCAAAAAATCCACAAAAAGGGCAACAACTCCTACACTCCCTGAATCATTCAACGTTCCCTTTTTAGCGTGTACCGTGTACCGTGTACCGTGTACCGATCATTTCGCTCCGTGTACCGTGTACCGTGTACCGATCATTTTGCTCCGTGTACCGTGTGCCTTCCGTGTACCGTGTACCGTGTACCGTGTGCATTCCGTGTACCGTGTACCGCTCCGTGTACCGTGTACCACTCCGTGTACCGTGTACCGATCCTTGTACCGTGTATCGCTCATTGTTCTGTGGCTATTTTCATAGAAAATTAATGTTCTTTTCTAGTGTTTAAACAAAATTAACAAACATGTAATTGTTATGCATTTCGATATGTTTTTTTTTTTAATCTATTATCAAGACTTGCAGTCAAAGATCGATTTATTTTACTTTTCAATAGTGTTTTATTTTCTGTTCATATTTAGTGCACATGTATGTAAAAAGATATAAAAAAATATAATCAGAATTAAAAAGAAATCCAACAGAAGATCATAAATCATGCATCACTAGAACCTATAGGGACTCCATAGCTAATTGTAAGTTTCCGACATCTGTATTATATGCGATCGTTTAGTTTCCTTTTGAAACATTTTAAAGTACATGTACATGCATTTTCTGCTAGGTTAATACAACGTATAAAAATATCCGAACATTATGATTTTTTTTTCTGCAACTGAATACGAAATACGGCGCAAAAGGAAACAATGGTTTACCAAAATCTAGTCAACAATATTTTTGTAATAAGCCAGAGAAAGAAACGACGGTTTATAGCATATGATTTCGGGATTTTGTGAGGGTTAATTTTTCACAGGTTTTGAAGGAATCTTATAGAATGTTTGTTTGTACGACGAAAGATCAATGAAATAGAGCATTTATTTTCGGGAAAAAATTGGCAAAGGATATATTTTTAGTTTTATGCATACACGTTATGGTTTTTACAAATGATACAAATAAAAAACGAAACAACAGGTACCGTAAAGGAAATTACAAAAGTTACCGATGCTTTTTTATAAACTCTATATTGAAAAAAAATTAAGTTATCTACCCAAAATGGTATCCAATCGAAATAAAATTTCTTGGCACTTATTTCCATGTCAGGTTTCACTTAATTCCACCAACCGGTTCAGAAGGATTTGCGATTTTGAGATTTATGTGGACTGATGTAAAAGAACAGACAATTGGGTAGAAAGACAGACGATCGAGGTGATCACCTATACAGTTTTTAGAAAAAAAAAAAACACAGAAAACGGAAACCTTTTTAGGTGGCGGGAAAAAAATAGTTGTTGATTTTTTTGTCTAAGTAACTTCAATATCTAACAGATTACAACTGAAATACCGAAAGCCGTTAACGTTTTAACACATTTTGTTATTCCAGAAGAAAAATTAAACGTATCCACATGGACATATAAACACTGAGCAAGATATGCAAGCTGAATTTTCTATTCTTTTTAAGTTACAGATCACAAAAACTTAGCAAAACGGTTTTAGCTGGACAGTTTTTAACAGTTGAACGAACGGACGGCAGCTGACAAACACACTTTAATAATGCCGGCAATAGCTCGAATGACCGTTAAAAATGAATAACTATATTCCGACCACCATAGCCTTTGGCATTTGAAATCAATAAGTTTTTTTGAGTTTTTTTTTTTTTGGATTCATAGTTTCCATCATGCATATTCTGCATAGCCCTGATATGTTAAGTTGCGTTTGAAAGTTCTTCCGTCTTTTTCAATATGTGATAAGTTAAATAACACTAAGAGTTATTTGGGCCACATGGCAAAAAGTCTAAGATACATGTGCTTGGGCATATTCGCTCTTACAATGAAAAACACTCACACTACTTACCAAACTAAAAATTTCAGACGAGTAGTTTATTTGTGAAATAAGCTTTCGAAAAAGGGGTGCCTCTTTTTTAAACCATTAAAATGTTTAAGAAAAAGATGAGTCACTGTTTAGACAACATCAACCCAAGAATTGTTAATGTTTTCGAAAATTAATGTCTAACGACCATTGTGTTTGTGTAATTAACTGAAAAATAAATTTAAAAAAAAAACTAGATTACTTTTTCGGAAAAAGACTTGAAAATTTTGAAACGCTTTTGGAGGAAAGTAAATCTACACAATTTTTAAATTTGTTCATTTTTTATTTAATACTTTTCCCCTATTTTTACGGATGAGATTTCCTATATTACATGGATTACAGGTTATCGTAATTTTTAGACTTTTAAATGCAGTTTTCTGTAGATCGTTTAAATGTTTTAAACATCATTAAATGATACGTTTCTCGTCTTAAAAAAAACAAAGTCTTTATATAGTTTGCAGATATTACATATTATATACTTCATGTACTTTATATGCATTCACTCTTTTAATTTTACCTACGACAGTTTTCCTAATCATATAAATTAAAATATAAAATATTTTATTTTATTTATTTCTAGTTAATAATATTTAGTAAAATAATTGTGAAGCATTTATAGTAAAATAACCATTTCATAAAATAAAAATCCATATTTGCCAACTGCTGTGAAATCCAATTTCAATACAACACACACATAATTGACCCGTAGAGAAGACTCGGCATGCATGCGGGAGACAGGATGTAATTTGTAAATGTATGACATGTATATTGCCTTATATACATGTACATGTACCTGTATCAGTAGCAGTTTATTTAATAAGCCACGCGTGTATCATTAATACATTGTAATAGTTTATCCGACTTTTCAAACCGGGACTATCTTCAATACCGCAAAGTTTGAACGAGAAAAAAAAAAGAAAAATGTTATTGAATGTTCACTTTTAAACATTGTTTGCAAGACTTTAGTATTTCTTGAGTTAACATATCTTATTTGTAAATTATACAAAATTTATTGGACACAAGTAAACACATACTTGGGGAGCCATACTTTGGAATGACCTCTCCACAATATAAAAATGTCAATACCTCAAGATACAAAACCGTCATGTACGTGCATTAAAAAAACATTTTGAATTTTGAATGATTAATCGAGGAAAAACAAGTGGAGAGCCGTGAAGATCTGATTTATAAATTAAATAAAAGAAATCGTTTGCATCTTTATTTAGTCGAATACTCGTCTATGAATATTAGAATACTTTCCTCGTAAGACATACCGAACGTGGCACTCCATGGGCATGGGTACATGTAAGTGCAGCAATATTTGTATAATTTTGAAGCCAGATTAATTCATCTAAAAGTTGTGCATTTTATTGACGATAAACAGGGCAGAAAGAAATGGTTTGCAAATAATTGTATGGTAGAGAGTGCAATATTCCCGAATATCTGTATCAGATTTGTACTTTGATTTTAAACGACTATTTGATTCGCTGAGGGGTGTGGCCGGCAGTTTTTCTAAATAAATAGTCTGGCCTCTACCTCTAAGAAAATAAATAATCTGTTCTAAGATTCTTGACCCCCAAAACGCCCAGACGCCCTCTCAAAATCAAATGGTTGTCCCCTAAGTTAGTTGTGTTTGTTTGTTGCTCTATACCCGTAACTTGATATATATGAGAACGATGTAGATTTGATCGACGAATATTTTCAAATTTACGTCTTGATTCGAATAAAGGTTTCTTCATCTTATTACAGGGTATTACCGCTGTATATCGTTTAGCACTGGCAAACGCTGGAAACAGTTACAAGGATATGGAATTCTTGCGTTCCCCGCCGAGTGGCAAAAACTCTATGTCGGCTCGCTTACAAAACAGGAAGCAGATAAGCGACCGATCTGAAAATGCTTCCCACCATATGAGACCCCTATCTAAATCTGCATACCAAATATCGAAAGCCTACGAATAGTAATAGCTGAGAAATCTGTAACGAAAAATTTTCCTTTTATGACCCTTAAAAATTTCTAAGTCAGCTCATTAAACAGGAAGTAGGAAAGCGACAGACATAAAAACGCATATGGGACCCCAACCTGAAGCTGTATACATGCACCAAATATAGAAAGTCTTCAAATAGTAGTAGATGAAAAATTTGTTACGCGATTTTTTTTACTTTTTTTACCCTTAAAAAATTCCAAGTCGGCTCGTGACAGGCGACAGACCTGGAGACGCATCCCACCATATGAAACCCCTACCTGAAGTTGCAAATGTTGAAAGCCTAGGAATAATAGAAATCTGTTACGAAAAAAGTGTAATTGACGGACGAACGTACGGACGAACGAACGGACGATGGCATTTCTATGTCCCCGCTCCGCGTTGCAGCGGGGGACAAAAGTGTACGGTCATGATTTTAAGCAAAGAATAGGACAATTGGAGGAAACGGTAGACAATAGACTAGCATTGGACTGTTGTCTACCATTTCACCTTTTGTCCTTTTCTTTTTGAAGTCATGCACAGGTAAAGTTTTTGGACTCTCATTAGATTGGCAATGAAATCGATACTCGTAAATGCCCAGTGAATAAGAAATGTATAATAGATAGGGGAACATAATTAATTCCTTATATCGCTTGTTTCTGTTTAAATGACAAAATGTAAAGGAGTTTTTTTTTTAAATAAACAGTTATTTTTATTGCCATCTTAGTTTCGATCAATTTATGACAAAATACTATCATAGCAACCACCCACTTAGTAATTCAAGTATAAAGAGTAGAATACGGTTTCTCGATTCGAAAATGGAGAAATAAAATGCATTAAATTTCCATGTTTAAAATCAAGGATTCATATTCATGATTATCAAAAGGGAATTATTCCTGTGGTCATATATCTTATATTTTTGGCCGGATTTCACGGAGTGAAAAATCTGGGTTACAAAATGGTGAATGTCAGGTGGGCGGCGGGCGGGCGTTCATGCAGGCGGGGAAGAAATTTTCGTAACAGTTTTCTCAGCAACCACTTATCACAGCCACTTGATATTTGGTATACAGCATCAGGCAGGGAGGGGTTCAATAACGTGGGATTAGATTTCAGGTCTGTCGCTCACCTACTTCCTGTTTTGACTTTAAAAGATTTTTTTATAAAGAAATGGAATTTAAAACTTGTTTCCTATCTTTCTAACGGAAATCTATTTTCATTACAAGTGCACTTTACTATTAATAAAAATAGAAATAAACAACCAAATAAATAGATTAATAAGTAGAATTGAAAATATATTTTTTAAATAAACAGTCAAATTCATAAAATCACCGTGTCTTTATAAATATTAATAAAAGATTTATAAATAAATAAACTGCATTGTTTTGTGTGTCCTCTTTAAATTCAGCGGAATTGGTATTTTGCTGGTGACATTGAAATTTGTAAGATAAACACAAACACAAATAACCGTGGGGGATTAACTGCTCGCGATATTGTAATTTGCACCTTTTGTGGAAAATTTGTTTATTGTAACCTCTCGAAGGTAGATATTTTCGTGTCGTAAAAGGATAAGTCAAAACACCACACAGGACGCCTTAATGAACTAACGACCCAAAATGTGCACTAAGGACATGATGCTTTTGTTTTATGTCATTGAAAACTATGAAAATGGTTTCAAAATATTAGAAATAATATATTTCGAAATTTTAGTAAGAATATTTTGATCCGTTTTAGAATTATAGAGATTTTAATATAAAATCCTTTGATATGCCGCCGGTACATCCAACTGGGACCGTCAAGTCATGCATGGAAATTCAAATAGCATAGAATAAACAACAAATAAACAATTATGATTACAGAAATAGATTTCGGAATAGTTAGACCATTTTTAAGCTGAGACAGTTTTAGTTTTTTCCAGATGTTAGCATACATTTGAAAATGTATTTTTTATTTATTAAAAAAAACACGTATTTTAAAACTCATTTCTATTACATATAAATTAAGCTAGAGCTTCCTCTAATAAATATAGTCCAACTCTTTGGTTGCTTACGTAGGGAGCAACCATTTGATTTTTATTGGGTGGGGGATATGGATATTTTCTTTGTCCTGCCTTTTCATGTTCGGAAAAAGTCGAGCCTGGATTTTCTTTGGAGCGCATGTGCGCGCAATTTTTTTTTATTTTTAAAGCACCTATACATTTTTAGCCAAAAATACCATCCTGCCTTTTTTTCAAATTTCACATAGCCCCTCCCCCCATAAAAACCAAATGGTCGCTCCCTAAATAGCAGCTTTATAATTTTAAATAAAAAGAATATTTTTGAAAGACGAAACGAATGTTCATCAAATTAAGGCTAACGGCTCATTAATTTTTTTTTCTGTAAATTTGATTCTTTCCATGCATTGTGCGACTTTTTTTAAAAGCGTTTTTATTTCTTTATTTATGCAGGGACAACAATTTTTAAAAATGACCCATTATCTGCATTCAAAGACTGATTCAAAGAATTTCAGAGACTCATGAGCACACAACATATAAATTTAGCATGGGAAGTGGTCACTCCGAGCAACACGCGAGTCGAATCCAATAACAACGCTCTTCGGGGTACCAACTATTGTTCATATGCTTTAAAATAAAGATACCGTATTACCATTTTTTGTCTGTCTGTCCGTAACAAAAATATTCATCACAGTTTCCTTGGCAATATTGATGATGCACAATATTTCATTTCAGATAGTGCCATAGTACTATAATATATGATACCGATTTTATGCTTTAGTTTTAGAGCAGTAAATCCTGGGCAGATCAATGGAATTGTTTTTAATGCACTATAACTCAGATACGATTTAAGATATCTTTACAAAACTTCAGAAGCATGTTATTTTTAACATTCCGAAATCTTTTATTAACCATAACTTTGAATGGCCTAAAACAAATGCATCATATCCTTCATGTCCTTAGTGCACATTTGGCGTTTAGACGTATAATTATTCACACAATAGCAATAATGGGATTAATAACTTTGACAAAAATGCATAAGATACATGTACATTTGTATATTTACAATATATAGGCTTCTAATATTGTATTTTATCTAAAACATGTGTGCATGAACAATACAAATGTCGACAATTACAATTATTTTTTTCTGGACATTTGATATTATAACAAACGATCGAAGGTTGACAAAAAATGTCTACGAAAGCAATTTTCATTTTCAGAAGATATTTATTATATAACAAAAGTGGGTTGAACAAACAAAACATACTCCTAAGACAGGGGATCCCGCGCGGGTGTGGGTGGCGAATAGGCCAGCGTCAGCGCCCAGCTTGTCGGTAGAAGAGACCATTGGCAAGTGTCTTGAGATTTTGACATCAGGTAAGTGCTCATCCCTCAGAGGGAACCCTAAATGACTGAATATATGGTGGCCTTCGTCTCCGGGGATTGTCAGGTCTATACTACCTATATTACGGAAAGTCTGATTACTGCATGAACAATAAAAAATCCGTATAAAATTGTACCTCTCTTATCAAATTCATGTTTGGTTGATCACAGAAAAAAGGTGTGTTATACTTACATGTACATGCTGTAGGTTTACTTATAGACTTAAGTTTACTTTTATGAAAAAAGTACGATATCATCATGAAACTTTTTACACATAGACATCAAGATATGAGCATACCAAAGCATCATGAAATTATACTACTGGGTCGAAAAATGTTGCAAGACGAGGTATTATGTCCTTTGGGCGTACAAACTGTATTCTTGTGTTGATGGGCGTGTGTCATGCATGTGATTCCAAATTTTTTGTCACAATTGGTAAAACTTGCCTTTATCATGTAATTCGCGACTATAACGGATTGATGTATTATTTGACATGCTCTGATTTGTTTAACTATTTTTAATAATGTCATGCCGTTGGGACGCGGTAGCAAAATTTGACAAAGAATCCATTGGATTTGTACACATTTTCTCACACAAGGGAGTGAAAATTCTCAGTGCACGGGCGTAAACCTTTCGAGTCCGCTAACGTATACCCGTATTTCACTAAGCAAAATACGTATAATCAAGTCATGCAAGTTCGTACAAATTGAAAAAATAAAAGATAAGTAAGACTGTTACATGTAATGTATTAGATTTGCGCCGTAAAGTTTTTTTTTTTATAAATTTATCCTTCGGAAACATATTACTGTATTTATAAATAAAACCGTTATTGAAAATACTCATATTATTTATAAAATATTAAAATATTTTACTTATGATTGCTCAATAACATGAACTGCTTGAGGTATAGCTGTTTAACAAACAACCTTTCAGACAAGATTGTACAAAGCCGTAAATTATTCTTTTTTTTTATTAACAAAATATTCATTAATAAAGATTATCAAACATTGTATTAGAAAATAGAAAGTGTGATAGTTTAAGCATTTAAAAACACGAATCGAGAATTAAAAAAAATCTTTATAAGAAATTGTAGTTTATATTATTATCAATATTACATTGAAATTCATTAACTTAATATTGAGAAATCGTTCCGTGTACCGCGTACCGCTCCGTGTACCGTGTACCGCTCCGTGTACCGTGTACCTTCCGTGTACCGTGTACCGTGTACCGTGTGCCCTCCGTGTACCGTGTACCGTGTACCGATCACCGATCATTTCGCTCCGTGTACCGTGTACCGTGTACCGCTCATCGTGTACCGTGTACCGTGTGCCAGGGAACGTTGAATGATTCAGGGAGTGTACATGGGTTGTTGGATTTTCTTCAAATTTCAGGGAAGGTAGAACCTGAGGTGATGATTACTTTAACTTTGCCAAAATTTTGATATCTGTAGCCATTTTTGAGTTATTTGCAAAAAACTGCATGTTACGCCTATGTTCTATTTTTAGCCATGGCGTACATGTTTTACAACGAATCAAAAATCCCCACATTAGTTCTAAGCAATAAATGCTAATGAACAACCATACCATGTTTAGTTGCAATTGGACTTGTGGTGTCAGAGGAGTTAACGTTTTAAAAAGTTTACGGACGACGGACGACAGACGACGGACGGACGACGGACGCCAAGTGATGACATTAGCTCACCTGACCCTCTTCGGGTCAGGTGAGCTAATAAAAAGCAGAGGAAATGATTTTTTGGAACATTATTCAACAACATATTCCATGTTATTTGAAATAAAGAAAACATGAGCTGGAAAAGTAAGATTCGTTGCAGTATATACAAACTTAAACTACCTAACCTATCAAAGGTACATGCAAAGGCCAATCTGAAATAGATTGAATATCTAATAAAGGGAAACCAAAAAGTCATGCCATCAATATTACAAGCATGTTTCACCCAGACCAGGATTTGAACCTGGATCTCTTGTTATTTAACCAATCACTTTTCTTTAAGCTACCTACAAGGATATTTAATTTGTTTTTAAATGTATCGCCACAGTTACGCTTCTAGTCTGCCTAAAAATGGCTACAGTCTGTTTTTTATTGCAGACATTTTAGATTGCTGTAAAATATGCATGTTATTCCACATCTCACGATCTTCTATATTGCAGACAGCATTAAATATTTGCTTTGACGGCAATCTACTTTTGTGAGACAAGTTTCATACCGTGTTCTTCTCTGTTTCACGACCTTTTAATAGCAAACTGTACATGCATAACACAAAAGAGATGTGTATGCATGTTACCATTTAAACAATGTCAACAAACATAACCTTCAGATAACGGTCCTAATTCCTATTCTTTAACATTTTTGTCTGTTTCAATAACTTGTTACGCTTCAGGGGAAAACAATGCAACGTCAATTAAACGAAACGAATCATTTTTCAGGTGTAGATCATTCGCCCCCTACAGTTGAATTCCCCAATCCATTACCCAACAAAATAAGTCTATAAATTATATGATATCTAGAACAGAGATGTTTGTTAGGTTCTAATTGTTAAAAAAATAAGATACATGTAACATCATGAAACCCAAATGTGGCAGTTTTCAAAATATTTTGGATGTAACTATTTTAAGACTTGGAATATAAAATCAAAATCAGATTAATTTTTGTTGTTGATTTTCTATCCACTGTTCACTGTAAAAAAAGTGCAGTCTTCGTCGCAAGCGTCGTCAATATTTAGAACATATAAATGATGTCACATAAGGAAGTATTTTATTGATTTTAGATTTTAAAATAACATTTGGTTAAGAGTCTTTTGGCTTTATGCCTTCCTATACATATGGATCCAGTAGTTTCTTAATAAAGACAAAATATTACGAAGAGTACCTATTCAAATTTCTCCCTGACGTTTTTTATAAAAATTGCCGAAATTGGGTACATTTTAGCATGCATAATTTGGTTACGTGACGTTATATAAAAAGCTTTTCCATTTCATATTTAAACCAAACATGCTATAGCCTATTCAGTTCAGTTCTGTTCAGGTATCTATCTCCTGTCAAATTTAGGCACACCTCCAGTAATACCGAACAAGAGAATACACCTTAAAACTAGAGACTGAAAAATCAAATCCAAATTCTAGTATATGAATACGAACATGACGAATTTCATTAATCAATTTAAGGGTCCACATAGGGCATTTAGAAATGCATACACAAATGATCAGTATATATGAATATAGGAAAAAATAATTAAAAATTGAGTTACTCGGTAGATGAAAATGTTAAACATTAAGTGGCATTGCAATTTAGCAGATAGGAGCGCAAGTCATAACAAAATCTTTTGTCTTCATAATTGAAGCTCCAGTAAAATCTGAAATTTTGAAAACTGGGAAAAGTTAACACTATATTTTGAAAACTTTAGAAGTCTATTTCTGAGATAATAAAAAAGACAAGAAATATGTGTCATTATAATATTGGTTTTATCATACAATCCTGTTTTGATAGACTTGACAAAAGTCATCCAAAGTTCTAATTACCAAGAACAGGATTTGAACCTGTATCTCTCGTTGTAATAAAAAAGCGCTTTTATTTCAGCAATCTAGGTTACTTGTTTTTGTGTTAAAATGTTCTTGACAGTAATAGTAGTTTTTTACATTGCAAGCAAAGCAAAGGTGAACAACCATATATCCAATTGCTATAATGATATAATCTTTTCTTTTCCAACCACTAAACCATAAAGTAAACATCAAGGTAGAATTCATTTGCCATTTTTGTTTGTTCATATAGGTATGACATACCATCAAACGTGGTTTAACCCATTATAATGTTTTCCATGTTTTCTCTGTAACTGGACTTCAACGAGAAGCTTAGCACTGGTTCAGGCCTATCACGCACGGGTTTATACCACACATTTATTGAAATTAGGGACATACCACACATTTATTGAAATTAGGGACCGACACAAGAGGCATATGTGCTACATCTTGAGTCGAAGTCGCGCATTTGCATAAGCAGATTCCATAACAATAAATTCCCCATAGAACAATGTTGAAGTACATTTAGGTAGATCAAGAAATATTCTTATGGGGGGAACAATTTTTAACAAATGAATAAAAGGGATTGAACATGAATTTCATTTTGTTTGTTTATGCAGGTGACTGTTGTATTAATCGTGTAATTGAGTTGAGAAGAAAGTACATAGCAGTCGATTATCCGGTAGTTTTTTAGGGTATAATTTAGATTGCAATGTTCTTTGATTAAAAAACAAATGTATCAATATCCATTACAAAACAAGAACAGATACTAGGCCCCCACCAGTTGAGTGGGGGAAAATCTAAGTCGACTCGTTAAACAGGAAGTAGATGAGCGACGGATCTGAAAACGCATCTCATCATATAGGACCCCTACCTGAAACTGCATACCAAATATCAAAAGCCTATGATTAATAGTTGCTGCGAAAACTTTTACGAAAAAAAATTGTGACGGACAGACGCACGCACACACGAACGGACAGACGCCCGGCATTTTTATGTTGCGGGGGGGGGGGGGGGGACAAACAAAGGTAAACTATTAGAATAATTACTATTTGTCTTGCCTATAGCTATCTGGCTGTAATATGATTGTATTGTGTAACAAGGGCCCTTACAAAACACTAATGTCTGCTGTAAGCCTGCCGCAAGTCTGCAGTAAGCTTGCAGCAAACTTTTAAGTTCGCAGAAAGAAAAGATAATAGTTCGCAGCTGTTTGCGGCTACCTGCAAACTTTCTGCGAGTTTGCCGTAAATCTGCAGCAAATAATACAAAGTTTGCAGATATGCAGGAAAAGTTAACTGTTTGCAGCAAGTTTGCAGCAATTGATAATTTTAACCCTGGTACACTTGATGATGTCATCTATGACATCATCAGTTTTGGAGGCAAAGATTCTTCTAATGGAAGTTCACATGTTATGAGCTCAAATCAGTATTTTAAAAGGATTTAATGGTGTACATTTTAAAAGATGAAGATAATGTAAGTAAAATAATATTATTCTTGCAATATGACATGCAAATAAGCTAAATTCCTTGCCAATTTTTACTCCAAGGTTGCATACATGTATATGGATGAATTATTATCTTTTTAAGGTAGAGATATACAAACAAATGAAAAATGAATGGCATTTTTATCAGTTTAAGAGTTCAAATTTTAGAATTGGCAGTTTTAGAAGGTCCTCTTATTTTTAAGGTACATGTATAGTTCTTTCCACTTTTCTACAACAGTGTTATATAGTTCTCATCTGCTGTTGTTTTGTTATTTTCTGTTTTCAATTTTTGATAATTTGATGGTTCACATCTTGAATAATTTTTATTAAATAGATTTTTTCATGCTTGAAAAAAAATGTCTTATGCATGCAAACTAAAGACCATTTATGTATAATTAAATTTTGTTATACATGTATCACTTAATATAAATTGTTCATTCATGCAGATTTACTGCAACATCTGAGGAAAATGTCCATATAAGGTTATGAAGAGTTTGCAGCAGACCTGCTGCAAACCTAATTTGCATGGTAAAAAGTCGCAGCAGACTTACGGCAAAGTTCGCAGAAAACTTGCTGCAGGTTTGCAGCTAGCTGCGATGTTCGCGAGAGTTTGCAGGTGAATGCCCATATAAGGTCTAAGAATTTATCTGCTGCAGACTTGCCGCAAACCTAATTTGCATGGTAAAAAGTCGCTGCAAGTCTGCAGCAGACAGTTTACCGCTAATTTACAGCAACTTTGCTGCAGATCAGCGGCAACAGGTTGCGGAAGACCTCTTATTTTGGTAAGGGGGGTTGCATCAAGTCGTGCTATAGATACTCCAACTCGATCATTCGGAAAACAGGATGTAGTATATGCTACAAGTTACATTGCCTTGCATGCATATGAAAGTAAGTCAATCTTGCAACTCGAAGTCTGTTTTTTAATATACGATTCAAATTTTCAAGAACACAGAATATCAGTACAGTTTAACAGAAATAACAGTACAGTAAGATTTTGACAGGCAAATCGGAACAGGAAATATCAGTACAGTAGGTTCTCTGTTACGAGCATTTTCTACGATGTATAATAAGGAAGAAGGGGTGTAATTGCATTTTGTATAAACAGTAATCCTTTTTTGAAGTGTTTTGAATCTCCGTTCATTAAAAAATATTTGGAAAAAGGGTTAATTCTCTGTAAATGATTTACAATGCATACTACTCTGCTAAAAATTTAAAAATATTGTCGATAAAGCACAAAAAAAAATCATTAAAACTTAAAGGAGATGGAAATTCATCTTTAACAAAGACATAGGAACATCATATGCAATTTCATGCTTCATATAGTTCATATAAGGTTCATCTGTACCTTTCGTTAAAAATAGCGAAATATTCTACCTATTTTTTAGTATATGCAGAACAAAAACTACAAATAAAATAATAAAATAAAGCATAGCTGGACCTAGATATGGTAATTTCTGATTCAATTTCTATCAATTTTTCATTTTAAGTTCCTTAAAAATAAAGATCTCTTTTTTTTCCTCTTCAGATTTTAAATTGAAAAAGGACAAACTATCCCTATTGTGCCTCTAACATGAAACGAAGTGAACACTCATAGTTAAATCCCTTATTGTAAGTTGCATGCAATTTGAGGCCACAAGAAAGGGTGAAAGTGATATTAGCCTTAAACCGGGTGTTTTTAAAAGCGGAGAAAAAAGAGATCTCTAAAATAAAGGATTTTTTCGGGAAGATTTCATAGAGAAAAGGTAAGAATTTTTAATATCTAGGTCCAGCTACACTTTATATTTCAATTTAATGTGCAGTTTCGGCTGTGCATATACTGAAAATAGATTAAAAATAACGCCATGTTTTAAAGAAAGGTACAGATGAACCGGTTTTAGTCCTGGTGTCCAATGTCAACAATAACCCGAAATATCCGTACAGTGAAAACGCGAAATATCTTTGCTCTCGCGGACAGCGTTTACCTAGTGTGAGACAGTTAAATGCATATGAAGGCAAGATCAAATTCAAGAACAAACAATTTTACCTGAACATGTTACCTGTACATGGACTTATAATATGTATATAGAAACGTGACAACAACCACTATAAGCACCACCGTCTAATTGGTTCGCTAAATCATGTGACATGCGGGATGTACCAAATTCATGAAAAGTATCCCGAAAAAGATGAAAAAATAATAGTAAAAAACACGTTGAAAATGATTCAAATTCATATGTAATAAATTCAAAATAATATAATTTTACCAAAAGAATATTCTTAATAAAAAATTAAATGTAGAAACCTCAAAAACATTTTACGTTAGATAGGAAGAACCATGAAAAACGGACTAAGCACCACTAGGCCCGTTGGTCACTGAGTTTGTGAAAATCTATGATCATCTATTAAAATTATGTTAGGTTAAGCCTTGAATATTATATTTTAGGTCTGGGGTTCAATGGACCATTGTTTGAAAAAGAAAAAAAACTTGAGAGCCCTCCTTCCTCTTCCGCTTAAAACTATAGCATGGTTTGCAAGCACCACTGCCTTGAAAAAAAAAGGATATAGCACCACGGGACCAAGTTCAAATCTAACGAAACTGTGTTAATGGGTCCATTTGAGTTAGGTCTATAATTCTAAGTAGGTCCGGGGTCCATAATAATACTTTCAAAGAAAATTTCAAACCTCTATATATAACATGGCTTTACATAGCATTCTTGCACCATGAAAACGAACCTTGCACCACGGGGCCTATGGACCCCAGGGGATAGTTCAATTCTATAAAACTTGTGTATGTGGGTTCATATGAGATAGGTTTAGAATTTTAAATAGGTCCGGGGTCCACTGAATCACTTTCAAAGAAATTTTAAACCCCTACGTATTATATGGCTTCACGTAGAAATCTTGCACCATGAAAACGAACCTTGCACCACAAGGCCTATGGGCCGCATAGATAGTTCAATTCTACAGAAATTGAGTATGTGGGTCCATATAAGTAAGGTTTAATATTCTATATAGGTCCGAGGTCTATTATACAACTCTCAACACCAAAAAATCGAACCCTCGATCGTGCATAACGTGCCGCTTTACATATAATTCTTGCACCATGATAACGAACCTTGCACCACCGGGCCTATGGGCCCATTGATAATTTAATTCTATAAAAATTGTGTATGTTGGTCTAAATGAGTTAGGTTTGAAATTTTAAATAGGTTCGGGTTTCAACTAAATCACCTTCAAAGAAAATTTCAAACCTTTATGTAAAACATGGCTTTACATAGAATTATTGCAACATGAAAACGAACCTTGCACCACGGAACCTTTGACCCCCATGTATAGTTCAATTCTATAGAAATTGTGTGTGTGGGTCCATATGAGTAAGGTTTAAAATTCTAAATAGGTCCGGGTCCATTGTATTACTTTTAAAGAAAATTTTGAATCCTCGTGCATAACATGCCTGTACTACGTGGAATTCTTGCACCATGGGTACGGACCTTGCACCACGGGGCACATAGGTCCCAGGGGTGGTTCAAGTCTATCAACATTGTATATGTAGGTCCATATGATTTAGGCTCAACATTCTAAATGGGTCCGGGATCCAATGGATCACTGTCAAAAAAAAAATTATTTCGAACCCTCATGCATTTCATGTATAACATTACTTTATATAGAAATCTTGCACCATGGAAACGGACTTTGCACCACGGGGCCTATGGGTCCCAGGGATGGTTCAAGTCTATTGAAATTGTGTATGTGGGTCCATATCGGAGTTAGGCCTAGCATTCTAATGAGTCCAGGATCCAATAGATCACTGTCAAAAAACAAAATTCGAACTTTCATGTGTTTCATGTATAACATTACTTTATATAGAAATCTTGCACCATGGAAACGAACCTTGCACCACGGGGCCTATGGGTCTCGGGGATGGTTCAAGTCTATCAAAATTGTGTATATAGGTCCATATGAGTTAGGCCTAGCATTCGAAATAGGTCCGGGGTCCAATGAATCACTGTCAAAAAAATTTCGAACCTTTATGCATTTCATGTATAACATTACTTTATATAGAAATCTTGCACCATGGAAACGAACCTTGCACCACGGGGCCTATGGGTCTCGGGGATGGTTCAAGTCTATCAAAATTGTGTATATAGGTCCATATGAGTTAGGCCTAGCATTCGAAATAGGTCCAGGGTCCAATGGATTACTGTCAGAGAAAATTTTGAACCCTCATATATAACATGACCATATATAGAAATCTTGCACCATGGAAAGGGACTTTGCACCACGGGGCCTATGGGTCCCAGGGATGATTCAAGTCTATTGAAATTTTGTATGTGGGTCCATATGAGTTAGGCCTAGCATTCGAAATAGGTCCGGGGTCCAATGAATCACTGTCAAAAAAATTTCGAACCTTCATGCATTTCATGTATAACATTACTTTATATAGAAATCTTGCACCATGGAAACGAACCTTGCACCACGGGGCCTATGGGTCCCAGGGATGGTTCAAGTCTATCAAAATTGTGTATGTGGGTCCATATGAGTTAGGCCTAGCATTCGAAATAGGTCCGGGGTCCAATGGATTACTGTAAAAAAAAAACAAATTTCGAACTCTCATGTGTTTCATATATAACATTACTTTATATAGAAATGTTTCACCATGGAAACGGACTTTGCACCACGGGGCCTATGGGTCCCAGAGATGGTTCAAGTCTATCAAAATTGTGTATGTGGGTCCATATGAGTTAGGCCTAGCATTCGAAATAGGTCCGAGGTCCAATGAATCACTGTCAAAAAAATTTCGAACCCTCATGCATTTCATGTATAACAATACTATATAAAAATGTTGCACCATGGAAACGGAGACTTTGCACCACGGGGCCTATAGGTCCCAGGGATGATTCAAGTCTATCGGAATTGTGTATGTGGGTCCACATGAGCTAGGCCTAGAGTTTAAGATAGACTCGTGATCCCTTGGATCGCTGTCAAATAAAATTTCGAACCCTCGTATATAACATGACTTAACATGTCTTTATATATAGAAATATTGTACCATGGAAACGGACCTTGCACCACGAGGCCTATGGGTCCCAGGGATGGTTCAAGTCTATCAAAATTGTTTTAGTTTGAGTTAGGGCTGGATTACTAAATACTAGTAGGTCAAGGTTCACTGAATTACTGCCACGAAAATTTTTGAACCCCTATTTATTCGTTTTTTTTTATAGCAATCTTGCACCATCAAAAACAGTAATAGCATCATGGTGCACTCAGGGATGGTTAAAGTCTATCAAAAATGTATAATATGTGAAATGGACCTACAGCTATAAATTGGTTCAGATTTCATGCAACCACAATTTGGAATCCTCCAAATATGGAGGGTATTTTATACGAGTCATGATAGTCATTATGATTTTTTTTTACACAAAACGATATTTTCAGGCTTAAAATAGGTCTATAAAAGAGTTGGGTGATGATAAAGGTAGATGAATTAAAAAAACATAAAAGTTTCAAAGCGGCATGAAATTTTCAAAATGTAACGAAAAAGTTTTGTAATTTTTTTTTTTAGAAAACTGCATGCACACTAAAGCATTTTTTGAATAGATGCTAAACTAATAAATGTTGGAAACAGTGTATCTACAAATTTTAAACATTTTTGTGAACTTAAGTAAAAAGAGGAGGAAATTATGGCAAGCCGTTTTTACATTTATTCCTCTTTATAGATATCTCATAATCTTTATAAGATATCTCATATACTTTATAAGATATCTCATAAAGTTTATAAGATATCTTATAAACTTTATAAGATATCTTATAAACTTTATGAGATATCTTATAAAAAATAATTTATAAGATATCTCATATACTTTATAAGATATCTTATAAACTTTATGAGATATCTTATAAATGTTATAAGATATCTGATTTACTATATAAGATATCTTTAAAAGAAAATGAGATATCTACTAAACACAATGTTTATAAGATATCTGATAAAGTTTATAAGATATCTCATAATGTTTATAGGATATCTTATAAGGTATATGAGATATCTTATAAATTATTTTTTATAAGATATCTTATAAAGTTTATCAGATATCTTATAAACTTTATGAGATATCTTATAAAGTATATGAGATATCTTATAAATTTTATGAGATATCTTTAAAGAGGCCTTATAAAAAAATAAAATATCTTATAAAGTTTATAAGATATCTCATATACTTTATAAGATATCTTATTAGTTTTATAAGATATCTTATTAAATATATAAGATATCTCATATAAATGGGAGTTTATAAGATATCTTATAAAACATATAAGATATCTTATAAAACATATAAGATATCTTATAAAGCAAATAAGATATCTTATAAAACATATAAGATATCTCATAAAGTTTATAAGATATCTTATAAAGATTATGAGATATCTTATATAAAATAATTTATAAGATATCTAATAAAAGTTATAAGATATCTTTTAAAGTTTATAAGATATCTCGTAAACTTTATGAGATATCTTATAAAAAAAACTTATAAGATATCTCATAAAATATATAAGATATCTAATAAACTTTATGAGATATCTTATAAACTTTATAAGATATCTTATTAGTTTTATAAGATATCTTATAAATTTTATAAGATATCTTATAAATTATTTTATATGAGATATCTAATAATCTTTATAAGATATCTTATAAACTTTATGAGATATCTTATATGTTTTATAAGATATCTTATTTGTTTTATAAGATATCTTATATGTTTTATAAGATATCTCATATGTTTTATAAGATATCTTATAAACTACCATTTATATGAGATATCTTATATATTTAATAAGATATCTTATAAAGTATACGAGATATCTTATAAATTTTATGAGATATCTTTAAAGAGGAATAAATATAAATATGGCGTGCCATAGGAAATGGACCCTTTGCTATGATTAGATCTAGACAAACGACCTGAACAAAATTACTTCTATGTTTTAGAACTCTGACGTAAGAGGGTTCGATTCCCTCCCTAGGCTTTATTAGTTCCAGGCTGGTGCAAAGTTGGGCAGAACGCCTAGTGGCCCCACGTCAGAGATTCTTTACTTTTCAGTCTGTTCGTACGTCATACACCAAGTGCCTTTTAATGAACTGATTTTCCTTATATTCATGAAATGTTGTACATTTACATGTATCTATAACCATTGTGCACAACACATTAAAGTTGTGGAATTCTAACATGCATGTGTCATTGAAGAAATCAATTGCTTGTTGTTCTTTTAATATTTCCACCCATAAAATGCCATTCCTTTTGTACATCTACTCCAATGATAAGACTCATAAACAAAAATTAGAGAATGTGGTACTTTATAATATTTCTAACTATATTCATACTAAGTTAATACACGCACTCAGTAACTAACAAATTAAGGCTTTTTTGCTTTTCTTAATTGTTTTCGTTAATAAAATTTTATGATAAAAATCTCACATCAAAAACTTTTCATTTCTCAAAGCCTTTTTTCAGAAAAAAAGTAACGTGCCAACATTTTAAAGGATGGGTAGCGATAAGGCCTTAATTTGGACCATCATGATTTAAAGGCAGAAGATAAAAACTGTCAATTTTTATTTTCCGCCTTTAGATGCGCCTAGATATTTGTTGCACATCCTGCTACTTTACACTTTTTTTGTAGTTCTTTCATAAATAAATAATCTTTTGTAGTTGTGCAAAAGAACAAGATGCAAAAGTGTAATATTAGAATAGATTCATTTTTCATGTAAATTTTATTTTGATTTAGGATAAAACCTTTATAAAGATATGAAATTGTGTGATAAATTACTAGAATACAGAGCTTGGCATTATATCTTATATATCTATTTTTTTTACATAAAGTCCAAAAGAATAACACAACAGTCGGGCGATAAGGTGTTAACACTGGAAGAATCTTTTTTGTTTTACATGATAGTTCTAAATTTGAATTATGCGTTAATCTTAAAATATTCGCTAAGAGGTTAAAAGTAAAATCTTGAAGACTTTTTAATTTTTCAGTATGTCTTGCATGCGGAATCAGCTTTCACAAAAACGTGTTTTTATGTTTAGTAATTCACGCTTTTGAAAAAAAATATGGAGTTTGTTCCGCCTGTGCAAGACTATACTTCTGGAAAGGATATACAACACTCTTTTACTTCACTTTCCGTTATAGGCTCAATGTTAAAAACATTTTGTTTGGTTTTTAAGCATCATTTTCTATAAAGTAGAATAAAGTATATACTACAGTCGACTCGTCAATTGTATAATTTAATACGAGACATTTGGTGACACTATTCACCTTCTATTTTTTTGTTCTTCTATGGTAGGCTAAGAGGCTTATCGCAATTTATCCTTTTTGTGAATAATGTTAGTTTATTTCTGCTATGAAGTTCTATCAAATTTTGATTGTCTTCCGCTTAATATTTCATGTATATGTATATATGTTCATTGTGTTAACCTATTTTGTTTTCTTGTATAATTATGTTGTTATATGTTCACATTCCCTATAGTAAGGGACTTTGAGAAATAAAAACTTGAAACTTGTGAATTGTAAAATCACTATGTTAAAAGATTATGTTTCATCGGCATTTATTCTACATCTCAATACTTTTAGCATTTAGGTTGCAGTTTTCTTTAGGACCAACAGCAAAAAACCTCACACAAAAATTCGGCATCCCTATAATTTTCTTCTTGTCAAAGCGACCGTCTGTCTGTCGGTCCACCCACAATGCTAAAAAACGCCAAAAACTTTCGTTTGTAATTTGTCAAAAATAATGTTACATTTCTCTAGCATGCATCTAAATAATATGTTTAGTAAACAAAATCTCTACATCTACAATATTTTGCACTTTTTGCTTAGATATGGATACATATTGTTCAGTCTGTCCGCAAGAAGACCTGCGGACAAGCTTTCAGCTTGGAAAGCATCGTCACCCCTAGAGGACCTTCGGACAATATCTCCGTGAGGAAAGCATATTAGCCCCGAGAAGACCCGCGGTCGGAACTTTCGCAGAGAAAACATGTTTCCCCGCTATCACCAGTATTAACTTTTTCAGTGAACAGGAAGTAGATATCTGACAGACCTACTTTTGATACTTGCAATACGTCATATACCAAATATTATGTTCCTGTGATGAATAGTTTCCGATAAAACTGTTACGAACATTTTAAACAATTGACCAATAGTGTTGAAAATTCACTAAGTCTTAACAGAGAGGACCTCATGCTGAATCCAAATGTTAAAAATTTCAAGCAATTGTAATCTGTAGTTGTTGAGACAACTTTTAAGAAAGTTATGTTGCAGGCGGACTACTGGAACGGAAGGACAGACAGAGATAAACCAGTATCTTCACCTTCATCTTCAAGGCGGGATATAAAAATCCACTTTAAATTTATTTGAAAACAAAATATTACAATAACGATTGTAGCAGAGCTTTGATGCAATAATCTGCACTAGTTTTCAAACTATAATGCAAAGACAAACAAAAACTGTGTTTGACATTTTTAGGGCCATAACCCCAAAAAGATATCATCTGACATCTATGACCCAATGGACACTTTTATAGAGCTTTAGCTTAACATAAATAATTCAAAATCTTTTCTTTATCAGCAATCCTTTTTTATGCTGTAAGTCAAAAACACGATAATTTGCTGTATTAAGGACCGCAACCCTTAATAAGAGGCTCCCAGGAGCCTGGATCGCTTACCTGGTCCTTAAGGTCATTCTGAAGAATGAAAATGTAGAGCTTAATAAGCTGAATGTTTAAGCAAGTAACATCTTATCTTTAAGGAGTCATCTTCGACTAAATGGAGACTTTTGTAAAGGGCAGTGAACTGAAGGTTTAAGAAAGCAACAGCTTTTTCCTAGTCCACAATAGTTTTCATTCAATAGGACATTCCATAGGACACAAATGCCCCCGCTAGGCCCCAAACAGAAAGTGGAAGTCTCACAGGTCTGAAAGTTGCTTAGGACATACTGAACCATCCTACCAAGTTTCAAATCATTCCCATGTACGGTTTCTGAGAAAAGCTTAACGGAAATTTTCAAGTCGATTTTCATAGATTTCATACCGGCCCAACCCCAAACAGGAATTAAAGGTCCGACAGGTCTGAAAGTCGCTTAGTACGTACAGTTTGTCATACGGAACCATCCTACCAAGTTTCAAATCATTCCCATGTATGGTTTCTGAAAAAAAGCTTGACGGAAAGTTTCAAGTCGGTTTTTATAGATTTCATATCGGCCCACGTCAAGCAGGAAGTAAAGGTCTGACAGGTCTTAAAGTCAGTTAAAACGTGCAGTTTGTCATACTGAACCAGCCTTCCAAGTTTCAAATCATTCCCATGTACAATTCTGAGAAAAGCTTAACGGAAATTTGTTCGGACGGACATACGGAATGAGTAGAACTTAAGGTCCCCGACATGTCGTCGCGGGGGCTTAAAACGCTATTTTTGACATTTGAACAGAGAATACCACTATAAGGGGTCATCTGACATCTTCGACCCAATGGATACTTTTGTAGAGCTTCGGTCCAGGTGAGCTTAAAAGGTCATCCGAAAACTTCCACCAGATGAAGAGTTTTTTTTTAAAGAATTTCTCAAACCGGACATCTATTCAAGCAAAACTTTTGTCTGTCTGTAATGGAATTCATTCTATGAGCCAATACCCTTCTTTGGCCATAGCCCCTTACAGGGGTCATCTGACAACTTCGAATCAAAGGAGAGGAAATATATAGGCTTAGTCCTGCTTTCCAATCCTTTTCATGTTCTTTTTCATGAATAAAATATGTTCAAATCAAATCAAATCGAACCAATGGACAATTTTGTAGAGCTAATAGTCCATTTGCCAATTAACTTCGGATTTTTGTTCCGGAATCGATTTCATTTTTCTTTGTATTAGCGCTACGGAAAAGTCCGTGGTTACCGAATGGCATACAGACAGGACAAGTCTCGGACTTTATCGTTAATTACTACGATAATCTACTGCGACTTATAGAATTAATAGAACCTTTCTAACTTTTTTTACTCAGGTCGTGTTAAACAGTAAGGCGTAATTTTTTAGAATACGGTGTCAAAAAAATTTTAATGCCAGTAAGTTTGTCAGATTTTTATGGTAGATTATCATAGTCGTAAAGGAAAAAGTCCGAGACTTGTCCGGTCTGTATGCCGTTCGGTAACGATGGACTTTTCCATAGCGCTAATACAAAGAAAAATTAAATTGATTCCGGAATAAAAATCCGATGCTAATTGGCAAATAGACTATTGTGCTGAACATTTAATCAAGGAACAGCTTCCCTCTATCTCCAAAATTTCCATTATAATTATATAAGGAGGGCCATTACGTCTTAAAGAAATTACAAGACAACTTCGACTCAAAAGAACCATGGAGGCATCAGATTTGTTCTATCTGTCATATTAATTAAGTTATAAAACTTTAAAGATGATTCTACCCCAATTTGATATTTTTGCGATGGCGACCATGTTTTTTGTTGAATCAAACATCAAAAACAATAGTTTTGTAAACGCCACCACAAATAACAAGCATACCAAGTTGGTTGCACTTCGTCAATCGGTTTTAAAGAAACAAATTTGTGAAAGTTGAAAAGACGACAGACGACGGACGACGGATGCCAAGTGATAGCAATATATCACATGACCTTTGTCCAAGTGAGCTAAAATCAGGATATGTCCAAATTAGATGAAGACATGATGCCCTCCCATGCAACCAGCCTTTGAACCGTAAAGTCGGGCATAATATGTAATAAAGACTTTTTATGCTAATATGCAACATATCCTAATTAATGCATAAGTGAATAACTGTTAATTGTAATTGTTTGCGAAGGTTCTTGATTGGTTTAGAAAAACTATAACAAATATCATCCATAAAGTTGATGGTACAGCTGTAGTTTTTGGTTATTCCAGTTTTTTCTAAAAAAAAATTCGCGATAATATCATATTTCCTTTATGAAAAATCAACCTGTTGGTATATAACCTAATATTAAACCTGATATGGGACGGACGGACCAACGGACAGACCACAACGCCATGCATATGCCCTTCTACTTTCGCAGACAAAAAAAGCTTTTGATGATAAAGGTCCTTCAGAAGGAATTCAAATTATAATGTGTGAAACCAGTATAGAAAAAGATAGCAAAAAGGGCATGAAGAGACAAAACTATATATCAAATTGTCTGGCAAACATTTGAAACTGCATCCGATGCGCGTTTTGCTTTGAAAGAAACAATCTAACTCTGGATGAAAATTTCAAGACTTTCAAGAGCAAAATGATAAACCAAAAATTTTAGCATTTTATCCGTTTGATTACAATATCCACAACTCCTATTAAATTACTCAATAGATTTTAACCACTCAATTGATTTTCATGAAATTTTATATAATGTTTGTGACATATAATTATATACGTAGATGTGCAACTTCCATTTAAAAATCTGGTCAATTCGTGGGGTGCGGTGTGTATATATTTGTAAGCTGCAGTTCGCAGTTTTTTTTTTTACAATAAAAGACAGGAAGAGTTTCATATAAAATAGCAGGAATTTAAAAGAAAGCAATTTTAATGCAACTACCGAATACAAACAGCTCGTTTAAAACTGTTGGGTTGTCCCGTTTTGTTTACAACATTAAACGTGGATTTCTTTATAAGAAGGGAGCAGTAATAGTTCAAAAAGTACTTCATGTAGCGTATACGACTATGATCTTACAGGTCAATCATGACTAATTACGATATACGGTACTTCTATAGCTTAGCATGTATTATTTAAAAAGAATTTAATCAACTCTTGGGCCAAGGGCATAATAATGCTTGGTTCGTTTTTGTGACCATTCCTGAGGACAATAGGCCAAACGGGACCCGTGGTATCAGGTCCGTTATGTGTGTATGCGGGATTTTCATATAAATCATAAATAAACGGAGTTTTAATTCGATAACTGTGATCAAAAGGACACAGGACCCAGTAAGGTCCCGTGGTTGTAGGTCATTTTCATGGTGCAAGATTTCTATATTAACTCATGTTATATACGAGGGTTCAAATTTTTTGTTTGACAGTGATCCTTTGGATCCCGGACCTATTTAGAATGCTAGGCCTAAACGATATGGACCCACATACACAATTTCGATAGACTTGAACCATCCCTGGGATCCATAGGCCCCGTGGTGCAAAGTCCGTTTCCATGGTGCAACATTTCTATATAAAGTCATGTTATACATGAAATGCATGAGGGTTCGAACTTTTTATTGAACAGTGATCCATTTGACCCCGGACCTTTTTAGAATGCTAGGCCTAACTAATATGGACCCACATACACAATTTCGATAGACTTCAACCATCCCTGGGACCCATAGGCCCCGTGGTGCAAAGTCCGTTTCCATGGTGCAACATTTCTATATAAAGTCATGATATACATGAAATGCATGAGGGTTCGATTTTTTATTGAACAGTGATCCATTTGACCCCGGACCTATTAAGAATGCTAGACCTAACTAATATGGACCCACATACACAATTTCGATAGACTTGAACCATCCCTGGGATCCATAGGCCCCGTGGTGCAAAGTCCGTTTCCATGGTGCAACATTTCTATATAAAGTCATGTTATACATGAAATGCATGAGGGTTCGAACTTTTTATTGAACAGTGATCCATTTGACCCCGGACCTTTTTAGAATGCTAGGCCTAACTAATATGGACCCACATACACAATTTCGATAGACTTCAACCATCCCTGGGACCCATAGGCCCCGTGGTGCAAAGTCCGTTTCCATGGTGCAACATTTCTATATAAAGTCATGATATACATGAAATGCATGAGGGTTCGATTTTTTATTGAACAGTGATCCATTTGACCCCGGACCTATTAAGAATGCTAGACCTAACTAATATGGACCAACATACACAATTTCGATAGACTTGAACCATCCCTGGGACCCATAGGCCCTATGGTGCAAAGTCCGTTTCCATGGTGCAACATTTCAATATAAAGTCATGTTGCATGAGGGTTCGAATTTTTTTTGGACAGTGATCCATTGGATCCCGGACCTATTTAGAATGTTAGGCCTAAACGATATGGACCCATATACACAATTTTGATAGACTTGAACCATCCCTGGGATCCATAGGCCCCGTGGTGCAAAGTCCGTTTCCATGGTGCAACATTTCTATATAAAGTCATGTTGCATGAGGGTTCGAATTTTTTTTGGACAGTGATCCATTGGATCCCGGACCTATTTAGAATGCTAGGCCTAAACGATATGGACCCATATACACAATTTTGATAGACTTGAACCATCCCTGGGACCCATAGGCCCTGTGGTGCAAAGTCCGTTTCCATGGTGCAACATTTCAATATAAAGTCATGTTGCATGATGGTTCGAATTTTTTTTGGACAGTGATCCATTGGATCCCGGACCTATTTAGAATGTTAGGCCTAAACGATATGGACCCATATACACAATTTTGATAGACTTGAACCATCCCTGGGATCCATAGGCCCCGTGGTGCAAAGTCCGTTTCCATGGTGCAACATTTCTATATAAAGTCATGTTGCATGAGGGTTCGAATTTTTTTTTGGACAGTGATCCATTGGATCCCGGACCTATTTAGAATGCTAGGCCTAAACGATATGGACCCATATACACAATTTTGATAGACTTGAACCATCCCTGGGATCCATAGGCCCCGTGGTGCAAAGTCTGTTTCCATGGTGCAACATTTCTAATAAAGTCATGTTATACATGAAATGCATGAGGGTTCGAACTTTTTATTGAACAGTGATCCATTTGACCCCGGACCTATTTAGAATGCTAGGCCTAACTAATATGGACCCACATACACAATTTCGATAGACTTGAACCATCTCTGGGACACATAGACCACGTGGTGCAAAGTCCGTTTCCATGGTGCAACATTTCTATATAAAGTCATGATATACATGAAATGCATGAGGGTTCGATTTTTTATTGAACAGTGATCCATTTGACCCCGGACCTATTTAGAATGCTAGGCCTAACTAATATGGACCCACATACACAATTTCGATAGACTTGAACCATCCCTGGGACCCATAGGCCCCTTGGTGCAAAGTCCGTTTCCATGGTGCAACATTTCTATATAAAGTCATAATATACATGAAATGCATGAGGGTTCGATTTTTTTTTTTGGACAGTGATCCATTGGATCCCGGACCTATTTAGAATATTAGGCCTTAACGATATGGACCAACATACACAATTGCGAAAGACTTGAACCATCCCTGGGACCCATAGGCCCCGTGGTGCAAAGTCCGTTTCCATGGTGCAACATTTCTATATAAAGTCATGTTGCATGAGGGTTCGAATTTTTTTTTACAGTGATCCATTGGATCCAGAACCTATTTAGAATGCTAGGCCTAAACGATATGGACCCATATACACAATTTTGATAGACTTGAACCATCCCTGGGACCCATAGGCCCTGTGGTGCAAAGTCCGTTTCCATGGTGCAACATTTCAATATAAAGTCATGTTGCATGAGGGTTCGAATTTTTTTTGGACAGTGATCCATTGGATCCCCGACCTATTTAGAATGTTAGGCCTAAACGATATGGACCCATATACACAATTTTGATAGACTTGAACCATCCCTGGGACCCATAGGCCCTGTGGTGCAAAGTCCGTTTCCATGGTGCAACATTTCAATATAAAGTCATGTTGCATGAGGGTTCGAATTTTTTTTGGACAGTGATCCATTGGATCCCCGACCTATTTAGAATGTTAGGCCTAAACGATATGGACCCATATACACAATTTTGATAGACTTGAACCATCCCTGGGATCCATAGGCCCCGTGGTGCAAAGTCCGTTTCCATGGTGCAACATTTCTATATAAAGTCATGTTATACATGAAATGCATGAGGGTTCGATTTTTTTTTTTGGACAGTGATCCATTGGATCCCGGACCTATTTAGAATATTAGGCCTTAACGATATGGACCAACATACACAATTGCGAAAGACTTGAACCATCCCTGGGACCCATAGGCCCCGTGGTGCAAAGTCCGTTTCCATGGTGCAACATTTCTATATAAAGTCATGTTGCATGAGGGTTCGAATTTTTTTTTTACAGTGATCCATTGGATCCAGAACCTATTTAGAATGCTAGGCCTAAACGATATGGACCCATATACACAATTTTGATAGACTTGAACCATCCCTGGGACCCATAGGCCCTGTGGTGCAAAGTCCGTTTCCATGGTGCAACATTTCAATATAAAGTCATGTTGCATGAGGGTTCGAATTTTTTTTGGACAGTGATCCATTGGATCCCCGACCTATTTAGAATGTTAGGCCTAAACGATATGGACCCATATACACAATTTTGATAGACTTGAACCATCCCTGGGACCCATAGGCCCTGTGGTGCAAAGTCCGTTTCCATGGTGCAACATTTCAATATAAAGTCATGTTGCATGAGGGTTCGAATTTTTTTTGGACAGTGATCCATTGGATCCCCGACCTATTTAGAATGTTAGGCCTAAACGATATGGACCCATATACACAATTTTGATAGACTTGAACCATCCCTGGGATCCATAGGCCCCGTGGTGCAAAGTCCGTTTCCATGGTGCAACATTTCTATATAAAGTCATGTTATACATGAAATGCATGAGGGTTCGATTTTTTTTTTGGACAGTGATCCATTTGACCCCGGACCTATTTAGAATGCTAGGCCTAACTAATATGGACCCACATACACAATTTCGATAGACTTGAACCATCCCTGGGACCCATAGGCCCCGTGGTGCAAAGTCCGTTTCCATGGTGCAACATTTCTATATAAAGTCATAATATACATGAAATGCATGAGGGTTCGATTTTTTTTTGGACAGTGATCCATTGGATCCCGGACCTATTTAGAATATTAGGCCTTAACGATATGGACCAACATACACAATTGCGATAGACTTGAACCATCCCTGGGACCCATAGGCCCTGTGGTGCAAAGTCCGTTTCCATGGTGCAACATTTCTATATAAAGTCATGTTATACATGAAATGCATGAGGGTTCGAACTTTTTATTGAACAGTGATCCATTTGACCCCGGACCTATTTAGAATGCTAGGCCTAACTAATATGGACCCACATACACAATTTCGATAGACTTGAACCATCCCTGGGACCCATAGGCCCCGTGGTGCAAAGTCCGTTTCCATGGTGCAACATTTCTATATAAAGTCATAATATACATGAAATGCATGAGGGTTCGATTTTTTTTTTTGGACAGTGATCCATTGGATCCCGGACCTATTTAGAATATTAGGCCTTAACAATATGGACCAACATACACAATTGCGATAGACTTGAACCATCCCTGAGACCCATAGGCCCTGTGGTGCAAAGTCCGTTTCCATGGTGCAACATTTCTATATAAAGTCATGTTATACATGAAATGCATAAGGGTTCGATTTTTTTTTTTGGACAGCGATCCATTGGATCCCGGACCTATTTAGAATTTTTGGCCTAACTCATATGGACCCACATACATAATTTTGATAGACTTCAACCATCCCTGGGGCCCATACGCCCCGTGGTGCTAGGCCCTTTTTCCGTTGGCTATATAAAGCGATTTACTGATGGTGCTTATAGTGGTTGTTGTACGTAAACTGGTTCCTTTTTATAACTCTGTACATGTGGATAAAATAGGGGATATATGATGTGGGGGACTGAAGTGGTTTATATTTTTAATGCAGTCAAGTTCACTTCTCAGCTGAAGAAATGGTCAAAGGCAAATAATTACCTTTCCAAATCCAAAGGAACGAAGCTCTTTGACATAGTTACATATGATAGATTTAATTTATATTTACATGTACGTGTACATGTAGTTCAGAAAATCCCATAATGAAGCTACATGTAAGTGTAAAATTATGATGGTGCAGATGAAAATTTTATTTATGAAAAGTATTTATACATGTACATGTACAATGAAGATATGTACTCTAAAGTGAACGATACAGTAATTTCAAAAAGGGGCCCACTGACAGGCTAGGGGGGGGTCAACTTAATTGGTTGCTTCAATTATTCTAATATATCCAACCAAAATGAAATTTTTCAAGGCTGAAATATCTTATAGGAATGAAGTTAAGTGTATCATACAATGTGTAACATTGTTTGTCATTTTTCTTAAATTTGTAACTGCCGTGCATTTAGTGAAGACATGCATGTTACAGTATGTAAAAATGTACACATGTAAAAAAGTTTGCTATTTGATTTATAAATGTGATGTTTCTAGAATGCAGTCAAGTTCACTTCTCAGCTGAAGAAATGGTCAAAGGCAAATGATTACCTTTCCAAATCCAAAGGAACGAAGCTCATCTGACATACATACATATGATTGTATTTAATTGATATGCATCAACATGTACATGTACCTTAGTAACATTTAGTTCTATAAAATCCCCAAGAGTAGCTATGTGTAGGTGCGTGAATGTATAAATGTATATGAAGCGTATACATGTACATGTATATACATGTACAATGAAGATATTATGTACTCTGCAGTGATAGATGCAGATATTTCCAAAAGGGGGGGGGGGGGCATTGACAGGCTGAGGGGGTCCACTTTGTTCATGATCATGCTTCAATAATTCTTTTATATGTCACACCAAAATTTTCCCCAGTAAAGGGGGGCTTGGATATGTGGTATTTTGTAGGAGTGTAGTCAAGTTTATGTCATTCCTGCTCATTCTTCGTTTCAGTAAATTGTAATCTTTGGATTGAAAAAATGGTCAATGTATGTATCATTGACCTGTATATCAATAATACCGGTGAATAATTCATGTACGTCTATTTTGGTATACATTTAACATTTTCAAGTTTATTTGGTTACAGTATGTTTTTTAATGTTGTCTTTTCATTGTGTATAATCTGAAGAATTGTCTTGGTTACTTGATCTTTACATGTAGCCAGGGATTAAATAAAACTGATTTTGGACATCCCTGATGTAGCCAAGTTTGGCCAGGGATTAAATAAAACTGACTTTTTGGACATCCCTGGTTTGGCCACCACTTTCATGAATGGTCATTATTCCTTTTTAAGAAAGGAGGGGGTCACCAAATCAAATCAAATCAAATTTATTGGCACAAACATATAATGTACATGGTTAAGGCCCAATTACAAACAGATATGATAACAGTAGGTCCAACGGAGGCATAAATTATTGATTATTCAAGTCGACGAGAAAAGACCCCATAAAGGCACGAGACAACAAAAACATGTATGAATAATTCAGTCAAAACACACAAAACTATGATAAAAATTCATGCAGGGCCTCGCCGTATGCATCTTAAGACATGTCCGTCTGAAACACATATCAAATAAATAAATTATAAATATAATGTTGTAAAATTGTGAAGATATCTTACCTTTCTTACTTGATTTCACATTGAAATTCTGAGGCGTTGATGTCTGATTTTCTTTGTTCTGGACGCGCGGGAAATGCACGAGTATTCTATGAATACGCGTGCGCGATTGTGGAATGTGAAACAGAACGTCACGTGGTTTCCCAATAAAACCTATTAAAATTATAAGTTTTTTTTATTCCATATATACAATAATTATTTGAAATGATAATAATTAATGAAATGTATTTAATTCGGAGTTTTTTGTATTTGCATATAATTATATATTATCGACTCTAGTCATCTATGACACTAAAAGGGGGGGATGTATGTATGCAAGTAATTCCCTCCTCTATCAGGAGCACCCTCATTGAATGAGGTAAAGAGGGAATCTGGGCATTCCTTTCATGGATTGCTGTGGTGTCCATTTTAGTCGGACCCCCCTGGGCCTAGCGTCTGGTCTAACAGCTACAAAAGGGCGACAACAAAGCCAACATGAAGGAGAGACTCAACTTACATGTATAATGGCAAAAACATGCATACTTACAAGTGCAGGAAATATGTACAAAAAGGAAAAAGGGAGTGGGAATAAATCAACCACAAGCGCCAAAAGCAAGCCAAACATAAAAGGCTCCGTAACGGGGAATACCAACATGGACAACTAGCTATCCAGTCGAGTAGACCCAGACACCCAACTGTATCGTGATGGAGGAAAGCCGAAAATCCTATGAAAAGATCTCGGAAAGAAACCATCAGACTATCAGGGGAACAGTCAAAACCAACAGACATCTAAAGAGCGGTCTGCAAAACTTCCCAAAAGGGACGTTTTCTGATAGCACCTCGGACTTCCATGTCAATGGCATAAACATGAATCCAGGAGAAAAATTAGTCCATTACTAGTACAAAGGATCCGAATGTTACGCGATGACAAAAAGGGGGGATTCGAAAATATTCAACCTTCAACTAGGATACTCGTCTAAATCCATACTGGACATTTACAACGTTATTAACCTCTATAAACAGTAAATCTGTTCAATATTCATATTTTTGCAAATAGGAAGTTAAAAAAACATAAAAAGGGGGGACTGATTGATCATTTTCGGATATAGAAGCAAAGTTCCAAATACAAAAATTGGGGGGAGGGGGGTAATGTCAAACTGAAATAAAAGTGCAGAACAGCTAGTCCTTTTATAAAAAAAACAAAAACAAAAACGCAACAAAGTGTTTTCGAATGTTTTATTTAAAGAGGAATTTTTTAAAGAGAAAGTGCCAGATACCCCTATATCTGTCCTATTTACATTAATCAAATCCCAATAAAATGGCAAGTTGACAGGGATTCCTATCAAGCTTTAAGGAAAAGAAAAAAAAGATCACGAATTTCTTTTTCATAATATAAAATTCCATCAATTTGGTCTAAACAAACCAGAGAAGAACAACGTACATAGAACACACACACATCGATTAGTTAATATCATATTATATCCACAGTTACTCAGACCGCAAAGTCCTGCGCTATTAATATATGACCAGTCTAAAATAACCAAGAAAAAAAACTGTGAGCAACAGCTCGCTAATGAATAACCCTGCCCCTAAAACAGAAGACTTTTAATATTATAAGAAGTCATGGCAAATTGACAATATGTCACAGCGAAAGTTTATTAAAGAAATCCATTCATGGGTTTAGGAGGAGTTGCAGATAAGAAATGGGTACCCTTTTAAGTCACACAGACAGGTCCATGTTTTGCTATGGGAAGCCAAAATAATACGGATCAAATTTTTGAATACGTAGAAGGTACACATCTACACTATGTCACAAAGATAAGAGTTTCATGAAAATCGTTCAAGGGGTTTAGGAGGTGTTGATGATAAAGATTGGTACCCCGAGATGTAACTAAAGGACCGACGGACACACGGACGGACACTCCTATCACTATATACCCCCGCGACTTTTCAAGCAAGGATATCAAAGGATGCTCGAACTCGAATCAAGCATAAATTTAATAAGTCAAGAAATGTAACCCTTTAACATGTATGGGCAAGGCAAACAACATACAGGAAAAAGGGAACTCAACAACTAAAAACAAACAACAACTACGAAAAAAATCGCAATGGAAAACAGCTTGCATATAGTTTAAGCTGATTTTTCATCTTTGCTTTGCCCCCTTCTTACTTCTTTTCGAACGCCAATCATCTCTTTAAAGTTCACATTATTTCAAAAAATGTGTATGTATGTGGTGCTTTTTTCTCTGATAGTCTCATTCGGGATTGTGCTTCCTGAATATAAAAGAATTAGAAAATAGTTTTTCTCAACATCTAATGCAATGCGTTAAAAGGGTTAGCTACAAGGCAAATTGCAACGTGTATTCGTCATTGTATGCGCGACGTTGAAATGGTCGACATTGTTTCAACGTCGAGTACTTAACCTATTCTCAACGTTGAAACTTGCAACCTGATTTCAACGTGGATTCAATGTGTAAAAATGGTATGTTTAAAGCATCAACGTTGATTCAACGTCGGGCGTTAAACCTATATAAACGTTGAATATGTCAACTTTATTTCAACGTGGAATCAACGTGTTGAAATGTAACGTTATAATCATCAACGTTGATTCAACGTCGATAGTTTAACCTATGTAAACGTTGAAACTGTCAACTTCTTTTCAACGTGGAATCAACGTGTTGAGTTGTAACGTTTACATTATCAACGTTGTTTCAACGTTTAAAATAGGTTGACCGACGTTGCAACTTTATTTCAACCTATTTTCAACGTTGAAACAACGTTGAGTGCCCGCTGGGACATGTAAGAGCTAAAATTTGACCACCAACAGAAAACTGTGTTCAAGTATAAAGTATTTCTTTCTTAATTTAAAGTATATTTTTGCATGTCTGCTTGGTATTATATACTCTGCAAAAAAAAGTTACGCATACCAAAATCCTAACTTCAATGGTTTTTAAGAAATTGGGAGTAGAACACGACTAATGTTTTTCACGGAACATTTTGCATTGATTTAAAAGGGAAATTGAATCGTAAAATGTACACTTGCGTTCCTCTGGCAATATATTTAAAAGCAGCGATGTTACGATTTTACTCAAAATTAAACAAACAATCTCTATTTTGTTTTCTTTTTACTGGATTTTATTTCGTGAAAATCGGTTGTAGAACAGCTCGGCAATAACGTTTTGAAATTGTTTCGATTTGCATTAAAACTACGGGGAATTTTCTATCTATGCGTAACTTTTTTTGAAGAGTATATATTCTCTCGGACATTGGAGAGGAACAACATCGTTCCCACGATTTAAGTAGTTTAGACTTACGTTTAATTGTATTTTCGAGTGGTAAAATTCTTTTTTGTAACTGAACAAAGTCTTATTGCGTTGGCACTTGTCAAGAAAAGCTAACACAAAATGAAACCATTTGATTTCTAATGGCGGGCTTTGGATTTTTTCCTGGGGTTTTCGCCTCAACGTTTATTTTCGGATAATTATTGACTGCATTTTTTATGAAAGCCCTGAAAATGTTTTACTTTGTTCATTGCATCCCACAATAACATTGAAGATAACTTTTTAAAATAGTCATACATGTCATAAATGAATGTGTAATATATAAGATAGAAATAAGGTTATAAAGTTACAAGCGAAAAATTTCATACACTCCGTCTGACAAGTGTTTTGACTTAAACAAGACCCATCACTGATGTTCTTCTCAAAATTTTAAACGACAAAAAAAACTAAATTAGAAAATTGTGAGACTTCTATATCTCAGATGAGTTCAGATGTTGACTTTTGTGTTTCGTATTGTCCTTCTTTAATGAATTCAACGAGGACGTAAGCAACGCCAGGAATGTAGAAAAAACAGGAACTGCTTACCTTTCTGAAGCACCTGAGTTATTTTAGATTAGCTTTGCTATTTGCTTTTAAGTTATTTTTTTAAACGTTCCGATTTTGTATGTTTCTTTTTATTTTTTATGTAAAACGGTTTAGATTTGCTTGGACATTGGGTTCGTCCAATCGAAATTAAGATTAACTTTTTCTTATGTCTCGGAATTATCAAAATCTTACGATTTACAAGGAATAAACAAATATTTATAACGTCAAACGAACTAAAATGAGGATTTTGTCATCGATACAGTTAAAGGAACAAAAAGGAGTTACCAATTTGAAATGATAGACGTCAATTTAATGGTCACTTTAAAGCAGATGTAATAGAGATTTATTCAATGCTTTTTCTTTCACAATGACAGGTTTCAGATTATTTGATGAATGCTCCCAGGTGCCAGCAAAATTTGAAGTGTTTGGATTTTTTCAAGAATGTTTTCGATATTTTCCAATATTTTTTTTGGTTCAAATGCTGTTGATGCAAGGTTACTCCATGAAATATCGATAAACAGCATAACCAAATTAACCACTTTTATACCGGTTTTGGTATTTGTATTTTATTGCTAACAGCAATCACAGAAAAGTAACTTTAACCTTCAAATTTCGGAAACCAGATTTAAATTTTTTAATTAGCAATTAACAAAAAATTTAGACTGAGCGGAAGAGGAATAAAAAGCAGAGGAAGTTTGAATGTATACAACAACATATTTTTCATATAATTTGAACAAAAAAAAATAAACAAAAAAACAAAAACGTGAGCTGGAAAAGTAAGATTCATTCCAGTATATTACAAACTAAAAATACCTAACTGTTAAATTTATACATAAAATTTGAACATTATATACATGTTGATTTTAAAAATATTCATTCTTAAATATTGATATTTTTTATTTTTAAAGGAGAACAGAAAATAATTTGTGAACATGACACTGACATAATAACATGTCCTGGGTCAAAAATCAATATTTTGGAGGCATATTATGGCCGCAAAGATTCAACATTCTGTCAAGATCAAAGTGTTAGTCCGTCTGAAACCTACAGCTGTAGGCAAGATAAGACCCAGGATATCAAAACAAAATGCCAATTACTACAGCGATGTGAGGTCGAGGCAACTCATGATGTTGATCCGTGCAAGAATTTACATAAATATTGGGAAATAACTTATGAATGCTTAAGCACAGGTAAAACAATATATGATTAAATGTCACTTGGGAAGAATTTTGTTCTTGGATTTGTTTTTTCCAAAAGACTTCTTTGCTTCTTCTTCTTGTTGAATTGAAAGGACTGTGTTTTTGATATTTGTATTGGGGTATTGAGAGAGTTCACTTTTCAATCTAAAACTTTTACCGACAAGCATGGTTGAAACTTCTCTTCTAATACATTTTATTTTAATCGTTTAGTCATGAGCAATGTCGGGGAGAAAAATATTCTTATGGTTCTAAAAAATTACAAATTTCAACTGAAAATCTATATGAACTTTAAATGTATGCTCTTCCATATCTAAAATATTAGTGCATGAAAGTGTTCATCTCAAACTATAATACAAACGTACGAAAAAGTCATGTTGATATTTGAAATTTAAAAGTAGGCTCGTTAAACAGGAAGTAGATGATCGACAGACCCGAAAATGTATCCCACCATATGGGACACCTACCTGAAGGTACACCAAATATTGAAAGCCTAGCATACGATAAATAGTTGCTGAGAAATCTATTACAAAAATTTTCGACCCTGAAAAATTAGTAAAAAAGTCTTAGTCGGCCCTTAAACAAGTAGATGATCGACAGACCTGAAAACATGTCTCTATCTGAAGCTACATACTAAATATTGAAAGCCTACGATAAATTGTTGCTGAGAAATCTGTAACGAAAATTTTGATCACGGACAGATGGACAAACGGGCCGGGCCAGTGAAAAACATTATACCCATCGTAACTTCGTTGTGTGTGGTATAATCATCTTTTGACACCAGATTTTATTACTTGTACAAATTCTTAAAATATAGTATCAATTCAAAAGTTTAGGTAAACTTAACTCTTAAACGTATATACACAAAAAATATTTATGGTGTGAAATTGAAAGCAATGGGAAGAAAATACAAAAGTAAGTTCATGTCAAAATAAGTTGAAAATTAATTTAAATGATTTTCCTTACCCTTTTAGATGAACCAACAACAGAGGTATCCAGCGTTTAACCAAATAGCGTGAAGACAACAGAAGCAAAAAGTGACAAATACAAAACTTGTTATTGCCCGTGTGACAAAGTCGGGTCGAATCCTTTGAGATTCCTTAGCGATTCAAATCTTACCTTTAGTGAGCTCAAAACTCTTCTCCAGCCTCATCTCAATGTTTTAATAGACACAATCTCAGTTGACAAAGCCTCAACCAATAAAAAGAATCGTACCAACACGTCTGCACGTGACAGTCGCCAATCGTCTGCATCAATGGGTTACCTGGGATCTCTCATTCTTTTGCTGGTCGCAGTCTTCTTGGCTAGTAGCGATTTAATAAATTTGTGAAACAAATGTAAAATCTGGTTGAAATAACAGTGTATAGAAAGTTGAAATTGTACCTATTCGTATACTTTTATTTTTGATTTACTTCCTCAAAATATACTAGAATCTAAAAAAAAACTGAATCATGTTCCCTTTCAACTGAAAAAAGGAGACCCATTTCACATCCGTTTATACCAATATATACAAAGATACCACTGGGAGACACAGGAACACACGAAATGTGATATCAAGTTAACATTGTAACTGCTTATTATGTCCGCATAGTCTCTTATACTTGGTGTATATTACACGCACTTTTAAACGCAGAAAATCTGCATATATTCCCAAACAATCATTATGGTATTATTTTTTACAAATAAAAAGAGCAACTATGGATATGAAAGAGGGACTAAATTAATCGTCAATGTATTGAACTATTTTCTCTTATTGTAATATTCGTTATTAAATAAAAACAGATACCATTAATTTTGTCTAAACCCTAAGGTTCTTCCTACCCCAGACATAGGTTGAATATCTTAGTAATATTTTGGTTCCCCAGTTTGGTATTTTTGGTTATACTGTTCAATGCTCTTCATATTCATACAGTGTTTGGCATTTTCTATATTTTTGGTAGAGCGCCTCTGATGAGTCTTGAATAGACGAAACGCGCGTCAGGCGTAGCAAACTTTATTGTCTGGAACTTTGTTGTCATTTGTATTTCGAACACACGTGAAGGTTAGCACTGCTGGTGGAGTTTAAATTCCCCGAGGTTAACCCGCTCCGGCACCAACACTTTTGAGTTGGAGAATACATCAAAGTTTAAAATTATCCGTCTAAATTTCAAAATTGTCTAAACCCTAAGGTTCTTCCTACCCCAGACATAGGTTGAATATCTTAGTAATATTTTGGTTCCCCAGTTTGGTATTTTTGGTTATACTGTTCAATGCTCTTCATATTCATACAGTGTTTGGCATTTTCTATATTTTTGGTAGAGCGCCTCTGATGAGTCTTGAATAGACGAAACGCGCGTCAGGCGTAGCAAACTTTATTGTCTGGAACTTTGTTGTCATTTGTATTTCGAACACACGTGAAGGTTAGCACTGCTGGTGGAGTTTGAATTCCCCGAGGTTAACCCGCTCCGGCACCAACACTTTTGAGTTGGAGAATACATCAAAGTTTAAAATTATCCGTCTAAATTTCAAAATTGTCTAAACCCTAAGGTTCTTCCTACCCCAGACATAGGTTGAATATCTTAGTAATATTTTGGTTCCCCAGTTTGGTATTTTTGGTTATACTGTTCAATGCTCTTCATATTCATACAGTGTTTGGCATTTTCTATATTTTTGGTAGAGCGCCTCTGATGAGTCTTGAATAGACGAAACGCGCGTCAGGCGTAGCAAACTTTATTGTCTGGAACTTTGTTGTCATTTGTATTTCGAACACACGTGAAGGTTAGCACTGCTGGTGGAGTTTAAATTCCCCGAGGTTAACCCGCTCCGGCACCAACACTTTTGAGTTGGAGAATACATCAAAGTTTAAAATTATCCGTCTAAATTTCAAAATTGTCTAAACCCTAAGGTTCTTCCTACCCCAGACATAGGTTGAATATCTTAGTAATATTTTGGTTCCCCAGTTTGGTATTTTTGGTTATACTGTTCAATGCTCTTCATATTCATACAGTGTTTGGCATTTTCTATATTTTTGGTAGAGCGCCTCTGATGAGTCTTGAATAGACGAAACGCGCGTCAGGCGTAGCAAACTTTATTGTCTGGAACTTTGTTGTCATTTGTATTTCGAACACACGTGAAGGTTAGCACTGCTGGTGGAGTTTAAATTCCCCGAGGTTAACCCGCTCCGGCACCAACACTTTTGAGTTGGAGAATACATCAAAGTTTAAAATTATCCGTCTAAATTTCAAAATTGTCTAAACCCTAAGGTTCTTCCTACCCCAGACATAGGTTGAATATCTTAGTAATATTTTGGTTCCCCAGTTTGGTATTTTTGGTTATACTGTTCAATGCTCTTCATATTCATACAGTGTTTGGCATTTTCTATATTTTTGGTAGAGCGCCTCTGATGAGTCTTGAATAGACGAAACGCGCGTCAGGCGTAGCAAACTTTATTGTCTGGAACTTTGTTGTCATTTGTATTTCGAACACACGTGAAGGTTAGCACTGCTGGTGGAGTTTAAATTCCCCGAGGTTAACCCGCTCCGGCACCAACACTTTTGAGTTGGAGAATACATCAAAGTTTAAAATTATCCGTCTAAATTTCAAAATTGTCAGCCCATAGATGCAGACGACTGACGTTTGTCACGTGCAGAAACTTTGGTACGGCTCATCTTATTGGTCGAGGATTTGTCCACTGAGATTTCATCTACCAAAACGTCGAGGTGTGGCTGAAGAAGAGTTTTGATTTCACTGAAACAGAGATTGGATTCACTAAGGAATTCCCATTTATTTGATCCTACTTTGTTACAAGGACAACTGCATGTTTTGAATTTGTCGCCACTCTCGGTTGTCATTAAATCGGTAACATGTTGAGTTGAAGTACTGGGTATATCCGTTGTTGGTTCTTCTGTGGCAAAAGGGTAAAAATAGGGTTTACTTTACAATCAAAAGAACAAGATATGTGTGATAACTTGTAATCTTATTAACGTTTTTACTGTTTTGTACTGTGCTTGTAGCTAGTTACAAAACAACCTTTGTTTCACTAATAGATTTTCGGTCCTCAAATTTTCTAGTAACAATTAGTAGACCTATGTACTAGCTAATCCAAATACCAATTGATCTTATCGCTTTCTTATTAAAAGAGCCAACCCTTCAATAATTGTTGTTTGAAACTTTGCCAAAAAATGCTTTGGTTGTTATGTATGTTTTTGTTTGTTTTGTGGCTTGTTGTGATGACTAACGATTTTGTTTTTTTTTCGTATTAGCGATATTTTACTGTCCCCTTTGTTAACCTTTCAAAAAATAAAAAGGAGACAATAAAATAAGTAGGTTGGTGAAACCACACATAAAAGGTAAAAATATTAAATATAAAACTAATATAAATTAATAAAGAATACATCTAAAATCTAAAAAGCCCAAATTTTCGGCTACACTTCCAACTTTTTACATAATCCCGTTCGTCACACGTTGTTGAATCTGTGCGGCCATAAACAGCTCCAATAATGTTGATTGTTGCATCAGAGCATGTGATATAGTCAGATCTACCTTCACAAATAGTTTTCTGCTGGTCTGTCCAAACAAAAAAAATGAATTACATATATTGAATATTATTCACATAACTTTCACCCCTTGAAAAGTAGGGTACTAATATAAATGTGTGGGAGTTACGTTTTATGCTAAACGGTTTATTCATTTATTTAACTCCCCAAGGTGGAGATACACTGAAAAGAAAAAAAATAATACAACTGGAGATACTCCGAAAAGAATAATATAATAATACAACATTTTGAAATATAACATTCTGTTTAACAACAAATATGTAGAAAATATTTACAGTTTATCAAACATTATTACAAAAGATGAAAACATGTACATCAGTGGTATCTCATGTATCGTTGACTACATGTAAATGACATAACTGTGCAAGTTACTATATTCACCATCAGCAAAGCTAAATGTTGGTTTCCGACCAAACAACATTTGATACAATAGTTCGTTATCCTATAAATCAAGTTCACAGTATTGTAACTCGAAGTGTTCCAGTATCAAATTCAACAAATTAATTCCTTTAAAATATTTCAATCAACGAATCGATACTATTCTCCGTTCACAATTTTCACGAGAAGGATCAGAACAATTAAATAAGTTATCATGACTATTTTTTTGTTCTAATTCAACATTCGTAAACATTTTGGTCCCAGTCGTAAACACCCTTTTTCAAAAATAATTTTCGGCTTTTGATATTTTTACTCATCTGTCGTAGACTTTTTTCGACACTAGTAAGTTTTATTCCTCTTTCTAACACTTTTGTTCGACACTATTAAGTTTAACCATTCTATCTCCTCTACCTCGAACTTTTGTTCGAATCTCTCAAACTCTTGTAGCTCACACTTTTGTTCGACACTCTCAAACTCCTGTAGCTCACACTTTTGTACGAATCTCTCAAACTCCTGTAGCTCACACTTTTGTTTGACACTCTCAAACTCCTGTAGCTTACACTTTTGTTCGACACTCTCAAACTAATGTAGCTCACACTATCTTCACACTCATAAATTTTACTAGTCTATCACACATACTTTTGTACGACAATCGTAAGTTTTATTTTCTTGCTCAGACGTTTGTTTGGCACTCGTTAGTTTAACTCATCTATCGAAGACTTTTTTCGGCACTGGTATGTTTTACTTTAATTTTGTTCCACACTCTCAATCTCTTGTAGCTCAAACTTATGTTCCACACTTTCAAACTCCTGTAGCTCACACTTTTGCTCGACACTCGTAAGTTTTACTAGTCTATTACACACTTTTGTACGTACTTTTTGTTTGACACTCGTAAGTTATATTCCTCTATCTCACACTTTTGTTCGACACTCTCAAATCACACTTTCTTTGGTACTCTACCAGGGAACGTGGATTTCTTCTTAATGACATTATAAACAAACGATCAAAAGCATTTTAAAAATTTGGAGTACAATACTAGTAAGAGAACGACCATTTGACTTGAAGGGAATAGAAATGACTTGGTTTTATTTTCTAGTCAGAATTTAATTCTGAGCAGAACCGCGGAATCAATTATTTTTTAAAAGCATTGTCACAATGTATATATATTTTAAACATTAGTATATTTTTGCTCTTAACCTCTGCTGGCAAAAAAATCTTTAAAAAAAAATCAGAAAAATATAAATAACCTGTTAGGATTCAAATTAATATGAATTTAGAACCTTAATCAATTTATCATGTTTATCTTTGTAAACTTCGTCTCCTCTGAAACTACTATACAATGTTTTATGAAAATTTGTATGGTTAATTCTCAATGTGTTCTGCACAAAATCTGTGTTTCAAAATTTCGTCAATAAACATATTAATTGAAGCATTTAACTTAAATACTTGTATTTTATTTCCAATCTTTTCCAAAGAAGAGTTCACATTCCATAATTATAAGAAAGAATACTGTGGTAGTTTTTAATAAACTAATTTACATTCAACCGTTTTCTCAATAATGATCATATGAAATAACAAAAATAATTTCAAATCATTTTGAGCTCCACCTGTTAAAAAACGTCATCCATCGAAAAAAAAAGTTTTATCCTATAAACAAGTTTTAAGCATCTGATTTTCTGGAATCAAAATTAATTCATTATGGTGTAGATTTAAACAGTTTTAATAAATATATTTGATAAAAAGCATACCTAAACAGTTCACATGAATGCAGGCTGTCCAAAGGATCAAGGCATGTTCCGTTACAAGCTTCTTCATGGCACAATGTAGTTCCACAATTCTTTTTAAAACAGAGTCCACTCTGATATTTCAAAATGAAATGAAACATTACTTATATTTGCGGTTCTTGGTTTCATCCTTTATGTATGAATCATATTGAAAATCAATAAGGTTTATGAGAACAAAATTAAGAAATCAGATCATGATTGATATTAATCGACAAGCAATCATAATGCATAAATCATGAAATTCGAACGTTTAAAACTGAATTTGAAATGCGTTAATGTAAAAAAATGTGTTTTTTGATTTATCATTTTTTGTGTTACGACATCATGCTGCGTAGAGCGATAATATCATTTTGATACAACATCAAAAACATTTTCAAACCCCTTACATCATACAGTGAAAGGGTCCTTCAATGCTCAGATGCTTGCTTTGTTTGAGTAATATGTTTACAAAGAATTACAAAGGTTAAATAACTTATGTTTCATTATCTTAGCTTCATCATCTGTGGTGGATATAGAGATGGTGTTGGGTTGGGGAAGATATGGTTCAGATTATATTGTTTACAAAATAACTAAACAATAAAGTTGATGTGTACACGATATCTACAGGAAGCAAACATTTTACATTTGTTCCTGGATAAAATAAGATTAAATGCATATGTGACTCAAAACATATTCTAAAATTATTTTATAAAAAAATTCATTCGTGATAAAATAACTAACATTGAGTTGAAAGTTTCAAACCTAAGCTATTGTAAAGATTTATGGCACATATATGTATTGCAGGGTTATACTAGTTTTATGTAGGGACATAATGTAAATCGAAACATATTCTCAAGGAAGACTTTGAACAAAGCTCTGTGACCAACGTGATGTCTTACCAATCGTTAACTTTCCCTTTTTGTGTAGCAACATTCCGCCAGTAACAGCTTGGAGTATACGTATCACAATCGATTCGTTATTCCAGAGCTTGCGGGACTTACATCGATTTCCTGAGCACTGCAGAGCGTCACGTCTGACGAACAAATTGCTAACACAAAGTAATGTGGCTCCTCAATTGCTGTCTTCACTCAAGAAATTTATCAGACGACATCATGCGCTTATAGACAAATTGGAATTTCTATTCCCAGATGAGTGCAGATGTTGGTTTGTCATAGGCTATTGTTCTGTCGTCATTTACCAGGTTTGACTCACTGAATTGGCAACACGACGGATGTGCTACAGGAAGCAGAAACTGTTTACTCTTCAGGAGCATACGAGTTCACTCATGTTATGGGTTGAGTTCGCGAAGTTGATTTCTGTCAGTTGTATTTGTGTTTTCATGCTTTGTGTTTCTTCGAACTGTTCTCGTTCGCGTTTACATGTTTTGTCATAGCTGTTTCAGATAATTGACTCTCGAATGCCCCATTGTTACCTCTTCGCTTCTTTACAATCAGATCACAAAAATAAACATACAATAAAAATCAAATAGATAACAATTAAACACAATAGAAGAAACTTAAAACAAAAAAGAACGAAATAAGCGTAGGCGACTCTCTAGAGAACGCTCAATGTTACTAACAGCTAGCCCAGAAACAGCATTCGAGCTTTGAATTGCATTGTAACATTATAGAATACCATAAGATGAAGCTTCGTGGTAAATATCAGAAGACTGCGCGATGCATTGTGAAAGTAAACAGAAGTATGATTCTGATGAATGCAGAATGACTATACAGGGCCCAAACTTGCTTGACGACCCGCGAGTATGTGTATTAAAACTTCATGGAAACGGCATCATCATCAAGAGAAAGTAATTGCGTTATTGCAGAGCACTACAGATTGTAGACTTTATAAATGTGTCGTATTCAAAACAAACTTATCAATGTCGGGGGGGGGGAATCACGGAAAAGCCAATACCTATTGATTTTGTTGAACAATCTGTTTTTTGTTTTATCCAATTTTATCTAATAAAAAAACCTAAAAGGGCACAGTCTTTTTGTAGCATTACATGCATAGGTAGTAGAGCTCACGTTAAAATGGTTTTAGTTTAGTTTTGTGTTATGACATGATAAATTATACATCAAAGCTAGTAAACCAGGTGTAAAAGTATTTTTTAATTGTAAGAAACTATTTCTTTGCTTAAATGTTACGATGGAAAAGAAACTTCACAAATCCTGTTTTAGTCTTCAGAATATATGAAATGCCCACCAAGCATTCTGTGGAAAAATGTTCATTTTTGAAATTTACTGGAAATATATCAGCATTTAAATTTGTTGAAATTCAGGATGATGTTTGCAAATGTGTTTATCTGTCCAAGGAAATGAAACACAGTTCGTTAATTATACACATATTACAATACAAAGCAGGAATGAAATATTTGTTTTGTTAAATTGTAGACAACTTTAAAAAATTGACGTATTAAATTACATTAATTGCAGTTTAACATAAAGCAAATTTAAGGAACAACCCATTATTAAGCTGAACAAATAAGGATTTGTATAGCAGTTGATTAATGTAAATTGACACAAATTAAAAGTACACATTTAAAGAAAAATCTGTACATTAAAAAATGGAATATCCTTGTACATTTCAAAAGGGTTTTGTTTACTTTTTCATAAAATAAAACTCTTTTATCATTTTGTTTTCTTTTTCAGCTTTGTGATTGAAGTTTGATTGTGATATGCCAGGGGACTAATCTATCTTCAGAAATATGAGTTGACACTGCTTCCATTGTCGAAAATGCTTTATTTGTATTCATTTAAAACAAACTTCATGCCATTTTTTGGTTACTCGTCACAAAGATGTTGTAGTTTATTTTTAGATGTCACAAGCGGTCATTCATATGACAATTAAACATTCCTTCCATTAATTTTTGTCTTGTTCATGTGTTTAGGGTACTATCGAATTTGTCACTAGGTATGACCGGTTATAAAATGATGCCATAAGTATGCTTTGCCATTTCAGGGGTCAACTTAAATCTCTACTAAAGCATCGGGTATTACAGGCTATCGTTAACGTAAGGCGGTCCAAAATTTACGGTGTGTGAAAATTGAGAGAAGAGAAAATAGTACAGTGGGACAACACTTATTGATGAAATGTCGACTACTATTTAATACCCATTGTCGCTATTTCCATTTCTTTAAAATCATGCACCATAGATTGTTTTGAATTGCATGGAAATTTTCAGCGGTAACGATAGCGGGTAATACACCAAGTATAAAAGTCTAATCGGTGAAGTAAGCAGTTACATACTTAACTTAACATTAAATGTCGTACAATGAAGGTTATAACAAAATTATCGAACTTGGAGAATCAATCTCAAATGTCAGTAAGACAAGACAAAACAAGGAAGACATACCAGAAAAAATGAAGATCGCAATGGTCCTGACTTGGTTCAGGCATTTCAAAAGAAATGGTGGGTTAAACCAGGTTTTAAGGTGCGCCAAATCTCACCCTGCATGTACTAATAATTTTAATTAAGAGAAGCATATTAAAGTTTATATAAGTTTTAAGTTGAAATTTGGAAAAGGATGGGTTGCGATAAGACCCTTTTTCAGCCCACCTCGAAAGTCAAAAATAAAATTAAGTAAATTCTAGCTCAAAATGTCTTGTTTGAAAGGTTAATATTTCTATTTTTTGGAAATAAACGTCTGTGGTTGAAAAGCTTATTTTATTTTTTAGTAACTGGTGCTTGAAATGAACCACCGCAAATGATTTTAACATTGTGCTTATGGGAAAGTTGCATAAATGAGCGATATATATCCTTCCCGGAAGTATAGCCTTGCACGCGGAACCAGCTCCATATTTTATTCAAAAACTTGCATTACTAAAATACATCTTTTATGAAAGTTTCAAGCTGGTTCCGCGTGCAAGACATACTTAAAATTTAAAAAGACTATAATTTTTGAACTTGTTGTCAGTAGTTAAAAATTGTGCGAAATCTCTCTGTTTTATTCTTTTTTCTTGAGATTAGCGGTCATTTCAATTTCAAAATTGTTGTTTAAAGTGATGTTTATATATGATGAACCTTTTACAGAATTTTAAACACTGGCTTCAAGTATTTCAGCACAAAATGTCAATTTATTTAAGCCCTACCTTGAAATTTTCTTTAAATCAAGATGAAATTTTCATTCAAAATGGTTCAATTTTGAACAAGATTTTTGAAGCTGTGTTCGTGCAAACGTATTTTAAAGTAGTCTTTTACAACAGTACAATCATTTTGCTACAAAATAAAATATAAAGTAACATGCTATGAAAACTTCCCCTATTGATGGGCCAAAATAGGGCCTTATCGCAACCCATCCTTTTAAAATCTATTCTTCTCCCCGGCATTGCCATGACTTTTTTAAATGTAACATTCTGCTTGTACATTTTTGTTTTTACAGTGTTCTGCATATCTTTTTATTTATTTTTTAGTGTCCCTTGTGTGTTTTAAATAGACGTTAAGCCCATCTGGATCAGTTTTAATTAGAAGTGTAACTTTGTTAAATCGAAGCAGACTTATTGCTTGAAAATAAAACGTATTGGAAGAGAAATTTCCGTCATGGTTGTTGCAAAAAAAATCACTTCAAAAACTCAACCCTCTTAATAAGAATATCGACCTGGTGCATTTCACGTAAAATCGTCTTTATCAATTTAACATGAAAAAGACAAAAAAGCCTTAATTCAAACAAAAAAATGCCTGTATATGTTAAATTCCCTCAAATTTGACTTTAACCAAGACAGGGCCGTTTCGCTTATATTTAATTCTTTAATTATGTAACTACCCATTTTGACATTTATGTCTTTGTCATTTTTGAAATCGACCATTCCGCCCAAAAAATCCAAAGACAAACACTAGAAATCAAATTGTTTCAAATTGTGTTTCACACACAACATATATGCATGGTTCTGAAATTAACCACTCAAAAATGCAAATAAAAGTATAGTAAAAACTAACTAAATTTGAGGAATAGTTTCAGAAAAGAACAATCAAGGCAGATATGCAAAAATACTCTTAAAATGATTTGGACAATATACAAATTCTTAATATTTTAACACACCATGTTTCTGCTTGTGGTTACGTTAAGCTCTTAACTCATATAATTTATGTTTAAAGAAATAATACATCCCTGTACAAGAAACGGTAGGAAGAGCTGTAAGAAATTAAAGTCATTGCAAATTCCAAAATCAGCGTCTTCATGGCCCCAGAAATAAGTACAACATACACAGGTAAAATTATAATAAATGTCAATATTTATCTTATAAAATTATTTGTTTGAAAGAAGCAAAGAAGGCACCAATGAGGCATTCGAATGTCGCTTGTTTGAAACTAAGTGAAAAAAAATTGCAGACGATGATTAATAATTTAAAAAATATGGAAACAAAAAAAAAGTTAAAAAGTGACTTATATATTGGTTTTAAAAAAATTATAGATATATCTTGCATTTTAATCTTAGATAAAGGGCATTGAATAATTAAATTGTGAATATAAAGTTCACGTTAAGTAGTTTACCTGTAATTAGACATTCATATGTTATTTCCAGATATTTATATACATTCTTGCACGGGTCAACATCATGATTCGACTTGACCTCGCACTGCTGTTGGGATTGGCATCTTGTTTTAACATTCTGAGTCTTATCTTGTCCACAGCTGTAGGTTTCAGATGAAATAACAGTTTTATGGGGACACTGTGCTGAATCTCTACGGCCGTAATATGCCTCCACAATATTTATTGATGAGCCAGGACATGTGATAGAGCCAAGGTCATTTTCACAAATTATTTTCTGTGTTCCTTTGAGTATGAAAAACAGAGAAAAAATTGGATTTGATCATTAATCTAACATAATCTTTATTATTAAGACATATATACTCAGTTTTGTAAAATATTCATAATTCATACTATGAAACAGATTAGCTCACTTTTTGTACCGATTCTTCTCTGGGAGTGAAATGCAAACTGTAACTGTTTACTACCACAGAGCACCGGATTTTACTCTTGTTATGACTTGAGTTATCGTTGTTGCATGCTATCCAGTTGTTTTTATCTTTTAATGTTTATGTTTTGTGTTTTTTTGTGCTGTTTCCGTTCGTGTTTACTATTTTAATTTTTGACCATTCACATTCGAATTCCCGATTGCTAATCTTTTGAGAAATTAAGATAATAATTTCCAGTGGTCTATGTCAGATGCGTAAAAAAAATTGATAATGATTTTACCTGACAAATGTCTTTTTTTTTATTCAGAATGTGAAAATACCTCAAAACGCTCACATCTTTTAAGCTTAGCAGCCAACTATTTAAACAGACAATTCAAACCACAATGGGTCCCTCTCAGTTTTTGATATTCCATGCTTTGATTAAAATGCTGCGCACAAGGGTTTACTTTTTGAAAAATGCATATAAAGCATAGCCAAATTAGTCGCTTGTATACCACTTAAAAAGTGCACAAAATATAACAAAAGATTTATAATTTATTATTAACTGTTAATATTTTGGATTTATAGATACATAAATTCAATTATTCATGGTGCATTAAGCAGACAAACGGAACTTATGTTTATGGTTCAATAAACCACCAAAATTATAACAGTTGAATCTTTAATGTGCAGGTTAAGGCGTTACGAAAAAATAAATCATGTAAAGTCATACCTGCCGAAGAGACTACTGGAAAAACTGTAAAAATAATACAAGTAAAAATAAGTTTCCAAATCAGCGTCCTCATGGCACCATCAACATGTTCAGGTTACACAATGAAATGTCAATATTTTTCTTTTAATCATTTGTTAGATAGAAAAAAGGATATGAAATTGCAAATCACTGCGATTTATAATTTATCGAAATCATTACTGATAATGATTTTTTTTAAAATAATGGATCTTTCATTTCAATCTTTAAAAAGGGTTTTAAATAATTAAACATGCATGCCAGAAGGACACATAGCTGTTTCATGTGGAAACATTATTTATTTTAAACTTGTTAATCTTAACAAATGAATAATTACAACTCCAATTGTTAATCTATTCTCAAATGAGTGACCACAACGTAATAAAGCCTTTGCATGAAATTCTTTTTTATGCCTCGAATATCGATAATATTTTAACTCAATTTTACAAAGCATTTTATTATTCTTTCCTTAATGCTCTAATGCATGATACCATACGTTTGTTTAACTCATTCATAGAATGCAAATGTTTAATGAATTGTCTATGATCTTACATTCTAAGAGGTGGTTTCAGAGGGGAAAAAATTGAGGGTTGGCTCTAATTCTTTTAAGAAAATGGGAAAAAAACTGTGGTATTCGTGCAGAATATTGCCATGTTCCATAAATAGAACCCTATCTAAAAATGGACCTGTCCCTGATAGTATATCATTTGTATACATGGTATTCAAAAAGATCATACAGGAATCTGATATATATAAATATATTTCTTTTGGAGACAATGGTCTCCAAAAGAAATATATTTTAAAAACTTGTAGAACAAGAAGCATAAATGATAAGGCCTCAATTTTTAATGGTCTATAATTCATGCGTAAAAATTGCACAATCTTTCGGAGCACCTGAGTTCACTCTTGTTACGACTTGAGTTCGTGTTGATGATTTCCGTTCGGATTATTTTGTGTTTTGTGTTTCTTTGTGCTGTTTTTATCTGTGTTTATCGTTTTTTTCCTCGAAAAATCCTAGTTTATCTAACTCAGGGAAGTGCAAGCTGAAAGATGCAAAGAGAAAGCTTTACTAACCATCAGTGTTGAGCTTTCAATGATTTGTATTCACTTGAAGGTCGGAGACACTAGTGACGTCATAGTATACTTTACTCTATTGTAACGTTTAAGGTGGGACGTTACGTTAAAAACGACGTTACCGATAAAATTTACCTGTACACTGAAAAATCCGTCTGAACGTCGTGAAACTCCACGTCAATTTTAGTTAGATTCTATTGCATTTTTCACGTATAAGGAATGTTCACGAGTCAGTACCTTAAAAGCGAAGTCCATGACATATCCTTTATTTTACACCAATGCGTCCCAAATTTTCCAAGGATTATTATATTAGTTCTTGGTCAAAAGTTGGATATCTTTAGTTCATTTTTGTGTTTAAAAAGTAAAAATAAATGGTGTTGAAACTCTTTTCCTATATGTTTTTGTTAATTTCACGACTAAATTGCAGTTTTCAAATGCATTAATTTAAAAAACGATGTCCGTAACCCCCATTTTTTATTTCATATATGGATGTATATCACTAAGAACTATGCGTCTACCAATTTCATTAAAATCTGGATATATACCATTTTGTATTCCACCTTAAAGTTAACAGTTGCCTTAAGGTGGCCATTGACACTGAAAGAAGCAGACATGTCCGTCTGAAACACATATCAAATAAATAAATTATAAATATAATGTTGTAAAATTGTGAAGATATCTTACCTTTCTTACTTGATTTCACATTGAAATTCTGAGGCGTTGATGTCTGATTTTCTTTGTTCTGGACGCGCGGGAAATGCACGAGTATTCTATGAATACGCGTGCGCGATTGTGGAATGTGAAACAGAACGTCACGTGGTTTCCCAATAAAACCTATTAAAATTATAAGTTTTTTTTATTCCATATATACAATAATTATTTGAAATGATAATAATTAATGAAATGTATTTAATTCGGAGTTTTTTGTATTTGCATATAATTATATATTATCGACTCTAGTCATCTATGACACTAAAAGGGGGGGATGTATGTATGCAAGTAATTCCCTCCTCTATCAGGAGCACCCTCATTGAATGAGGTAAAGAGGGAATCTGGGCATTCCTTTCATGGATTGCTGTGGTGTCCATTTTAGTCGGACCCCCCTGGGCCTAGCGTCTGGTCTAACAGCTACAAAAGGGCGACAACAAAGCCAACATGAAGGAGAGACTCAACTTACATGTATAATGGCAAAAACATGCATACTTACAAGTGCAGGAAATATGTACAAAAAGGAAAAAGGGAGTGGGAATAAATCAACCACAAGCGCCAAAAGCAAGCCAAACATAAAAGGCTCCGTAACGGGGAATACCAACATGGACAACTAGCTATCCAGTCGAGTAGACCCAGACACCCAACTGTATCGTGATGGAGGAAAGCCGAAAATCCTATGAAAAGATCTCGGAAAGAAACCATCAGACTATCAGGGGAACAGTCAAAACCAACAGACATCTAAAGAGCGGTCTGCAAAACTTCCCAAAAGGGACGTTTTCTGATAGCACCTCGGACTTCCATGTCAATGGCATAAACATGAATCCAGGAGAAAAATTAGTCCATTACTAGTACAAAGGATCCGAATGTTACGCGATGACAAAAAGGGGGGATTCGAAAATATTCAACCTTCAACTAGGATACTCGTCTAAATCCATACTGGACATTTACAACGTTATTAACCTCTATAAACAGTAAATCTGTTCAATATTCATATTTTTGCAAAATAGGAAGTTAAAAAAACATAAAAAGGGGGGACTGATTGATCATTTTCGGATATAGAAGCAAAGTTCCAAATACAAAAATTGGGGGGAGGGGGGTAATGTCAAACTGAAATAAAAGTGCAGAACAGCTAGTCCTTTTATAAAAAAAACAAAAACAAAAACGCAACAAAGTGTTTTCGAATGTTTTATTTAAAGAGGAATTTTTTAAAGAGAAAGTGCCAGATACCCCTATATCTGTCCTATTTACATTAATCAAATCCCAATAAAATGGCAAGTTGACAGGGATTCCTATCAAGCTTTAAGGAAAAGAAAAAAAAGATCACGAATTTCTTTTTCATAATATAAAATTCCATCAATTTGGTCTAAACAAACCAGAGAAGAACAACGTACATAGAACACACACACATCGATTAGTTAATATCATATTATATCCACAGTTACTCAGACCGCAAAGTCCTGCGCTATTAATATATGACCAGTCTAAAATAACCAAGAAAAAAAACTGTGAGCAACAGCTCGCTAATGAATAACCCTGCCCCTAAAACAGAAGACTTTTAATATTATAAGAAGTCATGGCAAATTGACAATATGTCACAGCGAAAGTTTATTAAAGAAATCGATTCATGGGTTTAGGAGGAGTTGCAGATAAGAAATGGGTACCCTTTTAAGTCACACAGACAGGTCCATGTTTTGCTATGGGAAGCCAAAATAATACGGATCAAATTTTTGAATACGTAGAAGGTACACATCTACACTATGTCACAAAGATAAGAGTTTCATGAAAATCGTTCAAGGGGTTTAGGAGGTGTTGATGATAAAGATTGGTACCCCGAGATGTAACTAAAGGACCGACGGACACACGGACGGACACTCCTATCACTATATACCCCCGCGACTTTTCAAGCAAGGATATCAAAGGATGCTCGAACTCGAATCAAGCATAAATTTAATAAGTCAAGAAATGTAACCCTTTAACATGTATGGGCAAGGCAAACAACATACAGGAAAAAGGGAACTCAACAACTAAAAACAAACAACAACTACGAAAAAAATCGCAATGGAAAACAGCTTGCATATAGTTTAAGCTGATTTTTCATCTTTGCTTTGCCCCCTTCTTACTTCTTTTCGAACGCCAATCATCTCTTTAAAGTTCACATTATTTCAAAAAATGTGTATGTATGTGGTGCTTTTTTCTCTGATAGTCTCATTCGGGATTGTGCTTCCTGAATATAAAAGAATTAGAAAATAGTTTTTCTCAACATCTAATGCAATGCGTTAAAAGGGTTAGCTACAAGGCAAATTGCAACGTGTATTCGTCATTGTATGCGCGACGTTGAAATGGTCGACATTGTTTCAACGTCGAGTACTTAACCTATTCTCAACGTTGAAACTTGCAACCTGATTTCAACGTGGATTCAATGTGTAAAAATGGTATGTTTAAAGCATCAACGTTGATTCAACGTCGGGCGTTAAACCTATATAAACGTTGAATATGTCAACTTTATTTCAACGTGGAATCAACGTGTTGAAATGTAACGTTATAATCATCAACGTTGATTCAACGTCGATAGTTTAACCTATGTAAACGTTGAAACTGTCAACTTCTTTTCAACGTGGAATCAACGTGTTGAGTTGTAACGTTTACATTATCAACGTTGTTTCAACGTTTAAAATAGGTTGACCGACGTTGCAACTTTATTTCAACCTATTTTCAACGTTGAAACAACGTTGAGTGCCCGCTGGGACATGTAAGAGCTAAAATTTGACCACCAACAGAAAACTGTGTTCAAGTATAAAGTATTTCTTTCTTAATTTAAAGTATATTTTTGCATGTCTGCTTGGTATTATATACTCTGCAAAAAAAAGTTACGCATACCAAAATCCTAACTTCAATGGTTTTTAAGAAATTGGGAGTAGAACACGACTAATGTTTTTCACGGAACATTTTGCATTGATTTAAAAGGGAAATTGAATCGTAAAATGTACACTTGCGTTCCTCTGGCAATATATTTAAAAGCAGCGATGTTACGATTTTACTCAAAATTAAACAAACAATCTCTATTTTGTTTTCTTTTTACTGGATTTTATTTCGTGAAAATCGGTTGTAGAACAGCTCGGCAATAACGTTTTGAAATTGTTTCGATTTGCATTAAAACTACGGGGAATTTTCTATCTATGCGTAACTTTTTTTGAAGAGTATATATTCTCTCGGACATTGGAGAGGAACAACATCGTTCCCACGATTTAAGTAGTTTAGACTTACGTTTAATTGTATTTTCGAGTGGTAAAATTCTTTTTTGTAACTGAACAAAGTCTTATTGCGTTGGCACTTGTCAAGAAAAGCTAACACAAAATGAAACCATTTGATTTCTAATGGCGGGCTTTGGATTTTTTCCTGGGGTTTTCGCCTCAACGTTTATTTTCGGATAATTATTGACTGCATTTTTTATGAAAGCCCTGAAAATGTTTTACTTTGTTCATTGCATCCCACAATAACATTGAAGATAACTTTTTAAAATAGTCATACATGTCATAAATGAATGTGTAATATATAAGATAGAAATAAGGTTATAAAGTTACAAGCGAAAAATTTCATACACTCCGTCTGACAAGTGTTTTGACTTAAACAAGACCCATCACTGATGTTCTTCTCAAAATTTTAAACGACAAAAAAAACTAAATTAGAAAATTGTGAGACTTCTATATCTCAGATGAGTTCAGATGTTGACTTTTGTGTTTCGTATTGTCCTTCTTTAATGAATTCAACGAGGACGTAAGCAACGCCAGGAATGTAGAAAAAACAGGAACTGCTTACCTTTCTGAAGCACCTGAGTTATTTTAGATTAGCTTTGCTATTTGCTTTTAAGTTATTTTTTTAAACGTTCCGATTTTGTATGTTTCTTTTTATTTTTTATGTAAAACGGTTTAGATTTGCTTGGACATTGGGTTCGTCCAATCGAAATTAAGATTAACTTTTTCTTATGTCTCGGAATTATCAAAATCTTACGATTTACAAGGAATAAACAAATATTTATAACGTCAAACGAACTAAAATGAGGATTTTGTCATCGATACAGTTAAAGGAACAAAAAGGAGTTACCAATTTGAAATGATAGACGTCAATTTAATGGTCACTTTAAAGCAGATGTAATAGAGATTTATTCAATGCTTTTTCTTTCACAATGACAGGTTTCAGATTATTTGATGAATGCTCCCAGGTGCCAGCAAAATTTGAAGTGTTTGGATTTTTTCAAGAATGTTTTCGATATTTTCCAATATTTTTTTTGGTTCAAATGCTGTTGATGCAAGGTTACTCCATGAAATATCGATAAACAGCATAACCAAATTAACCACTTTTATACCGGTTTTGGTATTTGTATTTTATTGCTAACAGCAATCACAGAAAAGTAACTTTAACCTTCAAATTTCGGAAACCAGATTTAAATTTTTTAATTAGCAATTAACAAAAAATTTAGACTGAGCGGAAGAGGAATAAAAAGCAGAGGAAGTTTGAATGTATACAACAACATATTTTTCATATAATTTGAACAAAAAAAAATAAACAAAAAAACAAAAACGTGAGCTGGAAAAGTAAGATTCATTCCAGTATATTACAAACTAAAAATACCTAACTGTTAAATTTATACATAAAATTTGAACATTATATACATGTTGATTTTAAAAATATTCATTCTTAAATATTGATATTTTTTATTTTTAAAGGAGAACAGAAAATAATTTGTGAACATGACACTGACATAATAACATGTCCTGGGTCAAAAATCAATATTTTGGAGGCATATTATGGCCGCAAAGATTCAACATTCTGTCAAGATCAAAGTGTTAGTCCGTCTGAAACCTACAGCTGTAGGCAAGATAAGACCCAGGATATCAAAACAAAATGCCAATTACTACAGCGATGTGAGGTCGAGGCAACTCATGATGTTGATCCGTGCAAGAATTTACATAAATATTGGGAAATAACTTATGAATGCTTAAGCACAGGTAAAACAATATATGATTAAATGTCACTTGGGAAGAATTTTGTTCTTGGATTTGTTTTTTCCAAAAGACTTCTTTGCTTCTTCTTCTTGTTGAATTGAAAGGACTGTGTTTTTGATATTTGTATTGGGGTATTGAGAGAGTTCACTTTTCAATCTAAAACTTTTACCGACAAGCATGGTTGAAACTTCTCTTCTAATACATTTTATTTTAATCGTTTAGTCATGAGCAATGTCGGGGAGAAAAATATTCTTATGGTTCTAAAAAATTACAAATTTCAACTGAAAATCTATATGAACTTTAAATGTATGCTCTTCCATATCTAAAATATTAGTGCATGAAAGTGTTCATCTCAAACTATAATACAAACGTACGAAAAAGTCATGTTGATATTTGAAATTTAAAAGTAGGCTCGTTAAACAGGAAGTAGATGATCGACAGACCCGAAAATGTATCCCACCATATGGGACACCTACCTGAAGGTACACCAAATATTGAAAGCCTAGCATACGATAAATAGTTGCTGAGAAATCTATTACAAAAATTTTCGACCCTGAAAAATTAGTAAAAAAGTCTTAGTCGGCCCTTAAACAAGTAGATGATCGACAGACCTGAAAACATGTCTCTATCTGAAGCTACATACTAAATATTGAAAGCCTACGATAAATTGTTGCTGAGAAATCTGTAACGAAAATTTTGATCACGGACAGATGGACAAACGGGCCGGGCCAGTGAAAAACATTATACCCATCGTAACTTCGTTGTGTGTGGTATAATCATCTTTTGACACCAGATTTTATTACTTGTACAAATTCTTAAAATATAGTATCAATTCAAAAGTTTAGGTAAACTTAACTCTTAAACGTATATACACAAAAAATATTTATGGTGTGAAATTGAAAGCAATGGGAAGAAAATACAAAAGTAAGTTCATGTCAAAATAAGTTGAAAATTAATTTAAATGATTTTCCTTACCCTTTTAGATGAACCAACAACAGAGGTATCCAGCGTTTAACCAAATAGCGTGAAGACAACAGAAGCAAAAAGTGACAAATACAAAACTTGTTATTGCCCGTGTGACAAAGTCGGGTCGAATCCTTTGAGATTCCTTAGCGATTCAAATCTTACCTTTAGTGAGCTCAAAACTCTTCTCCAGCCTCATCTCAATGTTTTAATAGACACAATCTCAGTTGACAAAGCCTCAACCAATAAAAAGAATCGTACCAACACGTCTGCACGTGACAGTCGCCAATCGTCTGCATCAATGGGTTACCTGGGATCTCTCATTCTTTTGCTGGTCGCAGTCTTCTTGGCTAGTAGCGATTTAATAAATTTGTGAAACAAATGTAAAATCTGGTTGAAATAACAGTGTATAGAAAGTTGAAATTGTACCTATTCGTATACTTTTATTTTTGATTTACTTCCTCAAAATATACTAGAATCTAAAAAAAAACTGAATCATGTTCCCTTTCAACTGAAAAAAGGAGACCCATTTCACATCCGTTTATACCAATATATACAAAGATACCACTGGGAGACACAGGAACACACGAAATGTGATATCAAGTTAACATTGTAACTGCTTATTATGTCCGCATAGTCTCTTATACTTGGTGTATATTACACGCACTTTTAAACGCAGAAAATCTGCATATATTCCCAAACAATCATTATGGTATTATTTTTTACAAATAAAAAGAGCAACTATGGATATGAAAGAGGGACTAAATTAATCGTCAATGTATTGAACTATTTTCTCTTATTGTAATATTCGTTATTAAATAAAAACAGATACCATTAATTTTGTCTAAACCCTAAGGTTCTTCCTACCCCAGACATAGGTTGAATATCTTAGTAATATTTTGGTTCCCCAGTTTGGTATTTTTGGTTATACTGTTCAATGCTCTTCATATTCATACAGTGTTTGGCATTTTCTATATTTTTGGTAGAGCGCCTCTGATGAGTCTTGAATAGACGAAACGCGCGTCAGGCGTAGCAAACTTTATTGTCTGGAACTTTGTTGTCATTTGTATTTCGAACACACGTGAAGGTTAGCACTGCTGGTGGAGTTTAAATTCCCCGAGGTTAACCCGCTCCGGCACCAACACTTTTGAGTTGGAGAATACATCAAAGTTTAAAATTATCCGTCTAAATTTCAAAATTGTCTAAACCCTAAGGTTCTTCCTACCCCAGACATAGGTTGAATATCTTAGTAATATTTTGGTTCCCCAGTTTGGTATTTTTGGTTATACTGTTCAATGCTCTTCATATTCATACAGTGTTTGGCATTTTCTATATTTTTGGTAGAGCGCCTCTGATGAGTCTTGAATAGACGAAACGCGCGTCAGGCGTAGCAAACTTTATTGTCTGGAACTTTGTTGTCATTTGTATTTCGAACACACGTGAAGGTTAGCACTGCTGGTGGAGTTTGAATTCCCCGAGGTTAACCCGCTCCGGCACCAACACTTTTGAGTTGGAGAATACATCAAAGTTTAAAATTATCCGTCTAAATTTCAAAATTGTCTAAACCCTAAGGTTCTTCCTACCCCAGACATAGGTTGAATATCTTAGTAATATTTTGGTTCCCCAGTTTGGTATTTTTGGTTATACTGTTCAATGCTCTTCATATTCATACAGTGTTTGGCATTTTCTATATTTTTGGTAGAGCGCCTCTGATGAGTCTTGAATAGACGAAACGCGCGTCAGGCGTAGCAAACTTTATTGTCTGGAACTTTGTTGTCATTTGTATTTCGAACACACGTGAAGGTTAGCACTGCTGGTGGAGTTTAAATTCCCCGAGGTTAACCCGCTCCGGCACCAACACTTTTGAGTTGGAGAATACATCAAAGTTTAAAATTATCCGTCTAAATTTCAAAATTGTCTAAACCCTAAGGTTCTTCCTACCCCAGACATAGGTTGAATATCTTAGTAATATTTTGGTTCCCCAGTTTGGTATTTTTGGTTATACTGTTCAATGCTCTTCATATTCATACAGTGTTTGGCATTTTCTATATTTTTGGTAGAGCGCCTCTGATGAGTCTTGAATAGACGAAACGCGCGTCAGGCGTAGCAAACTTTATTGTCTGGAACTTTGTTGTCATTTGTATTTCGAACACACGTGAAGGTTAGCACTGCTGGTGGAGTTTAAATTCCCCGAGGTTAACCCGCTCCGGCACCAACACTTTTGAGTTGGAGAATACATCAAAGTTTAAAATTATCCGTCTAAATTTCAAAATTGTCTAAACCCTAAGGTTCTTCCTACCCCAGACATAGGTTGAATATCTTAGTAATATTTTGGTTCCCCAGTTTGGTATTTTTGGTTATACTGTTCAATGCTCTTCATATTCATACAGTGTTTGGCATTTTCTATATTTTTGGTAGAGCGCCTCTGATGAGTCTTGAATAGACGAAACGCGCGTCAGGCGTAGCAAACTTTATTGTCTGGAACTTTGTTGTCATTTGTATTTCGAACACACGTGAAGGTTAGCACTGCTGGTGGAGTTTAAATTCCCCGAGGTTAACCCGCTCCGGCACCAACACTTTTGAGTTGGAGAATACATCAAAGTTTAAAATTATCCGTCTAAATTTCAAAATTGTCAGCCCATAGATGCAGACGACTGACGTTTGTCACGTGCAGAAACTTTGGTACGGCTCATCTTATTGGTCGAGGATTTGTCCACTGAGATTTCATCTACCAAAACGTCGAGGTGTGGCTGAAGAAGAGTTTTGATTTCACTGAAACAGAGATTGGATTCACTAAGGAATTCCCATTTATTTGATCCTACTTTGTTACAAGGACAACTGCATGTTTTGAATTTGTCGCCACTCTCGGTTGTCATTAAATCGGTAACATGTTGAGTTGAAGTACTGGGTATATCCGTTGTTGGTTCTTCTGTGGCAAAAGGGTAAAAATAGGGTTTACTTTACAATCAAAAGAACAAGATATGTGTGATAACTTGTAATCTTATTAACGTTTTTACTGTTTTGTACTGTGCTTGTAGCTAGTTACAAAACAACCTTTGTTTCACTAATAGATTTTCGGTCCTCAAATTTTCTAGTAACAATTAGTAGACCTATGTACTAGCTAATCCAAATACCAATTGATCTTATCGCTTTCTTATTAAAAGAGCCAACCCTTCAATAATTGTTGTTTGAAACTTTGCCAAAAAATGCTTTGGTTGTTATGTATGTTTTTGTTTGTTTTGTGGCTTGTTGTGATGACTAACGATTTTGTTTTTTTTTCGTATTAGCGATATTTTACTGTCCCCTTTGTTAACCTTTCAAAAAATAAAAAGGAGACAATAAAATAAGTAGGTTGGTGAAACCACACATAAAAGGTAAAAATATTAAATATAAAACTAATATAAATTAATAAAGAATACATCTAAAATCTAAAAAGCCCAAATTTTCGGCTACACTTCCAACTTTTTACATAATCCCGTTCGTCACACGTTGTTGAATCTGTGCGGCCATAAACAGCTCCAATAATGTTGATTGTTGCATCAGAGCATGTGATATAGTCAGATCTACCTTCACAAATAGTTTTCTGCTGGTCTGTCCAAACAAAAAAAATGAATTACATATATTGAATATTATTCACATAACTTTCACCCCTTGAAAAGTAGGGTACTAATATAAATGTGTGGGAGTTACGTTTTATGCTAAACGGTTTATTCATTTATTTAACTCCCCAAGGTGGAGATACACTGAAAAGAAAAAAAATAATACAACTGGAGATACTCCGAAAAGAATAATATAATAATACAACATTTTGAAATATAACATTCTGTTTAACAACAAATATGTAGAAAATATTTACAGTTTATCAAACATTATTACAAAAGATGAAAACATGTACATCAGTGGTATCTCATGTATCGTTGACTACATGTAAATGACATAACTGTGCAAGTTACTATATTCACCATCAGCAAAGCTAAATGTTGGTTTCCGACCAAACAACATTTGATACAATAGTTCGTTATCCTATAAATCAAGTTCACAGTATTGTAACTCGAAGTGTTCCAGTATCAAATTCAACAAATTAATTCCTTTAAAATATTTCAATCAACGAATCGATACTATTCTCCGTTCACAATTTTCACGAGAAGGATCAGAACAATTAAATAAGTTATCATGACTATTTTTTTGTTCTAATTCAACATTCGTAAACATTTTGGTCCCAGTCGTAAACACCCTTTTTCAAAAATAATTTTCGGCTTTTGATATTTTTACTCATCTGTCGTAGACTTTTTTCGACACTAGTAAGTTTTATTCCTCTTTCTAACACTTTTGTTCGACACTATTAAGTTTAACCATTCTATCTCCTCTACCTCGAACTTTTGTTCGAATCTCTCAAACTCTTGTAGCTCACACTTTTGTTCGACACTCTCAAACTCCTGTAGCTCACACTTTTGTACGAATCTCTCAAACTCCTGTAGCTCACACTTTTGTTTGACACTCTCAAACTCCTGTAGCTTACACTTTTGTTCGACACTCTCAAACTAATGTAGCTCACACTATCTTCACACTCATAAATTTTACTAGTCTATCACACATACTTTTGTACGACAATCGTAAGTTTTATTTTCTTGCTCAGACGTTTGTTTGGCACTCGTTAGTTTAACTCATCTATCGAAGACTTTTTTCGGCACTGGTATGTTTTACTTTAATTTTGTTCCACACTCTCAATCTCTTGTAGCTCAAACTTATGTTCCACACTTTCAAACTCCTGTAGCTCACACTTTTGCTCGACACTCGTAAGTTTTACTAGTCTATTACACACTTTTGTACGTACTTTTTGTTTGACACTCGTAAGTTATATTCCTCTATCTCACACTTTTGTTCGACACTCTCAAATCACACTTTCTTTGGTACTCTACCAGGGAACGTGGATTTCTTCTTAATGACATTATAAACAAACGATCAAAAGCATTTTAAAAATTTGGAGTACAATACTAGTAAGAGAACGACCATTTGACTTGAAGGGAATAGAAATGACTTGGTTTTATTTTCTAGTCAGAATTTAATTCTGAGCAGAACCGCGGAATCAATTATTTTTTAAAAGCATTGTCACAATGTATATATATTTTAAACATTAGTATATTTTTGCTCTTAACCTCTGCTGGCAAAAAAATCTTTAAAAAAAAATCAGAAAAATATAAATAACCTGTTAGGATTCAAATTAATATGAATTTAGAACCTTAATCAATTTATCATGTTTATCTTTGTAAACTTCGTCTCCTCTGAAACTACTATACAATGTTTTATGAAAATTTGTATGGTTAATTCTCAATGTGTTCTGCACAAAATCTGTGTTTCAAAATTTCGTCAATAAACATATTAATTGAAGCATTTAACTTAAATACTTGTATTTTATTTCCAATCTTTTCCAAAGAAGAGTTCACATTCCATAATTATAAGAAAGAATACTGTGGTAGTTTTTAATAAACTAATTTACATTCAACCGTTTTCTCAATAATGATCATATGAAATAACAAAAATAATTTCAAATCATTTTGAGCTCCACCTGTTAAAAAACGTCATCCATCGAAAAAAAAAGTTTTATCCTATAAACAAGTTTTAAGCATCTGATTTTCTGGAATCAAAATTAATTCATTATGGTGTAGATTTAAACAGTTTTAATAAATATATTTGATAAAAAGCATACCTAAACAGTTCACATGAATGCAGGCTGTCCAAAGGATCAAGGCATGTTCCGTTACAAGCTTCTTCATGGCACAATGTAGTTCCACAATTCTTTTTAAAACAGAGTCCACTCTGATATTTCAAAATGAAATGAAACATTACTTATATTTGCGGTTCTTGGTTTCATCCTTTATGTATGAATCATATTGAAAATCAATAAGGTTTATGAGAACAAAATTAAGAAATCAGATCATGATTGATATTAATCGACAAGCAATCATAATGCATAAATCATGAAATTCGAACGTTTAAAACTGAATTTGAAATGCGTTAATGTAAAAAAATGTGTTTTTTGATTTATCATTTTTTGTGTTACGACATCATGCTGCGTAGAGCGATAATATCATTTTGATACAACATCAAAAACATTTTCAAACCCCTTACATCATACAGTGAAAGGGTCCTTCAATGCTCAGATGCTTGCTTTGTTTGAGTAATATGTTTACAAAGAATTACAAAGGTTAAATAACTTATGTTTCATTATCTTAGCTTCATCATCTGTGGTGGATATAGAGATGGTGTTGGGTTGGGGAAGATATGGTTCAGATTATATTGTTTACAAAATAACTAAACAATAAAGTTGATGTGTACACGATATCTACAGGAAGCAAACATTTTACATTTGTTCCTGGATAAAATAAGATTAAATGCATATGTGACTCAAAACATATTCTAAAATTATTTTATAAAAAAATTCATTCGTGATAAAATAACTAACATTGAGTTGAAAGTTTCAAACCTAAGCTATTGTAAAGATTTATGGCACATATATGTATTGCAGGGTTATACTAGTTTTATGTAGGGACATAATGTAAATCGAAACATATTCTCAAGGAAGACTTTGAACAAAGCTCTGTGACCAACGTGATGTCTTACCAATCGTTAACTTTCCCTTTTTGTGTAGCAACATTCCGCCAGTAACAGCTTGGAGTATACGTATCACAATCGATTCGTTATTCCAGAGCTTGCGGGACTTACATCGATTTCCTGAGCACTGCAGAGCGTCACGTCTGACGAACAAATTGCTAACACAAAGTAATGTGGCTCCTCAATTGCTGTCTTCACTCAAGAAATTTATCAGACGACATCATGCGCTTATAGACAAATTGGAATTTCTATTCCCAGATGAGTGCAGATGTTGGTTTGTCATAGGCTATTGTTCTGTCGTCATTTACCAGGTTTGACTCACTGAATTGGCAACACGACGGATGTGCTACAGGAAGCAGAAACTGTTTACTCTTCAGGAGCATACGAGTTCACTCATGTTATGGGTTGAGTTCGCGAAGTTGATTTCTGTCAGTTGTATTTGTGTTTTCATGCTTTGTGTTTCTTCGAACTGTTCTCGTTCGCGTTTACATGTTTTGTCATAGCTGTTTCAGATAATTGACTCTCGAATGCCCCATTGTTACCTCTTCGCTTCTTTACAATCAGATCACAAAAATAAACATACAATAAAAATCAAATAGATAACAATTAAACACAATAGAAGAAACTTAAAACAAAAAAGAACGAAATAAGCGTAGGCGACTCTCTAGAGAACGCTCAATGTTACTAACAGCTAGCCCAGAAACAGCATTCGAGCTTTGAATTGCATTGTAACATTATAGAATACCATAAGATGAAGCTTCGTGGTAAATATCAGAAGACTGCGCGATGCATTGTGAAAGTAAACAGAAGTATGATTCTGATGAATGCAGAATGACTATACAGGGCCCAAACTTGCTTGACGACCCGCGAGTATGTGTATTAAAACTTCATGGAAACGGCATCATCATCAAGAGAAAGTAATTGCGTTATTGCAGAGCACTACAGATTGTAGACTTTATAAATGTGTCGTATTCAAAACAAACTTATCAATGTCGGGGGGGGGGAATCACGGAAAAGCCAATACCTATTGATTTTGTTGAACAATCTGTTTTTTGTTTTATCCAATTTTATCTAATAAAAAAACCTAAAAGGGCACAGTCTTTTTGTAGCATTACATGCATAGGTAGTAGAGCTCACGTTAAAATGGTTTTAGTTTAGTTTTGTGTTATGACATGATAAATTATACATCAAAGCTAGTAAACCAGGTGTAAAAGTATTTTTTAATTGTAAGAAACTATTTCTTTGCTTAAATGTTACGATGGAAAAGAAACTTCACAAATCCTGTTTTAGTCTTCAGAATATATGAAATGCCCACCAAGCATTCTGTGGAAAAATGTTCATTTTTGAAATTTACTGGAAATATATCAGCATTTAAATTTGTTGAAATTCAGGATGATGTTTGCAAATGTGTTTATCTGTCCAAGGAAATGAAACACAGTTCGTTAATTATACACATATTACAATACAAAGCAGGAATGAAATATTTGTTTTGTTAAATTGTAGACAACTTTAAAAAATTGACGTATTAAATTACATTAATTGCAGTTTAACATAAAGCAAATTTAAGGAACAACCCATTATTAAGCTGAACAAATAAGGATTTGTATAGCAGTTGATTAATGTAAATTGACACAAATTAAAAGTACACATTTAAAGAAAAATCTGTACATTAAAAAATGGAATATCCTTGTACATTTCAAAAGGGTTTTGTTTACTTTTTCATAAAATAAAACTCTTTTATCATTTTGTTTTCTTTTTCAGCTTTGTGATTGAAGTTTGATTGTGATATGCCAGGGGACTAATCTATCTTCAGAAATATGAGTTGACACTGCTTCCATTGTCGAAAATGCTTTATTTGTATTCATTTAAAACAAACTTCATGCCATTTTTTGGTTACTCGTCACAAAGATGTTGTAGTTTATTTTTAGATGTCACAAGCGGTCATTCATATGACAATTAAACATTCCTTCCATTAATTTTTGTCTTGTTCATGTGTTTAGGGTACTATCGAATTTGTCACTAGGTATGACCGGTTATAAAATGATGCCATAAGTATGCTTTGCCATTTCAGGGGTCAACTTAAATCTCTACTAAAGCATCGGGTATTACAGGCTATCGTTAACGTAAGGCGGTCCAAAATTTACGGTGTGTGAAAATTGAGAGAAGAGAAAATAGTACAGTGGGACAACACTTATTGATGAAATGTCGACTACTATTTAATACCCATTGTCGCTATTTCCATTTCTTTAAAATCATGCACCATAGATTGTTTTGAATTGCATGGAAATTTTCAGCGGTAACGATAGCGGGTAATACACCAAGTATAAAAGTCTAATCGGTGAAGTAAGCAGTTACATACTTAACTTAACATTAAATGTCGTACAATGAAGGTTATAACAAAATTATCGAACTTGGAGAATCAATCTCAAATGTCAGTAAGACAAGACAAAACAAGGAAGACATACCAGAAAAAATGAAGATCGCAATGGTCCTGACTTGGTTCAGGCATTTCAAAAGAAATGGTGGGTTAAACCAGGTTTTAAGGTGCGCCAAATCTCACCCTGCATGTACTAATAATTTTAATTAAGAGAAGCATATTAAAGTTTATATAAGTTTTAAGTTGAAATTTGGAAAAGGATGGGTTGCGATAAGACCCTTTTTCAGCCCACCTCGAAAGTCAAAAATAAAATTAAGTAAATTCTAGCTCAAAATGTCTTGTTTGAAAGGTTAATATTTCTATTTTTTGGAAATAAACGTCTGTGGTTGAAAAGCTTATTTTATTTTTTAGTAACTGGTGCTTGAAATGAACCACCGCAAATGATTTTAACATTGTGCTTATGGGAAAGTTGCATAAATGAGCGATATATATCCTTCCCGGAAGTATAGCCTTGCACGCGGAACCAGCTCCATATTTTATTCAAAAACTTGCATTACTAAAATACATCTTTTATGAAAGTTTCAAGCTGGTTCCGCGTGCAAGACATACTTAAAATTTAAAAAGACTATAATTTTTGAACTTGTTGTCAGTAGTTAAAAATTGTGCGAAATCTCTCTGTTTTATTCTTTTTTCTTGAGATTAGCGGTCATTTCAATTTCAAAATTGTTGTTTAAAGTGATGTTTATATATGATGAACCTTTTACAGAATTTTAAACACTGGCTTCAAGTATTTCAGCACAAAATGTCAATTTATTTAAGCCCTACCTTGAAATTTTCTTTAAATCAAGATGAAATTTTCATTCAAAATGGTTCAATTTTGAACAAGATTTTTGAAGCTGTGTTCGTGCAAACGTATTTTAAAGTAGTCTTTTACAACAGTACAATCATTTTGCTACAAAATAAAATATAAAGTAACATGCTATGAAAACTTCCCCTATTGATGGGCCAAAATAGGGCCTTATCGCAACCCATCCTTTTAAAATCTATTCTTCTCCCCGGCATTGCCATGACTTTTTTAAATGTAACATTCTGCTTGTACATTTTTGTTTTTACAGTGTTCTGCATATCTTTTTATTTATTTTTTAGTGTCCCTTGTGTGTTTTAAATAGACGTTAAGCCCATCTGGATCAGTTTTAATTAGAAGTGTAACTTTGTTAAATCGAAGCAGACTTATTGCTTGAAAATAAAACGTATTGGAAGAGAAATTTCCGTCATGGTTGTTGCAAAAAAAATCACTTCAAAAACTCAACCCTCTTAATAAGAATATCGACCTGGTGCATTTCACGTAAAATCGTCTTTATCAATTTAACATGAAAAAGACAAAAAAGCCTTAATTCAAACAAAAAAATGCCTGTATATGTTAAATTCCCTCAAATTTGACTTTAACCAAGACAGGGCCGTTTCGCTTATATTTAATTCTTTAATTATGTAACTACCCATTTTGACATTTATGTCTTTGTCATTTTTGAAATCGACCATTCCGCCCAAAAAATCCAAAGACAAACACTAGAAATCAAATTGTTTCAAATTGTGTTTCACACACAACATATATGCATGGTTCTGAAATTAACCACTCAAAAATGCAAATAAAAGTATAGTAAAAACTAACTAAATTTGAGGAATAGTTTCAGAAAAGAACAATCAAGGCAGATATGCAAAAATACTCTTAAAATGATTTGGACAATATACAAATTCTTAATATTTTAACACACCATGTTTCTGCTTGTGGTTACGTTAAGCTCTTAACTCATATAATTTATGTTTAAAGAAATAATACATCCCTGTACAAGAAACGGTAGGAAGAGCTGTAAGAAATTAAAGTCATTGCAAATTCCAAAATCAGCGTCTTCATGGCCCCAGAAATAAGTACAACATACACAGGTAAAATTATAATAAATGTCAATATTTATCTTATAAAATTATTTGTTTGAAAGAAGCAAAGAAGGCACCAATGAGGCATTCGAATGTCGCTTGTTTGAAACTAAGTGAAAAAAAATTGCAGACGATGATTAATAATTTAAAAAATATGGAAACAAAAAAAAAGTTAAAAAGTGACTTATATATTGGTTTTAAAAAAATTATAGATATATCTTGCATTTTAATCTTAGATAAAGGGCATTGAATAATTAAATTGTGAATATAAAGTTCACGTTAAGTAGTTTACCTGTAATTAGACATTCATATGTTATTTCCAGATATTTATATACATTCTTGCACGGGTCAACATCATGATTCGACTTGACCTCGCACTGCTGTTGGGATTGGCATCTTGTTTTAACATTCTGAGTCTTATCTTGTCCACAGCTGTAGGTTTCAGATGAAATAACAGTTTTATGGGGACACTGTGCTGAATCTCTACGGCCGTAATATGCCTCCACAATATTTATTGATGAGCCAGGACATGTGATAGAGCCAAGGTCATTTTCACAAATTATTTTCTGTGTTCCTTTGAGTATGAAAAACAGAGAAAAAATTGGATTTGATCATTAATCTAACATAATCTTTATTATTAAGACATATATACTCAGTTTTGTAAAATATTCATAATTCATACTATGAAACAGATTAGCTCACTTTTTGTACCGATTCTTCTCTGGGAGTGAAATGCAAACTGTAACTGTTTACTACCACAGAGCACCGGATTTTACTCTTGTTATGACTTGAGTTATCGTTGTTGCATGCTATCCAGTTGTTTTTATCTTTTAATGTTTATGTTTTGTGTTTTTTTGTGCTGTTTCCGTTCGTGTTTACTATTTTAATTTTTGACCATTCACATTCGAATTCCCGATTGCTAATCTTTTGAGAAATTAAGATAATAATTTCCAGTGGTCTATGTCAGATGCGTAAAAAAAATTGATAATGATTTTACCTGACAAATGTCTTTTTTTTTATTCAGAATGTGAAAATACCTCAAAACGCTCACATCTTTTAAGCTTAGCAGCCAACTATTTAAACAGACAATTCAAACCACAATGGGTCCCTCTCAGTTTTTGATATTCCATGCTTTGATTAAAATGCTGCGCACAAGGGTTTACTTTTTGAAAAATGCATATAAAGCATAGCCAAATTAGTCGCTTGTATACCACTTAAAAAGTGCACAAAATATAACAAAAGATTTATAATTTATTATTAACTGTTAATATTTTGGATTTATAGATACATAAATTCAATTATTCATGGTGCATTAAGCAGACAAACGGAACTTATGTTTATGGTTCAATAAACCACCAAAATTATAACAGTTGAATCTTTAATGTGCAGGTTAAGGCGTTACGAAAAAATAAATCATGTAAAGTCATACCTGCCGAAGAGACTACTGGAAAAACTGTAAAAATAATACAAGTAAAAATAAGTTTCCAAATCAGCGTCCTCATGGCACCATCAACATGTTCAGGTTACACAATGAAATGTCAATATTTTTCTTTTAATCATTTGTTAGATAGAAAAAAGGATATGAAATTGCAAATCACTGCGATTTATAATTTATCGAAATCATTACTGATAATGATTTTTTTTAAAATAATGGATCTTTCATTTCAATCTTTAAAAAGGGTTTTAAATAATTAAACATGCATGCCAGAAGGACACATAGCTGTTTCATGTGGAAACATTATTTATTTTAAACTTGTTAATCTTAACAAATGAATAATTACAACTCCAATTGTTAATCTATTCTCAAATGAGTGACCACAACGTAATAAAGCCTTTGCATGAAATTCTTTTTTATGCCTCGAATATCGATAATATTTTAACTCAATTTTACAAAGCATTTTATTATTCTTTCCTTAATGCTCTAATGCATGATACCATACGTTTGTTTAACTCATTCATAGAATGCAAATGTTTAATGAATTGTCTATGATCTTACATTCTAAGAGGTGGTTTCAGAGGGGAAAAAATTGAGGGTTGGCTCTAATTCTTTTAAGAAAATGGGAAAAAAACTGTGGTATTCGTGCAGAATATTGCCATGTTCCATAAATAGAACCCTATCTAAAAATGGACCTGTCCCTGATAGTATATCATTTGTATACATGGTATTCAAAAAGATCATACAGGAATCTGATATATATAAATATATTTCTTTTGGAGACAATGGTCTCCAAAAGAAATATATTTTAAAAACTTGTAGAACAAGAAGCATAAATGATAAGGCCTCAATTTTTAATGGTCTATAATTCATGCGTAAAAATTGCACAATCTTTCGGAGCACCTGAGTTCACTCTTGTTACGACTTGAGTTCGTGTTGATGATTTCCGTTCGGATTATTTTGTGTTTTGTGTTTCTTTGTGCTGTTTTTATCTGTGTTTATCGTTTTTTTCCTCGAAAAATCCTAGTTTATCTAACTCAGGGAAGTGCAAGCTGAAAGATGCAAAGAGAAAGCTTTACTAACCATCAGTGTTGAGCTTTCAATGATTTGTATTCACTTGAAGGTCGGAGACACTAGTGACGTCATAGTATACTTTACTCTATTGTAACGTTTAAGGTGGGACGTTACGTTAAAAACGACGTTACCGATAAAATTTACCTGTACACTGAAAAATCCGTCTGAACGTCGTGAAACTCCACGTCAATTTTAGTTAGATTCTATTGCATTTTTCACGTATAAGGAATGTTCACGAGTCAGTACCTTAAAAGCGAAGTCCATGACATATCCTTTATTTTACACCAATGCGTCCCAAATTTTCCAAGGATTATTATATTAGTTCTTGGTCAAAAGTTGGATATCTTTAGTTCATTTTTGTGTTTAAAAAGTAAAAATAAATGGTGTTGAAACTCTTTTCCTATATGTTTTTGTTAATTTCACGACTAAATTGCAGTTTTCAAATGCATTAATTTAAAAAACGATGTCCGTAACCCCCATTTTTTATTTCATATATGGATGTATATCACTAAGAACTATGCGTCTACCAATTTCATTAAAATCTGGATATATACCATTTTGTATTCCACCTTAAAGTTAACAGTTGCCTTAAGGTGGCCATTGACACTGAAAGAAGCAGAGGCACCAATGAAAAGGCAACGACGAAACTGGCAAACACGAACAAAAACAGCATGAAGAAACACAAAACACAGCATTGCTAAATGGCACAAAAGTTGCCTATGTCACTGAGATGATAAATTATTAAATATTTTATAATTTTCTAAGACTGAAACGCCAGATGAAAACAAATATCCGTCCAGTTTTGAATTTCTTATTTTTTATAAATAATTGATCATAAATTGCAGTTTTATTTCTACTTTGTTTGAAACAAATGATAAAAAGGCAAATATTGTCATTTCCAAAATGTCACTTGTTTATGGTGTATATGTTTCAGGCGCCCTGAAGACGATGATTTGGGAAATTGTATTTCCTTGTATTATTTTAACAACGTTTTTTACTGTTCATTGTGCAGGTCAGGATTATTTTCATACAATTTAACGTTAGAAATAAAATGTATGATTTACATGTAAGAGCTAAAATTTGACCACCAACAGAAGACTGTGTTCAAGTATAAAGTATTTGTTTCTTAATTTGAAGTATATTTTTGCATGTCTGCTTAGTATTATCTATTCTCTCGGACATTGGAGAGGAACATCATCGTTCCCACGATATAAGTAGTTTAGACTAACGTTTAATTGTATTATCGAGTGGTAAAATTCTTTTTCGGGACTGAACAGAAAAAACCTTGTTCCGTTGGCACTTTTCAAGAAAAAGTTAACACAAAATGAAACCATTTGATTTCTAGTGGCGGGCTTTGGATTTTTTTCCTGGGGTTTTCGCCTCAACGTTTATTTTTGGTTAACTATTGACTGCATTTTTATGAAAGCCCTGATATGTTTTACTTTGTTCATTGCACCCCACAATAACATTGAAGAGAACTTTTTAAAATAGTCATATATATCATATATTAATGTGTAATATATAAGATAGCAACAAGGTTATAAAGTTACAAGCGAAAAATTTCATACACTCCGTCTGACAAGTGTTTTGACTTAAACAAGACCCATCAGTGATGTTCTTCTCAAAATTTTAAACGACAAAATAAACTAAATTAGAAAATTATGAGACTTCTTTATCTCAGATGAGTTCAGATGTTGACTTTTGTGTTTCGTATTGTCCTTCTTTAATGAATTTGACGAGAACGTAAGCAACGCCAGGGATGTATAAAAAAACAGGAACTGCTTACCTTTCTGAAGCACCTGAGTTATTTTAAATTAGCTTTGCTGATTGCTATTCAGTCATTTTTTTAAGCGTTCCGATTTTGCATATTTTTTTTTATTTTTTATGTAAACCGGTTTAGATTTGCAACTTGGACATTGGGTTCGTCCAATCAAAATTAAGACTAGCTTTTTAGACCATTGCGATCCACCAGTTCTCCGGTATGACTGATTCGTTTTTGTCATTTTCTCTGGACTATGAGATTGATCATTCAAGTTCGGTAGTTTTGTTATTACCTTTATTTCTTATGTCTTGGAATTATCAAAATCTTACGATTTACAAGGAATAAAAAAATATTTATAACGTCAAACGAACTTAAATGATGATTTTGTATAGTGTATTATATTTCTTTGTTGTGCATGGTTGTTGATGTACGTATATATTTTTCCACACTTTAATTTAAAATTTTCATTAATTTATTGTTTTGTGTTTTTTTATCTACCATACTACATCTAACTTATTATTTTAGTTTTTAATCAAGAGCATAGTATTTGCACTATTTTTTTTCCAATATCTCTCCTCAGCTGTCGCTTTTTAGATTTTTTTCATAAATAAATCTAACACTATATTATTCTATTTGTATCATACATGGAAGTATATCCAAATAAAATACATTTAAATGAAATTGATAATCGTGTTCAGATTTATCAGGCGTAGCAAAATTTATTGTCTGGAACTTTGTTGTCATTTGTATTTCGAACACACGTGAAGGTTAGCACTGCTGGTGGAGTTTAAATTCCCCGAGGTTAGCCCGCTCCGGCACCAACACTTTTGAGTTGGAGAATACATCAAAGCTTTAAATTATCCGTCTAAATTTCAAAATTGTCTAAACCCTAAGGTTCTTCCTACCCCAGACATAGGTTGAATATCTTAGTAATAATTTGGTTCCCCAGTTTGGTATTTTGGTTATACTGTTCTATGCTCTTCATATTCATACAGTGTTTGGCATTTTCAATATTTTTGGTAGAGCGCCTCTGATGAGTCTTGAATAGACGAAACGCGCGTCAGGCGTAGCAAAATTTATTGTCTGGAACTTTGTTGTCATTTGTATTTCGAACACACGTGAAGGTTAGCACTGCTGGTGGAGTTTAAATTCCCCGAGGTTAGCCCGCTCCGGCACCAACACTTTTGAGTTAGATACATCAAAGCTTTAAATTATCCGTCTAAATTTCAAAATTGTCTAAACCCTAAGGTTCTTCCTACCCCAGACATAGGTTGAATATCTTAGTAATAATTTGGTTCCCCAGTTTGGTATTTTTGGTTATACTGTTCTATGCTCTTCATATTCATACAGTGTTTTGGCATTTTCTATATTTTGGTAGAGCGCCTCTGATGAGTCTTGAATAGACGAAACGCGCGTCAGGCGTAGCAAAATTTATTGTCTGGAACTTTGTTGTCATTTGTATTTCGAACACACGTGAAGGTTAGCACTGCTGGTGGAGTTTAAATTCCCCGAGGTTAGCCCGCTCCGGCACCAACACTTTTGAGGTGGAGAATACATCAAAGCTTTAAATTATCCGTCTAAATTTCAAAATTGTCTAAACCCTAAGGTTCTTCCTACCCCAGACATAGGTTGAATATCTTAGTAATAATTTGGTTCCCCAGTTTGGTATTTTGGTTATACTGTTCTATGCTCTTCATATTCATACAGTGTTTGGCATTTTCAATATTTTTGGTAGAGCGCCTCTGATGAGTCTTGAATAGACGAAACGCGCGTCAGGCGTAGCAAAATTTATTGTCTGGAACTTTGTTGTCATTTGTATTTCCATTGCCACAAACTCGTGTAAATATTTTAGGCATTTATATCATATTAAAAATAATACAATAATTCTTGGAAACCAATTATTAGAATCTTCTGAAAAAGATATCATCGATTTTGCCGATTTTAATAATTGGGATTCGCTATATTAAGGTTTATTTCCATCAGACCTGCATTTTCAAATTGTGAGACATGCATCATTAACGGACCAAAAAGTATCACGTGCCTCTTAACGGACCATGTTTCTCAAAGTAATACCAATTTTGGCATTTTTGTCCCAATATTAATATTTTGGTCCAGAAAATCCTTCTCTTATGCTTTTTATTGTGCAAGTAGCACAAGACTTACTATAAAAAATGTTTCAATGACTAAAATAACGTATTTTGATGCATTTTTCGTCATTATAAGGACACATTTTTGCAGAGGGTAGGTCTCCGCCTTTCCGTTTTGCGAAGAAGTGTCAAATCAAATCAAAATGGTTTTTGCGGGAAGTTTTTCGTGAATAACAACCATTTAGACACATCTATCACAAGTTTCACTTATTTACTGTATTTTAGCCTCAGATTTAATTTCGTAAAAATAAATGAATTTTTTGTTCATAAAACTACTTAACGGACTGCCTCGTGCAACATATAACGGACAAAACCGTAGTGTTAACCTATGGTAGAAACACGTAACGGACAAAATGCCTCGATAAACGGTTAGGCCTCCTTGTTATAAATAGCTTGTTACTGTACATGTACAATAAAAGAGTCATGTGTTTAACAGTTTAATTAACTTCAATCAACCTTACCTTTAGATAATTTTAATAACTATATTTTTGTCCGATTCAGGGTTTATAAGTGACCATAAGTGTAGGGGACGGAAACGAATGAAAAGAAGTATGTGAGATTTCTGTTCGGAATTTTCTAGACTCTATATAAGTTGGAAGAAATTGGATTAGCTAAATTTATACTCGATTTTTTATGAGATCTGGTATGGTGGGCTTGACTTAAGTTATCTAAAGTTCTACCCAGAACAGGATTTGAACCTGTATCTCTTGTTATCATAAACAAGCGCTTTTCTTTAAGCTATCTAGGTTACATATAAAGGACGTATCATTTTTTTACATGGGAGGGGGGTGGCCAAAATTAAGGGCGGATCAAATTTATTTTGCCATTTTGAAAAGGGGGGCTCAATTTTTTTTTCTTCTTGAATGTGGGGGGTTCAAGATTTTTCATTTATAGAAATTTATAATCCATACATTTCTGAGAGGGGGTCATTTTTTTCTGTAATACAAAGTACCAAAGACTATCAAAACAGCATTTAGCCTTGCTTTGTGTACTAAAATAGCATTAATGATCCACATATAAAACCATTTTGTTTTTTATATTGTATGTTTTTTCTGGGATTATCTTTACGGATAGCAAGTCAAAGGGATCGTCAGACTCATCCAATGAGGAATCTATTTCCCTTATTTTGTGAGGAGTATTTTCCCTCATTTCTTTGATCTGCATCATAATCATTTCACATATGACATGATCAGCTGTGTCAACAGTGGTAACCTTAGATTTGACATAGAAGACTTGATTTTCCCCCGTCACGAAGCAGGTTGATATTTCAACTTGAGGTTATAAGGGGGGTCATTTTTTTGGTCATTTTTCTAAAGGGGGGATAAAACATTTTCTAATGAAATTATTTGGGGGAAAAAAGAAAAAAAAATAATAAGCTTGATTTCAAAATGACCAGCCCCCCTCCCATCATTAATACATATTTAGCTTTACGCAGTCTGCGAAATAAGCAGATTTCCCGCAACCCCGGCCCTTGCTGGTAAAAATGTTGAATGTACACGTCACAGGGACAATCCAAGAGTTCAGGATTCAGGCAATGATTTTTCATTTAAATAAGTTAATATGTACTATATACTGTGCAGATAGAGAAAAATTTGTTGCTTGTTTCAACAGAGGATGAAAATTGAAAGGGTTCTGTTATTTTGCTTGTAGAATACTATTGCACATAGAGAAAAGCTTTTTCTTGCTTAAACATTCAGGTCATTTAGCTCTATAAAAGTCTTCATAGAATGACCAAATGAGCTCCTGGGAGCCTCTTGTTTATCTTTGCTTCTAATCACTTTCTGAAGAGTTAACCTAGCTGAGACATCCACAATATAGCAAGGAACACAGTCCATACAAAATGAAGTCAAGTCTATTAGGGTCAAAGATGATTAAATAATTCACAATCTTGTTGTTTTTCTGTTTCCTTAGACACATTTCTCAATAAAACTAAGAAAAAATCATAGCCATAATGCTTTCATTGATTTGTTTTATTACAATTTTAAAAAGGGTACCCTCTTCAAGGTTTTGGCCAGTTTCCTCTGTGAAGACTTAAAATGAACGCTTTATGCTTCTGTAATTGTTGGGTTATATTCAAATAGAAAATCTGGGTTGAAGTGATGCCAACAATATCTTAGCAAGGATTTGAGTGCAAAAATATTCTCATATTGAGGGATTTTAGTTCTTCAAGAAGGAAAAACTATGTTCAGAACCAACTTTTTTACTACAAAGACAACTTGGAGCCTCCAAATATCTAAACCAGGCCTATAAAGTGCTTGAATATGACAAAATCGGCAAGACTATGGTAAATAAATTGATACATGTAGAATGAAAAACATTATTTGGAATTAAAATGGATTTTATATGCCAAATTAAGATTTTTTCAGGTGAAATTGGTGCCCCAGGCATATATAAATAGCCAACTTTTTCAAAGAATTCAGATATAAGCCTGATGAAACTTATGTTGCTATATGAAAAGAGGGTGCACAACACAGAAATCACCAATATATTGTGCAAGCTTATCAGATTTTTACAGAAAGTAGTCTCAATATCTGTAAAATCACAGTTTTTACTTTACCGCACACAAGAAGCCTATATTTTGCACATCACAAAACACCATAAATAATAAAATATTGAATTCATTTGGAGTTTTTTGGCTGAAATCAGTCATAATGTATATCTAGAACATTTTTACACCATTTGTTTGGTTAGAAAGTCATCATTTCTAAAAACAGAACAGTTCCCATATGCGTGGAGAGGTCAAGAAAGCCTTCATTTCTTTGTTTCAACTAAACATATGCAAAGTGCTGAAAAAAATTTACCGGATCAAATATAGCAGTTTAAATTGGATGGAAGCTATGATTTAAAGTAATTCTTACTAAAACTAGAAACTGTAGTCTCCTGAATCCACTGTTTCTCATATTAAAGACAAAATATATTTGAATGTCCAAATTTGTTAAAAAAGTACTATTATAGCAAAAAATAAAGGGTAACTTTAGCAAATTGTGAAAAAAAGTTTTAAAATTCTTAAAAGTGGTCAACAATGTGGTTTCCAATGGAATAAAACAGATAAAATATACTAATTTGATATTAAACTTTACTATGAAAACCAGTACTCAGGTCTCAGTCTTGTATTGTTTTTCCCATAGACTTCAATAGTAGACCTGAGATTTTTGGATTTTTTTTTTAAAAATAGTTAAAATGATTCAATACAACTTTTGCTATATTTTACCAATAAAAGAAGTGTCAAAAAAACATTTTTAAGGGGGAGATGAAAAAAAGTGCCACGAACTTTGGTAAACCACAGAAGTCTGAACTAAATATATTTTTTTCTACTTTCACGTTTACTTCAAAAAGCAAAAATACACCCCTTTTCATGAATTTTTTTTATTAGAAAATACAATTTTCTCTTTTTTAAAACATAATGATGTCATAGTGTAGCGTCTTACCATCAATAAGAGCCAAAAGTTAGAGACAAATGCTTGAAAATTAATGCTGCAAACAACACAGAGAAAAGGCACTATATTTTAATAGCATCCATGTTTTGACGTCCACCCGCACAACTACAAATTATAGTTCAAGTAGCACTGAAGACACTGCATGTTACCCAATAGACTTATCATGTATAGCAAAAAAAATGATAAAATATTTCCAAGTAATGGGTCACAATTAAGAATAAATATCTTTTTTTTATAAAATCAAAATATTAGATACATGTATTATTCATTAATATGAATCACTTAATACATGTGTTTTGTCCATACATGTTGTTGTGTTGAATATAAATACATCACAGAATATAAGTTAATCACAGGCAAAGATCCAAGGAAAGGCATACAAGGCATACGTCAACACTTAAACTGACTAAAGTAAGACTATTTGCATAAAAAAATACACAGATATATAATTATTCGGCATAATTTCGGCAAGGACTGGAAAACAATGTTTATCATGCCCCCCCCCCCCAACATAAACTTAAATCCTAGATCTTCCCCTGAATCATGTTAACAAAGAAGTTAGAATCAGTTTTTTTTTCAATGCAGTTTGCATTTTCAACTCTATAATTGGGCTCTAAACATATGTATACTGTTTATGCAACAAATACATACATGTATGTAATACACATGCAGGCACGTTAATACATGCACTTACACCTTAAAAAAACTTGTAAGTATCCTGTCTGTCATGCAGTGTTCATTCTTGGCTATTTCAATTGCTCAAGTGTTTGAATGTCATTTAGTTTTCTGTGATTTTATCTAGTCAGTTAAATATAGCTGGTGTTTCATGATTTTATAGAGGGTAAAAAGTTGATAAAAAAAAGAAAGTGAATTTGCATATACCTCAAAGCTTGAGTCATTCTTTATCAACTTTTGCAGTCTATTAATATGAAATCAAATCTTTTTTGTTGTTCCTTTAAAATAAGGGTTGTAAAATTACAGGGAAAAGAAACATATTACAAGTCATTTAAACTAGAGGTATACATGGTTTTGTAGAACTATTCAAAATTTACTAATGTTTTTCTAATCAAACTATCCTTAAATTTTATTTTTAAGTATTGTTTTTGAATTATCTTTGTTTCCACATGTTACTCAAAATACATGTGAATTAAAAACCTGGTAATTTATAATTTCAACTGATAATACCTGTGCAATTCTGGTGTTTATTGCTAGTTTGACAATACCCCAGCATGGCATCTCTCCCCATCAGTATAGGACTTTAATTGATATAAAGTGAATTCTCTTGGACATGGTGATGTATATAGTGTAAGCCCGTTATAAAGTTAATATACTAATTGACAAATAAAATAAGAGCAACAGCAACAACAATGAAAACTATAAAGTTGGCCAGTTCTTATAAACTTTAACATATTGATTTTAAATTTTGCAGATTAAATGAACAAGTGAACAAGCATGACAAGAAAGGGCTAAACTTTTTTTATTAAGTTCTTTTGCACTCTTTAGACAAATTAAACCATGCCATCTAAGTGAAAACAGCTAGATAGCTATCAAAAGCCATCTTTCAGAAATCATCCTTTTATAAATTCAATTAAATTGAGTTAAAAGATATGATATTTAATTGTTTTAATTAGTGTTTGACTGGTCTGCGGTACTGAGATGATCCCCTCAATATCCCTATCGTGTCTCACAACTATGTTGTGTTCTATGGTCATTACCGGATCCTAAGATTGCAATGGAAGAGAGAGGTTTGGCGCCATAAAACCTGGTTTAACCCACCATTTCGTTTGAAATGTCTGAACCAAGTCAGGACCATTGCGATCCACCAATTCTCCGGTATGACTGATTCGTTTTTGTCATTTTCTCTGGACTATGAGATTGATCATTCAAGTTTGGTAGTTTTGTTATTACCTTTATTAAGTATAAGACAGAAATCAATTGTTTTATAATAAAAACAAATACACCTTAAAATTCATCAGACTTTTCTTTGCATACATGTAAGTGATTTGACTGTAAATATTAGCAATATACCACTTACCCCGGTATTAGGTTAATGTGTCAAAACTTTTTTTATATATGGGTTGGATACACTTAAGTTAGTCATTCAAGCCACATGCACAGCCTTGTATTAAAATATCTGATTTTCATGATTTTTGCCAATGTCTGTAAGACATTGAATATACAGTGTATAGCAGTTTCCTAAAAAAATGTTTACCCCTAAAATGCCTTCATGTCACTAATTAGGTACATGTAGATGGCATATACAACTATTTTGTTGGTCTGTCTGTAAATTTACCTGAATTTTATGGCGGTACAAAATGTATTATTATCAATGACAGGACATGAATATGAAAATGAAAATCATCATACTAAAAGTATACCCTTGACAATTTAGCTTAAACATGTTAAGGATTCAGTGAAATCTTATAAAAATAGAGCATGTTGTGAGGAATAGAATATTTTGCTTACATTCTTGTTGTTTATTAATTGATTTGATTATTGTCAAGGAATATCAAATCTACATATTTATGTATTCCATAGACCTGTGAATTTAAATCTGTTGAATTATAATACAGGTCATACGGTTAGTTATATTAAAAGATGCAGTGCGGAAAGCAGTGTCAATCTTTAATAATTTGCAGTGAAATTATAGTGCGCAGAAACTGACCATTTTAACATGAAGGAGTCCTTGTTTTTTTTTTGTCAGAGATTTTCGTAGATATATTTTTTATAACTTCAGAATATTTGTTTTAAAATCTGGTGCCATTTCATACATTTTATATACTAGACATCCACAAGTCTGAAATCTGGGTCTATTAATGTCGAGAACTTAAAACGTCTTTGGTCTAGTAAAATTTAGCCTTTTTTGAATTTAGACCATGGGCCAATTGCAGAACCGCGAGCAGTGCCAAATGGCCTCGTTGAAGGCTGCTGGTGGTTGTCCATTGTGGTTTTTCTAAATTGCGGTTTAATTGTGGGTTGTGTCGCGTACACTTATTCCACATCTCATTATTTTCTATTATTTCCAGGTCAAGTACAGGTTGAGAAAATGGCGAGAACAAGTTAAGACCTGGTCGAGTACACTTTATCTACTGTTAAATAAATATGTAACATGTTTCTAATACTAGTATTACCATCATTTAGATGAGTGTTGCTGTTGTTCCCTGAAGATTTTTTTTTCACATTTTTAGGGGATAAAAGACAGAAGAACGAAACGACCTGTTTTTCCGTATTGATCCATTCGCCACACAGTTGTGAATGTCCCAACTTCGATTTAAATGAGATAGACGCTTTCACAAATATATCTATCGCATTTTGCAATCTAATTGCCGAATCAAAAGATCTGGTTACCGAAACAATATTTTCGAAGTGAATGTGACGTCTGGTTCCGATTGTGGAAAAATATTTTAAACTTTTATAAAATGGATATTTGTGGACTATTTGAAAACTGATGAGTTTCCACGATTACATATATCTTTAAGTTTTAAAGTAAAATGATGTTTAAGGCTCTGCGGCAGCTATACATTGATATCTTTGGGACTATGTTGGAACTATTCTGTACTGAACTAGAACTACTTTCCTCTCTGTCAACACCGGATGTATTATTTCCTTGCTCTGTACCAGTAGACGCTGGATGTATTGTTTCGTGACGTCACCATGTGTGCCGGAGGAATCCTGACGTGTTACTAGTGTCATTCTCTCAACGTCCGCACATGGTCGATTTCAATATAAACTACAAACATCTATATCTTTTAAGAAATAACAAGAAAGACGTAGCGTTCATGATGTAAAAGCATTAACAAAAGCATTTCTAACCACGATCACAAACGATAATTTGTGATTTTATATAGCACTATATTCGTAGACCACGAGCATGGCACCTCAGGTCTAAGTAGCTTTCGGCCTTTTGTCGTCTTTCTTGATCCGTTGATAAGCTACGAGATACATTTGTTCCCCTTGGATTTTTTTTTTGAAAATTTAAAAACACGACCTTTTACAACATGATTTGCTTGTTTACATTGAAAATACGCTTAAGACTTTCATATGGAAATGGCACGTTTATAAATCATGTCAAAGTAAAGCATACAAACTACCTTTTTCTACGTGCAAAGACTTTGTGTTCACCCTTGTAATCATTTACAACAGCGTATCGTCCATATATACCAAACGGGATCTAGTACAGTTAAGAGGTGAAATCATACTCTATCGGATGGAAGGGTTTTATCTAAATGGATACCTTGGGCCTCATCGGGAACCGGAGTAGCTACCCGGTTCTATCATGGCTCGGCGGGTTTGCCATTAAAAAAACCCGATCCTGGTCTGTTGGTATCAGTCCAGGCGAGGGAAGACCAGATCGCATTCCTTCGTTAAAAAAATGTGCGATCCAGCTGCGGTTGTACTTCCCCTAGTGCAACTGCAATAAGGGGGTCGTAAAGGTATACGAATTGGTAGGCTCTAAAGTCCGATAGGTGGATGTAGCCTCTTTTACACTTTTGGACACTTATTGCATTTTTGTCTATTCGAGACTCATTAGAGGCGCTCTACTAAAAATATTGAAAATACCAAACACTATATGATGATAAACAGCATAGAACAAAAAACACTTATTTATTGCAATGATCGAGATGTGATTGTCAAAATCTGACACTGTAAGAAATTAAAGAAAGTGCAAAATCCAAAATCAAGAGTGGTCTTAAGTGCTCCCAAAGAACCAGCAATTTCTTTGTAATACATCTTTATATTTCCTTTGAGATATATAGTTAATATACATTCAGTAAAACTCTAATCGATAATCTAGCTACTCCAACTAAGAATTTTAATTGTCAAATCCATTAATGAAAGCAACTTAAAACGGTAGATATCTGCTTCAGAAACAGGAAAATATCATTTTATTTTTAAAACTCTAAAATTACACGGAGTACAGAATTGTTTTAAAAATGAAAATTTTCATTTCCTGTGCATTTTATTCATTTCAGGTCAGTCGAATTTTCTCGCTCTTTCCTCATAATGGATTTAAACTGTGTCCCGAAATTAAATGGCCTAGAGTTACGGCGCTTTGGTCGTTGTTAGCAATAAATTTGCACATAAAATCTTTAAAAAGGATAAAAAAAATATCAAACAGACACACCAAATTTATATTTGGCGTACATCAACGTGCATTCATCAAATAATTTGAAACTTGGTATTTTGACAGAAATTGCACAGAAAAATACGAGGGAAACCACTTTCCATTTCATCTACGTTAGGGTCACCCTTATTTAAGAAGTGAAATGCCCACTAAATAACAAATCTCTTAATGAAATGTTTTGTTGGAGTAGCTAGATAATCTCTTTAATCCACATCAACAGCCTACAAACAAGAACAAACTTGACGTTGAGAAATACTTTATGGAACACTCGCTGCTACTAACGGCTGCCTTACATGATATATCGACTGGTCATTTACTTAAATCGCTAAGCACATTATTGAATACTATAGGATGAAGCTTCATACAAAGTATCAGGAGACTGTGGGATGCAGTTCATTGCAAACTGAGACAGATATTTTTATGCAGAGGGACACAGAACGACGACGCATACAGGACGAATAAAGACGTCTTTACTACATCCCTTAGAAGGTGAGCTAACATCAATATGGTTTTATTGTTTTGTGTTTTGACACTGAAAAAAATATCTTTAAGTAAGTAAACTGGATGTAAACATTATACAAAAACATGTTACTACTTCTTACACTGAAGGCTGTAATGGAGTAAATAAGTTTATTTTTCAATTTTGTAACTTAGTAACATTCATTGCAACATACATTTCTTATATTTTGAATAATATGGAGATAACTTTTTTCATGCCTGTTTATGAGATTTTCATTTTTTGTATTTTATAATTTTGCATTAATTAGTTAAATCTATTTGTAGTAAAGCTCAGGTGTTAAAAATTTTATAAAACAAATTACGCATTTAGAATCAAATTGAACCTGTGTTTGTCTGTTCATAACTAAATGAAACCTCACACATAGCTCTATACATATATAATAATACAAACCCGGAATGAATATTTACTTTGGTATAATTTGTAAATAGCTTTAGAAATTGACGTATTATTCTACAACGAATGTTATAATTGAACTTTAAAATAAAACTCTTACATGCATCGAATAAAGCATTTCAGTTATCAAAAGAACAACCAATCAAATATAGATTACAACAGGACAAATGAGGCTAGATATATCGGTAAATTAACGTGAAATGACACTAATTAAAATAAAAAAATGGAAATCCTTGTTCATGTAATACGTTCTGATAGTATATGTTTTTTATGATTGTGGAGATTTTTTTTATTCCGTTTATAGTTATATGTTAAAGGCATATTGTCTACGAAAAATTATTTTTTTGTAAATCCAAAAAATTGTCGTCAGACTATTCGTTTTGTTTATTTAGAAAGATACGAACGTTCAAAATACCACTAGGGTACCTTATTACTTCAAAAATTGAAAAATATATAATATTTGTAAAGCTTTACAAAAATTCATATTCATGAGATGTAAATGAGCTGTAAGCATGCGCACTATACTTTCTTTGATTGAAAACTTCCATAGTTCTTGCACGTGGTGCATAATCTGTTTCTCGAAGTTTTAGCTCAGAAGAAAATTAAGACGGCAACCGAATATTAGAGCTACTACATGAATAAAACTGACATTTATTGCCTGTATTAAGTTTTGAATGTGATTTAAAAGGTAAACACGAAAAATATTGGTATTTTTTCAACATATCAATGTATTCGGGGACAAAACCCGAGATTCCGATTAGTGTCCGCGTTAAAACTACTCAATCTAAATCTGTGTCAATGTGACGTAATGCAGGTAAATAAAATATCAATAAATATTGTCGAGCTATTTTGATCAAAATAAACTACTTTTGAGGCAAAATTTGTAGCAAATTTGTTTTTCAATATTCATTTTATTGCATTTCTGTCTAATAGACACCAAAAAATTGGGGGGTAAAAAAATGAATTTGCCGTAGACAATATGCCTTTAATCGAGTTCAAGCGAATATTTAGAGAAATTATTTACAACCCTTTAAAAATGTTGTAGTACGGATATAAACGTTATCAAATATAAATTGCAACTAAGTTCCAGACAATTAATTTTACCACGCCTGACGCACGTTTTGACTATTCAAGCCTCATCACAGGCACTCTACCAAAAGTTAGAAATGCCAAACACTATATGAATGTGAAGAGCATAGATCAATTATTCCAAAAAAATGCCGAACAAAAAATCCAAATCATTACTAAGACAAACTATGTCTGGGGTAGGAAGAACCTGAGGATTTAGACAATTTTGAAATTTAAACGTATAATTTAGAGCTTTGATGTGTTCTACAACACAAACGTGTTGGTGCCGGAGCGGGCTAACCTCGGGGAATTAAAACTCCACCAGCAGTGCTAACCTTCACGTGTGTTCGAAATACAAATGACAACAAAGTTCCAGACAATAAATTTTGCTACGCCTGACGCGCGTTTCGTCTATTCAAGACTCATCGGAGGCGCTCTACCAAAAATATTGAAAATGCCAAACACTATATGAATATGAATTATAAATTATAAGAAATATAAATTACAATAAAATTCCAGGCAACAAATTTTGCTAAATGTAACAAACCCTATCATCAAGTAGTTGGTACGTAGACAGACCTAAAACAAAATAACTAAACAATAAAGTGGATGTGTACGCGATATCTACAGGAAGCAAACATTTTACATTTGTTCCTGGATAAAATAAGATAAAATGCATGTGTGACTCAAAACATATTCTAAAATTATTTTATAAAAACTTCATTCGTGATAAAATAACTATCATTGAGTTGAAAGTTTCAAACCTAAGCTATTGTAAAGATTTATGGCACATATATGTATTGCAGGGTTATACTAGTTTTATGTAGGGACATAATGTTAATCGAAACATATTCTCAAGGAAGACTTTGAACACAGCCCTGTGATCTACGTGATGTCTTACCAATCGTTAACTTTCCCTTCTTGTGTAGCAACATTCCGCCAGTAACAGCTTGAAGTATACGTATCACAATCGATTCGATATTCCAGAGTTTGCGGGACTTACATCGATTTTCTGAGCACGGCAGAGCGTCACGTCTGACGCAAAAATTGCTAACACAAAGTAATGTGGCTCCTCAATTGCTGTCTTCACTCAAGAAATTTATCAAACGACATCATGCGCTTATAGACAAATTGGAATTTCTATTCCCAGATGAGTGCAGATGTTGGTTTGTCATGGGCTATTGTTCTGTCGTCATTTACCAGGTTTGACACAATGAATTGGCAACACGACGGATGTGCTACAGGAAACAGAAACTGTTTACTCTTCAGGAGCATACGAGTTCACTCATGTTATGGGTTGAGTTCGCGAAGTTGATTTCTGTTCAGTTGTATTTGTGTTTTCATGCTTTGTGTTTCTTCGAACTGTTTCTTCGTTCGTGTTTACATGTTTTGTCATAGCTGTTTCAGATAACTGACTCTCGAATGCCCCATTGTTACCTCTTCGCTTCTTTACAATCAGATCACAAAAATAAACATACAATAAAAATCAAATAGATAACAATTAAACACAATAGAAGAAACTTAAAACAAAAAAGAACGAAATAAGCGTAGGCGACTCTCTAGAGAACGCTCAATGTTACTAACAGCTAGCCCAGAAACAGCATTCGAGCTTTGAATTGCATAGTTACATTATATAATACCATAAGATAAAGCTTCGTGGTGAATATCAGAAGACTGCGCGATGCATTGTGGAAGTAAACAGAAGTATGATTCTGATGAATGCAGAATGACTATACAGGGCCCAAAATTGCTTGACGACCCGCGAGTATGTGTATAAAAACTTCATGGAAACGGCATCATCATCAAGAGAAAGTAATTGCGTTATTGCAGAGCACTACAGATTGTAGACTTTATAAATGTGTCGTATTAAAAACAAACTTATCAATGTCGAGGGGGGAATCACGGAAAAGCCAATACCTATTGATTTTGTTGAACAATCTGTTTTTTGTTTTATCCAATTTTATCTAATAAAAAAACCTAAAAGGGCACAGTCTTTTTGTAGCATTACATGCATAGGTAGTAGAGCTCACGTTAAAATGGTTTTAGTTTAGTTTTGTGTTATGACATGATAAATTATACATCAAAGCTAGTAAACCAGGTGTAAAAGTATTTTTTAATTGTAAGAAACTATTTCTTTGCTTAAATGTTACGATGGAAAAGAAACTTCACAAATCCTGTTTTAGTCTTCAGAATATATGAAATGCCCACCAAGCATTCTGTGGAAAAATGTTCATTTTTGAAATTTACTGGAAATATATCAGCATTTAAATTTGTTGAAATTCAGGATGATGTTTGCAAATGTGTTTATCTGTCCAAGGAAATGAAACACAGTTCGTTAATTATACACATATTACAATACAAAGCAGGAATGAAATATTTGTTTTGTTAAATTGTAGACAACTTTAAAAAATTGACGTATTAAATTACATTAATTGCAGTTTAACATAAAGCAAATTTAAGGAACAACCCATTATTAAGCTGAACAAATAAGGATTTGTATAGCAGTTGATTAATGTAAATTGACACAAATTAAAAGTACACATTTAAAGAAAAATCTGTACATTAAAAAATGGAATATCCTTGTACATTTCAAAAGGGTTTTGTTTACTTTTTCATAAAATAAAACTCTTTTATCATTTTGTTTTCTTTTTCAGCTTTGTGATTGAAGTTTGATTGTGATATGCCAGGGGACTAATCTATCTTCAGAAATATGAGTTGACACTGCTTCCATTGTCGAAAATGCTTTATTTGTATTCATTTAAAACAAACTTCATGCCATTTTTTGGTTACTCGTCACAAAGATGTTGTAGTTTATTTTTAGATGTCACAAGCGGTCATTCATATGACAATTAAACATTCCTTCCATTAATTTTTGTCTTGTTCATGTGTTTAGGGTACTATCGAATTTGTCACTAGGTATGACCGGTTATAAAATGATGCCATAAGTATGCTTTGCCATTTCAGGGGTCAACTTAAATCTCTACTAAAGCATCGGGTATTACAGGCTATCGTTAACGTAAGGCGGTCCAAAATTTACGGTGTGTGAAAATTGAGAGAAGAGAAAATAGTACAGTGGGACAACACTTATTGATGAAATGTCGACTACTATTTAATACCCATTGTCGCTATTTCCATTTCTTTAAAATCATGCACCATAGATTGTTTTGAATTGCATGGAAATTTTCAGCGGTAACGATAGCGGGTAATACACCAAGTATAAAAGTCTAATCGGTGAAGTAAGCAGTTACATACTTAACTTAACATTAAATGTCGTACAATGAAGGTTATAACAAAATTATCGAACTTGGAGAATCAATCTCAAATGTCAGTAAGACAAGACAAAACAAGGAAGACATACCAGAAAAAATGAAGATCGCAATGGTCCTGACTTGGTTCAGGCATTTCAAAAGAAATGGTGGGTTAAACCAGGTTTTAAGGTGCGCCAAATCTCACCCTGCATGTACTAATAATTTTAATTAAGAGAAGCATATTAAAGTTTATATAAGTTTTAAGTTGAAATTTGGAAAAGGATGGGTTGCGATAAGACCCTTTTTCAGCCCACCTCGAAAGTCAAAAATAAAATTAAGTAAATTCTAGCTCAAAATGTCTTGTTTGAAAGGTTAATATTTCTATTTTTTGGAAATAAACGTCTGTGGTTGAAAAGCTTATTTTATTTTTTAGTAACTGGTGCTTGAAATGAACCACCGCAAATGATTTTAACATTGTGCTTATGGGAAAGTTGCATAAATGAGCGATATATATCCTTCCCGGAAGTATAGCCTTGCACGCGGAACCAGCTCCATATTTTATTCAAAAACTTGCATTACTAAAATACATCTTTTATGAAAGTTTCAAGCTGGTTCCGCGTGCAAGACATACTTAAAATTTAAAAAGACTATAATTTTTGAACTTGTTGTCAGTAGTTAAAAATTGTGCGAAATCTCTCTGTTTTATTCTTTTTTCTTGAGATTAGCGGTCATTTCAATTTCAAAATTGTTGTTTAAAGTGATGTTTATATATGATGAACCTTTTACAGAATTTTAAACACTGGCTTCAAGTATTTCAGCACAAAATGTCAATTTATTTAAGCCCTACCTTGAAATTTTCTTTAAATCAAGATGAAATTTTCATTCAAAATGGTTCAATTTTGAACAAGATTTTTGAAGCTGTGTTCGTGCAAACGTATTTTAAAGTAGTCTTTTACAACAGTACAATCATTTTGCTACAAAATAAAATATAAAGTAACATGCTATGAAAACTTCCCCTATTGATGGGCCAAAATAGGGCCTTATCGCAACCCATCCTTTTAAAATCTATTCTTCTCCCCGGCATTGCCATGACTTTTTTAAATGTAACATTCTGCTTGTACATTTTTGTTTTTACAGTGTTCTGCATATCTTTTTATTTATTTTTTAGTGTCCCTTGTGTGTTTTAAATAGACGTTAAGCCCATCTGGATCAGTTTTAATTAGAAGTGTAACTTTGTTAAATCGAAGCAGACTTATTGCTTGAAAATAAAACGTATTGGAAGAGAAATTTCCGTCATGGTTGTTGCAAAAAAAATCACTTCAAAAACTCAACCCTCTTAATAAGAATATCGACCTGGTGCATTTCACGTAAAATCGTCTTTATCAATTTAACATGAAAAAGACAAAAAAGCCTTAATTCAAACAAAAAAATGCCTGTATATGTTAAATTCCCTCAAATTTGACTTTAACCAAGACAGGGCCGTTTCGCTTATATTTAATTCTTTAATTATGTAACTACCCATTTTGACATTTATGTCTTTGTCATTTTTGAAATCGACCATTCCGCCCAAAAAATCCAAAGACAAACACTAGAAATCAAATTGTTTCAAATTGTGTTTCACACACAACATATATGCATGGTTCTGAAATTAACCACTCAAAAATGCAAATAAAAGTATAGTAAAAACTAACTAAATTTGAGGAATAGTTTCAGAAAAGAACAATCAAGGCAGATATGCAAAAATACTCTTAAAATGATTTGGACAATATACAAATTCTTAATATTTTAACACACCATGTTTCTGCTTGTGGTTACGTTAAGCTCTTAACTCATATAATTTATGTTTAAAGAAATAATACATCCCTGTACAAGAAACGGTAGGAAGAGCTGTAAGAAATTAAAGTCATTGCAAATTCCAAAATCAGCGTCTTCATGGCCCCAGAAATAAGTACAACATACACAGGTAAAATTATAATAAATGTCAATATTTATCTTATAAAATTATTTGTTTGAAAGAAGCAAAGAAGGCACCAATGAGGCATTCGAATGTCGCTTGTTTGAAACTAAGTGAAAAAAAATTGCAGACGATGATTAATAATTTAAAAAATATGGAAACAAAAAAAAAGTTAAAAAGTGACTTATATATTGGTTTTAAAAAAATTATAGATATATCTTGCATTTTAATCTTAGATAAAGGGCATTGAATAATTAAATTGTGAATATAAAGTTCACGTTAAGTAATTTACCTGTAATTAGACATTCATATGTTATTTCCAGATATTTATATACATTCTTGCACGGGTCAACATCATGATTCGACTTGACCTCGCACTGCTGTTGGGATTGGCATCTTGTTTTAACATTCTGAGTCTTATCTTGTCCACAGCTGTAGGTTTCAGATGAAATAACAGTTTTATGGGGACACTGTGCTGAATCTCTACGGCCGTAATATGCCTCCACAATATTTATTGATGAGCCAGGACATGTGATAGAGCCAAGGTCATTTTCACAAATTATTTTCTGTGTTCCTTTGAGTATGAAAAACAGAGAAAAAATTGGATTTGATCATTAATCTAACATAATCTTTATTATTAAGACATATATACTCAGTTTTGTAAAATATTCATAATTCATACTATGAAACAGATTAGCTCACTTTTTGTACCGATTCTTCTCTGGGAGTGAAATGCAAACTGTAACTGTTTACTACCACAGAGCACCGGATTTTACTCTTGTTATGACTTGAGTTATCGTTGTTGCATGCTATCCAGTTGTTTTTATCTTTTAATGTTTATGTTTTGTGTTTTTTTGTGCTGTTTCCGTTCGTGTTTACTATTTTAATTTTTGACCATTCACATTCGAATTCCCGATTGCTAATCTTTTGAGAAATTAAGATAATAATTTCCAGTGGTCTATGTCAGATGCGTAAAAAAAATTGATAATGATTTTACCTGACAAATGTCTTTTTTTTTATTCAGAATGTGAAAATACCTCAAAACGCTCACATCTTTTAAGCTTAGCAGCCAACTATTGAAACAGACAATTCAAACCACAATGGGTCCCTCTCAGTTTTTGATATTCCATGCTTTGATTAAAATGCTGCGCACAAGGGTTTACTTTTTGAAAAATGCATATAAAGCATAGCCAAATTAGTCGCTTGTATACCACTTAAAAAGTGCACAAAATATAACAAAAGATTTATAATTTATTATTAACTGTTAATATTTTGGATTTATAGATACATAAATTCAATTGTTCATGGTGCATTAAGCAGACAAACGGAACTTATGTTTATGGTTCAATAAACCACCAAAATTATAACAGTTGAATCTTTAATGTGCAGGTTAAGGCGTTACGAAAAAATAAATCATGTAAAGTCATACCTGCCGAAGAGACTACTGGAAAAACTGTAAAAATAATACAAGTAAAAATAAGTTTCCAAATCAGCGTCCTCATGGCACCATCAACATGTTCAGGTTACACAATGAAATGTCAATATTTTTCTTTTAATCATTTGTTAGATAGAAAAAAGGATATGAAATTGCAAATCACTGCGATTTATAATTTATCGAAATCATTACTGATAATGATTTTTTTTAAAATAATGGATCTTTCATTTCAATCTTTAAAAAGGGTTTTAAATAATTAAACATGCATGCCAGAAGGACACATAGCTGTTTCATGTGGAAACATTATTTATTTTAAACTTGTTAATCTTAACAAATGAATAATTACAACTCCAATTGTTAATCTATTCTCAAATGAGTGACCACAACGTAATAAAGCCTTTGCATGAAATTCTTTTTTATGCCTCGAATATCGATAATATTTTAACTCAATTTTACAAAGCATTTTATTATTCTTTCCTTAATGCTCTAATGCATGATACCATACGTTTGTTTAACTCATTCATAGAATGCAAATGTTTAATGAATTGTCTATGATCTTACATTCTAAGAGGTGGTTTCAGAGGGGAAAAAATTGAGGGTTGGCTCTAATTCTTTTAAGAAAATGGGAAAAAAACTGTGGTATTCGTGCAGAATATTGCCATGTTCCATAAATAGAACCCTATCTAAAAATGGACCTGTCCCTGATAGTATATCATTTGTATACATGGTATTCAAAAAGATCATACAGGAATCTGATATATATAAATATATTTCTTTTGGAGACAATGGTCTCCAAAAGAAATATATTTTAAAAACTTGTAGAACAAGAAGCATAAATGATAAGGCCTCAATTTTTAATGGTCTATAATTCATGCGTAAAAATTGCACAATCTTTCGGAGCACCTGAGTTCACTCTTGTTACGACTTGAGTTCGTGTTGATGATTTCCGTTCGGATTATTTTGTGTTTTGTGTTTCTTTGTGCTGTTTTTATCTGTGTTTATCGTTTTTTTCCTCGAAAAATCCTAGTTTATCTAACTCAGGGAAGTGCAAGCTGAAAGATGCAAAGAGAAAGCTTTACTAACCATCAGTGTTGAGCTTTCAATGATTTGTATTCACTTGAAGGTCGGAGACACTAGTGACGTCATAGTATACTTTACTCTATTGTAACGTTTAAGGTGGGACGTTACGTTAAAAACGACGTTACCGATAAAATTTACCTGTACACTGAAAAATCCGTCTGAACGTCGTGAAACTCCACGTCAATTTTAGTTAGATTCTATTGCATTTTTCACGTATAAGGAATGTTCACGAGTCAGTACCTTAAAAGCGAAGTCCATGACATATCCTTTATTTTACACCAATGCGTCCCAAATTTTCCAAGGATTATTATATTAGTTCTTGGTCAAAAGTTGGATATCTTTAGTTCATTTTTGTGTTTAAAAAGTAAAAATAAATGGTGTTGAAACTCTTTTCCTATATGTTTTTGTTAATTTCACGACTAAATTGCAGTTTTCAAATGCATTAATTTAAAAAACGATGTCCGTAACCCCCATTTTTTATTTCATATATGGATGTATATCACTAAGAACTATGCGTCTACCAATTTCATTAAAATCTGGATATATACCATTTTGTATCATCCCACCTTAAAGTTAACAGTTGCCTTAAGGTGGCCATTGACACTGAAAGAAGCAGAGGCACCAATGAAAAGGCAACGACGAAACTGGCAAACACGAACAAAAACAGCATGAAGAAACACAAAACACAGCATTGCTAAATGGCACAAAAGTTGCCTATGTCACTGAGATGATAAATTATTAAATATTTTATAATTTTCTAAGACTGAAACGCCAGATGAAAACAAATATCCGTCCAGTTTTGAATTTCTTATTTTTTATAAATAATTGATCATAAATTGCAGTTTTATTTCTACTTTGTTTGAAACAAATGATAAAAAGGCAAATATTGTCATTTCCAAAATGTCACTTGTTTATGGTGTATATGTTTCAGGCGCCCTGAAGACGATGATTTGGGAAATTGTATTTCCTTGTATTATTTTAACAACGTTTTTTACTGTTCATTGTGCAGGTCAGGATTATTTTCATACAATTTAACGTTAGAAATAAAATGTATGATTTACATGTAAGAGCTAAAATTTGACCACCAACAGAAGACTGTGTTCAAGTATAAAGTATTTGTTTCTTAATTTGAAGTATATTTTTGCATGTCTGCTTAGTATTATCTATTCTCTCGGACATTGGAGAGGAACATCATCGTTCCCACGATATAAGTAGTTTAGACTAACGTTTAATTGTATTATCGAGTGGTAAAATTCTTTTTCGGGACTGAACAGAAAAAACCTTGTTCCGTTGGCACTTTTCAAGAAAAAGTTAACACAAAATGAAACCATTTGATTTCTAGTGGCGGGCTTTGGATTTTTTTCCTGGGGTTTTCGCCTCAACGTTTATTTTTGGTTAACTATTGACTGCATTTTTATGAAAGCCCTGATATGTTTTACTTTGTTCATTGCACCCCACAATAACATTGAAGAGAACTTTTTAAAATAGTCATACATATCATATATTAATGTGTAATATATAAGATAGCAACAAGGTTATAAAGTTACAAGCGAAAAATTTCATACACTCCGTCTGACAAGTGTTTTGACTTAAACAAGACCCATCAGTGATGTTCTTCTCAAAATTTTAAACGACAAAATAAACTAAATTAGAAAATTATGAGACTTCTTTATCTCAGATGAGTTCAGATGTTGACTTTTGTGTTTCGTATTGTCCTTCTTTAATGAATTTGACGAGAACGTAAGCAACGCCAGGGATGTATAAAAAAACAGGAACTGCTTACCTTTCTGAAGCACCTGAGTTATTTTAAATTAGCTTTGCTGATTGCTATTCAGTCATTTTTTTAAGCGTTCCGATTTTGCATATTTTTTTTTATTTTTTATGTAAACCGGTTTAGATTTGCAACTTGGACATTGGGTTCGTCCAATCAAAATTAAGACTAGCTTTTTAGACCATTGCGATCCACCAGTTCTCCGGTATGACTGATTCGTTTTTGTCATTTTCTCTGGACTATGAGATTGATCATTCAAGTTCGGTAGTTTTGTTATTACCTTTATTTCTTATGTCTTGGAATTATCAAAATCTTACGATTTACAAGGAATAAAAAAATATTTATAACGTCAAACGAACTTAAATGATGATTTTGTATAGTGTATTATATTTCTTTGTTGTGCATGGTTGTTGATGTACGTATATATTTTTCCACACTTTAATTTAAAATTTTCATTAATTTATTGTTTTGTGTTTTTTTATCTACCATACTACATCTAACTTATTATTTTAGTTTTTAATCAAGAGCATAGTATTTGCACTATTTTTTTTCCAATATCTCTCCTCAGCTGTCGCTTTTTAGATTTTTTTCATAAATAAATCTAACACTATATTATTCTATTTGTATCATACATGGAAGTATATCCAAATAAAATACATTTAAATGAAATTGATAATCGTGTTCAGATTTATCAGGCGTAGCAAAATTTATTGTCTGGAACTTTGTTGTCATTTGTATTTCGAACACACGTGAAGGTTAGCACTGCTGGTGGAGTTTAAATTCCCCGAGGTTAGCCCGCTCCGGCACCAACACTTTTGAGTTGGAGAATACATCAAAGCTTTAAATTATCCGTCTAAATTTCAAAATTGTCTAAACCCTAAGGTTCTTCCTACCCCAGACATAGGTTGAATATCTTAGTAATAATTTGGTTCCCCAGTTTGGTATTTTGGTTATACTGTTCTATGCTCTTCATATTCATACAGTGTTTGGCATTTTCAATATTTTTGGTAGAGCGCCTCTGATGAGTCTTGAATAGACGAAACGCGCGTCAGGCGTAGCAAAATTTATTGTCTGGAACTTTGTTGTCATTTGTATTTCGAACACACGTGAAGGTTAGCACTGCTGGTGGAGTTTAAATTCCCCGAGGTTAGCCCGCTCCGGCACCAACACTTTTGAGTTAGATACATCAAAGCTTTAAATTATCCGTCTAAATTTCAAAATTGTCTAAACCCTAAGGTTCTTCCTACCCCAGACATAGGTTGAATATCTTAGTAATAATTTGGTTCCCCAGTTTGGTATTTTTGGTTATACTGTTCTATGCTCTTCATATTCATACAGTGTTTTGGCATTTTCTATATTTTGGTAGAGCGCCTCTGATGAGTCTTGAATAGACGAAACGCGCGTCAGGCGTAGCAAAATTTATTGTCTGGAACTTTGTTGTCATTTGTATTTCGAACACACGTGAAGGTTAGCACTGCTGGTGGAGTTTAAATTCCCCGAGGTTAGCCCGCTCCGGCACCAACACTTTTGAGGTGGAGAATACATCAAAGCTTTAAATTATCCGTCTAAATTTCAAAATTGTCTAAACCCTAAGGTTCTTCCTACCCCAGACATAGGTTGAATATCTTAGTAATAATTTGGTTCCCCAGTTTGGTATTTTGGTTATACTGTTCTATGCTCTTCATATTCATACAGTGTTTGGCATTTTCAATATTTTTGGTAGAGCGCCTCTGATGAGTCTTGAATAGACGAAACGCGCGTCAGGCGTAGCAAAATTTATTGTCTGGAACTTTGTTGTCATTTGTATTTCCATTGCCACAAACTCGTGTAAATATTTTAGGCATTTATATCATATTAAAAATAATACAATAATTCTTGGAAACCAATTATTAGAATCTTCTGAAAAAGATATCATCGATTTTGCCGATTTTAATAATTGGGATTCGCTATATTAAGGTTTATTTCCATCAGACCTGCATTTTCAAATTGTGAGACATGCATCATTAACGGACCAAAAAGTATCACGTGCCTCTTAACGGACCATGTTTCTCAAAGTAATACCAATTTTGGCATTTTTGTCCCAATATTAATATTTTGGTCCAGAAAATCCTTCTCTTATGCTTTTTATTGTGCAAGTAGCACAAGACTTACTATAAAAAATGTTTCAATGACTAAAATAACGTATTTTGATGCATTTTTCGTCATTATAAGGACACATTTTTGCAGAGGGTAGGTCTCCGCCTTTCCGTTTTGCGAAGAAGTGTCAAATCAAATCAAAATGGTTTTTGCGGGAAGTTTTTCGTGAATAACAACCATTTAGACACATCTATCACAAGTTTCACTTATTTACTGTATTTTAGCCTCAGATTTAATTTCGTAAAAATAAATGAATTTTTTGTTCATAAAACTACTTAACGGACTGCCTCGTGCAACATATAACGGACAAAACCGTAGTGTTAACCTATGGTAGAAACACGTAACGGACAAAATGCCTCGATAAACGGTTAGGCCTCCTTGTTATAAATAGCTTGTTACTGTACATGTACAATAAAAGAGTCATGTGTTTAACAGTTTAATTAACTTCAATCAACCTTACCTTTAGATAATTTTAATAACTATATTTTTGTCCGATTCAGGGTTTATAAGTGACCATAAGTGTAGGGGACGGAAACGAATGAAAAGAAGTATGTGAGATTTCTGTTCGGAATTTTCTAGACTCTATATAAGTTGGAAGAAATTGGATTAGCTAAATTTATACTCGATTTTTTATGAGATCTGGTATGGTGGGCTTGACTTAAGTTATCTAAAGTTCTACCCAGAACAGGATTTGAACCTGTATCTCTTGTTATCATAAACAAGCGCTTTTCTTTAAGCTATCTAGGTTACATATAAAGGACGTATCATTTTTTTACATGGGAGGGGGGTGGCCAAAATTAAGGGCGGATCAAATTTATTTTGCCATTTTGAAAAGGGGGGCTCAATTTTTTTTTCTTCTTGAATGTGGGGGGTTCAAGATTTTTCATTTATAGAAATTTATAATCCATACATTTCTGAGAGGGGGTCATTTTTTTCTGTAATACAAAGTACCAAAGACTATCAAAACAGCATTTAGCCTTGCTTTGTGTACTAAAATAGCATTAATGATCCACATATAAAACCATTTTGTTTTTTATATTGTATGTTTTTTCTGGGATTATCTTTACGGATAGCAAGTCAAAGGGATCGTCAGACTCATCCAATGAGGAATCTATTTCCCTTATTTTGTGAGGAGTATTTTCCCTCATTTCTTTGATCTGCATCATAATCATTTCACATATGACATGATCAGCTGTGTCAACAGTGGTAACCTTAGATTTGACATAGAAGACTTGATTTTCCCCCGTCACGAAGCAGGTTGATATTTCAACTTGAGGTTATAAGGGGGGTCATTTTTTTGGTCATTTTTCTAAAGGGGGGATAAAACATTTTCTAATGAAATTATTTGGGGGAAAAAAGAAAAAAAAATAATAAGCTTGATTTCAAAATGACCAGCCCCCCTCCCATCATTAATACATATTTAGCTTTACGCAGTCTGCGAAATAAGCAGATTTCCCGCAACCCCGGCCCTTGCTGGTAAAAATGTTGAATGTACACGTCACAGGGACAATCCAAGAGTTCAGGATTCAGGCAATGATTTTTCATTTAAATAAGTTAATATGTACTATATACTGTGCAGATAGAGAAAAATTTGTTGCTTGTTTCAACAGAGGATGAAAATTGAAAGGGTTCTGTTATTTTGCTTGTAGAATACTATTGCACATAGAGAAAAGCTTTTTCTTGCTTAAACATTCAGGTCATTTAGCTCTATAAAAGTCTTCATAGAATGACCAAATGAGCTCCTGGGAGCCTCTTGTTTATCTTTGCTTCTAATCACTTTCTGAAGAGTTAACCTAGCTGAGACATCCACAATATAGCAAGGAACACAGTCCATACAAAATGAAGTCAAGTCTATTAGGGTCAAAGATGATTAAATAATTCACAATCTTGTTGTTTTTCTGTTTCCTTAGACACATTTCTCAATAAAACTAAGAAAAAATCATAGCCATAATGCTTTCATTGATTTGTTTTATTACAATTTTAAAAAGGGTACCCTCTTCAAGGTTTTGGCCAGTTTCCTCTGTGAAGACTTAAAATGAACGCTTTATGCTTCTGTAATTGTTGGGTTATATTCAAATAGAAAATCTGGGTTGAAGTGATGCCAACAATATCTTAGCAAGGATTTGAGTGCAAAAATATTCTCATATTGAGGGATTTTAGTTCTTCAAGAAGGAAAAACTATGTTCAGAACCAACTTTTTTACTACAAAGACAACTTGGAGCCTCCAAATATCTAAACCAGGCCTATAAAGTGCTTGAATATGACAAAATCGGCAAGACTATGGTAAATAAATTGATACATGTAGAATGAAAAACATTATTTGGAATTAAAATGGATTTTATATGCCAAATTAAGATTTTTTCAGGTGAAATTGGTGCCCCAGGCATATATAAATAGCCAACTTTTTCAAAGAATTCAGATATAAGCCTGATGAAACTTATGTTGCTATATGAAAAGAGGGTGCACAACACAGAAATCACCAATATATTGTGCAAGCTTATCAGATTTTTACAGAAAGTAGTCTCAATATCTGTAAAATCACAGTTTTTACTTTACCGCACACAAGAAGCCTATATTTTGCACATCACAAAACACCATAAATAATAAAATATTGAATTCATTTGGAGTTTTTTGGCTGAAATCAGTCATAATGTATATCTAGAACATTTTTACACCATTTGTTTGGTTAGAAAGTCATCATTTCTAAAAACAGAACAGTTCCCATATGCGTGGAGAGGTCAAGAAAGCCTTCATTTCTTTGTTTCAACTAAACATATGCAAAGTGCTGAAAAAAATTTACCGGATCAAATATAGCAGTTTAAATTGGATGGAAGCTATGATTTAAAGTAATTCTTACTAAAACTAGAAACTGTAGTCTCCTGAATCCACTGTTTCTCATATTAAAGACAAAATATATTTGAATGTCCAAATTTGTTAAAAAAGTACTATTATAGCAAAAAATAAAGGGTAACTTTAGCAAATTGTGAAAAAAAGTTTTAAAATTCTTAAAAGTGGTCAACAATGTGGTTTCCAATGGAATAAAACAGATAAAATATACTAATTTGATATTAAACTTTACTATGAAAACCAGTACTCAGGTCTCAGTCTTGTATTGTTTTTCCCATAGACTTCAATAGTAGACCTGAGATTTTTGGATTTTTTTTTAAAAATAGTTAAAATGATTCAATACAACTTTTGCTATATTTTACCAATAAAAGAAGTGTCAAAAAAACATTTTTAAGGGGGAGATGAAAAAAAGTGCCACGAACTTTGGTAAACCACAGAAGTCTGAACTAAATATATTTTTTTTCTACTTTCACGTTTACTTCAAAAAGCAAAAATACACCCCTTTTCATGAATTTTTTTTATTAGAAAATACAATTTTCTCTTTTTTAAAACATAATGATGTCATAGTGTAGCGTCTTACCATCAATAAGAGCCAAAAGTTAGAGACAAATGCTTGAAAATTAATGCTGCAAACAACACAGAGAAAAGGCACTATATTTTAATAGCATCCATGTTTTGACGTCCACCCGCACAACTACAAATTATAGTTCAAGTAGCACTGAAGACACTGCATGTTACCCAATAGACTTATCATGTATAGCAAAAAAAATGATAAAATATTTCCAAGTAATGGGTCACAATTAAGAATAAATATCTTTTTTTTATAAAATCAAAATATTAGATACATGTATTATTCATTAATATGAATCACTTAATACATGTGTTTTGTCCATACATGTTGTTGTGTTGAATATAAATACATCACAGAATATAAGTTAATCACAGGCAAAGATCCAAGGAAAGGCATACAAGGCATACGTCAACACTTAAACTGACTAAAGTAAGACTATTTGCATAAAAAAATACACAGATATATAATTATTCGGCATAATTTCGGCAAGGACTGGAAAACAATGTTTATCATGCCCCCCCCCCCCCCAACATAAACTTAAATCCTAGATCTTCCCCTGAATCATGTTAACAAAGAAGTTAGAATCAGTTTTTTTTTCAATGCAGTTTGCATTTTCAACTCTATAATTGGGCTCTAAACATATGTATACTGTTTATGCAACAAATACATACATGTATGTAATACACATGCAGGCACGTTAATACATGCACTTACACCTTAAAAAAACTTGTAAGTATCCTGTCTGTCATGCAGTGTTCATTCTTGGCTATTTCAATTGCTCAAGTGTTTGAATGTCATTTAGTTTTCTGTGATTTTATCTAGTCAGTTAAATATAGCTGGTGTTTCATGATTTTATAGAGGGTAAAAAGTTGATAAAAAAAAGAAAGTGAATTTGCATATACCTCAAAGCTTGAGTCATTCTTTATCAACTTTTGCAGTCTATTAATATGAAATCAAATCTTTTTTGTTGTTCCTTTAAAATAAGGGTTGTAAAATTACAGGGAAAAGAAACATATTACAAGTCATTTAAACTAGAGGTATACATGGTTTTGTAGAACTATTCAAAATTTACTAATGTTTTTCTAATCAAACTATCCTTAAATTTTATTTTTAAGTATTGTTTTTGAATTATCTTTGTTTCCACATGTTACTCAAAATACATGTGAATTAAAAACCTGGTAATTTATAATTTCAACTGATAATACCTGTGCAATTCTGGTGTTTATTGCTAGTTTGACAATACCCCAGCATGGCATCTCTCCCCATCAGTATAGGACTTTAATTGATATAAAGTGAATTCTCTTGGACATGGTGATGTATATAGTGTAAGCCCGTTATAAAGTTAATATACTAATTGACAAATAAAATAAGAGCAACAGCAACAACAATGAAAACTATAAAGTTGGCCAGTTCTTATAAACTTTAACATATTGATTTTAAATTTTGCAGATTAAATGAACAAGTGAACAAGCATGACAAGAAAGGGCTAAACTTTTTTTATTAAGTTCTTTTGCACTCTTTAGACAAATTAAACCATGCCATCTAAGTGAAAACAGCTAGATAGCTATCAAAAGCCATCTTTCAGAAATCATCCTTTTATAAATTCAATTAAATTGAGTTAAAAGATATGATATTTAATTGTTTTAATTAGTGTTTGACTGGTCTGCGGTACTGAGATGATCCCCTCAATATCCCTATCGTGTCTCACAACTATGTTGTGTTCTATGGTCATTACCGGATCCTAAGATTGCAATGGAAGAGAGAGGTTTGGCGCCATAAAACCTGGTTTAACCCACCATTTCGTTTGAAATGTCTGAACCAAGTCAGGACCATTGCGATCCACCAATTCTCCGGTATGACTGATTCGTTTTTGTCATTTTCTCTGGACTATGAGATTGATCATTCAAGTTTGGTAGTTTTGTTATTACCTTTATTAAGTATAAGACAGAAATCAATTGTTTTATAATAAAAACAAATACACCTTAAAATTCATCAGACTTTTCTTTGCATACATGTAAGTGATTTGACTGTAAATATTAGCAATATACCACTTACCCCGGTATTAGGTTAATGTGTCAAAACTTTTTTTATATATGGGTTGGATACACTTAAGTTAGTCATTCAAGCCACATGCACAGCCTTGTATTAAAATATCTGATTTTCATGATTTTTGCCAATGTCTGTAAGACATTGAATATACAGTGTATAGCAGTTTCCTAAAAAAATGTTTACCCCTAAAATGCCTTCATGTCACTAATTAGGTACATGTAGATGGCATATACAACTATTTTGTTGGTCTGTCTGTAAATTTACCTGAATTTTATGGCGGTACAAAATGTATTATTATCAATGACAGGACATGAATATGAAAATGAAAATCATCATACTAAAAGTATACCCTTGACAATTTAGCTTAAACATGTTAAGGATTCAGTGAAATCTTATAAAAATAGAGCATGTTGTGAGGAATAGAATATTTTGCTTACATTCTTGTTGTTTATTAATTGATTTGATTATTGTCAAGGAATATCAAATCTACATATTTATGTATTCCATAGACCTGTGAATTTAAATCTGTTGAATTATAATACAGGTCATACGGTTAGTTATATTAAAAGATGCAGTGCGGAAAGCAGTGTCAATCTTTAATAATTTGCAGTGAAATTATAGTGCTCAGAAACTGACCATTTTAACATGAAGGAGTCCTTGTTTTTTTTTTGTCAGAGATTTTCGTAGATATATTTTTTATAACTTCAGAATATTTGTTTTAAAATCTGGTGCCATTTCATACATTTTATATACTAGACATCCACAAGTCTGAAATCTGGGTCTATTAATGTCGAGAACTTAAAACGTCTTTGGTCTAGTAAAATTTAGCCTTTTTTGAATTTAGACCATGGGCCAATTGCAGAACCGCGAGCAGTGCCAAATGGCCTCGTTGAAGGCTGCTGGTGGTTGTCCATTGTGGTTTTTCTAAATTGCGGTTTAATTGTGGGTTGTGTCGCGTACACTTATTCCACATCTCATTATTTTCTATTATTTCCAGGTCAAGTACAGGTTGAGAAAATGGCGAGAACAAGTTAAGACCTGGTCGAGTACACTTTATCTACTGTTAAATAAATATGTAACATGTTTCTAATACTAGTATTACCATCATTTAGATGAGTGTTGCTGTTGTTCCCTGAAGATTTTTTTTTCACATTTTTAGGGGATAAAAGACAGAAGAACGAAACGACCTGTTTTTCCGTATTGATCCATTCGCCACACAGTTGTGAATGTCCCAACTTCGATTTAAATGAGATAGACGCTTTCACAAATATATCTATCGCATTTTGCAATCTAATTGCCGAATCAAAAGATCTGGTTACCGAAACAATATTTTCGAAGTGAATGTGACGTCTGGTTCCGATTGTGGAAAAATATTTTAAACTTTTATAAAATGGATATTTGTGGACTATTTGAAAACTGATGAGTTTCCACGATTACATATATCTTTAAGTTTTAAAGTAAAATGATGTTTAAGGCTCTGCGGCAGCTATACATTGATATCTTTGGGACTATGTTGGAACTATTCTGTACTGAACTAGAACTACTTTCCTCTCTGTCAACACCGGATGTATTATTTCCTTGCTCTGTACCAGTAGACGCTGGATGTATTGTTTCGTGACGTCACCATGTGTGCCGGAGGAATCCTGACGTGTTACTAGTGTCATTCTCTCAACGTCCGCACATGGTCGATTTCAATATAAACTACAAACATCTATATCTTTTAAGAAATAACAAGAAAGACGTAGCGTTCATGATGTAAAAGCATTAACAAAAGCATTTCTAACCACGATCACAAACGATAATTTGTGATTTTATATAGCACTATATTCGTAGACCACGAGCATGGCACCTCAGGTCTAAGTAGCTTTCGGCCTTTTGTCGTCTTTCTTGATCCGTTGATAAGCTACGAGATACATTTGTTCCCCTTGGATTTTTTTTTTGAAAATTTAAAAACACGACCTTTTACAACATGATTTGCTTGTTTACATTGAAAATACGCTTAAGACTTTCATATGGAAATGGCACGTTTATAAATCATGTCAAAGTAAAGCATACAAACTACCTTTTTCTACGTGCAAAGACTTTGTGTTCATATTTTTTATTTTTAAAGGAGAACAGAAAATAATTTGTGAACATGACACTGACATAATAACATGTCCTGGGTCAAAAATCAATATTTTGGAGGCATATTATGGCCGCAAAGATTCAACATTCTGTCAAGATCAAAGTGTTAGTCCGTCTGAAACCTACAGCTGTAGGCAAGATAAGACCCAGGATATCAAAACAAAATGCCAATTACTACAGCGATGTGAGGTCGAGGCAACTCATGATGTTGATCCGTGCAAGAATTTACATAAATATTGGGAAATAACTTATGAATGCTTAAGCACAGGTAAAACAATATATGATTAAATGTCACTTGGGAAGAATTTTGTTCTTGGATTTGTTTTTTCCAAAAGACTTCTTTGCTTCTTCTTCTTGTTGAATTGAAAGGACTGTGTTTTTGATATTTGTATTGGGGTATTGAGAGAGTTCACTTTTCAATCTAAAACTTTTACCGACAAGCATGGTTGAAACTTCTCTTCTAATACATTTTATTTTAATCGTTTAGTCATGAGCAATGTCGGGGAGAAAAATATTCTTATGGTTCTAAAAAATTACAAATTTCAACTGAAAATCTATATGAACTTTAAATGTATGCTCTTCCATATCTAAAATATTAGTGCATGAAAGTGTTCATCTCAAACTATAATACAAACGTACGAAAAAGTCATGTTGATATTTGAAATTTAAAAGTAGGCTCGTTAAACAGGAAGTAGATGATCGACAGACCCGAAAATGTATCCCACCATATGGGACACCTACCTGAAGGTACACCAAATATTGAAAGCCTAGCATACGATAAATAGTTGCTGAGAAATCTATTACAAAAATTTTCGACCCTGAAAAATTAGTAAAAAAGTCTTAGTCGGCCCTTAAACAAGTAGATGATCGACAGACCTGAAAACATGTCTCTATCTGAAGCTACATACTAAATATTGAAAGCCTACGATAAATTGTTGCTGAGAAATCTGTAACGAAAATTTTGATCACGGACAGATGGACAAACGGGCCGGGCCAGTGAAAAACATTATACCCATCGTAACTTCGTTGTGTGTGGTATAATCATCTTTTGACACCAGATTTTATTACTTGTACAAATTCTTAAAATATAGTATCAATTCAAAAGTTTAGGTAAACTTAACTCTTAAACGTATATACACAAAAAATATTTATGGTGTGAAATTGAAAGCAATGGGAAGAAAATACAAAAGTAAGTTCATGTCAAAATAAGTTGAAAATTAATTTAAATGATTTTCCTTACCCTTTTAGATGAACCAACAACAGAGGTATCCAGCGTTTAACCAAATAGCGTGAAGACAACAGAAGCAAAAAGTGACAAATACAAAACTTGTTATTGCCCGTGTGACAAAGTCGGGTCGAATCCTTTGAGATTCCTTAGCGATTCAAATCTTACCTTTAGTGAGCTCAAAACTCTTCTCCAGCCTCATCTCAATGTTTTAATAGACACAATCTCAGTTGACAAAGCCTCAACCAATAAAAAGAATCGTACCAACACGTCTGCACGTGACAGTCGCCAATCGTCTGCATCAATGGGTTACCTGGGATCTCTCATTCTTTTGCTGGTCGCAGTCTTCTTGGCTAGTAGCGATTTAATAAATTTGTGAAACAAATGTAAAATCTGGTTGAAATAACAGTGTATAGAAAGTTGAAATTGTACCTATTCGTATACTTTTATTTTTGATTTACTTCCTCAAAATATACTAGAATCTAAAAAAAAACTGAATCATGTTCCCTTTCAACTGAAAAAAGGAGACCCATTTCACATCCGTTTATACCAATATATACAAAGATACCACTGGGAGACACAGGAACACACGAAATGTGATATCAAGTTAACATTGTAACTGCTTATTATGTCCGCATAGTCTCTTATACTTGGTGTATATTACACGCACTTTTAAACGCAGAAAATCTGCATATATTCCCAAACAATCATTATGGTATTATTTTTTACAAATAAAAAGAGCAACTATGGATATGAAAGAGGGACTAAATTAATCGTCAATGTATTGAACTATTTTCTCTTATTGTAATATTCGTTATTAAATAAAAACAGATACCATTAATTTTGTCTAAACCCTAAGGTTCTTCCTACCCCAGACATAGGTTGAATATCTTAGTAATATTTTGGTTCCCCAGTTTGGTATTTTTGGTTATACTGTTCAATGCTCTTCATATTCATACAGTGTTTGGCATTTTCTATATTTTTGGTAGAGCGCCTCTGATGAGTCTTGAATAGACGAAACGCGCGTCAGGCGTAGCAAACTTTATTGTCTGGAACTTTGTTGTCATTTGTATTTCGAACACACGTGAAGGTTAGCACTGCTGGTGGAGTTTAAATTCCCCGAGGTTAACCCGCTCCGGCACCAACACTTTTGAGTTGGAGAATACATCAAAGTTTAAAATTATCCGTCTAAATTTCAAAATTGTCTAAACCCTAAGGTTCTTCCTACCCCAGACATAGGTTGAATATCTTAGTAATATTTTGGTTCCCCAGTTTGGTATTTTTGGTTATACTGTTCAATGCTCTTCATATTCATACAGTGTTTGGCATTTTCTATATTTTTGGTAGAGCGCCTCTGATGAGTCTTGAATAGACGAAACGCGCGTCAGGCGTAGCAAACTTTATTGTCTGGAACTTTGTTGTCATTTGTATTTCGAACACACGTGAAGGTTAGCACTGCTGGTGGAGTTTGAATTCCCCGAGGTTAACCCGCTCCGGCACCAACACTTTTGAGTTGGAGAATACATCAAAGTTTAAAATTATCCGTCTAAATTTCAAAATTGTCTAAACCCTAAGGTTCTTCCTACCCCAGACATAGGTTGAATATCTTAGTAATATTTTGGTTCCCCAGTTTGGTATTTTTGGTTATACTGTTCAATGCTCTTCATATTCATACAGTGTTTGGCATTTTCTATATTTTTGGTAGAGCGCCTCTGATGAGTCTTGAATAGACGAAACGCGCGTCAGGCGTAGCAAACTTTATTGTCTGGAACTTTGTTGTCATTTGTATTTCGAACACACGTGAAGGTTAGCACTGCTGGTGGAGTTTAAATTCCCCGAGGTTAACCCGCTCCGGCACCAACACTTTTGAGTTGGAGAATACATCAAAGTTTAAAATTATCCGTCTAAATTTCAAAATTGTCTAAACCCTAAGGTTCTTCCTACCCCAGACATAGGTTGAATATCTTAGTAATATTTTGGTTCCCCAGTTTGGTATTTTTGGTTATACTGTTCAATGCTCTTCATATTCATACAGTGTTTGGCATTTTCTATATTTTTGGTAGAGCGCCTCTGATGAGTCTTGAATAGACGAAACGCGCGTCAGGCGTAGCAAACTTTATTGTCTGGAACTTTGTTGTCATTTGTATTTCGAACACACGTGAAGGTTAGCACTGCTGGTGGAGTTTAAATTCCCCGAGGTTAACCCGCTCCGGCACCAACACTTTTGAGTTGGAGAATACATCAAAGTTTAAAATTATCCGTCTAAATTTCAAAATTGTCTAAACCCTAAGGTTCTTCCTACCCCAGACATAGGTTGAATATCTTAGTAATATTTTGGTTCCCCAGTTTGGTATTTTTGGTTATACTGTTCAATGCTCTTCATATTCATACAGTGTTTGGCATTTTCTATATTTTTGGTAGAGCGCCTCTGATGAGTCTTGAATAGACGAAACGCGCGTCAGGCGTAGCAAACTTTATTGTCTGGAACTTTGTTGTCATTTGTATTTCGAACACACGTGAAGGTTAGCACTGCTGGTGGAGTTTAAATTCCCCGAGGTTAACCCGCTCCGGCACCAACACTTTTGAGTTGGAGAATACATCAAAGTTTAAAATTATCCGTCTAAATTTCAAAATTGTCAGCCCATAGATGCAGACGACTGACGTTTGTCACGTGCAGAAACTTTGGTACGGCTCATCTTATTGGTCGAGGATTTGTCCACTGAGATTTCATCTACCAAAACGTCGAGGTGTGGCTGAAGAAGAGTTTTGATTTCACTGAAACAGAGATTGGATTCACTAAGGAATTCCCATTTATTTGATCCTACTTTGTTACAAGGACAACTGCATGTTTTGAATTTGTCGCCACTCTCGGTTGTCATTAAATCGGTAACATGTTGAGTTGAAGTACTGGGTATATCCGTTGTTGGTTCTTCTGTGGCAAAAGGGTAAAAATAGGGTTTACTTTACAATCAAAAGAACAAGATATGTGTGATAACTTGTAATCTTATTAACGTTTTTACTGTTTTGTACTGTGCTTGTAGCTAGTTACAAAACAACCTTTGTTTCACTAATAGATTTTCGGTCCTCAAATTTTCTAGTAACAATTAGTAGACCTATGTACTAGCTAATCCAAATACCAATTGATCTTATCGCTTTCTTATTAAAAGAGCCAACCCTTCAATAATTGTTGTTTGAAACTTTGCCAAAAAATGCTTTGGTTGTTATGTATGTTTTTGTTTGTTTTGTGGCTTGTTGTGATGACTAACGATTTTGTTTTTTTTTCGTATTAGCGATATTTTACTGTCCCCTTTGTTAACCTTTCAAAAAATAAAAAGGAGACAATAAAATAAGTAGGTTGGTGAAACCACACATAAAAGGTAAAAATATTAAATATAAAACTAATATAAATTAATAAAGAATACATCTAAAATCTAAAAAGCCCAAATTTTCGGCTACACTTCCAACTTTTTACATAATCCCGTTCGTCACACGTTGTTGAATCTGTGCGGCCATAAACAGCTCCAATAATGTTGATTGTTGCATCAGAGCATGTGATATAGTCAGATCTACCTTCACAAATAGTTTTCTGCTGGTCTGTCCAAACAAAAAAAATGAATTACATATATTGAATATTATTCACATAACTTTCACCCCTTGAAAAGTAGGGTACTAATATAAATGTGTGGGAGTTACGTTTTATGCTAAACGGTTTATTCATTTATTTAACTCCCCAAGGTGGAGATACACTGAAAAGAAAAAAAATAATACAACTGGAGATACTCCGAAAAGAATAATATAATAATACAACATTTTGAAATATAACATTCTGTTTAACAACAAATATGTAGAAAATATTTACAGTTTATCAAACATTATTACAAAAGATGAAAACATGTACATCAGTGGTATCTCATGTATCGTTGACTACATGTAAATGACATAACTGTGCAAGTTACTATATTCACCATCAGCAAAGCTAAATGTTGGTTTCCGACCAAACAACATTTGATACAATAGTTCGTTATCCTATAAATCAAGTTCACAGTATTGTAACTCGAAGTGTTCCAGTATCAAATTCAACAAATTAATTCCTTTAAAATATTTCAATCAACGAATCGATACTATTCTCCGTTCACAATTTTCACGAGAAGGATCAGAACAATTAAATAAGTTATCATGACTATTTTTTTGTTCTAATTCAACATTCGTAAACATTTTGGTCCCAGTCGTAAACACCCTTTTTCAAAAATAATTTTCGGCTTTTGATATTTTTACTCATCTGTCGTAGACTTTTTTCGACACTAGTAAGTTTTATTCCTCTTTCTAACACTTTTGTTCGACACTATTAAGTTTAACCATTCTATCTCCTCTACCTCGAACTTTTGTTCGAATCTCTCAAACTCTTGTAGCTCACACTTTTGTTCGACACTCTCAAACTCCTGTAGCTCACACTTTTGTACGAATCTCTCAAACTCCTGTAGCTCACACTTTTGTTTGACACTCTCAAACTCCTGTAGCTTACACTTTTGTTCGACACTCTCAAACTAATGTAGCTCACACTATCTTCACACTCATAAATTTTACTAGTCTATCACACATACTTTTGTACGACAATCGTAAGTTTTATTTTCTTGCTCAGACGTTTGTTTGGCACTCGTTAGTTTAACTCATCTATCGAAGACTTTTTTCGGCACTGGTATGTTTTACTTTAATTTTGTTCCACACTCTCAATCTCTTGTAGCTCAAACTTATGTTCCACACTTTCAAACTCCTGTAGCTCACACTTTTGCTCGACACTCGTAAGTTTTACTAGTCTATTACACACTTTTGTACGTACTTTTTGTTTGACACTCGTAAGTTATATTCCTCTATCTCACACTTTTGTTCGACACTCTCAAATCACACTTTCTTTGGTACTCTACCAGGGAACGTGGATTTCTTCTTAATGACATTATAAACAAACGATCAAAAGCATTTTAAAAATTTGGAGTACAATACTAGTAAGAGAACGACCATTTGACTTGAAGGGAATAGAAATGACTTGGTTTTATTTTCTAGTCAGAATTTAATTCTGAGCAGAACCGCGGAATCAATTATTTTTTAAAAGCATTGTCACAATGTATATATATTTTAAACATTAGTATATTTTTGCTCTTAACCTCTGCTGGCAAAAAAATCTTTAAAAAAAAATCAGAAAAATATAAATAACCTGTTAGGATTCAAATTAATATGAATTTAGAACCTTAATCAATTTATCATGTTTATCTTTGTAAACTTCGTCTCCTCTGAAACTACTATACAATGTTTTATGAAAATTTGTATGGTTAATTCTCAATGTGTTCTGCACAAAATCTGTGTTTCAAAATTTCGTCAATAAACATATTAATTGAAGCATTTAACTTAAATACTTGTATTTTATTTCCAATCTTTTCCAAAGAAGAGTTCACATTCCATAATTATAAGAAAGAATACTGTGGTAGTTTTTAATAAACTAATTTACATTCAACCGTTTTCTCAATAATGATCATATGAAATAACAAAAATAATTTCAAATCATTTTGAGCTCCACCTGTTAAAAAACGTCATCCATCGAAAAAAAAAGTTTTATCCTATAAACAAGTTTTAAGCATCTGATTTTCTGGAATCAAAATTAATTCATTATGGTGTAGATTTAAACAGTTTTAATAAATATATTTGATAAAAAGCATACCTAAACAGTTCACATGAATGCAGGCTGTCCAAAGGATCAAGGCATGTTCCGTTACAAGCTTCTTCATGGCACAATGTAGTTCCACAATTCTTTTTAAAACAGAGTCCACTCTGATATTTCAAAATGAAATGAAACATTACTTATATTTGCGGTTCTTGGTTTCATCCTTTATGTATGAATCATATTGAAAATCAATAAGGTTTATGAGAACAAAATTAAGAAATCAGATCATGATTGATATTAATCGACAAGCAATCATAATGCATAAATCATGAAATTCGAACGTTTAAAACTGAATTTGAAATGCGTTAATGTAAAAAAATGTGTTTTTTGATTTATCATTTTTTGTGTTACGACATCATGCTGCGTAGAGCGATAATATCATTTTGATACAACATCAAAAACATTTTCAAACCCCTTACATCATACAGTGAAAGGGTCCTTCAATGCTCAGATGCTTGCTTTGTTTGAGTAATATGTTTACAAAGAATTACAAAGGTTAAATAACTTATGTTTCATTATCTTAGCTTCATCATCTGTGGTGGATATAGAGATGGTGTTGGGTTGGGGAAGATATGGTTCAGATTATATTGTTTACAAAATAACTAAACAATAAAGTTGATGTGTACACGATATCTACAGGAAGCAAACATTTTACATTTGTTCCTGGATAAAATAAGATTAAATGCATATGTGACTCAAAACATATTCTAAAATTATTTTATAAAAAAATTCATTCGTGATAAAATAACTAACATTGAGTTGAAAGTTTCAAACCTAAGCTATTGTAAAGATTTATGGCACATATATGTATTGCAGGGTTATACTAGTTTTATGTAGGGACATAATGTAAATCGAAACATATTCTCAAGGAAGACTTTGAACAAAGCTCTGTGACCAACGTGATGTCTTACCAATCGTTAACTTTCCCTTTTTGTGTAGCAACATTCCGCCAGTAACAGCTTGGAGTATACGTATCACAATCGATTCGTTATTCCAGAGCTTGCGGGACTTACATCGATTTCCTGAGCACTGCAGAGCGTCACGTCTGACGAACAAATTGCTAACACAAAGTAATGTGGCTCCTCAATTGCTGTCTTCACTCAAGAAATTTATCAGACGACATCATGCGCTTATAGACAAATTGGAATTTCTATTCCCAGATGAGTGCAGATGTTGGTTTGTCATAGGCTATTGTTCTGTCGTCATTTACCAGGTTTGACTCACTGAATTGGCAACACGACGGATGTGCTACAGGAAGCAGAAACTGTTTACTCTTCAGGAGCATACGAGTTCACTCATGTTATGGGTTGAGTTCGCGAAGTTGATTTCTGTCAGTTGTATTTGTGTTTTCATGCTTTGTGTTTCTTCGAACTGTTCTCGTTCGCGTTTACATGTTTTGTCATAGCTGTTTCAGATAATTGACTCTCGAATGCCCCATTGTTACCTCTTCGCTTCTTTACAATCAGATCACAAAAATAAACATACAATAAAAATCAAATAGATAACAATTAAACACAATAGAAGAAACTTAAAACAAAAAAGAACGAAATAAGCGTAGGCGACTCTCTAGAGAACGCTCAATGTTACTAACAGCTAGCCCAGAAACAGCATTCGAGCTTTGAATTGCATTGTAACATTATAGAATACCATAAGATGAAGCTTCGTGGTAAATATCAGAAGACTGCGCGATGCATTGTGAAAGTAAACAGAAGTATGATTCTGATGAATGCAGAATGACTATACAGGGCCCAAACTTGCTTGACGACCCGCGAGTATGTGTATTAAAACTTCATGGAAACGGCATCATCATCAAGAGAAAGTAATTGCGTTATTGCAGAGCACTACAGATTGTAGACTTTATAAATGTGTCGTATTCAAAACAAACTTATCAATGTCGGGGGGGGGGAATCACGGAAAAGCCAATACCTATTGATTTTGTTGAACAATCTGTTTTTTGTTTTATCCAATTTTATCTAATAAAAAAACCTAAAAGGGCACAGTCTTTTTGTAGCATTACATGCATAGGTAGTAGAGCTCACGTTAAAATGGTTTTAGTTTAGTTTTGTGTTATGACATGATAAATTATACATCAAAGCTAGTAAACCAGGTGTAAAAGTATTTTTTAATTGTAAGAAACTATTTCTTTGCTTAAATGTTACGATGGAAAAGAAACTTCACAAATCCTGTTTTAGTCTTCAGAATATATGAAATGCCCACCAAGCATTCTGTGGAAAAATGTTCATTTTTGAAATTTACTGGAAATATATCAGCATTTAAATTTGTTGAAATTCAGGATGATGTTTGCAAATGTGTTTATCTGTCCAAGGAAATGAAACACAGTTCGTTAATTATACACATATTACAATACAAAGCAGGAATGAAATATTTGTTTTGTTAAATTGTAGACAACTTTAAAAAATTGACGTATTAAATTACATTAATTGCAGTTTAACATAAAGCAAATTTAAGGAACAACCCATTATTAAGCTGAACAAATAAGGATTTGTATAGCAGTTGATTAATGTAAATTGACACAAATTAAAAGTACACATTTAAAGAAAAATCTGTACATTAAAAAATGGAATATCCTTGTACATTTCAAAAGGGTTTTGTTTACTTTTTCATAAAATAAAACTCTTTTATCATTTTGTTTTCTTTTTCAGCTTTGTGATTGAAGTTTGATTGTGATATGCCAGGGGACTAATCTATCTTCAGAAATATGAGTTGACACTGCTTCCATTGTCGAAAATGCTTTATTTGTATTCATTTAAAACAAACTTCATGCCATTTTTTGGTTACTCGTCACAAAGATGTTGTAGTTTATTTTTAGATGTCACAAGCGGTCATTCATATGACAATTAAACATTCCTTCCATTAATTTTTGTCTTGTTCATGTGTTTAGGGTACTATCGAATTTGTCACTAGGTATGACCGGTTATAAAATGATGCCATAAGTATGCTTTGCCATTTCAGGGGTCAACTTAAATCTCTACTAAAGCATCGGGTATTACAGGCTATCGTTAACGTAAGGCGGTCCAAAATTTACGGTGTGTGAAAATTGAGAGAAGAGAAAATAGTACAGTGGGACAACACTTATTGATGAAATGTCGACTACTATTTAATACCCATTGTCGCTATTTCCATTTCTTTAAAATCATGCACCATAGATTGTTTTGAATTGCATGGAAATTTTCAGCGGTAACGATAGCGGGTAATACACCAAGTATAAAAGTCTAATCGGTGAAGTAAGCAGTTACATACTTAACTTAACATTAAATGTCGTACAATGAAGGTTATAACAAAATTATCGAACTTGGAGAATCAATCTCAAATGTCAGTAAGACAAGACAAAACAAGGAAGACATACCAGAAAAAATGAAGATCGCAATGGTCCTGACTTGGTTCAGGCATTTCAAAAGAAATGGTGGGTTAAACCAGGTTTTAAGGTGCGCCAAATCTCACCCTGCATGTACTAATAATTTTAATTAAGAGAAGCATATTAAAGTTTATATAAGTTTTAAGTTGAAATTTGGAAAAGGATGGGTTGCGATAAGACCCTTTTTCAGCCCACCTCGAAAGTCAAAAATAAAATTAAGTAAATTCTAGCTCAAAATGTCTTGTTTGAAAGGTTAATATTTCTATTTTTTGGAAATAAACGTCTGTGGTTGAAAAGCTTATTTTATTTTTTAGTAACTGGTGCTTGAAATGAACCACCGCAAATGATTTTAACATTGTGCTTATGGGAAAGTTGCATAAATGAGCGATATATATCCTTCCCGGAAGTATAGCCTTGCACGCGGAACCAGCTCCATATTTTATTCAAAAACTTGCATTACTAAAATACATCTTTTATGAAAGTTTCAAGCTGGTTCCGCGTGCAAGACATACTTAAAATTTAAAAAGACTATAATTTTTGAACTTGTTGTCAGTAGTTAAAAATTGTGCGAAATCTCTCTGTTTTATTCTTTTTTCTTGAGATTAGCGGTCATTTCAATTTCAAAATTGTTGTTTAAAGTGATGTTTATATATGATGAACCTTTTACAGAATTTTAAACACTGGCTTCAAGTATTTCAGCACAAAATGTCAATTTATTTAAGCCCTACCTTGAAATTTTCTTTAAATCAAGATGAAATTTTCATTCAAAATGGTTCAATTTTGAACAAGATTTTTGAAGCTGTGTTCGTGCAAACGTATTTTAAAGTAGTCTTTTACAACAGTACAATCATTTTGCTACAAAATAAAATATAAAGTAAGATGCTATGAAAACTTCCCCTATTGATGGGCCAAAATAGGGCCTTATCGCAACCCATCCTTTTAAAATCTATTCTTCTCCCCGGCATTGCCATGACTTTTTTAAATGTAACATTCTGCTTGTACATTTTTGTTTTTACAGTGTTCTGCATATCTTTTTATTTATTTTTTAGTGTCCCTTGTGTGTTTTAAATAGACGTTAAGCCCATCTGGATCAGTTTTAATTAGAAGTGTAACTTTGTTAAATCGAAGCAGACTTATTGCTTGAAAATAAAACGTATTGGAAGAGAAATTTCCGTCATGGTTGTTGCAAAAAAAATCACTTCAAAAACTCAACCCTCTTAATAAGAATATCGACCTGGTGCATTTCACGTAAAATCGTCTTTATCAATTTAACATGAAAAAGACAAAAAAGCCTTAATTCAAACAAAAAAATGCCTGTATATGTTAAATTCCCTCAAATTTGACTTTAACCAAGACAGGGCCGTTTCGCTTATATTTAATTCTTTAATTATGTAACTACCCATTTTGACATTTATGTCTTTGTCATTTTTGAAATCGACCATTCCGCCCAAAAAATCCAAAGACAAACACTAGAAATCAAATTGTTTCAAATTGTGTTTCACACACAACATATATGCATGGTTCTGAAATTAACCACTCAAAAATGCAAATAAAAGTATAGTAAAAACTAACTAAATTTGAGGAATAGTTTCAGAAAAGAACAATCAAGGCAGATATGCAAAAATACTCTTAAAATGATTTGGACAATATACAAATTCTTAATATTTTAACACACCATGTTTCTGCTTGTGGTTACGTTAAGCTCTTAACTCATATAATTTATGTTTAAAGAAATAATACATCCCTATACAAGAAACGGTAGGAAGAGCTGTAAGAAATTAAAGTCATTGCAAATTCCAAAATCAGCGTCTTCATGGCCCCAGAAATAAGTACAACATACACAGGTAAAATTATAATAAATGTCAATATTTATCTTATAAAATTATTTGTTTGAAAGAAGCAAAGAAGGCACCAATGAGGCATTCGAATGTCGCTTGTTTGAAACTAAGTGAAAAAAAATTGCAGACGATGATTAATAATTTAAAAAATATGGAAACAAAAAAAAAGTTAAAAAGTGACTTATATATTGGTTTTAAAAAAATTATAGATATATCTTGCATTTTAATCTTAGATAAAGGGCATTGAATAATTAAATTGTGAATATAAAGTTCACGTTAAGTAGTTTACCTGTAATTAGACATTCATATGTTATTTCCAGATATTTATATACATTCTTGCACGGGTCAACATCATGATTCGACTTGACCTCGCACTGCTGTTGGGATTGGCATCTTGTTTTAACATTCTGAGTCTTATCTTGTCCACAGCTGTAGGTTTCAGATGAAATAACAGTTTTATGGGGACACTGTGCTGAATCTCTACGGCCGTAATATGCCTCCACAATATTTATTGATGAGCCAGGACATGTGATAGAGCCAAGGTCATTTTCACAAATTATTTTCTGTGTTCCTTTGAGTATGAAAAACAGAGAAAAAATTGGATTTGATCATTAATCTAACATAATCTTTATTATTAAGACATATATACTCAGTTTTGTAAAATATTCATAATTCATACTATGAAACAGATTAGCTCACTTTTTGTACCGATTCTTCTCTGGGAGTGAAATGCAAACTGTAACTGTTTACTACCACAGAGCACCGGATTTTACTCTTGTTATGACTTGAGTTATCGTTGTTGCATGCTATCCAGTTGTTTTTATCTTTTAATGTTTATGTTTTGTGTTTTTTTGTGCTGTTTCCGTTCGTGTTTACTATTTTAATTTTTGACCATTCACATTCGAATTCCCGATTGCTAATCTTTTGAGAAATTAAGATAATAATTTCCAGTGGTCTATGTCAGATGCGTAAAAAAAATTGATAATGATTTTACCTGACAAATGTCTTTTTTTTTATTCAGAATGTGAAAATACCTCAAAACGCTCACATCTTTTAAGCTTAGCAGCCAACTATTTAAACAGACAATTCAAACCACAATGGGTCCCTCTCAGTTTTTGATATTCCATGCTTTGATTAAAATGCTGCGCACAAGGGTTTACTTTTTGAAAAATGCATATAAAGCATAGCCAAATTAGTCGCTTGTATACCACTTAAAAAGTGCACAAAATATAACAAAAGATTTATAATTTATTATTAACTGTTAATATTTTGGATTTATAGATACATAAATTCAATTATTCATGGTGCATTAAGCAGACAAACGGAACTTATGTTTATGGTTCAATAAACCACCAAAATTATAACAGTTGAATCTTTAATGTGCAGGTTAAGGCGTTACGAAAAAATAAATCATGTAAAGTCATACCTGCCGAAGAGACTACTGGAAAAACTGTAAAAATAATACAAGTAAAAATAAGTTTCCAAATCAGCGTCCTCATGGCACCATCAACATGTTCAGGTTACACAATGAAATGTCAATATTTTTCTTTTAATCATTTGTTAGATAGAAAAAAGGATATGAAATTGCAAATCACTGCGATTTATAATTTATCGAAATCATTACTGATAATGATTTTTTTTAAAATAATGGATCTTTCATTTCAATCTTTAAAAAGGGTTTTAAATAATTAAACATGCATGCCAGAAGGACACATAGCTGTTTCATGTGGAAACATTATTTATTTTAAACTTGTTAATCTTAACAAATGAATAATTACAACTCCAATTGTTAATCTATTCTCAAATGAGTGACCACAACGTAATAAAGCCTTTGCATGAAATTCTTTTTTATGCCTCGAATATCGATAATATTTTAACTCAATTTTACAAAGCATTTTATTATTCTTTCCTTAATGCTCTAATGCATGATACCATACGTTTGTTTAACTCATTCATAGAATGCAAATGTTTAATGAATTGTCTATGATCTTACATTCTAAGAGGTGGTTTCAGAGGGGAAAAAATTGAGGGTTGGCTCTAATTCTTTTAAGAAAATGGGAAAAAAACTGTGGTATTCGTGCAGAATATTGCCATGTTCCATAAATAGAACCCTATCTAAAAATGGACCTGTCCCTGATAGTATATCATTTGTATACATGGTATTCAAAAAGATCATACAGGAATCTGATATATATAAATATATTTCTTTTGGAGACAATGGTCTCCAAAAGAAATATATTTTAAAAACTTGTAGAACAAGAAGCATAAATGATAAGGCCTCAATTTTTAATGGTCTATAATTCATGCGTAAAAATTGCACAATCTTTCGGAGCACCTGAGTTCACTCTTGTTACGACTTGAGTTCGTGTTGATGATTTCCGTTCGGATTATTTTGTGTTTTGTGTTTCTTTGTGCTGTTTTTATCTGTGTTTATCGTTTTTTTCCTCGAAAAATCCTAGTTTATCTAACTCAGGGAAGTGCAAGCTGAAAGATGCAAAGAGAAAGCTTTACTAACCATCAGTGTTGAGCTTTCAATGATTTGTATTCACTTGAAGGTCGGAGACACTAGTGACGTCATAGTATACTTTACTCTATTGTAACGTTTAAGGTGGGACGTTACGTTAAAAACGACGTTACCGATAAAATTTACCTGTACACTGAAAAATCCGTCTGAACGTCGTGAAACTCCACGTCAATTTTAGTTAGATTCTATTGCATTTTTCACGTATAAGGAATGTTCACGAGTCAGTACCTTAAAAGCGAAGTCCATGACATATCCTTTATTTTACACCAATGCGTCCCAAATTTTCCAAGGATTATTATATTAGTTCTTGGTCAAAAGTTGGATATCTTTAGTTCATTTTTGTGTTTAAAAAGTAAAAATAAATGGTGTTGAAACTCTTTTCCTATATGTTTTTGTTAATTTCACGACTAAATTGCAGTTTTCAAATGCATTAATTTAAAAAACGATGTCCGTAACCCCCATTTTTTATTTCATATATGGATGTATATCACTAAGAACTATGCGTCTACCAATTTCATTAAAATCTGGATATATACCATTTTGTATTCCACCTTAAAGTTAACAGTTGCCTTAAGGTGGCCATTGACACTGAAAGAAGCAGAGGCACCAATGAAAAGGCAACGACGAAACTGGCAAACACGAACAAAAACAGCATGAAGAAACACAAAACACAGCATTGCTAAATGGCACAAAAGTTGCCTATGTCACTGAGATGATAAATTATTAAATATTTTATAATTTTCTAAGACTGAAACGCCAGATGAAAACAAATATCCGTCCAGTTTTGAATTTCTTATTTTTTATAAATAATTGATCATAAATTGCAGTTTTATTTCTACTTTGTTTGAAACAAATGATAAAAAGGCAAATATTGTCATTTCCAAAATGTCACTTGTTTATGGTGTATATGTTTCAGGCGCCCTGAAGACGATGATTTGGGAAATTGTATTTCCTTGTATTATTTTAACAACGTTTTTTACTGTTCATTGTGCAGGTCAGGATTATTTTCATACAATTTAACGTTAGAAATAAAATGTATGATTTACATGTAAGAGCTAAAATTTGACCACCAACAGAAGACTGTGTTCAAGTATAAAGTATTTGTTTCTTAATTTGAAGTATATTTTTGCATGTCTGCTTAGTATTATCTATTCTCTCGGACATTGGAGAGGAACATCATCGTTCCCACGATATAAGTAGTTTAGACTAACGTTTAATTGTATTATCGAGTGGTAAAATTCTTTTTCGGGACTGAACAGAAAAAACCTTGTTCCGTTGGCACTTTTCAAGAAAAAGTTAACACAAAATGAAACCATTTGATTTCTAGTGGCGGGCTTTGGATTTTTTTCCTGGGGTTTTCGCCTCAACGTTTATTTTTGGTTAACTATTGACTGCATTTTTATGAAAGCCCTGATATGTTTTACTTTGTTCATTGCACCCCACAATAACATTGAAGAGAACTTTTTAAAATAGTCATATATATCATATATTAATGTGTAATATATAAGATAGCAACAAGGTTATAAAGTTACAAGCGAAAAATTTCATACACTCCGTCTGACAAGTGTTTTGACTTAAACAAGACCCATCAGTGATGTTCTTCTCAAAATTTTAAACGACAAAATAAACTAAATTAGAAAATTATGAGACTTCTTTATCTCAGATGAGTTCAGATGTTGACTTTTGTGTTTCGTATTGTCCTTCTTTAATGAATTTGACGAGAACGTAAGCAACGCCAGGGATGTATAAAAAAACAGGAACTGCTTACCTTTCTGAAGCACCTGAGTTATTTTAAATTAGCTTTGCTGATTGCTATTCAGTCATTTTTTTAAGCGTTCCGATTTTGCATATTTTTTTTTATTTTTTATGTAAACCGGTTTAGATTTGCAACTTGGACATTGGGTTCGTCCAATCAAAATTAAGACTAGCTTTTTAGACCATTGCGATCCACCAGTTCTCCGGTATGACTGATTCGTTTTTGTCATTTTCTCTGGACTATGAGATTGATCATTCAAGTTCGGTAGTTTTGTTATTACCTTTATTTCTTATGTCTTGGAATTATCAAAATCTTACGATTTACAAGGAATAAAAAAATATTTATAACGTCAAACGAACTTAAATGATGATTTTGTATAGTGTATTATATTTCTTTGTTGTGCATGGTTGTTGATGTACGTATATATTTTTCCACACTTTAATTTAAAATTTTCATTAATTTATTGTTTTGTGTTTTTTTATCTACCATACTACATCTAACTTATTATTTTAGTTTTTAATCAAGAGCATAGTATTTGCACTATTTTTTTTCCAATATCTCTCCTCAGCTGTCGCTTTTTAGATTTTTTTCATAAATAAATCTAACACTATATTATTCTATTTGTATCATACATGGAAGTATATCCAAATAAAATACATTTAAATGAAATTGATAATCGTGTTCAGATTTATCAGGCGTAGCAAAATTTATTGTCTGGAACTTTGTTGTCATTTGTATTTCGAACACACGTGAAGGTTAGCACTGCTGGTGGAGTTTAAATTCCCCGAGGTTAGCCCGCTCCGGCACCAACACTTTTGAGTTGGAGAATACATCAAAGCTTTAAATTATCCGTCTAAATTTCAAAATTGTCTAAACCCTAAGGTTCTTCCTACCCCAGACATAGGTTGAATATCTTAGTAATAATTTGGTTCCCCAGTTTGGTATTTTGGTTATACTGTTCTATGCTCTTCATATTCATACAGTGTTTGGCATTTTCAATATTTTTGGTAGAGCGCCTCTGATGAGTCTTGAATAGACGAAACGCGCGTCAGGCGTAGCAAAATTTATTGTCTGGAACTTTGTTGTCATTTGTATTTCGAACACACGTGAAGGTTAGCACTGCTGGTGGAGTTTAAATTCCCCGAGGTTAGCCCGCTCCGGCACCAACACTTTTGAGTTAGATACATCAAAGCTTTAAATTATCCGTCTAAATTTCAAAATTGTCTAAACCCTAAGGTTCTTCCTACCCCAGACATAGGTTGAATATCTTAGTAATAATTTGGTTCCCCAGTTTGGTATTTTTGGTTATACTGTTCTATGCTCTTCATATTCATACAGTGTTTTGGCATTTTCTATATTTTGGTAGAGCGCCTCTGATGAGTCTTGAATAGACGAAACGCGCGTCAGGCGTAGCAAAATTTATTGTCTGGAACTTTGTTGTCATTTGTATTTCGAACACACGTGAAGGTTAGCACTGCTGGTGGAGTTTAAATTCCCCGAGGTTAGCCCGCTCCGGCACCAACACTTTTGAGGTGGAGAATACATCAAAGCTTTAAATTATCCGTCTAAATTTCAAAATTGTCTAAACCCTAAGGTTCTTCCTACCCCAGACATAGGTTGAATATCTTAGTAATAATTTGGTTCCCCAGTTTGGTATTTTGGTTATACTGTTCTATGCTCTTCATATTCATACAGTGTTTGGCATTTTCAATATTTTTGGTAGAGCGCCTCTGATGAGTCTTGAATAGACGAAACGCGCGTCAGGCGTAGCAAAATTTATTGTCTGGAACTTTGTTGTCATTTGTATTTCCATTGCCACAAACTCGTGTAAATATTTTAGGCATTTATATCATATTAAAAATAATACAATAATTCTTGGAAACCAATTATTAGAATCTTCTGAAAAAGATATCATCGATTTTGCCGATTTTAATAATTGGGATTCGCTATATTAAGGTTTATTTCCATCAGACCTGCATTTTCAAATTGTGAGACATGCATCATTAACGGACCAAAAAGTATCACGTGCCTCTTAACGGACCATGTTTCTCAAAGTAATACCAATTTTGGCATTTTTGTCCCAATATTAATATTTTGGTCCAGAAAATCCTTCTCTTATGCTTTTTATTGTGCAAGTAGCACAAGACTTACTATAAAAAATGTTTCAATGACTAAAATAACGTATTTTGATGCATTTTTCGTCATTATAAGGACACATTTTTGCAGAGGGTAGGTCTCCGCCTTTCCGTTTTGCGAAGAAGTGTCAAATCAAATCAAAATGGTTTTTGCGGGAAGTTTTTCGTGAATAACAACCATTTAGACACATCTATCACAAGTTTCACTTATTTACTGTATTTTAGCCTCAGATTTAATTTCGTAAAAATAAATGAATTTTTTGTTCATAAAACTACTTAACGGACTGCCTCGTGCAACATATAACGGACAAAACCGTAGTGTTAACCTATGGTAGAAACACGTAACGGACAAAATGCCTCGATAAACGGTTAGGCCTCCTTGTTATAAATAGCTTGTTACTGTACATGTACAATAAAAGAGTCATGTGTTTAACAGTTTAATTAACTTCAATCAACCTTACCTTTAGATAATTTTAATAACTATATTTTTGTCCGATTCAGGGTTTATAAGTGACCATAAGTGTAGGGGACGGAAACGAATGAAAAGAAGTATGTGAGATTTCTGTTCGGAATTTTCTAGACTCTATATAAGTTGGAAGAAATTGGATTAGCTAAATTTATACTCGATTTTTTATGAGATCTGGTATGGTGGGCTTGACTTAAGTTATCTAAAGTTCTACCCAGAACAGGATTTGAACCTGTATCTCTTGTTATCATAAACAAGCGCTTTTCTTTAAGCTATCTAGGTTACATATAAAGGACGTATCATTTTTTTACATGGGAGGGGGGTGGCCAAAATTAAGGGCGGATCAAATTTATTTTGCCATTTTGAAAAGGGGGGCTCAATTTTTTTTTCTTCTTGAATGTGGGGGGTTCAAGATTTTTCATTTATAGAAATTTATAATCCATACATTTCTGAGAGGGGGTCATTTTTTTCTGTAATACAAAGTACCAAAGACTATCAAAACAGCATTTAGCCTTGCTTTGTGTACTAAAATAGCATTAATGATCCACATATAAAACCATTTTGTTTTTTATATTGTATGTTTTTTCTGGGATTATCTTTACGGATAGCAAGTCAAAGGGATCGTCAGACTCATCCAATGAGGAATCTATTTCCCTTATTTTGTGAGGAGTATTTTCCCTCATTTCTTTGATCTGCATCATAATCATTTCACATATGACATGATCAGCTGTGTCAACAGTGGTAACCTTAGATTTGACATAGAAGACTTGATTTTCCCCCGTCACGAAGCAGGTTGATATTTCAACTTGAGGTTATAAGGGGGGTCATTTTTTTGGTCATTTTTCTAAAGGGGGGATAAAACATTTTCTAATGAAATTATTTGGGGGAAAAAAGAAAAAAAAATAATAAGCTTGATTTCAAAATGACCAGCCCCCCTCCCATCATTAATACATATTTAGCTTTACGCAGTCTGCGAAATAAGCAGATTTCCCGCAACCCCGGCCCTTGCTGGTAAAAATGTTGAATGTACACGTCACAGGGACAATCCAAGAGTTCAGGATTCAGGCAATGATTTTTCATTTAAATAAGTTAATATGTACTATATACTGTGCAGATAGAGAAAAATTTGTTGCTTGTTTCAACAGAGGATGAAAATTGAAAGGGTTCTGTTATTTTGCTTGTAGAATACTATTGCACATAGAGAAAAGCTTTTTCTTGCTTAAACATTCAGGTCATTTAGCTCTATAAAAGTCTTCATAGAATGACCAAATGAGCTCCTGGGAGCCTCTTGTTTATCTTTGCTTCTAATCACTTTCTGAAGAGTTAACCTAGCTGAGACATCCACAATATAGCAAGGAACACAGTCCATACAAAATGAAGTCAAGTCTATTAGGGTCAAAGATGATTAAATAATTCACAATCTTGTTGTTTTTCTGTTTCCTTAGACACATTTCTCAATAAAACTAAGAAAAAATCATAGCCATAATGCTTTCATTGATTTGTTTTATTACAATTTTAAAAAGGGTACCCTCTTCAAGGTTTTGGCCAGTTTCCTCTGTGAAGACTTAAAATGAACGCTTTATGCTTCTGTAATTGTTGGGTTATATTCAAATAGAAAATCTGGGTTGAAGTGATGCCAACAATATCTTAGCAAGGATTTGAGTGCAAAAATATTCTCATATTGAGGGATTTTAGTTCTTCAAGAAGGAAAAACTATGTTCAGAACCAACTTTTTTACTACAAAGACAACTTGGAGCCTCCAAATATCTAAACCAGGCCTATAAAGTGCTTGAATATGACAAAATCGGCAAGACTATGGTAAATAAATTGATACATGTAGAATGAAAAACATTATTTGGAATTAAAATGGATTTTATATGCCAAATTAAGATTTTTTCAGGTGAAATTGGTGCCCCAGGCATATATAAATAGCCAACTTTTTCAAAGAATTCAGATATAAGCCTGATGAAACTTATGTTGCTATATGAAAAGAGGGTGCACAACACAGAAATCACCAATATATTGTGCAAGCTTATCAGATTTTTACAGAAAGTAGTCTCAATATCTGTAAAATCACAGTTTTTACTTTACCGCACACAAGAAGCCTATATTTTGCACATCACAAAACACCATAAATAATAAAATATTGAATTCATTTGGAGTTTTTTGGCTGAAATCAGTCATAATGTATATCTAGAACATTTTTACACCATTTGTTTGGTTAGAAAGTCATCATTTCTAAAAACAGAACAGTTCCCATATGCGTGGAGAGGTCAAGAAAGCCTTCATTTCTTTGTTTCAACTAAACATATGCAAAGTGCTGAAAAAAATTTACCGGATCAAATATAGCAGTTTAAATTGGATGGAAGCTATGATTTAAAGTAATTCTTACTAAAACTAGAAACTGTAGTCTCCTGAATCCACTGTTTCTCATATTAAAGACAAAATATATTTGAATGTCCAAATTTGTTAAAAAAGTACTATTATAGCAAAAAATAAAGGGTAACTTTAGCAAATTGTGAAAAAAAGTTTTAAAATTCTTAAAAGTGGTCAACAATGTGGTTTCCAATGGAATAAAACAGATAAAATATACTAATTTGATATTAAACTTTACTATGAAAACCAGTACTCAGGTCTCAGTCTTGTATTGTTTTTCCCATAGACTTCAATAGTAGACCTGAGATTTTTGGATTTTTTTTTTAAAAATAGTTAAAATGATTCAATACAACTTTTGCTATATTTTACCAATAAAAGAAGTGTCAAAAAAACATTTTTAAGGGGGAGATGAAAAAAAGTGCCACGAACTTTGGTAAACCACAGAAGTCTGAACTAAATATATTTTTTTCTACTTTCACGTTTACTTCAAAAAGCAAAAATACACCCCTTTTCATGAATTTTTTTTATTAGAAAATACAATTTTCTCTTTTTTAAAACATAATGATGTCATAGTGTAGCGTCTTACCATCAATAAGAGCCAAAAGTTAGAGACAAATGCTTGAAAATTAATGCTGCAAACAACACAGAGAAAAGGCACTATATTTTAATAGCATCCATGTTTTGACGTCCACCCGCACAACTACAAATTATAGTTCAAGTAGCACTGAAGACACTGCATGTTACCCAATAGACTTATCATGTATAGCAAAAAAAATGATAAAATATTTCCAAGTAATGGGTCACAATTAAGAATAAATATCTTTTTTTTATAAAATCAAAATATTAGATACATGTATTATTCATTAATATGAATCACTTAATACATGTGTTTTGTCCATACATGTTGTTGTGTTGAATATAAATACATCACAGAATATAAGTTAATCACAGGCAAAGATCCAAGGAAAGGCATACAAGGCATACGTCAACACTTAAACTGACTAAAGTAAGACTATTTGCATAAAAAAATACACAGATATATAATTATTCGGCATAATTTCGGCAAGGACTGGAAAACAATGTTTATCATGCCCCCCCCCCCCAACATAAACTTAAATCCTAGATCTTCCCCTGAATCATGTTAACAAAGAAGTTAGAATCAGTTTTTTTTTCAATGCAGTTTGCATTTTCAACTCTATAATTGGGCTCTAAACATATGTATACTGTTTATGCAACAAATACATACATGTATGTAATACACATGCAGGCACGTTAATACATGCACTTACACCTTAAAAAAACTTGTAAGTATCCTGTCTGTCATGCAGTGTTCATTCTTGGCTATTTCAATTGCTCAAGTGTTTGAATGTCATTTAGTTTTCTGTGATTTTATCTAGTCAGTTAAATATAGCTGGTGTTTCATGATTTTATAGAGGGTAAAAAGTTGATAAAAAAAAGAAAGTGAATTTGCATATACCTCAAAGCTTGAGTCATTCTTTATCAACTTTTGCAGTCTATTAATATGAAATCAAATCTTTTTTGTTGTTCCTTTAAAATAAGGGTTGTAAAATTACAGGGAAAAGAAACATATTACAAGTCATTTAAACTAGAGGTATACATGGTTTTGTAGAACTATTCAAAATTTACTAATGTTTTTCTAATCAAACTATCCTTAAATTTTATTTTTAAGTATTGTTTTTGAATTATCTTTGTTTCCACATGTTACTCAAAATACATGTGAATTAAAAACCTGGTAATTTATAATTTCAACTGATAATACCTGTGCAATTCTGGTGTTTATTGCTAGTTTGACAATACCCCAGCATGGCATCTCTCCCCATCAGTATAGGACTTTAATTGATATAAAGTGAATTCTCTTGGACATGGTGATGTATATAGTGTAAGCCCGTTATAAAGTTAATATACTAATTGACAAATAAAATAAGAGCAACAGCAACAACAATGAAAACTATAAAGTTGGCCAGTTCTTATAAACTTTAACATATTGATTTTAAATTTTGCAGATTAAATGAACAAGTGAACAAGCATGACAAGAAAGGGCTAAACTTTTTTTATTAAGTTCTTTTGCACTCTTTAGACAAATTAAACCATGCCATCTAAGTGAAAACAGCTAGATAGCTATCAAAAGCCATCTTTCAGAAATCATCCTTTTATAAATTCAATTAAATTGAGTTAAAAGATATGATATTTAATTGTTTTAATTAGTGTTTGACTGGTCTGCGGTACTGAGATGATCCCCTCAATATCCCTATCGTGTCTCACAACTATGTTGTGTTCTATGGTCATTACCGGATCCTAAGATTGCAATGGAAGAGAGAGGTTTGGCGCCATAAAACCTGGTTTAACCCACCATTTCGTTTGAAATGTCTGAACCAAGTCAGGACCATTGCGATCCACCAATTCTCCGGTATGACTGATTCGTTTTTGTCATTTTCTCTGGACTATGAGATTGATCATTCAAGTTTGGTAGTTTTGTTATTACCTTTATTAAGTATAAGACAGAAATCAATTGTTTTATAATAAAAACAAATACACCTTAAAATTCATCAGACTTTTCTTTGCATACATGTAAGTGATTTGACTGTAAATATTAGCAATATACCACTTACCCCGGTATTAGGTTAATGTGTCAAAACTTTTTTTATATATGGGTTGGATACACTTAAGTTAGTCATTCAAGCCACATGCACAGCCTTGTATTAAAATATCTGATTTTCATGATTTTTGCCAATGTCTGTAAGACATTGAATATACAGTGTATAGCAGTTTCCTAAAAAAATGTTTACCCCTAAAATGCCTTCATGTCACTAATTAGGTACATGTAGATGGCATATACAACTATTTTGTTGGTCTGTCTGTAAATTTACCTGAATTTTATGGCGGTACAAAATGTATTATTATCAATGACAGGACATGAATATGAAAATGAAAATCATCATACTAAAAGTATACCCTTGACAATTTAGCTTAAACATGTTAAGGATTCAGTGAAATCTTATAAAAATAGAGCATGTTGTGAGGAATAGAATATTTTGCTTACATTCTTGTTGTTTATTAATTGATTTGATTATTGTCAAGGAATATCAAATCTACATATTTATGTATTCCATAGACCTGTGAATTTAAATCTGTTGAATTATAATACAGGTCATACGGTTAGTTATATTAAAAGATGCAGTGCGGAAAGCAGTGTCAATCTTTAATAATTTGCAGTGAAATTATAGTGCGCAGAAACTGACCATTTTAACATGAAGGAGTCCTTGTTTTTTTTTTGTCAGAGATTTTCGTAGATATATTTTTTATAACTTCAGAATATTTGTTTTAAAATCTGGTGCCATTTCATACATTTTATATACTAGACATCCACAAGTCTGAAATCTGGGTCTATTAATGTCGAGAACTTAAAACGTCTTTGGTCTAGTAAAATTTAGCCTTTTTTGAATTTAGACCATGGGCCAATTGCAGAACCGCGAGCAGTGCCAAATGGCCTCGTTGAAGGCTGCTGGTGGTTGTCCATTGTGGTTTTTCTAAATTGCGGTTTAATTGTGGGTTGTGTCGCGTACACTTATTCCACATCTCATTATTTTCTATTATTTCCAGGTCAAGTACAGGTTGAGAAAATGGCGAGAACAAGTTAAGACCTGGTCGAGTACACTTTATCTACTGTTAAATAAATATGTAACATGTTTCTAATACTAGTATTACCATCATTTAGATGAGTGTTGCTGTTGTTCCCTGAAGATTTTTTTTTCACATTTTTAGGGGATAAAAGACAGAAGAACGAAACGACCTGTTTTTCCGTATTGATCCATTCGCCACACAGTTGTGAATGTCCCAACTTCGATTTAAATGAGATAGACGCTTTCACAAATATATCTATCGCATTTTGCAATCTAATTGCCGAATCAAAAGATCTGGTTACCGAAACAATATTTTCGAAGTGAATGTGACGTCTGGTTCCGATTGTGGAAAAATATTTTAAACTTTTATAAAATGGATATTTGTGGACTATTTGAAAACTGATGAGTTTCCACGATTACATATATCTTTAAGTTTTAAAGTAAAATGATGTTTAAGGCTCTGCGGCAGCTATACATTGATATCTTTGGGACTATGTTGGAACTATTCTGTACTGAACTAGAACTACTTTCCTCTCTGTCAACACCGGATGTATTATTTCCTTGCTCTGTACCAGTAGACGCTGGATGTATTGTTTCGTGACGTCACCATGTGTGCCGGAGGAATCCTGACGTGTTACTAGTGTCATTCTCTCAACGTCCGCACATGGTCGATTTCAATATAAACTACAAACATCTATATCTTTTAAGAAATAACAAGAAAGACGTAGCGTTCATGATGTAAAAGCATTAACAAAAGCATTTCTAACCACGATCACAAACGATAATTTGTGATTTTATATAGCACTATATTCGTAGACCACGAGCATGGCACCTCAGGTCTAAGTAGCTTTCGGCCTTTTGTCGTCTTTCTTGATCCGTTGATAAGCTACGAGATACATTTGTTCCCCTTGGATTTTTTTTTTGAAAATTTAAAAACACGACCTTTTACAACATGATTTGCTTGTTTACATTGAAAATACGCTTAAGACTTTCATATGGAAATGGCACGTTTATAAATCATGTCAAAGTAAAGCATACAAACTACCTTTTTCTACGTGCAAAGACTTTGTGTTCACCCTTGTAATCATTTACAACAGCGTATCGTCCATATATACCAAACGGGATCTAGTACAGTTAAGAGGTGAAATCATACTCTATCGGATGGAAGGGTTTTATCTAAATGGATACCTTGGGCCTCATCGGGAACCGGAGTAGCTACCCGGTTCTATCATGGCTCGGCGGGTTTGCCATTAAAAAAACCCGATCCTGGTCTGTTGGTATCAGTCCAGGCGAGGGAAGACCAGATCGCATTCCTTCGTTAAAAAAATGTGCGATCCAGCTGCGGTTGTACTTCCCCTAGTGCAACTGCAATAAGGGGGTCGTAAAGGTATACGAATTGGTAGGCTCTAAAGTCCGATAGGTGGATGTAGCCTCTTTTACACTTTTGGACACTTATTGCATTTTTGTCTATTCGAGACTCATTAGAGGCGCTCTACTAAAAATATTGAAAATACCAAACACTATATGATGATAAACAGCATAGAACAAAAAACACTTATTTATTGCAATGATCGAGATGTGATTGTCAAAATCTGACACTGTAAGAAATTAAAGAAAGTGCAAAATCCAAAATCAAGAGTGGTCTTAAGTGCTCCCAAAGAACCAGCAATTTCTTTGTAATACATCTTTATATTTCCTTTGAGATATATAGTTAATATACATTCAGTAAAACTCTAATCGATAATCTAGCTACTCCAACTAAGAATTTTAATTGTCAAATCCATTAATGAAAGCAACTTAAAACGGTAGATATCTGCTTCAGAAACAGGAAAATATCATTTTATTTTTAAAACTCTAAAATTACACGGAGTACAGAATTGTTTTAAAAATGAAAATTTTCATTTCCTGTGCATTTTATTCATTTCAGGTCAGTCGAATTTTCTCGCTCTTTCCTCATAATGGATTTAAACTGTGTCCCGAAATTAAATGGCCTAGAGTTACGGCGCTTTGGTCGTTGTTAGCAATAAATTTGCACATAAAATCTTTAAAAAGGATAAAAAAAATATCAAACAGACACACCAAATTTATATTTGGCGTACATCAACGTGCATTCATCAAATAATTTGAAACTTGGTATTTTGACAGAAATTGCACAGAAAAATACGAGGGAAACCACTTTCCATTTCATCTACGTTAGGGTCACCCTTATTTAAGAAGTGAAATGCCCACTAAATAACAAATCTCTTAATGAAATGTTTTGTTGGAGTAGCTAGATAATCTCTTTAATCCACATCAACAGCCTACAAACAAGAACAAACTTGACGTTGAGAAATACTTTATGGAACACTCGCTGCTACTAACGGCTGCCTTACATGATATATCGACTGGTCATTTACTTAAATCGCTAAGCACATTATTGAATACTATAGGATGAAGCTTCATACAAAGTATCAGGAGACTGTGGGATGCAGTTCATTGCAAACTGAGACAGATATTTTTATGCAGAGGGACACAGAACGACGACGCATACAGGACGAATAAAGACGTCTTTACTACATCCCTTAGAAGGTGAGCTAACATCAATATGGTTTTATTGTTTTGTGTTTTGACACTGAAAAAAATATCTTTAAGTAAGTAAACTGGATGTAAACATTATACAAAAACATGTTACTACTTCTTACACTGAAGGCTGTAATGGAGTAAATAAGTTTATTTTTCAATTTTGTAACTTAGTAACATTCATTGCAACATACATTTCTTATATTTTGAATAATATGGAGATAACTTTTTTCATGCCTGTTTATGAGATTTTCATTTTTTGTATTTTATAATTTTGCATTAATTAGTTAAATCTATTTGTAGTAAAGCTCAGGTGTTAAAAATTTTATAAAACAAATTACGCATTTAGAATCAAATTGAACCTGTGTTTGTCTGTTCATAACTAAATGAAACCTCACACATAGCTCTATACATATATAATAATACAAACCCGGAATGAATATTTACTTTGGTATAATTTGTAAATAGCTTTAGAAATTGACGTATTATTCTACAACGAATGTTATAATTGAACTTTAAAATAAAACTCTTACATGCATCGAATAAAGCATTTCAGTTATCAAAAGAACAACCAATCAAATATAGATTACAACAGGACAAATGAGGCTAGATATATCGGTAAATTAACGTGAAATGACACTAATTAAAATAAAAAAATGGAAATCCTTGTTCATGTAATACGTTCTGATAGTATATGTTTTTTATGATTGTGGAGATTTTTTTTATTCCGTTTATAGTTATATGTTAAAGGCATATTGTCTACGAAAAATTATTTTTTTGTAAATCCAAAAAATTGTCGTCAGACTATTCGTTTTGTTTATTTAGAAAGATACGAACGTTCAAAATACCACTAGGGTACCTTATTACTTCAAAAATTGAAAAATATATAATATTTGTAAAGCTTTACAAAAATTCATATTCATGAGATGTAAATGAGCTGTAAGCATGCGCACTATACTTTCTTTGATTGAAAACTTCCATAGTTCTTGCACGTGGTGCATAATCTGTTTCTCGAAGTTTTAGCTCAGAAGAAAATTAAGACGGCAACCGAATATTAGAGCTACTACATGAATAAAACTGACATTTATTGCCTGTATTAAGTTTTGAATGTGATTTAAAAGGTAAACACGAAAAATATTGGTATTTTTTCAACATATCAATGTATTCGGGGACAAAACCCGAGATTCCGATTAGTGTCCGCGTTAAAACTACTCAATCTAAATCTGTGTCAATGTGACGTAATGCAGGTAAATAAAATATCAATAAATATTGTCGAGCTATTTTGATCAAAATAAACTACTTTTGAGGCAAAATTTGTAGCAAATTTGTTTTTCAATATTCATTTTATTGCATTTCTGTCTAATAGACACCAAAAAATTGGGGGGTAAAAAAATGAATTTGCCGTAGACAATATGCCTTTAATCGAGTTCAAGCGAATATTTAGAGAAATTATTTACAACCCTTTAAAAATGTTGTAGTACGGATATAAACGTTATCAAATATAAATTGCAACTAAGTTCCAGACAATTAATTTTACCACGCCTGACGCACGTTTTGACTATTCAAGCCTCATCACAGGCACTCTACCAAAAGTTAGAAATGCCAAACACTATATGAATGTGAAGAGCATAGATCAATTATTCCAAAAAAATGCCGAACAAAAAATCCAAATCATTACTAAGACAAACTATGTCTGGGGTAGGAAGAACCTGAGGATTTAGACAATTTTGAAATTTAAACGTATAATTTAGAGCTTTGATGTGTTCTACAACACAAACGTGTTGGTGCCGGAGCGGGCTAACCTCGGGGAATTAAAACTCCACCAGCAGTGCTAACCTTCACGTGTGTTCGAAATACAAATGACAACAAAGTTCCAGACAATAAATTTTGCTACGCCTGACGCGCGTTTCGTCTATTCAAGACTCATCGGAGGCGCTCTACCAAAAATATTGAAAATGCCAAACACTATATGAATATGAATTATAAATTATAAGAAATATAAATTACAATAAAATTCCAGGCAACAAATTTTGCTAAATGTAACAAACCCTATCATCAAGTAGTTGGTACGTAGACAGACCTAAAACAAAATAACTAAACAATAAAGTGGATGTGTACGCGATATCTACAGGAAGCAAACATTTTACATTTGTTCCTGGATAAAATAAGATAAAATGCATGTGTGACTCAAAACATATTCTAAAATTATTTTATAAAAACTTCATTCGTGATAAAATAACTATCATTGAGTTGAAAGTTTCAAACCTAAGCTATTGTAAAGATTTATGGCACATATATGTATTGCAGGGTTATACTAGTTTTATGTAGGGACATAATGTTAATCGAAACATATTCTCAAGGAAGACTTTGAACACAGCCCTGTGATCTACGTGATGTCTTACCAATCGTTAACTTTCCCTTCTTGTGTAGCAACATTCCGCCAGTAACAGCTTGAAGTATACGTATCACAATCGATTCGATATTCCAGAGTTTGCGGGACTTACATCGATTTTCTGAGCACGGCAGAGCGTCACGTCTGACGCAAAAATTGCTAACACAAAGTAATGTGGCTCCTCAATTGCTGTCTTCACTCAAGAAATTTATCAAACGACATCATGCGCTTATAGACAAATTGGAATTTCTATTCCCAGATGAGTGCAGATGTTGGTTTGTCATGGGCTATTGTTCTGTCGTCATTTACCAGGTTTGACACAATGAATTGGCAACACGACGGATGTGCTACAGGAAACAGAAACTGTTTACTCTTCAGGAGCATACGAGTTCACTCATGTTATGGGTTGAGTTCGCGAAGTTGATTTCTGTTCAGTTGTATTTGTGTTTTCATGCTTTGTGTTTCTTCGAACTGTTTCTTCGTTCGTGTTTACATGTTTTGTCATAGCTGTTTCAGATAACTGACTCTCGAATGCCCCATTGTTACCTCTTCGCTTCTTTACAATCAGATCACAAAAATAAACATACAATAAAAATCAAATAGATAACAATTAAACACAATAGAAGAAACTTAAAACAAAAAAGAACGAAATAAGCGTAGGCGACTCTCTAGAGAACGCTCAATGTTACTAACAGCTAGCCCAGAAACAGCATTCGAGCTTTGAATTGCATAGTTACATTATATAATACCATAAGATAAAGCTTCGTGGTGAATATCAGAAGACTGCGCGATGCATTGTGGAAGTAAACAGAAGTATGATTCTGATGAATGCAGAATGACTATACAGGGCCCAAAATTGCTTGACGACCCGCGAGTATGTGTATAAAAACTTCATGGAAACGGCATCATCATCAAGAGAAAGTAATTGCGTTATTGCAGAGCACTACAGATTGTAGACTTTATAAATGTGTCGTATTAAAAACAAACTTATCAATGTCGAGGGGGGAATCACGGAAAAGCCAATACCTATTGATTTTGTTGAACAATCTGTTTTTTGTTTTATCCAATTTTATCTAATAAAAAAACCTAAAAGGGCACAGTCTTTTTGTAGCATTACATGCATAGGTAGTAGAGCTCACGTTAAAATGGTTTTAGTTTAGTTTTGTGTTATGACATGATAAATTATACATCAAAGCTAGTAAACCAGGTGTAAAAGTATTTTTTAATTGTAAGAAACTATTTCTTTGCTTAAATGTTACGATGGAAAAGAAACTTCACAAATCCTGTTTTAGTCTTCAGAATATATGAAATGCCCACCAAGCATTCTGTGGAAAAATGTTCATTTTTGAAATTTACTGGAAATATATCAGCATTTAAATTTGTTGAAATTCAGGATGATGTTTGCAAATGTGTTTATCTGTCCAAGGAAATGAAACACAGTTCGTTAATTATACACATATTACAATACAAAGCAGGAATGAAATATTTGTTTTGTTAAATTGTAGACAACTTTAAAAAATTGACGTATTAAATTACATTAATTGCAGTTTAACATAAAGCAAATTTAAGGAACAACCCATTATTAAGCTGAACAAATAAGGATTTGTATAGCAGTTGATTAATGTAAATTGACACAAATTAAAAGTACACATTTAAAGAAAAATCTGTACATTAAAAAATGGAATATCCTTGTACATTTCAAAAGGGTTTTGTTTACTTTTTCATAAAATAAAACTCTTTTATCATTTTGTTTTCTTTTTCAGCTTTGTGATTGAAGTTTGATTGTGATATGCCAGGGGACTAATCTATCTTCAGAAATATGAGTTGACACTGCTTCCATTGTCGAAAATGCTTTATTTGTATTCATTTAAAACAAACTTCATGCCATTTTTTGGTTACTCGTCACAAAGATGTTGTAGTTTATTTTTAGATGTCACAAGCGGTCATTCATATGACAATTAAACATTCCTTCCATTAATTTTTGTCTTGTTCATGTGTTTAGGGTACTATCGAATTTGTCACTAGGTATGACCGGTTATAAAATGATGCCATAAGTATGCTTTGCCATTTCAGGGGTCAACTTAAATCTCTACTAAAGCATCGGGTATTACAGGCTATCGTTAACGTAAGGCGGTCCAAAATTTACGGTGTGTGAAAATTGAGAGAAGAGAAAATAGTACAGTGGGACAACACTTATTGATGAAATGTCGACTACTATTTAATACCCATTGTCGCTATTTCCATTTCTTTAAAATCATGCACCATAGATTGTTTTGAATTGCATGGAAATTTTCAGCGGTAACGATAGCGGGTAATACACCAAGTATAAAAGTCTAATCGGTGAAGTAAGCAGTTACATACTTAACTTAACATTAAATGTCGTACAATGAAGGTTATAACAAAATTATCGAACTTGGAGAATCAATCTCAAATGTCAGTAAGACAAGACAAAACAAGGAAGACATACCAGAAAAAATGAAGATCGCAATGGTCCTGACTTGGTTCAGGCATTTCAAAAGAAATGGTGGGTTAAACCAGGTTTTAAGGTGCGCCAAATCTCACCCTGCATGTACTAATAATTTTAATTAAGAGAAGCATATTAAAGTTTATATAAGTTTTAAGTTGAAATTTGGAAAAGGATGGGTTGCGATAAGACCCTTTTTCAGCCCACCTCGAAAGTCAAAAATAAAATTAAGTAAATTCTAGCTCAAAATGTCTTGTTTGAAAGGTTAATATTTCTATTTTTTGGAAATAAACGTCTGTGGTTGAAAAGCTTATTTTATTTTTTAGTAACTGGTGCTTGAAATGAACCACCGCAAATGATTTTAACATTGTGCTTATGGGAAAGTTGCATAAATGAGCGATATATATCCTTCCCGGAAGTATAGCCTTGCACGCGGAACCAGCTCCATATTTTATTCAAAAACTTGCATTACTAAAATACATCTTTTATGAAAGTTTCAAGCTGGTTCCGCGTGCAAGACATACTTAAAATTTAAAAAGACTATAATTTTTGAACTTGTTGTCAGTAGTTAAAAATTGTGCGAAATCTCTCTGTTTTATTCTTTTTTCTTGAGATTAGCGGTCATTTCAATTTCAAAATTGTTGTTTAAAGTGATGTTTATATATGATGAACCTTTTACAGAATTTTAAACACTGGCTTCAAGTATTTCAGCACAAAATGTCAATTTATTTAAGCCCTACCTTGAAATTTTCTTTAAATCAAGATGAAATTTTCATTCAAAATGGTTCAATTTTGAACAAGATTTTTGAAGCTGTGTTCGTGCAAACGTATTTTAAAGTAGTCTTTTACAACAGTACAATCATTTTGCTACAAAATAAAATATAAAGTAACATGCTATGAAAACTTCCCCTATTGATGGGCCAAAATAGGGCCTTATCGCAACCCATCCTTTTAAAATCTATTCTTCTCCCCGGCATTGCCATGACTTTTTTAAATGTAACATTCTGCTTGTACATTTTTGTTTTTACAGTGTTCTGCATATCTTTTTATTTATTTTTTAGTGTCCCTTGTGTGTTTTAAATAGACGTTAAGCCCATCTGGATCAGTTTTAATTAGAAGTGTAACTTTGTTAAATCGAAGCAGACTTATTGCTTGAAAATAAAACGTATTGGAAGAGAAATTTCCGTCATGGTTGTTGCAAAAAAAATCACTTCAAAAACTCAACCCTCTTAATAAGAATATCGACCTGGTGCATTTCACGTAAAATCGTCTTTATCAATTTAACATGAAAAAGACAAAAAAGCCTTAATTCAAACAAAAAAATGCCTGTATATGTTAAATTCCCTCAAATTTGACTTTAACCAAGACAGGGCCGTTTCGCTTATATTTAATTCTTTAATTATGTAACTACCCATTTTGACATTTATGTCTTTGTCATTTTTGAAATCGACCATTCCGCCCAAAAAATCCAAAGACAAACACTAGAAATCAAATTGTTTCAAATTGTGTTTCACACACAACATATATGCATGGTTCTGAAATTAACCACTCAAAAATGCAAATAAAAGTATAGTAAAAACTAACTAAATTTGAGGAATAGTTTCAGAAAAGAACAATCAAGGCAGATATGCAAAAATACTCTTAAAATGATTTGGACAATATACAAATTCTTAATATTTTAACACACCATGTTTCTGCTTGTGGTTACGTTAAGCTCTTAACTCATATAATTTATGTTTAAAGAAATAATACATCCCTGTACAAGAAACGGTAGGAAGAGCTGTAAGAAATTAAAGTCATTGCAAATTCCAAAATCAGCGTCTTCATGGCCCCAGAAATAAGTACAACATACACAGGTAAAATTATAATAAATGTCAATATTTATCTTATAAAATTATTTGTTTGAAAGAAGCAAAGAAGGCACCAATGAGGCATTCGAATGTCGCTTGTTTGAAACTAAGTGAAAAAAAATTGCAGACGATGATTAATAATTTAAAAAATATGGAAACAAAAAAAAAGTTAAAAAGTGACTTATATATTGGTTTTAAAAAAATTATAGATATATCTTGCATTTTAATCTTAGATAAAGGGCATTGAATAATTAAATTGTGAATATAAAGTTCACGTTAAGTAATTTACCTGTAATTAGACATTCATATGTTATTTCCAGATATTTATATACATTCTTGCACGGGTCAACATCATGATTCGACTTGACCTCGCACTGCTGTTGGGATTGGCATCTTGTTTTAACATTCTGAGTCTTATCTTGTCCACAGCTGTAGGTTTCAGATGAAATAACAGTTTTATGGGGACACTGTGCTGAATCTCTACGGCCGTAATATGCCTCCACAATATTTATTGATGAGCCAGGACATGTGATAGAGCCAAGGTCATTTTCACAAATTATTTTCTGTGTTCCTTTGAGTATGAAAAACAGAGAAAAAATTGGATTTGATCATTAATCTAACATAATCTTTATTATTAAGACATATATACTCAGTTTTGTAAAATATTCATAATTCATACTATGAAACAGATTAGCTCACTTTTTGTACCGATTCTTCTCTGGGAGTGAAATGCAAACTGTAACTGTTTACTACCACAGAGCACCGGATTTTACTCTTGTTATGACTTGAGTTATCGTTGTTGCATGCTATCCAGTTGTTTTTATCTTTTAATGTTTATGTTTTGTGTTTTTTTGTGCTGTTTCCGTTCGTGTTTACTATTTTAATTTTTGACCATTCACATTCGAATTCCCGATTGCTAATCTTTTGAGAAATTAAGATAATAATTTCCAGTGGTCTATGTCAGATGCGTAAAAAAAATTGATAATGATTTTACCTGACAAATGTCTTTTTTTTTATTCAGAATGTGAAAATACCTCAAAACGCTCACATCTTTTAAGCTTAGCAGCCAACTATTGAAACAGACAATTCAAACCACAATGGGTCCCTCTCAGTTTTTGATATTCCATGCTTTGATTAAAATGCTGCGCACAAGGGTTTACTTTTTGAAAAATGCATATAAAGCATAGCCAAATTAGTCGCTTGTATACCACTTAAAAAGTGCACAAAATATAACAAAAGATTTATAATTTATTATTAACTGTTAATATTTTGGATTTATAGATACATAAATTCAATTGTTCATGGTGCATTAAGCAGACAAACGGAACTTATGTTTATGGTTCAATAAACCACCAAAATTATAACAGTTGAATCTTTAATGTGCAGGTTAAGGCGTTACGAAAAAATAAATCATGTAAAGTCATACCTGCCGAAGAGACTACTGGAAAAACTGTAAAAATAATACAAGTAAAAATAAGTTTCCAAATCAGCGTCCTCATGGCACCATCAACATGTTCAGGTTACACAATGAAATGTCAATATTTTTCTTTTAATCATTTGTTAGATAGAAAAAAGGATATGAAATTGCAAATCACTGCGATTTATAATTTATCGAAATCATTACTGATAATGATTTTTTTTAAAATAATGGATCTTTCATTTCAATCTTTAAAAAGGGTTTTAAATAATTAAACATGCATGCCAGAAGGACACATAGCTGTTTCATGTGGAAACATTATTTATTTTAAACTTGTTAATCTTAACAAATGAATAATTACAACTCCAATTGTTAATCTATTCTCAAATGAGTGACCACAACGTAATAAAGCCTTTGCATGAAATTCTTTTTTATGCCTCGAATATCGATAATATTTTAACTCAATTTTACAAAGCATTTTATTATTCTTTCCTTAATGCTCTAATGCATGATACCATACGTTTGTTTAACTCATTCATAGAATGCAAATGTTTAATGAATTGTCTATGATCTTACATTCTAAGAGGTGGTTTCAGAGGGGAAAAAATTGAGGGTTGGCTCTAATTCTTTTAAGAAAATGGGAAAAAAACTGTGGTATTCGTGCAGAATATTGCCATGTTCCATAAATAGAACCCTATCTAAAAATGGACCTGTCCCTGATAGTATATCATTTGTATACATGGTATTCAAAAAGATCATACAGGAATCTGATATATATAAATATATTTCTTTTGGAGACAATGGTCTCCAAAAGAAATATATTTTAAAAACTTGTAGAACAAGAAGCATAAATGATAAGGCCTCAATTTTTAATGGTCTATAATTCATGCGTAAAAATTGCACAATCTTTCGGAGCACCTGAGTTCACTCTTGTTACGACTTGAGTTCGTGTTGATGATTTCCGTTCGGATTATTTTGTGTTTTGTGTTTCTTTGTGCTGTTTTTATCTGTGTTTATCGTTTTTTTCCTCGAAAAATCCTAGTTTATCTAACTCAGGGAAGTGCAAGCTGAAAGATGCAAAGAGAAAGCTTTACTAACCATCAGTGTTGAGCTTTCAATGATTTGTATTCACTTGAAGGTCGGAGACACTAGTGACGTCATAGTATACTTTACTCTATTGTAACGTTTAAGGTGGGACGTTACGTTAAAAACGACGTTACCGATAAAATTTACCTGTACACTGAAAAATCCGTCTGAACGTCGTGAAACTCCACGTCAATTTTAGTTAGATTCTATTGCATTTTTCACGTATAAGGAATGTTCACGAGTCAGTACCTTAAAAGCGAAGTCCATGACATATCCTTTATTTTACACCAATGCGTCCCAAATTTTCCAAGGATTATTATATTAGTTCTTGGTCAAAAGTTGGATATCTTTAGTTCATTTTTGTGTTTAAAAAGTAAAAATAAATGGTGTTGAAACTCTTTTCCTATATGTTTTTGTTAATTTCACGACTAAATTGCAGTTTTCAAATGCATTAATTTAAAAAACGATGTCCGTAACCCCCATTTTTTATTTCATATATGGATGTATATCACTAAGAACTATGCGTCTACCAATTTCATTAAAATCTGGATATATACCATTTTGTATCATCCCACCTTAAAGTTAACAGTTGCCTTAAGGTGGCCATTGACACTGAAAGAAGCAGAGGCACCAATGAAAAGGCAACGACGAAACTGGCAAACACGAACAAAAACAGCATGAAGAAACACAAAACACAGCATTGCTAAATGGCACAAAAGTTGCCTATGTCACTGAGATGATAAATTATTAAATATTTTATAATTTTCTAAGACTGAAACGCCAGATGAAAACAAATATCCGTCCAGTTTTGAATTTCTTATTTTTTATAAATAATTGATCATAAATTGCAGTTTTATTTCTACTTTGTTTGAAACAAATGATAAAAAGGCAAATATTGTCATTTCCAAAATGTCACTTGTTTATGGTGTATATGTTTCAGGCGCCCTGAAGACGATGATTTGGGAAATTGTATTTCCTTGTATTATTTTAACAACGTTTTTTACTGTTCATTGTGCAGGTCAGGATTATTTTCATACAATTTAACGTTAGAAATAAAATGTATGATTTACATGTAAGAGCTAAAATTTGACCACCAACAGAAGACTGTGTTCAAGTATAAAGTATTTGTTTCTTAATTTGAAGTATATTTTTGCATGTCTGCTTAGTATTATCTATTCTCTCGGACATTGGAGAGGAACATCATCGTTCCCACGATATAAGTAGTTTAGACTAACGTTTAATTGTATTATCGAGTGGTAAAATTCTTTTTCGGGACTGAACAGAAAAAACCTTGTTCCGTTGGCACTTTTCAAGAAAAAGTTAACACAAAATGAAACCATTTGATTTCTAGTGGCGGGCTTTGGATTTTTTTCCTGGGGTTTTCGCCTCAACGTTTATTTTTGGTTAACTATTGACTGCATTTTTATGAAAGCCCTGATATGTTTTACTTTGTTCATTGCACCCCACAATAACATTGAAGAGAACTTTTTAAAATAGTCATACATATCATATATTAATGTGTAATATATAAGATAGCAACAAGGTTATAAAGTTACAAGCGAAAAATTTCATACACTCCGTCTGACAAGTGTTTTGACTTAAACAAGACCCATCAGTGATGTTCTTCTCAAAATTTTAAACGACAAAATAAACTAAATTAGAAAATTATGAGACTTCTTTATCTCAGATGAGTTCAGATGTTGACTTTTGTGTTTCGTATTGTCCTTCTTTAATGAATTTGACGAGAACGTAAGCAACGCCAGGGATGTATAAAAAAACAGGAACTGCTTACCTTTCTGAAGCACCTGAGTTATTTTAAATTAGCTTTGCTGATTGCTATTCAGTCATTTTTTTAAGCGTTCCGATTTTGCATATTTTTTTTTATTTTTTATGTAAACCGGTTTAGATTTGCAACTTGGACATTGGGTTCGTCCAATCAAAATTAAGACTAGCTTTTTAGACCATTGCGATCCACCAGTTCTCCGGTATGACTGATTCGTTTTTGTCATTTTCTCTGGACTATGAGATTGATCATTCAAGTTCGGTAGTTTTGTTATTACCTTTATTTCTTATGTCTTGGAATTATCAAAATCTTACGATTTACAAGGAATAAAAAAATATTTATAACGTCAAACGAACTTAAATGATGATTTTGTATAGTGTATTATATTTCTTTGTTGTGCATGGTTGTTGATGTACGTATATATTTTTCCACACTTTAATTTAAAATTTTCATTAATTTATTGTTTTGTGTTTTTTTATCTACCATACTACATCTAACTTATTATTTTAGTTTTTAATCAAGAGCATAGTATTTGCACTATTTTTTTTCCAATATCTCTCCTCAGCTGTCGCTTTTTAGATTTTTTTCATAAATAAATCTAACACTATATTATTCTATTTGTATCATACATGGAAGTATATCCAAATAAAATACATTTAAATGAAATTGATAATCGTGTTCAGATTTATCAGGCGTAGCAAAATTTATTGTCTGGAACTTTGTTGTCATTTGTATTTCGAACACACGTGAAGGTTAGCACTGCTGGTGGAGTTTAAATTCCCCGAGGTTAGCCCGCTCCGGCACCAACACTTTTGAGTTGGAGAATACATCAAAGCTTTAAATTATCCGTCTAAATTTCAAAATTGTCTAAACCCTAAGGTTCTTCCTACCCCAGACATAGGTTGAATATCTTAGTAATAATTTGGTTCCCCAGTTTGGTATTTTGGTTATACTGTTCTATGCTCTTCATATTCATACAGTGTTTGGCATTTTCAATATTTTTGGTAGAGCGCCTCTGATGAGTCTTGAATAGACGAAACGCGCGTCAGGCGTAGCAAAATTTATTGTCTGGAACTTTGTTGTCATTTGTATTTCGAACACACGTGAAGGTTAGCACTGCTGGTGGAGTTTAAATTCCCCGAGGTTAGCCCGCTCCGGCACCAACACTTTTGAGTTAGATACATCAAAGCTTTAAATTATCCGTCTAAATTTCAAAATTGTCTAAACCCTAAGGTTCTTCCTACCCCAGACATAGGTTGAATATCTTAGTAATAATTTGGTTCCCCAGTTTGGTATTTTTGGTTATACTGTTCTATGCTCTTCATATTCATACAGTGTTTTGGCATTTTCTATATTTTGGTAGAGCGCCTCTGATGAGTCTTGAATAGACGAAACGCGCGTCAGGCGTAGCAAAATTTATTGTCTGGAACTTTGTTGTCATTTGTATTTCGAACACACGTGAAGGTTAGCACTGCTGGTGGAGTTTAAATTCCCCGAGGTTAGCCCGCTCCGGCACCAACACTTTTGAGGTGGAGAATACATCAAAGCTTTAAATTATCCGTCTAAATTTCAAAATTGTCTAAACCCTAAGGTTCTTCCTACCCCAGACATAGGTTGAATATCTTAGTAATAATTTGGTTCCCCAGTTTGGTATTTTGGTTATACTGTTCTATGCTCTTCATATTCATACAGTGTTTGGCATTTTCAATATTTTTGGTAGAGCGCCTCTGATGAGTCTTGAATAGACGAAACGCGCGTCAGGCGTAGCAAAATTTATTGTCTGGAACTTTGTTGTCATTTGTATTTCCATTGCCACAAACTCGTGTAAATATTTTAGGCATTTATATCATATTAAAAATAATACAATAATTCTTGGAAACCAATTATTAGAATCTTCTGAAAAAGATATCATCGATTTTGCCGATTTTAATAATTGGGATTCGCTATATTAAGGTTTATTTCCATCAGACCTGCATTTTCAAATTGTGAGACATGCATCATTAACGGACCAAAAAGTATCACGTGCCTCTTAACGGACCATGTTTCTCAAAGTAATACCAATTTTGGCATTTTTGTCCCAATATTAATATTTTGGTCCAGAAAATCCTTCTCTTATGCTTTTTATTGTGCAAGTAGCACAAGACTTACTATAAAAAATGTTTCAATGACTAAAATAACGTATTTTGATGCATTTTTCGTCATTATAAGGACACATTTTTGCAGAGGGTAGGTCTCCGCCTTTCCGTTTTGCGAAGAAGTGTCAAATCAAATCAAAATGGTTTTTGCGGGAAGTTTTTCGTGAATAACAACCATTTAGACACATCTATCACAAGTTTCACTTATTTACTGTATTTTAGCCTCAGATTTAATTTCGTAAAAATAAATGAATTTTTTGTTCATAAAACTACTTAACGGACTGCCTCGTGCAACATATAACGGACAAAACCGTAGTGTTAACCTATGGTAGAAACACGTAACGGACAAAATGCCTCGATAAACGGTTAGGCCTCCTTGTTATAAATAGCTTGTTACTGTACATGTACAATAAAAGAGTCATGTGTTTAACAGTTTAATTAACTTCAATCAACCTTACCTTTAGATAATTTTAATAACTATATTTTTGTCCGATTCAGGGTTTATAAGTGACCATAAGTGTAGGGGACGGAAACGAATGAAAAGAAGTATGTGAGATTTCTGTTCGGAATTTTCTAGACTCTATATAAGTTGGAAGAAATTGGATTAGCTAAATTTATACTCGATTTTTTATGAGATCTGGTATGGTGGGCTTGACTTAAGTTATCTAAAGTTCTACCCAGAACAGGATTTGAACCTGTATCTCTTGTTATCATAAACAAGCGCTTTTCTTTAAGCTATCTAGGTTACATATAAAGGACGTATCATTTTTTTACATGGGAGGGGGGTGGCCAAAATTAAGGGCGGATCAAATTTATTTTGCCATTTTGAAAAGGGGGGCTCAATTTTTTTTTCTTCTTGAATGTGGGGGGTTCAAGATTTTTCATTTATAGAAATTTATAATCCATACATTTCTGAGAGGGGGTCATTTTTTTCTGTAATACAAAGTACCAAAGACTATCAAAACAGCATTTAGCCTTGCTTTGTGTACTAAAATAGCATTAATGATCCACATATAAAACCATTTTGTTTTTTATATTGTATGTTTTTTCTGGGATTATCTTTACGGATAGCAAGTCAAAGGGATCGTCAGACTCATCCAATGAGGAATCTATTTCCCTTATTTTGTGAGGAGTATTTTCCCTCATTTCTTTGATCTGCATCATAATCATTTCACATATGACATGATCAGCTGTGTCAACAGTGGTAACCTTAGATTTGACATAGAAGACTTGATTTTCCCCCGTCACGAAGCAGGTTGATATTTCAACTTGAGGTTATAAGGGGGGTCATTTTTTTGGTCATTTTTCTAAAGGGGGGATAAAACATTTTCTAATGAAATTATTTGGGGGAAAAAAGAAAAAAAAATAATAAGCTTGATTTCAAAATGACCAGCCCCCCTCCCATCATTAATACATATTTAGCTTTACGCAGTCTGCGAAATAAGCAGATTTCCCGCAACCCCGGCCCTTGCTGGTAAAAATGTTGAATGTACACGTCACAGGGACAATCCAAGAGTTCAGGATTCAGGCAATGATTTTTCATTTAAATAAGTTAATATGTACTATATACTGTGCAGATAGAGAAAAATTTGTTGCTTGTTTCAACAGAGGATGAAAATTGAAAGGGTTCTGTTATTTTGCTTGTAGAATACTATTGCACATAGAGAAAAGCTTTTTCTTGCTTAAACATTCAGGTCATTTAGCTCTATAAAAGTCTTCATAGAATGACCAAATGAGCTCCTGGGAGCCTCTTGTTTATCTTTGCTTCTAATCACTTTCTGAAGAGTTAACCTAGCTGAGACATCCACAATATAGCAAGGAACACAGTCCATACAAAATGAAGTCAAGTCTATTAGGGTCAAAGATGATTAAATAATTCACAATCTTGTTGTTTTTCTGTTTCCTTAGACACATTTCTCAATAAAACTAAGAAAAAATCATAGCCATAATGCTTTCATTGATTTGTTTTATTACAATTTTAAAAAGGGTACCCTCTTCAAGGTTTTGGCCAGTTTCCTCTGTGAAGACTTAAAATGAACGCTTTATGCTTCTGTAATTGTTGGGTTATATTCAAATAGAAAATCTGGGTTGAAGTGATGCCAACAATATCTTAGCAAGGATTTGAGTGCAAAAATATTCTCATATTGAGGGATTTTAGTTCTTCAAGAAGGAAAAACTATGTTCAGAACCAACTTTTTTACTACAAAGACAACTTGGAGCCTCCAAATATCTAAACCAGGCCTATAAAGTGCTTGAATATGACAAAATCGGCAAGACTATGGTAAATAAATTGATACATGTAGAATGAAAAACATTATTTGGAATTAAAATGGATTTTATATGCCAAATTAAGATTTTTTCAGGTGAAATTGGTGCCCCAGGCATATATAAATAGCCAACTTTTTCAAAGAATTCAGATATAAGCCTGATGAAACTTATGTTGCTATATGAAAAGAGGGTGCACAACACAGAAATCACCAATATATTGTGCAAGCTTATCAGATTTTTACAGAAAGTAGTCTCAATATCTGTAAAATCACAGTTTTTACTTTACCGCACACAAGAAGCCTATATTTTGCACATCACAAAACACCATAAATAATAAAATATTGAATTCATTTGGAGTTTTTTGGCTGAAATCAGTCATAATGTATATCTAGAACATTTTTACACCATTTGTTTGGTTAGAAAGTCATCATTTCTAAAAACAGAACAGTTCCCATATGCGTGGAGAGGTCAAGAAAGCCTTCATTTCTTTGTTTCAACTAAACATATGCAAAGTGCTGAAAAAAATTTACCGGATCAAATATAGCAGTTTAAATTGGATGGAAGCTATGATTTAAAGTAATTCTTACTAAAACTAGAAACTGTAGTCTCCTGAATCCACTGTTTCTCATATTAAAGACAAAATATATTTGAATGTCCAAATTTGTTAAAAAAGTACTATTATAGCAAAAAATAAAGGGTAACTTTAGCAAATTGTGAAAAAAAGTTTTAAAATTCTTAAAAGTGGTCAACAATGTGGTTTCCAATGGAATAAAACAGATAAAATATACTAATTTGATATTAAACTTTACTATGAAAACCAGTACTCAGGTCTCAGTCTTGTATTGTTTTTCCCATAGACTTCAATAGTAGACCTGAGATTTTTGGATTTTTTTTTAAAAATAGTTAAAATGATTCAATACAACTTTTGCTATATTTTACCAATAAAAGAAGTGTCAAAAAAACATTTTTAAGGGGGAGATGAAAAAAAGTGCCACGAACTTTGGTAAACCACAGAAGTCTGAACTAAATATATTTTTTTTCTACTTTCACGTTTACTTCAAAAAGCAAAAATACACCCCTTTTCATGAATTTTTTTTATTAGAAAATACAATTTTCTCTTTTTTAAAACATAATGATGTCATAGTGTAGCGTCTTACCATCAATAAGAGCCAAAAGTTAGAGACAAATGCTTGAAAATTAATGCTGCAAACAACACAGAGAAAAGGCACTATATTTTAATAGCATCCATGTTTTGACGTCCACCCGCACAACTACAAATTATAGTTCAAGTAGCACTGAAGACACTGCATGTTACCCAATAGACTTATCATGTATAGCAAAAAAAATGATAAAATATTTCCAAGTAATGGGTCACAATTAAGAATAAATATCTTTTTTTTATAAAATCAAAATATTAGATACATGTATTATTCATTAATATGAATCACTTAATACATGTGTTTTGTCCATACATGTTGTTGTGTTGAATATAAATACATCACAGAATATAAGTTAATCACAGGCAAAGATCCAAGGAAAGGCATACAAGGCATACGTCAACACTTAAACTGACTAAAGTAAGACTATTTGCATAAAAAAATACACAGATATATAATTATTCGGCATAATTTCGGCAAGGACTGGAAAACAATGTTTATCATGCCCCCCCCCCCCCCAACATAAACTTAAATCCTAGATCTTCCCCTGAATCATGTTAACAAAGAAGTTAGAATCAGTTTTTTTTTCAATGCAGTTTGCATTTTCAACTCTATAATTGGGCTCTAAACATATGTATACTGTTTATGCAACAAATACATACATGTATGTAATACACATGCAGGCACGTTAATACATGCACTTACACCTTAAAAAAACTTGTAAGTATCCTGTCTGTCATGCAGTGTTCATTCTTGGCTATTTCAATTGCTCAAGTGTTTGAATGTCATTTAGTTTTCTGTGATTTTATCTAGTCAGTTAAATATAGCTGGTGTTTCATGATTTTATAGAGGGTAAAAAGTTGATAAAAAAAAGAAAGTGAATTTGCATATACCTCAAAGCTTGAGTCATTCTTTATCAACTTTTGCAGTCTATTAATATGAAATCAAATCTTTTTTGTTGTTCCTTTAAAATAAGGGTTGTAAAATTACAGGGAAAAGAAACATATTACAAGTCATTTAAACTAGAGGTATACATGGTTTTGTAGAACTATTCAAAATTTACTAATGTTTTTCTAATCAAACTATCCTTAAATTTTATTTTTAAGTATTGTTTTTGAATTATCTTTGTTTCCACATGTTACTCAAAATACATGTGAATTAAAAACCTGGTAATTTATAATTTCAACTGATAATACCTGTGCAATTCTGGTGTTTATTGCTAGTTTGACAATACCCCAGCATGGCATCTCTCCCCATCAGTATAGGACTTTAATTGATATAAAGTGAATTCTCTTGGACATGGTGATGTATATAGTGTAAGCCCGTTATAAAGTTAATATACTAATTGACAAATAAAATAAGAGCAACAGCAACAACAATGAAAACTATAAAGTTGGCCAGTTCTTATAAACTTTAACATATTGATTTTAAATTTTGCAGATTAAATGAACAAGTGAACAAGCATGACAAGAAAGGGCTAAACTTTTTTTATTAAGTTCTTTTGCACTCTTTAGACAAATTAAACCATGCCATCTAAGTGAAAACAGCTAGATAGCTATCAAAAGCCATCTTTCAGAAATCATCCTTTTATAAATTCAATTAAATTGAGTTAAAAGATATGATATTTAATTGTTTTAATTAGTGTTTGACTGGTCTGCGGTACTGAGATGATCCCCTCAATATCCCTATCGTGTCTCACAACTATGTTGTGTTCTATGGTCATTACCGGATCCTAAGATTGCAATGGAAGAGAGAGGTTTGGCGCCATAAAACCTGGTTTAACCCACCATTTCGTTTGAAATGTCTGAACCAAGTCAGGACCATTGCGATCCACCAATTCTCCGGTATGACTGATTCGTTTTTGTCATTTTCTCTGGACTATGAGATTGATCATTCAAGTTTGGTAGTTTTGTTATTACCTTTATTAAGTATAAGACAGAAATCAATTGTTTTATAATAAAAACAAATACACCTTAAAATTCATCAGACTTTTCTTTGCATACATGTAAGTGATTTGACTGTAAATATTAGCAATATACCACTTACCCCGGTATTAGGTTAATGTGTCAAAACTTTTTTTATATATGGGTTGGATACACTTAAGTTAGTCATTCAAGCCACATGCACAGCCTTGTATTAAAATATCTGATTTTCATGATTTTTGCCAATGTCTGTAAGACATTGAATATACAGTGTATAGCAGTTTCCTAAAAAAATGTTTACCCCTAAAATGCCTTCATGTCACTAATTAGGTACATGTAGATGGCATATACAACTATTTTGTTGGTCTGTCTGTAAATTTACCTGAATTTTATGGCGGTACAAAATGTATTATTATCAATGACAGGACATGAATATGAAAATGAAAATCATCATACTAAAAGTATACCCTTGACAATTTAGCTTAAACATGTTAAGGATTCAGTGAAATCTTATAAAAATAGAGCATGTTGTGAGGAATAGAATATTTTGCTTACATTCTTGTTGTTTATTAATTGATTTGATTATTGTCAAGGAATATCAAATCTACATATTTATGTATTCCATAGACCTGTGAATTTAAATCTGTTGAATTATAATACAGGTCATACGGTTAGTTATATTAAAAGATGCAGTGCGGAAAGCAGTGTCAATCTTTAATAATTTGCAGTGAAATTATAGTGCTCAGAAACTGACCATTTTAACATGAAGGAGTCCTTGTTTTTTTTTTGTCAGAGATTTTCGTAGATATATTTTTTATAACTTCAGAATATTTGTTTTAAAATCTGGTGCCATTTCATACATTTTATATACTAGACATCCACAAGTCTGAAATCTGGGTCTATTAATGTCGAGAACTTAAAACGTCTTTGGTCTAGTAAAATTTAGCCTTTTTTGAATTTAGACCATGGGCCAATTGCAGAACCGCGAGCAGTGCCAAATGGCCTCGTTGAAGGCTGCTGGTGGTTGTCCATTGTGGTTTTTCTAAATTGCGGTTTAATTGTGGGTTGTGTCGCGTACACTTATTCCACATCTCATTATTTTCTATTATTTCCAGGTCAAGTACAGGTTGAGAAAATGGCGAGAACAAGTTAAGACCTGGTCGAGTACACTTTATCTACTGTTAAATAAATATGTAACATGTTTCTAATACTAGTATTACCATCATTTAGATGAGTGTTGCTGTTGTTCCCTGAAGATTTTTTTTTCACATTTTTAGGGGATAAAAGACAGAAGAACGAAACGACCTGTTTTTCCGTATTGATCCATTCGCCACACAGTTGTGAATGTCCCAACTTCGATTTAAA